>CM030362.1:86326861-87023094 GCA_017893485.1 Hemerocallis citrina | reverse complement strand
CATCGAAAAAATTGGGAAGGTGGCCTATAAGCTTGAACTACCCCAAAATGTGCCGATCCATCCAGTCTTTCATGTATCAAAGTTGAAGCGCTGCCACGGCTCTCATTTACCGGAGATCTCACAAGAACTTCCACAATGGTGGGTGAAACAATCAGAAGAGGAGGAACTAGAAGAAGTTTTGGGTCTTCGAGTGTTTAAGAAGAACAACAAGGTTGGTATTAAGCTCTTGATCAAATGGAAGGGTTCCAGCAATGAGGATGCCTCTTGGATTGACATCGATGAATTGCGCACCAAATTTCCAACATTCGAGCTTGGGACAACCTCGTTGATAAGAGGGGAGGAGTTGTCAGGGATCATCGGAGCATCGCCGGAGTGTCACAGCATCACCAGCATCGTCGCATAGTTGGGTGGAAGAGAGTACAAGAATGGGTTCTGAATGTAAGGAGGTCTGTAGCTGTAGTGAAGAGAGTATCAGAGTATCAGTAGTTTACGTGCAATACGCACGTTATTGTAATTGAATGAAAAAGAAGGCGGGAAGGCAGTAGTGTGCGTAGCGTATGTAAATCTCAAAGTTGTCTTGTAGCGTAACTACCTTCCTTCGCCTACTTATAGGCTGTAATCGATTCTAGAAGGAATAATAAGAAAAATATCTCAATTCTGTCCCTCCAATTTTCTCATCTTCTTCCTCCCAATCTCTTCTTCTTCTCCCAAAACTCAGCCATGGCTAGATCCAGATCTAGTCGAAGTCAAAATCCTGACATAAGAGGAAGAGGACGAGATTGAGTTTTTAGGTTTCTTCAGTTAAGAATTTCGTTTAAGTTTCAAATTTGAGAAGAGGAAAAGAAGAACAGAGAAGCGATGGAGGAGAATGAACCGAAATGGGTTTCAATTTTTGTGATTTTATTAAGTAGTTAGAGTATCCACGGTCGTGTTTCTCATATTTGAGAATATGGCAAAATAGCATATAGCAAACGATGCAATTTGCTGCAGTCGTCATTTGCTATTATATGAGAAAAAAATATTTAAAAAAGAGGTTGGACGTCTATTTTTTTAATGCTTAATTAACTAATGATGAAGTATTAAAATAAATTAATTAAATAAATTAAATATTAAAATATATACTAACTGCCTACTTAATTAACTAAACATAAGTTTAACACCTAATTAACCCCCCCCCCCCCAAAATTGGCTGGACGGGACATGTTGTCCTGTCCAAGCCAAAAAGGCGTCAAACGGGACAACATGCATGTCCCGTTTGACGTCGTAGGGATGGCGAATGGGTCGAGTGGGCTGGACCGGGCCCAACCCGTACGGGTTGACACGAATACTTAGCCGGGCCGGGCCGGGCCGGGCTAAGTTTTCGTTTGGGTGGCCCGCCCAACTCATGAACCCTTTAGGGTTCGACCCGGGTTGGGCCGGGTCGACCCGCAGGTTGGCCCGTTTAATATTATTATTATTATTATTTTGTAGCTTAAATTAAAATAATAATAATAATAATTTTACAAATGATGTATACAAACAACCATATCTTTGTTTGATGAATACTATAATTCTTCAAAAATTATAATACTAAGTAAGTAATAATACTAATAAGTAATAATACTACAATTCTTCAAATATCCCCAAATAATGTTTAATTATAATACTAAGTAAGCAATAATACTAATAAACAATAAAAATCGTAATAATAATAAGATTGAAAGAGTGAAATTGACAACAAATTTTGAAATATTATTCATATGAATTTAAGTTATACAATTTGAACAATTTATAACGAAATGAAGAATTCAATTCACAAATAAGTTTTATACAATAACATATTTCTTATATACAATTTTAATTGAGTACAAGTTTTCTAATTTGACATAACAAGCAAAGCTGTTGTTGTTGTTGTTGTTGTTGTTGTTGTTGTTGTTGTTGTTGTTGTTGTTGTTGTTGTTGTTGTTGTTCTTCGGGCGAGTTGCTCACACTTGTGGAACTTGATAGTGCTTTTCCTTGCGTCCTATCTTCAGCCTTCAGCCAGTCTTCTGTGCAAACGAGCATCTCTAACGCCTCGGGCTTCAACCGATTCCTGTAATCAGATAGAACCCTGCCACTTGTAGAAAATGCACTCTCAGAAGCAACTGTAGAGACACGAGGAGTTAGTAAATCTTTAGCCATAATTGACAGAAAACTAAAAGTGTGTTCATGTTCTTTCCACCATTGTAAAATATCTAGTGGAGAAAGAGTAGGCTCAGTATCCTGTTGGTTATACCAATTTAATTCATTTGGTTGATTAGTCCTAGGTTTTTTAGATTGAATTTGTTCAAATAAACTAAATGTTCTATCACCAATTCTACTTTTACCCTTACCTTTAGAACTACCAGAAGAAGAACTAACTACAGAATTGTACTACTAGAAGCAAAACGTCTATCATAATAATCATACAAGTTATTTAATGTAGATTCAAACTGAACTAAAAAAGTAGCGCAATCAGTTGTTAATTCTACATTGTCCTCTAAATATCCAAAAAATATTTCTATCAAATTCTTCGTACCTTCTAATTTGATACGAGGATCCAGAACAGTAGCAACACAAATCAACATAGGAGGACGAAAATAATACTTCAAAAATTTTTGAAATGCAGGTACTACAATGTCACTAATATAGGGATCATTTAACATTTCGTTAAATATTTGCATCATGCTAACTAATTCAATAAAAATGTTACTAGAAGTAGATTCATATGTTTTTGAAAATTTTAAAGTTGCGGTTTTAAAAGGTTCTAAAAATTTTAATAAAGATTCGGCAAAAAACCAATCGGGGGGAGTCATTTCAAAATTGTGCATATTTTTTGCGATACAAAAATCATTTACAACTGCTTTATAATCGGTGACAACATTTAGTAAATCAAAAGTAGAATTCCATCGGTGTCTAACATCCTTTGGAAATTTTTTAAAAGGAACATTTCTAACCCTACACCAAGCTTTCCATTCTTGTAAAATGCTTAGACTTAATGAAATGAAATGTACACAATTTCTAATTTTAACCATATATGGATCAGCTATTCTTAATGCATCTTGAACACATAAATTTATAATATGACATACACATCTAACATGAAAAATATTGTCAGATGGAGGGTTTAATACAGATTTTAAAGTAGTAATTGCTATATTGTTGTTTGATGCATTATCAAAACTAATAGCCATAATTTTATCGCGAATATGAAAAACATCACAAATTTCTATAATACGGTTTGCTATTTCAGCGCCACTATGGGGATACGGCAACGACGCAAGTGATATGATTCTTTTTTGAAGAAACCAATCATTGTCGATCTAATGACAGGTTATTCCCATCGTTGGAATATTGTTGACACCCGTCCAACAATCCGAAGTTAAACTAACCCTACAAGTTAAACTC
This sequence comes from Hemerocallis citrina, assembly GCA_017893485.1. NCBI lineage: Eukaryota > Viridiplantae > Streptophyta > Magnoliopsida > Asparagales > Asphodelaceae > Hemerocallis > Hemerocallis citrina. The sequence continues at coordinate 87,019,689 of CM030362.1, read as the reverse complement.
CATAAAATTGCAATCAAAGCGTCCTTCATTTCTATGTACACTTTAAAACAATCCGATTTGCAAGTATTTCTCAGAATTCTTTTAAAATGAGGGTTTAAGGCCGTTTGATTAAAATTTTCCAAGTTCCTACTCTCGGGATAGGAAAATGGCAACTCTTCCTTAATGACTAAATGGGCCATTTCCCGACGAACAAGTTCGGGATCATAAGGGTGGCTATCTGCTTGACCGGTCCTAGGGTTGATTTTTTGTTGGCCTTGTATTTGATCAAGAAGTTCTTTATGATTATGTTGTATGTGCCTACTAATTGTACCGGTGCCGTCACCCCTCTTAAATTTGTATGTTTTACTACATGTTTTACACACTTTCAAACCTATACCCGGAGTATGTTCGTCTGGGATATAATCATAAAACTTATGCCAATCGCTAGTTTCTCCTCTACTTTTCCTACTACTACGGGGTTGTGTGGTTTCGGTTTGTTGTTGTTCTTCTTCTTCTTCTAATTGTATGTCACCTACAACATCCATTTCGTGTGTACCCCATTGTTCCATAGTAGGATCAATGTAATCTTGGGCGGGCTCACTATTTTGGACAATTGGTGGCCTACGTGAAGAGGAGGAGGAATCTTGTCCGCTACGACCGCTACCACGTGATCTAGACATAATGTAGTAATGTGCTAAAGTAAAGTATGTAAAAAAAATATACAATGTAGGAGCGGTGAATTATACAAAAAAAATCTAAAAAACAAGAGGGTTGAGATAGAGAAGTTCAAAAAAACGAACAATAATTTTAACTACAACGCAAAAAAAAAAAATTAACGAGAGAGAGAGAGATATTTTGATACCGTTCACCGTGGAATACGCGTATGTAAAAAAAACCGTTAAAATAAGAATAGAATAGAAAAGATGGAGGAGCGCTTTGTCGATTCCGCAATTTAAGAGTTGAGAAGAGGTTGAAGTAGATTTGACGATGGTTGAAGAGAGCTGAAGACGTTGAAGACGTTGAATTTTGATTCTGATACGACCGAAATTCGATCGTGTATATGCCTCCTTGTTCTTTGTTTGATGAATACTACAATTCTTCAAAAATTCTTTACAAATGATGTATAATAGTAGAGAGAGTAAGAGAGTGAGGTGTGATTTTTTGTGAGATTTTTGGGGATATTTATAGGGTAAATATGTGGGGAAAAACAAAAAAAAAACAAAAAAAAAATCAACTAACGGCTCTTTGAGCCGTTCGGAACGGCTCTCGACCGTTCGACCCGCGGGTCAACGGTCGACCCGTCACGGGTCCAACGGGTCGAAACCCGCGGGTCGACCCGCGGGTTGGCGGGTCCAATTCGCAAGTTGGGCCGGGTTTCGCGAGCCAAATTCGCGTAAATTGCGACCCGGGTCGACCCGGTACTGTTCACCGGGTTCAACCCGAACCCGCCTAACAACTAAACGGGCCGGGTTGGCGGGCCGATTCGCGAGTGGGTCGCCGGTTGACCCGGCCCAGTTGCCATCCCTATGACGTTGTTTTTTATTTTTTTTATATTTTTATTTTTTTCTTTTTATTGTTCAATGTACCGTCTGTTTATTTTAAAAAAAAGGGTCAGACGAAAAAACATGTTTCGTGTTGTTTCGTCTGATCTCATTAAAAAAATTTATAAAAAAAATAAGGACGGAACAACATGTTCCGTCCCCGATAATTTGGAAATCACCATTTCGTTTCTCATATTTGAAAAACGACTGTAGCTATTTTGTCAAAATATGGCAAAATAGGAAACGACTGCAGCAGCTTAATTTTCAAAATATGAGAAAATAACAAATATAGCAAACCACTGTGGATGCTCTTGGTGTCCAAAGTGAGGGATAGAATAGGCATTTTGGGGAGTTTTTTATAACAGACGCACGGGTTAAAATGGGACAAAGCTACGGGATGGGAGAGAAGAGTTAGGAAAAGAAGCACTGCAATTTTTTTTTAACCGTTTGGGTTTTTTTTTTTAATATTATATATGCAGCACACATTGAGGTTTTTTTTTTTCTTGTATTTTTCCCAAGATTAATACCATGTGTTGACACTCTGCATATACAATAATTAACTACTAATTAAACATACCAGTAATTTACATGTGTGATGCACGTGCTAATAATTTTTTTTCTTTTTAAAGTAAATACTAAGACATAATCTGACCTCGAATCAGAGTCGGTCCTTTACTCATCACATAATCTTTACAAATTAACTCTGGCTCTATGGGCATCAATATTTTTTATATAAGTATTATTTTTGTAAATAATTGTCGTAAATAAATTTGAACTTTGAGTCTCATGGTAACTAACAAAAGTTGAGTAATTGAATAGTTAATATAACTCCAACTTAAAAATAAATTGTTGAGATTATATAGTAGGTTATCTACAGATTACAGATTGTCTACAAATGACAAACCCAACTCTCCCATTATCTCCCACTAATAATTTACACATGCGTTGCACGTCTTAATAAATATTGTTTTTTTAAAATAAAAATTTAGACAGAGTCTAAACTTGAATATAAGACCTCCTTTATAATAGTTATGCACGTACGTTGCACGCTTTGATAGATTTCCCATTATAATATTACAGATTTCAGTCTTGTAAAATCGTACATATAGTGGTGCAAAATGTTAATAAAGCACTTCCAGAATATATAAGTGATGTAGGTCATTATCCAGCAACACATTTGCTTGCATGAATGTTACCTGGAAGATGTTTTGCAAGTGCGTGCACCAAAGGTGCACCTAAAAAATGAATCAGATAAGGGTTATCCAGGTTATATATCTGAAGGTCATACCAGAACCTACATATAGTCTTTGCTGAACTGTAGCAATAGCCACAAACAAGCACAATCCACTGCTAAATACATGAATATATCCCTTAAAAACTCTGTAAACATTCAGTCATTCACAAATTTCGTTACAAATAATTTCAGGGATATTTCAGTCAACTGGGCGTGATACCAATCTAGTTGGTTCAAGTTAAGATTGCAATTCCAGGTTTTGCTCCCGTATTGGTAAGTGAGGCAATATATTCATTACAACATAAATCATCTGCCATCTGCATATATCTAGCAAGGACATACAAATGTGTGAGCATAGACATCCATCAATGGAAGAACAAAAAGGCATACTCTAGTAATCCGTAGCTGCTTCCAAAAGAATCCATATACTTTGCTCTCCACCTCTTCCAAAATAGATCCACCAGGCAGTCAAACTATAAAAACACACAAGATACCAGAAATTAGACTATGTATAGAGAGCATACATTAAACAATAAAACGAGTGAAAGTCTAAGGTTGAATAGCCTAAAATTGATGTAATGCATATTTATAACCACCTACTTATTGCAGTTTCAGCATAACCACCCAATCATTTATTCATGTTTGTCTAGCTATAGAATAACCCAAGAAGTGAAATCCTAGCATACTCACATCTATAATCACCTGTAGACCTGCAATGCGATTACACATCTCAAGAGTTGGAAATTGTGTAATTTGTAGACAAACCAACTCAGTTACTTTAATCTCAACCACTCATTTTTAAGTGGGAGTTATACTATCCGTTCATTTACTTAATTTTTGTCGGTTACCATAATACACTTAAAGTTCAAATTTATTTACGACATGATTATTTACAAAAGTGTCACTCATATAAAATAAAAGTTGGTGCCACTGGAGGTGATAACATAACCCACAGACTCGATCAGCCCTAACCCCTCTCTCTATTCATCTTCACTCTCATCGTCGTCCTTGCCTTTCAAATCCAATATCCCAATTTCCGAACGATCCCAAACCCTAACCCTAAAGTCATTCAACTCCAAATTCGCACTCAAATCGCCGATTCTATCCATGGTGCCGTACTGGCCATTCATGCTGCCGTCGCCACCTCTGCGCCCCTCCTTCCCCTCCCCAAAACCCTAATCTCTCTCCTCCACCGATTCAACAACAGTACCTGCATCACTCCCTCTACAATTGCAACTCCTTCAACCCTAGCCCTAACCCTAACTTCAACCACTAGCCGTTGCCGCCGCTGTCACTTCACCGGCCCCATCTGTATTAGCAATAACAGCACTTCCAGTTCTCCACCCCTCTGCCATCCCCTCCAAACCCTAACCCTAACTCCTACCCTCTGCCACTGCCTCCTTTGTCTCTCATGATGATTAGGTGACTGGTTTAGGCCATGTGGAATTTAGGAAGCTTGAAAACTCATTTCTTTTCTTGCTAGAAGATGGACTTTCAGTCCATCTCTCTCTCATTTGCAGGAGATGGTGATGGTGACGGACAAAGAAGACAACGTAGGAGGAGCCATGGTAGTGGTGGACAAGATCAGGGTTGTGGAAGGACGCGATCGGGTGGGTCAGTCCCTTGCTATTCTAAGGGCCGACCAAGACGGCAACTCGACGACAGAGGAGATTGAACGCTTGACGGCGGCAACAATGATTTTTATGCTAATGTGTAATGCCCACAATGTGTTTGTTAAATTGTTGAACCCATTAAAAAAATTTCATTGTTTCAATTTATAAGTATTGTTTAAATTTCGGTTAAATTTTAAGTTGGGAATTGAGTTTGGCTATTGCCATTAAGTTGTCTGATTCATATATGTAGTGATTATATTAGGGTGCATGCATAATGTTGTTTGATATTATTCATTACTCATTTATTTGGACCTAAGTTTGTGCATAAGTTACTGGAACACTAGAGTGAGAAAATAGATGAAAAAAAGGATGGAATTTGCATGGATGAAATATTTTCATTACGAATCATGTGGGTGGCGAGAGGGAGATGAAAATTTTAATACACATTTTATTCTCTAATTTATTTTCTTACTGTGAACGTCTTAGAAAAATGAAACTATGCTTTACGAAATGTACAAAGTTTCTTGTAATAGGCTAGCCAGATAGAAGAATAATTAGTTGTGTGAGACTTTGGTTTGGACCCTGAGTCGTAGTCATCAGCAACAGCAGTCTCAGTTCTTTCCCCCTGCGCCGCCCCTCCAAACCCTAACCCTAACTCCTAGTACAATCTCAGGAACGCGTAGGTGATTGTGAAATGGTGTTTGATTTTGGTTTTGTAGATTGATTTTGGGGGAATGTGGTGATGGAAAGATATCAGTTTGTTCATTTTTTGTGCGTTTGAAGTTTTTAAATTGAGTGAGGTAGTCGTTGTACGTGGGGGAAAAGTCAGGATCGAGTAACCGGACGAGGTATGTTGGGAAAGTTCCGATTTTTTGATGAAATAGTGATTGTTGATTGTGAAAGTTTGAATATTTAGATGAAAAGATGCTATTTAGTTGTTTCTGTTTATGTTTGTTTAGGGTTATTAGATTAAATTGTTGCTGGTAAATTAATTATCAGCATATAAATTTGATTGCCACTGAAATGAGGTTGACTGTGGGGTTGTATGTTAGCTAGGCAACCTAAAACTCAAGAGGTGAAGATGAGTTTGTTTCAAGAGGTAAGTAGTTGGAAAATTCAAAAGCAAAATTTTCCATGCACACACACGTTCCCACCTTTCTAATTAGATTAGAGATTAAATCTCCAAGGAAAAAAGATATCCAAAGAGTAGTATGTAAACCAATCTGCATGACAAACCAACTTAATTAATCTAATCTCAGCCACACATTTTAAGTGAGTTATTTTAACCATTCATTTATAATTAATTAGTCAGTTACCATAATATTCTCAAACTTCAAATTTATTTACAACATAATTATTTACGAAAATGTCGTTCATATAAAATAAATGTTGATGTCCTTGGGGGTAATTCATGAAGTGTGGAAGCTTAAATGAAGAATACGTGCATTGCACATGCAAATTACTAGTATACCTAACTAAAGACTACTTGGCGGTTATAACACCAGAACCGACCATTTGTTTGCAAGAATTGCATGTGCACAACAATCTAATAACCATAACTAGAGTACATAGCATCATTCAGGGACTCTACACTGTAGTGTCATCCTCCAAATTGAGCATTACTATGCCTGAAAAAATACAGGTCGCTAGATCATTAAATTTCCTGCACTAGTTAGCTTGTATAAATATTTATACATGAATCTTCCAGCTAGGTATATATATAAGTACTAGATTTGCCCGTGGGCACGTGCCTACAGCACGTCTTCGGAACGATACAACACACGAAAAGCCTTGTAAACAGTAAAACAACAATTATGTAGTTCAAGTTTGAATAGTATGGCAATAATTAGTTGTAAATAAAAATCCATGTTTCTATTAGTATATGTTGAAAAATAATTATAAATGAGGGTGTAAAATCCAACTTCTTAGAACTTGAAGGGTGGAAAATGATGAAATTTGACTGTTGAAGAGATATTTGCTATTTTCAATATAACATGTGCAATAAAAAAAAAGCATAAAAATTCTAAAAATTTTACAAACCTGAAATCTTAAAATCTAAATTTCCAAGTAAATAAAGAAAGAATGGGAGAGAGAGAGAAAGAGAGAAATATCAAAAAGTGAAGAGAGAAGAGAGCGATAGTAATAAAGTAATGAGTTTTTTAGTTTTTTTTTTTTTTTTTTTTGGGGGGGGGGGGGGGGGGGGGGGGGGATGTATTTTGTGAGGTTGGATCTGGGCCTTTGATTTTGAGGGGAATGAAGGTGAGCCACTTGATAGCTTTCTTTATGTTTTATTATATAGATATATGTGCATATCTTGACCAGCGCCTGATTATAGATTGTTTACATCTAATTAGATAAATATAATAAATCTACACATCAATGATTAAGTCCCTATTGCATGGAGAAGAGGAATCGCAACTCTCAAAATAGTTTAATTCCCTGGTCGCGAGTGAGATGCACATGCCTGAAATCCGGTTAATGAAAAGGGCAAGTTCTTCATAGAATAAAACACACACCCACAAGAACAAAAGAAAGCTTACCACTTTATAGTATAACCATCAAATCCCATGAATTACGACCTGCAAGGAAATCAGATCAGCAAGAGTTGGAATTTATTCGTCAAATAATATATTATAGTACAAACTGGCGTCAAACAACCAAGTGCGCACTGCCAGCGCACAACACAACAATGTTGATCGAGGGAAAATAATTTGGGACTTACAACAAAAAACTAGTAAACAGAAGATCCATCAATGAACTAAATATATTGATCATGAAGGACATTTTAGAGGAGATGAACCAGTAGCAATGCAAATATCGTAATCATGCAACTAACATGTTTACCATTTTAAAGAAAATAGAAAAAAATATTCACGACTATTTACGAATGGGACTACAGTTGCATGAGGCACGTTGTAACCTTTTTTAAAAATAAAAGATGGCTTCACACTATATAGTCTTCAGACACCCTATTTGGGTTATTATAGTAGAAATTTACTATGGCGCATTTGGTTATCACCTCATAGAGTTGCCAGGTAAAGTAAATAGCTGACTTTTGCCAATTTTAAAGGTTCAGCCAATCACAACCTTCCACGTGTGAGACCAGGTGTGGAAAGTAATACAAAAAATTAGTCCGTCAAATCTATTAAATAGTGGACCTCACTAATTCGTTACCTTCTTTATGTCTCCTCTCTCCCCCCTTTCCCACTCCATAAAACCAGATTCCTTTTTCGGCTACATGCAAGATTCCAAATATCAGATTTTGGTATCAGGTTGGCATAAGAATTTTCGGATAGGATGTCAGATATCGGGGAAATCTCAAGAGTTAATTGTAAATATAAGAATGTCTTGTTAGATAAAAACCTCTCTCCTAAATGTGTAGGTATATAACTATACATACACTATGTATCACAATATCATATCTGAAATAAAATAAATACTGCAACTCAAATATGTGCAAGAAAAATATGAAAGATGCAATATAAATTATACAATACATTATATATTGATATAATCATAATTAAAACACACAAGTCAAATAAGTAATACTCCTATATAAGTAAAAATATCTATGATCTACCAGACAAGCATGTACCAATATAACTAAATCACACTATAAGTAGACCAATGAAAGTAAAATATATAAGTCACTAATGCGAGTAGCATCATACCTAGTTACCTTGATCATAAATGCAATCTCTCACTACCCATAAGTAATCTATAGGGTATTGCTGCTTCGGGATAGATAAATTATTTTATTATCGTCAGGTCAAGTATAATTTTGATGGTTGCGTTACCAAGCCCAAATCTAAAAGAATCAACCTGAAATTGGGTAAGTTTTTTGGCTGATATTTTGTGTCCAAAGTCCGCCCAAAATTTTAGATTTATCCCATTATTTTGGAGCTTTCTCCCTTAATTGACACAGGAAATTTAATACGGTTTCAGTATCCCTAAGCCTCCAAAATCGAAATTTCAGCACTATCAGCCAAAAATTAGAACAATGGCTGTATGTGTACTATTTTGTCCTCGCTTTCCATTCCTCATCCTATGTCAATAAACTGAATACAACAGTACAAAATGATTTCAAATGCTACTCAGAATTTCAAAGGTCAAGTACCCTCCCTGTAAACCTCCAGCAAAATTTTTTTCTACAATTGCTAATAGCGAGAGGGAGGAGTCTCTGGATAGCAAGATCAGATCAGCACGAATCTTGCCTTGGGCAAGAAGGTAAAAAGTTTGACTAGAATACACAATTCATACTAGGTTTCTTTAAATCATTATGTTAAGTGCACACATAGGTATTAGTGCATTATGAAGGTCACGTACCCGTGTCGAGTGTGCATGAGGTGTCAGTATTGTTATCTCTTAAGTAGAAAAATTAAATTTTACTCGAATTAATTACAATTATACTGTTACAACAACAATAAAATTCACTATCAACAAAGAACAAACAATTCGAACATTGATAATTGTGAATTGAGAAAACTATTTTGCAAACAGCGTATTTCACTATGGACAAAGCACAGAAAGAAGATATTTTTATCTTCAATTCCGACTTTGAAGACGGTGAACAGGCAGACTGAGGCTTGCTTATAAACAATGTCCTTAAGACGTTATTTTCGCCACTGCTACAGTGTATTGCTACGGTGTATACAGATGAATAGGCAATCGTCTCTCAAAATACAACCGTCAGAACTTCGTTAACTTACACTAGAATAACGAAGGCTTGGTCGAGATGGATATGATAACAGTGATTAATTAAGTTAGCACTGATACAGGGTGGTAGGGAACATCTAAATGGGATTCCGATTTGATCAGGATTGGTTCCTATTTATAGCCCTTTGCCCAGGCCGGTTGCACAACTGTATAGAATACAACTGTCCGGACAGTTGGCAATTGCAGAATTTTTCAAAACAAAACGGACAAAAATAAGTTACTGTTTTAAAACAAGCCCAAGCCCAAGCCCAGGACTGGCCGGCGTGCGCGTGTTTCAAACCAAAGCCTACGTAGTGTGTTCTCCCTCCGGAGAAAATATTCGTACCCCCTAGGGCACAACCCTTAGGCTAGAATTTTAACTTATTAACTTGCTGGCTTCTTTGCTCTTTTCCGATATGGGACTAACATCACATACCAAGAAAAAAGTCAAAATTTTCATTTGAACATGCTAACTTCGGAGGCGAATATTTCATTCATTTGAAATCCGTTTTGGACATGTGAGTACATCATTTCATTCGTCTTGATGAGTAGAATATGACGGAACCGATTTCCAACAATCCCCCACATGAATGATGATTTTCGTCTCTCACCTCATTAAAAAAAGTACATATCACAGAGTGCATTTGAAACAATCTTACATCGTGGATAGGTAGATATTTCACTTTGAACCTTCCCTAGTTAAAGTTTATCGGACATACTTAGCAAGTCGGTGAAATATTTCATCTTGAACCGTCAGCTGTTAGTGTATACCCAAACAATAAACTCTACACAGCATTGTGTCCTTCACATCCAATCTCTCAGGTGTGTTCATTTTGGCCCTGAACAAATCTCAGTTCTGTGTGTTTTGGAGAACTCCAGCCTTTTAAAGTTCTCATAGAGCCGACCCAACTCACACTTACATAGGTGACCGCATCCATAAAGAGTGCCCTTCACTACTCCACTTGTGATTTTCAAGATATGGACGTCATTAAAAACATAGCTTAACCTTTTAATACTTCTATAGGCATGCATTTATTTTGCACCATAGGAACGAGATGGACCTGAATCTAAATGCATTACTAATTGAGCTACTCATAACTGGTTGTCCTATTGAACCTGGTCCGTGAGATCTTCAGTCGCCAGGTTAGATTTTCGTATAAGGTAACTCGTATTGGTTTAAGCTTTTGAGCCCATTCCCCTCGATGCACAGTTAATTCTCTGGATAATCCCTTAGTAAATGGATCCGCTAAGTTATCCTGTGACCTCACAAAGTCAATTGAAATAATTCCATTTGAGAGTAACTGTCGAACAGTATTATGGCGTCTACAAATATGTCGCGATTTGCCATTATATACAGAATTGTGTGCTCTACTTAGCGCTGCTTGATTATCGCAATGGATACAAATGGCCGTCATTGGTTTAGGCCAAAATGGAATATCTTCTAAAAAGGGGCGAAGCCATTCGGCTTCTTCACCTGCTTTATCTAAAGCAATGAACTCGGACTCCATTATGGATCGAGCAATACACGTTTGTTTAGAAAATTTCCATGACACAGCAGTTCCTGCTACTCTACTAGGGTAAAGACATAACCACTTGTGGATTTTGATTCTTCTGAATCCGATACCCAATTTGCATCATCGTATCCTTCAAAAACGGCAGGATATCTACCATAATGTAATGAAAAGTTTGTGATGTTCTTTAAATACCCAAGTATTCTTAGCAATGACGCCCAGTGACCTTTTCCTGGATTACTAGTGTATCTACTTAGTTTACTTGCTGCATAAGCAATGTCTGGTCTCATACAGTTCATTAGATACATTAAACTACCTATTACACAAGAATACTCCAATTTTATTATACTCTCACCAGTATTTTGGTGTAAAACGACAGATGGTGAAAAAGGATTTGATGCTCCTTTAATACCATGTTCCTTGAATCTTTCAAGCACTTTTTCCACATAATATGATTGAGATAATTCAATGTCACTTGGTGTTCTTATTATTTTGATACCCAAAATAACATCTGCCACACCTAAATCTTTCATGTCAAAGTGGTTGATTAGCATTTTCTTCACAGTCTTAATAACTTCAATGTTATCACCAAGGATTAGCATATTATCCACATATAGGCAAACAATCACACATGATTGTTCCATTTGTTTGTAATAAACACATTTATCACATTCACTAATTCGAAAACCATTTTTCGTCATGACATTATCAAATTTTTCATGCCATTGTTTTGAAGCTTGTTTAAGTCCATATAGGATTTTAACAAGTCGGCACACTTCATTTTCAGCTCCTTTTGAAACAAACCCTTCTGACTGCACGTAGATCTCTTCCTCGAGATCCCCATTTAAGAATGTTGTCTTGACATCCATTTCATGGATTTCAAGATTATAAATAGAGGCTATTGCTATCAACATTCTTATGGAGGTTATCCGCGTAACCGGTGAATAGGTATCAAAGAAGTCTAAGCCCTCCTTCTAGCGATACCCTTTAGCCACTAATTTGGCTTTATATTTGTCAATGGAACCATCTGACTTCATCTTTCGTTTGAAAATCCATTTACATCCAATTGGTTTATGTCATGGTGGAAGGTCAACCAATTTTCAAGTATGATTGCTTAGAATCGAATCAATTCTATTGATAGCTTCATTCAAATAAGGAGACTCTTAGGATGAGATTACCACTTTGAAAGTCTGAAATTCAGTCTCTAATATGTATGTTAGAAATCTGGACCGAAAGAAGGTTTTAAATCCTACACTCCTCCTTGGTTCGGTTTCATCATTTTCATGATGAGTTTCATCATGTTTCTCAGTTGATACTTCTCTCGTTCTTTTGAGAGCAGGATTTCCATTATTTATTTTGTATGGAAACACATCTTCAAAGAATATGGCATCTCTTGACTCAATGATTGTGTTTACACTGATGTCACATACTTCAAAATTGAAGACTAAAAATCTAAAAGCACTATTATTTTCGACATGGCCTAGAAAATAGCAATCTACAGGTTTTTTGTCCAAATTTGGTTCTCTTGGGAAGAGGAACCGAGACTTAAGCCAAGCACGCCCACACTTTGAGGTATTTGTAGTTTGGCAAATGTCCTTTCCATAACTCATATAGAATAGACTAAGTTTTCTTGTGTGGGACTCTATTTGGTATGTAATTAGACATATACAAGACTTCTCCCCACAAGTTTGTAGGTAGACCAGAAGTTATAAGCATGTCATTTATCATCTCTTTGAACATTCTGTTTTTTCTTTCTGCAACTCCATTTTGCTGAGGTGAGTATGGGGCTGTTGTTTGGTGGATTATCCCATACTCTGCACACAATTGTGCAAATGGAGATTCATATTCTCCACCTCGATCAGACTTTAATATCTTGATCTTTTTGTTAAGATGGTTTTCTACTTCAGCCTTATATTTTGTGAATGCTGCAATTGCTTCATCTTTACTATTTAGTAAATACACGTAGCAATACCGAGTGCAAACATCGATAAACATGATAAAATATTTTTTCCCATCCCTCGTAGGTAAGGACTTGAAATCACATAAATCAGTATGAACTAAGCATAACGGCTCAGTACTCCTGTTCACCGTGTTGAATGGTTTCTTGACCATTTTGGCTTCTACACAAGTCTCACACTTGTGATTTTTTATCAACTTTAAATGTTGGTATTAAACCTAAATTTGCAAGTTTTTCCATCTTTCAAAAATTTATGTGCTATAATTTATCATGCCATAAAAGTATTTCAGACTCAAGCAGATAGAAAACTAAACTTTTATTAATCATAGAATCAGAGGACATTGGATTTTTGCCGACTACGGCTACATTAGCTTTGAATAACCCATCACATAGGTATCTCGCAACATAGACCCCAACCTTTGTCAGTACCAGCTTGTCTGACTCTATCACGATCCGAATCCTTTCTTTGACAGCACAGATCCGGAGATAAGATTTTTACGGATGTCTGGCACATGAAGCACATCGTTCAGCGTAACATTCTTGCCAGAAGTGAACTTCAGAATGACCTGTCCACAACCTTCGACCATTGATACAGCAGAATTACCCATATAAAGCTTTTATTCATGATCGAGTTTCTGATTAGTTGATAACAAAGACTTATCAAAACATATATGTCGAGTAACACCAGTATCTACCCACCATTGTTCAGGATGTTGGACTAGGTTGCATTCAGAAACAACCGCTGAAAGATTTAAATCATCTATGCTTGAAGTGATGTTCTTGTGACATTTGCTTCTGATGTGTTTTCATTCTTCTTGAATCGGCAATCTCTGACAGAATGACCAGGCTTCCCACAAATCCAATAGTTTCCATTGAATTTCTTGTTGGGCTTCTTGTTTTTTGAAACCTTGGTCTGAAGCTTTCCTCTTCTTGGAATTATTCTTGTTGTTGTTAGAGTTGCCCTGACGATTGTTGGAGCTCTCCACAACGTGTACTTTAGCCTCCTCACTTTTGAACCTAATTGTCCCACGGTTGTCTGCCTTAATTTTCAACCTGACAACAAGATCTTCTAAAAATATTTCCTTCTTCTTGTGCTTAAGGTAATATCTGAAGTCTTTTGAAGATGGCGGTAACTTCCCAATGATTGCTTCCACTAGGAAAGATTTGTCAACCTTATGGCCCTCGACTTCAATCTCATGCATAATGATCTGAAGCTCCTGCATCTGGACGGTGACAGACATGGAGTCCACCATTTTGTAGTACATAAATTTATCAACGATAAATTTCTTCACGCTGGCATTCTCGATCTTGTATTTCTTGGCCAGAAAGTTCCATAAAATCTTTGCAGTAGTAAGCAGGCAATATATCATGTATAGAACTTCATCCAAGCAATTCAGGATGTAGTTTCGGCAAAGATAGTCCGAATGCCTCCACCCATCAATAGCTGCAAACATCTCCTTATGGCTTTCAGGAGTTTGCCCGTCAGCGAGCTTAGGTTCTTCCTCCTCGAGGAACCTATCCAACCCGAGGGTTGTGAGATAGAAGAGCATTTTGCTCTGCCAAGTCCTGAAGTAAACCCCTTTGAAATTCTCGAGCTTGTTGTGCATACTTGTGACTACTTTCGGAAGTTCTGTTTTGGTAGTCATGATTTTGTCTACAAAAGAAGGGAGAAAGAAGAAAAAATTAACGTCTTTAAGTTGTTATCTCTTTAGACAAATTTAATTTTGTAATGAAAATTAATGAAACGAATTAAATTCCTACTCGAATTTAATTACAATTATACTGTTACAACAACAATAAAATTTACTATCAACAAAGAACAAAAGGAAAATAATATATCTTCAATTCGAACCTTGATAATTGTGAATTAAGAAAACTGTTTCGCAAACAGCGTATTTCACTATGGACAAAGCACAAAAAAGATACTTTCATCTTCAATTCCGACCTTGAAGATGGTGAACAGACAGACTAAGACTTGCTTATAAATAATGTCCTTAAGACGTTATTTTCACCACTGCTACATTGTATACAGATGATTAGGCGATTGTCTCCCAAGATACAACAGGTAAAACTTCGTTAACTTGCACTAGAATAATGAAGGCTCGGTCGAAATGGATATGATAACAGTGATTAATTAAGTTAGAACTGATACAAGGTGGTAGGGAACATCTAAATGGGATTCCGATTTGATCAGGATCGGTTCCTATTTATAGCCCTCTGTCCAGACCGGTTGCACAACTGTACAGGATACAACTGTCCCGACAGTTGGCAACTGCAAAATTTTTCAAAATAAAAACAAGCAAAAATAAGTTACTATTTTAAAACAAGCCCAAGCCCAGGCCCAAGCCCAGGCTCGGCTCGGCCCGGTCGGCCGGCCAGCAAGCGCGCACGTGTGTTTCAAACCAAAGCCTACGTAGGGTGTGTTCTCCCTCCAGAGAAAATATTCGTACCCCTAAGGGCAAAACCCTTGAATTTTAACTTATTAACTTGCTTGTTTCTTTGCTCTTTTCTGATATGGGACTAACATCACGTACCAAGAAAAAGGTCAAAATTTTCATTTGAACATGCTAACTTCGAAGGCAAATATTTCATTCATTTGAAATCCGTTTTGGATATGTGAGTATATCATTTCATTCGTCTTGATGAGTAGAATATGATGGAACCGGTTTAAAACAAGTACCATTGGGTTGGGTGCATATCCCTAGGAATACTAAACTACTTAGTTTTAAATAACATTTTGTACAAAGTTATGTTCAAATATACATTCAAGGCCGTAGTATAATTTGAATAACTTTCTTTGTAGTTTTGCTAGCAATACCAATGTTCCCAAATTTTGATATCTACGATTTCATGTTTGTCTCCAATATCAACAAAATATTTTTATCAATGTATGAATGCTCACATTCTCTTATAATATATAATTTTTTATTACCTAAATTTGAGAAAACACACCTCAACTACATGCATTTATGGGGTGCATATCCCTAGGAATACTAAACTACATAGTTTTAAATAACATTTTGTACAAAGTTATGTTCAAATATACATTCAAGGCCGTAGTATAATTTGAATAACTTTCTTTGTAGTTTTGCTAGCAATACCAATGTTCCCAAATTTTGATATCTACGATTTCATGTTTGTCTCCAATATCAACAAAATATTTTTATCAATGTATGAATGCTCACATTCTCATATAATATATAATTTTTTATTACCTAAATTTGAGAAAACACACCTCAACTATATGCATTTATGATAAAACACCTCATATTACACACCTCACCTCATATTACATACTAAGATTTAAAAGTCTAAAATAATGACAATACTCAATAAGTAAATGCTCTGGTAGTCATCCATGTAAAAACTTGCAATAATAATGAATAAACTCAAAAAGCATAAATAATTATAGCATTTGTTCATAGAAATGATAGCATAATAAAAAAGTAGAAAATAAATCACGATATAGAAAATGAAGAAAACAAACTATTATGCTACCACTTAACCATTACACTAACCACATATCATCAAATTATGCACTTGCATGACTACAATGTGGACCACATATGTGGATGCATAATGGTTTGTGCCTCTTCTCAGAGGTCATATTTCTAGAAATTGCACCGCATATTTTCGTGGTTTAGAATGCTAGTATAGCCCAAGGTTTTTGTGTAGGGAAAAAAGGCAAGTGTTAGTGTTATGTCGAGGTGCACTTCCTACCAAAAAAAATATATATATTGTCGACCTAAAGGAATTGAGATTGCAAATTTGCAATCTCCTGAGTGTGGACCTCCTGATCATGTCTTAGCCCTCTCTTATTCATAATGAAAATGTGGATGCATAATGGTTTGTGCCAAATTTTAGAGGCTATACAGTCATATTTTGATGACATTGCATCATATTTCCGCGGTTCAAAACACTGGTATAGCATTTTAATTGCCTAAGTTTTGTGTAGGAAGAAAAGGCAAGTATAAAATTTAGGTCAAGGTGCATTTTCTTAAAAAATAATATTTTTACCTAAGTTTGAGATTTAAGACTGCAATTTCCCGAATGTGGATCTTCTGATCAAGTTTCTGAGTTTCTGCTCCCTCATGCCTCTATATCTCTCTTTTCATTCACTTTTCTTTAAGTGCTAAAATTATTCAATTGTAGGATAATAAGCAAAGAAATGAACAAGTAGTCACAACACACCAAAACATAAAAAATGAGAATAGGAAGGGTGGTGTTAGGTATGACAGCCGATCTAAGTGTCCAATTTGTCCCCGAAACTATAGATGCTGAACCATCCATAACTTTCCCCAAGCCTAGAACAAAGATATGGTTTCTAGCCTCTCTATAACAAATTAATAGATTTGGGTAAGGAAGACAGATGTTATAAATGTATATAGAACTCGATGATGTTTTAACTTTTAAGTATGTGTTTTGTCTAAAACAAACCATTGGATATGCAGATTTTAAGGTTGAGATAAACACCTACAGTTGTAATTCAAGGATTGTGAACGCTTCGTAGCATATCAAAAAATATCAATAAACTCTAAGACTGAAGTGGTTTGGACTCTTACAACGAAGACCAATCACCGCCCTAGTTAGGAAAATTGATTGGAGGATACGTTAGGGAAGCAAAAAGGACTACAAGTAGACCCAAGCGAACTTGGGTTAAACCTATTAATAGGGATTTGAAATGTGTTAATTAGACGAAGGAGGTGGCACATTGTTAAGTGGAAAAGGTTCATGTAGCTGACCCCAAAATTTTGGAGAAAGGCTTTATTGTTGATGTTGTTGTTGTTGTATTGATAAACTATAAGACTGGAGTTATGATGCCTATGTGAAGGCTGAAAACTATATGAGTATTTCAGTCTTGTTATAAAACAACCCGCTTAGTTTAAGAAGGGATGACTTGAACATAACAGTTAAGCCTCATGATGTAAAACTAACCCTAAATAGAGTATTTTCAATAACCTTAAAGAATTAATTTTACCAACATGTAGGGCAGATCAAAGTTAGAATTTTAAATAGTTAATCGGTTTGATGGATTTTCAAGAATTAAATTAAGTTTAAAAAGCCCAATTAATTATTCAGTTCTAACAATCAATAATTATAATTATAAGCATTCGTAGCAAGTAAAAGATGCAATATTGATTCGTACTCTAATTAGGCAAGTAGAACACTCGATTTTAATATTTATGGTCGACGGTTAAATTAAATAATATAATAGAGATGATAAAGCAGTATAACACAAATATTTGAAAAGTGGAAAGAGTATACCGGGGTTCGAAGAAACCAACGTTAGATCTCGGGTTGGCAGCAGCGAAGAACACAGCAATCAGCAACAACAGAAAGAGCGGCTCTGACTTGGCTCGACAGTGGGAGGAAGGCAGCACGGCAGCGGGACCGGCAAGGGGGGGTCGCCGACGTGGACAGCAGTCGATTGGCGACTGATTGGTGGCGTTGACGGCTGCTCTGGGGTCGACGAAAGACAGCAGCAAGACTGTCGACACTGGGGGTTGTGCTGGTCGTCGGAGGTAGGAGCGCCAGAGGATGGGTCGGGAGGGGAGGCGGTCGGCAATGGGGTGAGAAGTTCGAAGTGGTTGTACGGCGAGGAGGTGGCTGAAGGGTCTCGGGGATGGGTTCAGAGAAGAGGACGTTGGGTTTTAGGGTTTCGATGTGGGAGAAGGGAATCGACGGAGGAGTTGAGGTGGGACGGGATTGGGGTGAGTTGACTTGGTGGTGGAAGTGAGAGGGATGGTCGACGGGGGTGACGACGGAGGAGGGTGGGGTTGTGCGATTGCGGGAGAGGGAAGGAGGAAGAAGAGAACGAAGGAGAGAGAAAGATGGAGGTAGGTGGCAGCTGTAGTAGGGTTAGGGTTTGATTTTTAATTTGGAAAATTAGGGTTAGGAATCTGTATTGGATTTGGGAATTTGGGGATAGTTTTAGAGTTTATCACAAATCCTAAAAGTTTATTAGAATTTATCACAAACCCTAATAATTAGATCTCAATTGTATCACACAAAAAGAGATGAAGAGCAAAACTTCAACACAATAATTTTTTAATCAAGAATAGTATGACTTCTCATTAATCTCAAGGCCTATATATAGGCTCAAAACAAATCTTGATACAAATCTCAAAATATTCTAAAATCTCAGAAATATTCTAATGCATAAAAGAAAATTTACATATGCCTATAATTGCCAAAAAACAAATATGGTACTGAAATAAAATACTAAACTAAACAGAATTGATGTCCTCATTACCTCATCTCTCTACACTACGGGAACAGTGTAGCTAGATGCGAGAGAGCACTGTGGCATTAAGTATAGAGGTAAGAGCTTGCAACAATGGCAAGAGCTCAAAGATGGAGAACTTTAGGTTGTCGTTCATGCATTTTCTTTTGATTATCTCATTTTCTTTTGGTTTGTTCCTTTAACTTTTGTATGACACCTAAATAGCCAGTAGCCGAGGTTGGAAACACATGTAATCAACTTGATCCGAATCATTAGAATATAGTATGATTGAAATCATGTTTTATTATAACGGTTTGATGCATGGGCAAACAAATATTTGAAATTACTTGATCACATATAGTTAATCTGTTTAGGCATGTATATCAAGATGAGTAGTTCGGATCATCCATGGGGTGTCTCCAACTTGGAGTTCTGCCAAAACTTATTTTGAAGACCGTTTCCATAGGCGCATCCCCATACACATACTCATGTGAAGATCATAGTTCTATAGCCAAAAGAGGATTTCAAGTATTAACCGAAAATATCCAATAACAACCCCGGGCTAAATAGCATCTGTTAGTGATGGAATCATGGAATGGCAAACATAATTGCATATAATATACAATTCGAAGTTACATGACACTAAATAAAACATAGAAACAAGATAAACAATTGCATATGATTGAAGAAAAATGATAATTTCCGTACCTGGATGCACTCAGAGCTCAAACTCTTCCTCCCGAAGCGCAATCTCTGCAGCCTCTTCCTCCTCTTCATCCAACACAAAATACTCGTTCTTCTCCACCGGCCTAAACATATAAAACATAAACACATAAAACGCAAGGCTTACCGCCTCCTCCACAACCACGCTCACCCACCTATACTTATAGGCCGAAATCGTCTTCAGCGCATACACCACAATCCTCGTAATATACAAATACCCCACTACCACAATATAAAACTGCCTGAACAGTGTCAACTTTGCCAAATTCCTCGCCGCCTTCCCATCCGTCTTCGAAGTCTCCCTCAACGACCTTATCGACCAAACAATTGGGAACAAGATCGCACAGCAACAAACAATATCAATCAGCAGAAACACCTGGTTCCAAGTACCCCAATCCTGAATAAACGGCCCCGTCTCCCCAATCACAACAGACGCAATGTTATCAATAACCTGCAGCGGGATCACCACCATCAACACCTTCTTCTCCTTCTCCTGCAGAAACGGCTTTAAGAAGGACCACCCGGTCCCAATTAAAACAATGACAGTGAACAGCAGCACTCCTTTCAAGAACTGAAACAGATAAAACAGCACATCCCAGCCGTGAGCGGTCCCCGTGCTGCGCACATAGTGCAGATCCTCCGCCGCAAACAGCAAATACAACGCTTTGGTTAAAAGCAACCCGGCCATGAGGTAGTGAATCCGGTGAGTGAGAATCCGGTTCTTGAAAACACAAAGATAGATCCAGATGGCGAAGAAGACGGAGTAAGCGAGAAAGAAGATGAAGTAGGAGGAGGGGACAGGGGCCTGGCCGACGGACAGGTAATCGCGAGATCCGTCAGATCTGGTGTTGAACATCTCGGTGCGTATGGTCATGGAAACCTGAGATTCGGGGACGCAGTTGGCGAAGAAGAGGGTGTACTCGTCGGGGAGGTTGATGGGGAAGGAGTTGTTGTAGGAGGAGTCGGGGGTGAGGTCGTGGAAGGTGAAGAGGAGGCGAATGTAACGGGAGGAGAGGACGCAGAGGTTAGGGTTAGGGTTTAGGGACTGGAATAGGGATTCTTGGATGAGGTTGTCGTCGGAGAGGAGGAAGAAGCCGAAGAGGGAAGGGTCAGGTGGGGCGAGGGAGGAGGAGAAGGAGACGGAGGAGAGGGAGATGGAGACGGAGCCGCGGGGGGTGAAGCCGAAGGTTTCGAAGATGATCATGGGGCGAGTGTCGGTGGTGATGGTGAGGGTGCGGATTTCGGCGAGGGCGGGAGCGACAAGGAGGAGGACGACGAGGACGACGACGAAGGGCATTTTCGCCATTGATGGAGTTTGGTGGGGAAGGACCGTGAACAGGAGGAGGAGGAGGGGATATAGGGGAGTTGACGATGGGCCGGACGATTTTGAGTTGACAGGAGTTGGGCCGTGGAAAATGGATCTATGGTCTTCTTTCGAGTAGTACAGTTCTCTGTTGTGTACTTTGACTGGGACTAAATAGCAATAGAGAGGAGTTTGGTTGGTGTGTTTTTCTTCTTGAGTCCGAATGAATGAATGAATGGATGTCGGAAGGGGCGGGCGTTTGTTTTTTTTTTTTTCAGGAAAAGGTGGAATAAGGTCATCCAGTTTCATTAATGCGAAATTAACGATACAAATTCAGAGTACTGAGCCGAAATAACCTACAAACAGGAAATAGAATATACATGAAGCAGCATAACCTGTACATACAACAAATCCCTCCAACAATCCTGGAGGGTGGGCCAACAAACAATCTTGGACCGGCAAAATTGAATGTACGTCAGTTTAGCTTCGTACACGGCCTCCACGGCACATGCACACCTACCTGAAGCTAGTCTGGCAGGATTTTATCATCCGCCGCGCCCTGCCTTCTCCTCGCTGGGGGGACCCCCTCTTTGAGCCCAAGCCCCGCAGGCCGAGTTTTGACAACCGCCGAGAACACTCAACTCGCTGAGGGGACCCTATCTTTGGGCCCAAGCCCTGCGGTCGTAGTTTGAAAACCGCCACGCACACCCTACACCTCCAATCATCTACCAATCTTGCAATTATCACACCCTCACCCAAAAACCGCAGTCAAGGAGAGAGCCGTGGAGAGGATACCTTCACCTCTCTCACGCCCTTGCTCTCTCCAGTGATTTCTCACAAATACAGTCCAACACCAATAAAGAGTAGTGAGGAGCAACATCTTCACTCACCCGCTCTCTCACTCTCTCTCTCAAACAGAAAACCAAAATAAGACCCAGCTGATTGAAGTATCACCTTCTCCTCTCGTCACATGGGCGGTGGCGTTGGGCGTCAGCTTTCATTCTGAGGGCGTAGTGGTGGTGGTGACTCGTCGACTGTGGTCATAGGTGAAACAAACTGAGTGCAGCCCCCGCCCCACTAGATCATCTTTCTCTGTCTCTGCCATCCTCACAGATTCCGACTACTTTGCTGACTACACCAACCCTGGAAGCCCAAACATGGCTGCAGATCACCGTAATCGGCCTCGAGAGCGTGGACATGGTGGTGGCGGCAAAGAAAACAGCTGGAGGCGTCTATGGTGGCGATACCGGTGGGAAGGGGCGTTTGTTTGGTACACAAATTAGAGGATTGTGCGATTTAGGACGGGATCACGGGAAGTTGTGAGCATATGGGCGATGGAAATTTGAAGTTGGTCTTCGATTGCGCTTAGTATTATTCTAGCAATCTATCAATGATTTGAGATTTATATTATCACTAGATCTGCCCGTGGCTACGTGCCTACGGCACGTCTTCAGAACGATACAGCATATGAAAAGTCTTGTAAACAGTAAATCAACAATTATATAGCTGAAGTTTGAATAGTATGACAATAATTAGTTGTAAATAAAAGTCCATGTTTCCATATATATATATATATATATATATATATATATATATATATATATATATATAGAGAGAGAGAGAGAGAGAGAGAGAGAGAGAGAGAGAGAGAGAGAGAGAGAGAAATAAATGAGTTGTTTTGGGGGATTTGAATTTGAGTTTTGGGAGGGAACTTTTGGGGGGAAAATATGTTTTGTGAGGTTAGATCTGGGCCTTTGATTTTGGAGGGAATTGAATGCGAGCCACTTGATAGCTTTCTTTGTGTTTTATTATATAGATTTTTTCAGAGATGATTGAATATTTATTGAACCCTTGAAACAAGTTCATGCTTAATAAGAAGGTGGACTCTCTACATGTTGTATTATGAATCTAGCTTCCGAGTCTTTGGATGGGTTTATTTATTGAGCTTAATTAAGTTTGCGGATATTTTTATTCAAGCTTTTATTCAGTTAAATAATTGAATAATTATTTTTAAAAACATAGACTTCAACAAAATTGTATAATTATGGGGTATGAGCACTTTGATCCCTTAATATTTGCCCAAAAAATTGTTTTGTTCCATTAGTATTTTTCTTGCAACTTATCCTTCTGTTCAACTTTTTGCACTGTTATCATTTTTGTCCTGTTTTAGCTAAATTATTTGATTAACAAAATACCCCCTGATGCTGCTTGTTTTTTAGTGCGGGGGCAACAAGTGTGAATTTTTGTAATTTGTATAGTGGAAGAGACTGATCTTGATCCTGGCTCGGGTATGTTCCTTGGGGTCGGCCCGAAAGAGGGGCTAATAGCTAGGTCGGATGGTTGGAGGCTCGGTCGGGAGGCTGAAAGCTCTGTCGAACGGAGTACCGGCAAAATGCCTAAAAACACCGGGAGAAGTCCCGACGACAGTCCCTCCAACGATCTAGTCAGTTACTGGAAAAGAGACTAAGTAGCTAGGGTTCAGATGGGGAAAGATTCATTACCTGCTGTAGTGTGGAGGGGGGCTGGTATTTATAGGCAGGGGTAAACGGGTCTGAGACCGTAACGGGCCGGGTTGGACCCGTTTGTCTGTGGACCTAAGATGGCAGAAGCTCGTTGGACTTTGTTGACTTGATGATCTAAGATGAGCAAAATCTGAGGAGATCTGACGGTCCTGATTGGGCCACGTCATCTATACCACATCACCCCCCTTCACAAATTAGATCTAAACTCTCTCTCTCTCTCTCTCTCTTCCTCACATTCTTTAACTTCTCTCTTCTTCACAAATTAGATCATCTTCAATCTCTCTCCAACATCTTCTCAATCACCTTCAGCTTCTCTCAAATCTTCCCAACTTTCTGCCTAACCCTTTCTCTCTCCTCATTCATAGTCATTACCCTCAAGCTTCTCGACTTTCTCCTTAACCCTAACTTTAACTTTCTTCTTGATCATCTTCAACTTCAATCTTTGAATGTTATTGCCTCTAAACGTTTCTTCAGTGTCAGTTCATCCTTTAGTGTCAATAAGAGAGATGTTAAAGAATGTGAGATAGAGAGGGAGAGAGGTTAGATTTGATTTGGAGATTGGTGGAGCCAAGCATTTTTTTTTTACCAAACGTTGGGGGGGGGGGGGGGGGGGGGGGGGGGGTGTTTGCTATTTCCCCTATAGTTAATTGAACTCGACCAAACTACAACATATGCATGTTTAATCATAACAAATTTGCTAACATTATTCTCAATTCTTAGGCGTGCAATTCTTTGAGTGCAAGAAATCGAGTATGGTGTGGGAGGTCATTTGTGTGGGGTTTGGTGTTGTTGAAGTGCTTATGCTAAGTATGGAGCTAAGTATGGAGTTGGTTGAGATTTTTTTTTTTTTTTTTAAATTTTGGGTGGGGGGAGACCATCTCGATTGTGGCTACCTTGTCGGCCTAATGGCTTAATGCCTGTTTTCACAATAAAAACAATAGCATGCTACTGGTGCTTATCGTATCTTCTTCATTTCCTTTCGGTTCAAGGTGTCTAGAGCAAAGAAGAAAATTTGCATAGGAGATTAGCAAACTTGGGGTGGGGGACAAAGATCTGATTGTTTGTGGGATTTACATTGTTGATGCATCATACCTCTCCTCGTTTAGCTTTGGTTCTTTGTAGTAGGACTTTGGTTATGTCACCTAGATGGTTAAGTTTGTAAGATTTTTCATAGTTGTAATACCCTAGGTGGGCTTAGAGAATAGCTTATGATTAGGGGCCTTAAGGATGAGCAGAGCTTATGATCTTTCTACCTTAGAGACTTCTAGGCCTAGATACTTATTTATAGAATAACATGAGACGAAGTGAGAAGTTTGTTGACCCTAAGTTTGGTGTTCACATAACATAATATTAAGATTAATATTTTCAGTTGAAGATCTACATGATTTACAGAGAAGGCAATTCAAAACAAAGACGATTGCAAATATCAAGAAGATTTCAACTCTTGAAACATGGGTTTTAAATCCTCAAGGAAGCCAGCAAAGATGGATTATTTATTTCTGTTTATGTGAGGAAATATCATGTAAAGAATCATTGATTGAATAATTAGTTTTGGAAAGAATATAAATTGGATTCGCCAAATAAATATCAAGACTGCACGATAGCGGTCGACTGTCACACAGTCGACCGCTCATCATAGTGCAAAAATGAGTCAGTCGACCGGCCACCTCTCGACTTTCGAGTTAAAGGTGGATGGTCGACTGCTCAACAAAGCTGTAACGCCCTACCCCAATACTCAGACAATTTTTATTATTTTTTGAAGACAAATTAATACTTATAGTACAACTGCCCACCGCAGGCTGCCTCTCAAAATGTGGTTAACCAATTAGGTGACTCTTGATCATAGGCAATTATATTTATATTAAACTATTCTTTTGTCTACTCCCGATATGGGATTACTCAAATCCATCTCTTTTTATTACTCAATCTCGTGTACATATTGTGAAAGCCCATGGGCTGACCACAGCTCCCTCTCAGGCCACAGGTCCCTCTCTGGCATACATCGCACCCACTCGGTGTCGAAAGTCAGCTCTGATACCATTTGTAACTCCCCGCCCCACTACTCAGATAATTTTTATTCTTTTTAGAAGACAAATTAATATTTATAGTACAACTTTCCACCACGGGCTGCTTCTCAAAAGGTGATTAACCAATTAGGTGACTCTTGATCATAAGCAATTATATTTATATTAAACTATTCTTTTGTCTACTCTCGATATAGGATTACTCAAATCCATCTCTTTTTATTACTCAATCCCGTGTACATATTGTGAAAGCCCATGGGCCCCAACTCAATGCACACGTCATCCATATACCCAACAGAGAAGACAGTGCTCTGCTTCTCAATAATCCACCGGGTGGGCCCCCACATGTTCCGCCACGTCACCACGGTGATGTCACCATCCAAACCAACAGCCATCTGCTGTTTACAAGTCACATGAGCCCCCACCTTTACAACCTTCTCTGTCCATATATATATATATATATATATATATATATATATATATATATATATATATATATATATATATATATACACACTATACTATACTATACTATTCAGAAATTACGGGGTATTACAAAAGCGGTCGACCGTACTCCTGCAGAATTAACAATTTCAGAAATGTCTTTACATTTTTGGAAAGATACAATTCCTCGCTCTATAAATAGAGGTGAATTGGCCGAGTATTCTTCATCCCATGCTATCATTATTCTTCTAAACTAATCATTCAACTAATGATCCGAGTGTGTGAGTTTTTATTATTTTCTTCAGTCAAGATCTTTATAGATCGTGAGAGTTTTTCTTTTCTTCCACTTCGGTGAGTGGGCTTATTCATAGAAGTCTTGTGGGTGTAATAAGACTCTCGGCCTGAATTCCGAGAATCAATGTACATGAGTTTAAAGTATAGTGGAATGCTTGTGGCGGAGAATTGCTACAAGTAGGTGATGTGGACGTAGACATGGAGGTCGAACCACGTTATATCATTGTGTCTTGCGTGCTTGTTCTGTTTGTTTTCTCTAATTCTATCTCCTTACTTTATGCATTTTATTTAAGTTTTAAATTTTCGCATAATCACCCCCTCCCCCCCCCCCCCCCCCCCCCCCCCCCCCCCCCCGGGGTGATTTACAAAGTTTAGTTTCATACATATTGGAATAATCATGAGTAAAAGTTGCTTATATAGGATGCCTATGAACCATAAGTACCAAATATGCTAGCTATTTTGGGGGAGGCTAGTCATGTGGTGGTTTGTACTTAAATGCATGAGTGGACCTGGGGCATTACTGTAAGCCCTATTTTTCCAAATACATATTTTCTGAATATTTTCTGTATTTTGACTAATTATAAATTCACTTTGTTTTGAAATTTGTTTCGGATATTTTATTAAAGTGTTTTCGAATCGAAAACTATATTTTGTTCGAATAATGGCATAATTAAATTTATGTTCCTAATTGATCGATTATTTGTATTTTTACTCAATTTAAATTTAAATGTATTATTGCGTTTGGGTTATTTTGATAAAGGTATATTTTGTTATATAATCTTATTATTATTATTATTATTATTGTTAATAAACTTATTGTTTATTAACTTTTTATTTTTGGAAGCTTTTAGATCATAATCCATATTGTATTTTTATTTGAGTATTAATATGATGCACACAAATTGATTTATTTTGTTACCATATTATTATTGATCTATTTATTTATTTATTTATTTATTTCTATAATTGTATATATGTTTATTGGATTTTAATACCCATTGACCCTATTGGATTCCTTCAAAACCCATATACTTAACCTAATACCCATTAAGCCTAATACACTAAAAACCCAAATTTCCTTATGGATCCAATACCCTATAATATACCCTACCCGAAACCCCGCTGTTTACCGAAACCCAATTACCCAGGCACCTAAACCCTACCCGTTTATACCTATACCCTACATTATCTCTCCTACTGTTTAACCCTAACCCTACTTTACCCAGTCGCCTCCTATTCCCTTCGTCTTCCTCGAGCCTTGCCACCCCAGTCGCCAGCTTCATCCATGTGTGCCTGCAGCACCTCATTGCCGCCCTACAACCCACCTCCGCCCTGTACTCCCCTCGCAGTTGCCACCGCTGCTACCCTCCGACTGCACCATCTCCATCCTCCTCTTCTTGCGGCGCGCTGCCCTCAGCCGATTGTCGTGACCCCCCTGGTCCCCTGCCTTCCTGCGTCGACCGCAGCACGGCATCGCCCTCCTGTGCCGTGCTCCCTGTCACGACCACCTCGCGACAACAGCTCCAGTCGTGCCTACCCCCCGGTGCTCCTCTCGAGTGCCCCGATCCATTCCCTTCCCCTGTGCGTCGTCTCCCCTTCGTCGCAGCCACCTGCGGCAGCTCCCCCTACCATCCACTGCCGCCGTGTCCCCTGGCCTCCGTCGCACCGCCTGTTCCCCTGGTTGCCGGCGCCTCACCACAGCGACAACAACCCCCAACTCCATGCCAAGAGCCATTGATCTGGTTGCTATTTATTGAGTTTGGGTCTTCTTTGAATGTGGGCCGTCTGATCCTGCATCGTGATCGGATCATCACCATCATCATCATCATCATCATGATCATCATGATCTCCATCATCTGATTTGGAACATCCGATATCCTTGGTGATCTTAATCATTATCAAGATCTTGATTTCTAGATCTGATCATCATCTTCCCTATCTTCAATCTCGGTCGTCGATTGGTTGATCAACTTGATCTCGGCCATTGATCGTCTTGTTCATCTTCTACTTGGTGAGTTAAACATTTGATCTACTTTTTGTTCTTATTCATCAATTGTCAATCATGGTATAATTACTCTTTTTGTACTCTTCTAATTCTTATATGTTTTATTTTTTATCTCGACCATTGGATTCGCTTGATCTTCATCTTGATCTTGATCATTATCGAGATCTGTACCGATCGTGCTCGTCGCCGGGATCCATTCCCATTATTCCTCTGTCGGATTCATCGTCTACACCCTAAGGCAAGTATCTTCTTATATATTTTGTTTTCTAGTACAAGCTTTTCCTTAAAAATACTACAAATAGATTGTAAATTGTGACTCCTCTTTGTTTATCGTTGATAATCTCATGTTTCGCCTTATCTATCACATGATCTAAGATTCACAACCCTTCGTTGATACACTTGTTCACAACTAGTAAGATTTTGACTCATTTCATACAAAAGTGTTTTAGTTGGTTTCCATTTCTGTCTTGCCTTGCTGTTTTGACCCTGATAAAACCAAAATCTGAACTTGAGTTCTGAATATGAAATATAGCCCTAAGTGTCTAGTTGCCAATAACGTCTAGAATTTTTGAATTCCAAGTTACGGTCTAGGAGATATCCCAGTTTTACTGCTGCTGTATCGGAAATTGCAGATTCACAAAACTGCTGCAATTATTTTAACTATTCTAACAGTAAGTAAATGACTTGAAATTTTGAATGCTGATGCTGGACACCTTATAGAACATTCCCTAATTTTCTCGGAATTATTTAATGATGTTTCAATCCTGTTTCATATGTATAAACTCAGTTTTACAAATTCTGGCTGAACACAAATGCTGTATAGTTTGCTGTTTTGACATAAATTGCTACAACTTATATGTGTCTTAATTATATGCATTGGAACCGGACAAGAGTCTAGTTTGTAGACCTTCTGACGGATTCATATTTTCTATCTTTTAGCAACGGAAATCGCAGTTTTGGTGCAGCAATATCATGTTGTCCAGAATTGGAATTTTCGTTGTTCTTGATATTTTGATTTGTTTTGACCCTCGAACATGTATCCTACCTAGCCTAAACTTGTTCCATGTTCTTGATTATGTTTACTTGACCTGTTTCACACACTTTCATGCTTGCTTGATGATAATAATAAATAACAAACCGGGGTTTAAGGGAAAGACCGTAGTAGTGGACGATATAGGTAAGTGTACTCGGAAGGGGGCCCGTATTTCCCAATACTTGGTTCATGAACTTGTTGTCTCTTGATGGATTCATGGAGCCATTACTTAGCTCATGAAATTGTTGGATTCATGAACCCACTGTGTGGTTCTTGAACTTGTTAGTGGATTCACGAACTTGTTATTTTATTTTCCGATTCATGAACCATGCTTGCTTGATACTTGATGCCTGAGTACGCCGCCCTATAAAATCCACCACTAGGCCTAAACGAAATTGGATTGACTGTAGCAACCATGTGATAAAAGGATGACACATGAAGTGCTACCTAGATAGAAATAACTACAAGACTTGATACATGATACTTGAACATGATACATGCTCACTTGATACTTGATTACATGATACACGAGACTTGATACTTGAGTATAATACTTGACACTTGCTACTTGATACTTGTACTTGACAACTTGACACTTGAGACTTGTTACTTGTTACTTGACACTTGTACGTGATACTTGTTACTTGATGCTTGATACCATTACAAGTTCACTAGCCACTTCTTCTACTACTAGTATTTGTTACCCAATCTTGTCACTCGAGTTGTCTTTCTTGCTACATGTTTCTTGAATCCCACTACTTGTTGCATCCCTATTATACTATGTTATACATTCTTGATTCCAATTCTTGTTCCATATTTCTTGCACTAGTTTTCATACCCTTGCTTGTACTATTTGCCGCCCTAACTTGCACTAAGAGCGTTTATCTTATTTTCTCTATTTTTTTCTTTTTATATTTATATATACAGACTTTGGAGATGAATTACCTGCTGGAATTGGTGAGCAGACATTCTAGGCCTCGCTTGGAGAAAGGACTTGCTTAAAATATTTGTTTTCTTTGAGTTATTTATTTCTTTGCTACTTGAATCTTGTAACGGGCTTATAGTCCCGAGTTTTATCTTTTGGATCCAGATTTGAAAACTATTTGGGATATTATTATTTTGTTTCAATTGTTTTCTGTTGATTAATAAATTATTTATGCATGCATGGTTGTGTACATTTTGTTATATTCTTGTTATGATGCTGAGTCGATCTTACAGCTCATGAATGATGAAAATCATTCGTTGGGCTTTGTCACGCGCTCGTATTCCGTGTTTTTGGGAAGCGAGGCGTGACAATTACATTTGTTTTGTTGTTATGTATTCCCCTTCGAACAAAGTTTAGTTATAGTACTTTGATTTTGTTGTTACCTCAATCAATGAAATCTTTGTGGCTTGGACCACTTTGACCCAATAAAACAACAACAGCAAAAACCTCACCAAGGTTAATTTTAGCTGAAACTAGCATTTCTAGTTACAACATACAATAATTGATCAACATCTCTGATGAGGGTGAAAATTGTAGCTAATTGGCACTGCACGATGTAGCGCCCCGAATTTCTAATATGATATCTTAGAAAATACGTGGCACAATCCCAGCATCAACTTTAATGTAATAGTACACATAGCCCAAAAACACAAGTAATTTTATTCCAAACTTTTATTACATCAATCTTTACAACACAGCGGAAATACAAAACACCTTGAATTACAACTTTCTTTTTACAACACTTCTTTTTACAAAGTTTTACACAAAAGCTCAATTATCTCAACACTATCTCAAGCATCCCAGCCTCCAAACTCTAAGCAACAACCTGTAACACCTGAGGCTAGAGATGATCCCTAACCCCCAAAACTAAAGGGGTCATCCATAAATGGTGTGAGTGACATAAACAAGCAACAACATAAATAAACAATAAGCATGGATTCTTAAACAACATGTACTGAACGAGAGAAACATATACTAAACATGTATTGTGAAGTAAGAAATGACAGGAAAACATGAAAACATCAAGTGTAGCTTAACTAAGTGGTAGTTGCAGAAAACAGGAAAACACATGCATAAACCAAGTCAAGAAAACACAATTTCTATATGCTGACTCTCTAATGCGTACTTGTCGGAGTCTATGCATCCCATTCTACATAGGTCCGGTGCAAGCCCTTAATGTCTTCATGTAATAGGGTGCAATAGAAGAAAAAGGTACAAGTAGTATATACCCGACTATCAACCACAAATCGGATACCCGGTTATCAGTCACTCTCAACACCGCAGATTGGATACCCGGTTATCAATCACTCTCCGTGATTCTCAACACCGCAGAGTATACCCAACCCCGAAGATCAATGACTCTCAACACCGCAGAATATACCCGACTATCAACCACAGATCGGATACCCGGTTATCAGTCACTCTCAACACCGCAGATCGGATACCCGGTTATCAATCACTCTTAGTGATTCTCAACACCGCAGAGTATACCCAACCCTGGAGATCAATGACTCTCAACATCGCAGAATATACCCGACTATCAACCACAGATCGGATACCCGGTTATCAGTCACTCTCAACACCGCAGATCGGATACCCGGTTATCAATCACTCTCAGTGATTCTCAACACCGCAGAGTATACCCAACCCCGGAGATCAATGACTCTCAACACTGCAGAATATACCCGATCCCCACTCAATTCCTAGAACCCCAACATGACCAAAACCTTTGACGATCAAAGGAGATATCTCTCCACTCAACAAAACCCAAATCTTTTTATAATTCCAGAATCCAAATACAACTATAAAATGTATTGAAAACGTATGTTCTATAGAAGGATAACATTTACAAGGGTAGGTTATAGATCCGAAAACATTTAAATAAATAGTCGTTTAAAGAACATCAAAATACCTTAGAAAAGTATCAGTACCAGTCGACTGCAAAAGGTCACCAGTCGACTGTCCAGAGTGAAAACTAACATCTTTAAGAAGTAGGATCTAAGTGTCTACAGTCGACTGCAAAACTCACCAGTCGACTGTCCAGAGGGAAATCCAGTAATTTTAAGAAAATAAGTTAAGTATTATATGTTGACTTATAAAAAGCATAAGTTGACTTACCAGAGAATATAAGTTGACTTATAAAAGTCGTAAGTCGACTTACCAGAACATAAGTTGACTTACAAAAACATAAGTCGACTTACCAGAGAGAACTTCCAGAAATCTTTAAGAAATATTCTAAGTGTTATAAGTCGACTTGCAAAGTC
Source organism: Hemerocallis citrina (assembly GCA_017893485.1). Lineage (NCBI taxonomy): Eukaryota > Viridiplantae > Streptophyta > Magnoliopsida > Asparagales > Asphodelaceae > Hemerocallis > Hemerocallis citrina. Next base: position 86,987,339 of record CM030362.1, on the reverse strand, counting down.
ATAAGTCGACTTAAAAGGGATTATAAGTCGACTTAAAAGTCATAAGTCGACTTACCAGAGAAAAATCTACGATAACTTTGAAAAATAAATTCTAAGTGTGATAGTCGACTGAAAAGGGTCTAAGTCAACTGTCTAGAGCGGATTTTCAAGGAAACTAAAGATCATAGCAGCCGGGTCATACCAGTCGACTGAAAAGGGTCTACCAGTCGACTGTCGGCCTACAAACTGCCAGGTTTTGGTTGTACATGATAATCAAAATTAGGGTTTTCCAAAAGTAATCATCGTTTACTAAAATAATTTGTATTCAGGTAAAAACGACAATCTTAAATAATCCTCATTATGAATACATTACTCAAATCATCCAATATCTCAAAACATAATTCTCATGTTCTTAACTCCTAATTCTTCCATTAGGATTTCTCAATACTGAATTTTCTTCCATAACTCAAAACCAAAATCTGATTTGTAATCACAAGATCCAGATGTTCATCCATCCAATCCGTTATTATCATAACCATACTCAAATCTTGAACATGTTTTCAAGCAATAAAGAATTCTTCAATCAAGATCTACTAAACGTTCATAGATTTCACATACATAATACAACAATAACCATTGCATCGTTCTCATACGAAATACACCAAGTAAACATACATGTCAAACAAACAACAAAACAATCCTTCACATAAATCAAATCACAAAACAAAGTTCATATCATTCACCTTAGAAATGAAAAGATCCGACAAGAAAGTCTCCCTTTTTGCGAGCGAGATCCAAAATCCTCCTCTTGATCCTCAAAAATCACAAAATATAATGTTGTGCAGCGAATGACGGCTGCAAACCCACTTATATAGGCTGGAAATAATGATTTAGGGTTTTAGAAACGTATTTGCAAAATAGTCCTTCCAAAATATAACTTTACATATATATAGCTCTATTCCTGGAAACTCAATAAAAATCATTTAAATTAGGATTTAAAAGTAAAATATACTCACTAATCTCAACCGGTACTGTTCAAAATGTCCAGAAAATATATTTTACATTTTAACCCCTAAAAATGACAAATTTGCAAAAAGGTCCTTCTTTTCTCAAAATTTGCAAATAGATCCAATTAATTTCAGAAAAATATAGAAAAATAATAAATAAATCCCAAATATTAAATAATGATTTTCCATAAAGAAAATTTGACTTTGAACTTCTCAAGAAAGTATTTGCACGTGTTTTGCACGTGTAAAAGATAACTCTTTAGAAAATATCTATTAAATCTCCAGAAAATTATTTTAATTCATTTTCAAATCTTTAAAATAACATTTGAAAATACGGGATTCTACACACGATCCTTACATAGTTCTCGAGGCTCCTAAGGTCAAGATAGTAATCCTGCAAGTAGCTGTGGGCCCAAGACCAGCTTACGAGCTGTCTACAGGTCCACCACCTAAAGTCAGCCCACTAAGAAAAGGTTAACCAATGATTTATGGTTGGTGATTAAATCCCCTAAAACCAGGGGATTGATTATTTCATCACATTCCTAATCCACGGGATTTGATTAGGCAGCTCGGAAATCTTTCCCTAACTAATTCTCTATAGAACTATAAATATATGCCACTTTCCTTAGTTACGAGGTAATCATTCTGTAACTCCTATTTCCCATATTTGTATTTTTATACTGTATTTTGTCCCATTGTACTCTTTTATCTATTTGAGATCCTGTATTTTGGTTCCGATGGAATAAAATCACTAATTTGTTTCGACTCAAATTTTTTGGTCCTTTTGTCTAATTCAATTGTATGTCCGTCCTGCTCTTTTGTGTCGTTTTTCATTAAGAGATGAGCTGTTTCATATCATTTATATCTTTATCCCTATTCTTATTGATTTTTTGACTAAGTCCCTAGTTGGATCCCTTTCAAACCCGGTATCCCAATATCCAATAACCCGAAACCCTAACTATATATAAACCCTAACCTACTCTAACCCTAACCCCGTTTACTGTTGAGCCCCCATCCCTACCGCCTCTATCTTCTTTCCCCATCCCGTCTCCTTCTCCCTCACATCATCGCAACCCAATCCTCGTCGCTCTCGCCTCGCAACCACCCTCGCATCGCCACCCCAGCCTCCATTGCCCATTGCCAATCCATCACCGTCTTCCTCACCTCCGACCCATTGAACCCACTTCGCCATCTCCATCATCTTCGCCTTCGACCTCCATTAATCATCGCCAGTCACCACCCCCTTCGCCTCGTCATCCCCTTTCCTCATCGCCCTACCACCACCATCGCCTTCGTCATCCTCGTCAACCCCACCATCGTCGTCTTCCTCCACCGAACCCAACTCCCGAAACCTCTGCCCATCGCCATTACCATCGCCATTCTCCTCCTTTCGCCTCGCCAGTCTTCGCCCCATTGCCCCCGATCTCCTCGACCTCAGCCAGCCGCCACACCTCCGAACCATTTCCCCCGCCATCGCTCCCCTGTATCGAACCCAAAAATAGAGCACACACCATTTTTTCCCTCGCTAGCTTCGCCCCGTCGCTCCGCCACAGTCACACAGCCGTCCTTCTCGTCGTCGCGAGCCCTGCGTCGCGCCACCTCGTCGCTCACCGGTGCCGTCGCTGCACCTTCTCTCTCTCGCTCTCCGTTTCGACGAAGAAGGAAGAAGAAGAGCGGGATTGAATCCCGACCGTCGGATCTCTCAGATCAGATCTTGAACTGATTAAGCGTTGGGTGTTTGTTGTTTTTGGAGCCAGAGCAGATCCAGGGGATCCGATCCCGTGTGCTATTTTGCACGTGCACCACACGTGTTTGTGTGTGTTCGTGTTCGCGTTCGTACCTCGTCTCTCGGGATTCTCATCCCGTATTGGTTCGTGTTCAGATTCTTCGTCAATCAAGGCAAGTAATCCTCTTGTACACATTTTTGTTCTAGTACAAGCATCCCTTGAAAATACTACAAATGGTTAGAAATTGTGACTCCTCCTTGATTGTCGTTGTTAAATCAAATATTAATTCCTGTCAATTTCATAATCTTAAGAGTCACAATAATTTTATTGTATTATATCACAACTACTTGGACTCATTTTATCTCCTGAACACATGGACATATAAAATTAAGGAGCCCTAGATTTATAGACATATGTTATATCTTGTATTTGATGATCTTACAACCATTTGGCTTGAAAAATAATTATTACTTGCTGTTTTGACAACCATTATCCTGTATTTATATCACACATTAACCTAGACGCCTAATAACAAAATTTCTTGTAACCTATACTAGCAAGTTATTCCCACATGTTACTGTCCTGAATCTTATTATGCTGTTTTGACCTCTTTGACATCAGAATCTAAACCCGAGCCCTAATCAGTAAATGTAGCTCTAGATGTCTAGATCTCGATAGCCTCCAGAAATTTTGAATTCCGAGTTGCGGTCTAGGAGTTATCGCAATTTTACTGCAGCTGTGTCGGTAGACGCAGATTCGCAAAACTGCTGCATACCATTAGTTTGCGAATTAATTTAACTATGTTAACAGCAAGCGTTTGACTTGAAATTTTATATGCGGTTGCTGGACACCCTAGAGAACCTCCCCAAAATTTCTTAGGATTAGTTAACATTATTTCAATACTGTTTCACATGTATAAATACAAATACACAAATTCTGCCTGAACACTTTAGCTGTGTAATTCGCTGTTTTGGCACATATTCCCACCACTTTCTTGTACCTTAATTATATGTGTTGGAACCGGGCAGGAGTCTAGTTTCTAGATCTCCTGACGGATTCACTTTTTCTATTTCGTAGCAACGGGAATCACAGTTTTATTACAACAACGTCATGCTGTCCAGATTTGGGATTTTCGTTGTTCGCGTTACTTTTATTCATGTCGACCCTCGATTATGCCATATAACTACCCTAAACTTGTTCCATGTACATGACCCTGATTTCTTGACTTGTTTCGCACACATGTATGCTTGCTTGATAAAATAATAAAAAGTAATAAGCCGGGGTTAAGGGAAAGACCATAGTAGTGGACAACATAGGTAAGTGTACTCGGAAGGGGGCCCGTGTTTCCCATAATATTATCTTAAATGGAACTAAGTGCCACGTAGAACTAAGTGCTACGTTATGGGTGACGAGGGCCACCTCTAGAGCCTACGGGGGCCACCTCTAGAGCCCATTATATGATTACATGACATATACTTGAGATCACATGGAACTAAGTGCCACGTAGAACTAAGTGCCACGTCATGGGTGACGGGGGCCACCTCTAGAGCCTACGGGGGCCACTTCTAGAGCCCATTATATGATTACATGACATATACTTGAGATCACATGGAACTAAGTGCCACGTCATGGGTGACGGGGGCCACCTCTAGAGCCTACGGGGGTCACATCTAGAGCCCATGGTTTGATCACTTGCTTGATACTTGATACCTGAGTACGCCGCCCTATAGAATCCATTCCTAGGTCTAAACGAAATTGCATTGACTGTAGCAACCATGTAGTAAAAGAATGGATGCATGAAGTGCTACCTAGATAGTAATAACTACAAGACTTGATACATGAAACTTGAACTTGATACATGTTTACTTGATACTTGATGACATGATATATGAGACTTGGTACTTGAATATAATACTTGACACTTACAACTTGATACCTGAGACCTGACAATTTGACACTAGACTTGAGACTTGATATTTGACACTAAACTTGATACTTGTTACTTAACACTAGACTTAAGACTTGTCACTTGAGGTTAGATATCCCTACAGGTTTACTTGTCACTTGTTTCGCCATTAGTATTTGTTATCCAGCCTGTTTACTTGAGTTGTCCTTCTTGCTAGCTAGTTCTTAGATTTCCACTACTTGTTGTATCTCTATTACATTCTTGATTCCAATTCCTGTCCCCCATTACTTGTACTCGTTTTTACTATTTGTGGCCCTAACTTGCACTAAGGGCATTTTCTCTTGTTTCTCCTATTTTTTCCTTTTTATATTTATTAAGCAGGCTTTGGTGACGAGTTGTCTGCTGGAATCGGTGAGCAAACGTTCTAGGCTTTGCTTGGGAAAAGCTTTCTTTAATCATTTCATTTTGTAATTGAGTTATTTCATTTGTTGTTGCTTAAGACTTGTAATGGGCTGATGTTCCCAAGTTTTATCTTGTTCCAGACATGAGAACTATTTGAATATTATTATTTATTTTCAATTATTTTCTATTGTTTAATGAATTATTCATGCATGCTTGGTTATATATAAATCTTGTTATATTCTTGTTATGATGCTGAGTCGATCCTACAGCTTATGGATGATGTTAAGATCATTCGCTGGGCTTCGTCACGCGCTTGTATTCCATATTTTTGGGAAGCGGGGTGTGACACATTCTCATACCATTAAACCATAATTTACTTCATTGGTTATTGACTTGATAGTCGGAGGGCCTGTCGCCGAGAATACTCCCGGTGTTTCAGGCTTTTTGCAGGTATTCGGCAGCCAACAACCACCAGAGACACAAACCTCAATCACATACCAGCCTCTCATCAAGATCGCATTTACAACTGAGATCTGCGTTTTCCATGAAATACAAGGACTCATCATCTGCTGCTCCCACTTAAAAAAACAACTGCATCAGAGTGGTGCCGTCTGTAGGATAATACACAAATCCAGCCTTCTCATCAGATCCTAGGAGCCTCCTCCTGCCATGGCGGCCAAAGCCAAGAAGACAGCTACCACGGGGAGTCAAGTTGACCCCATGCTTCCTCCTCCTAGTCTGTCCCGCAGCCGAGCAACTACTCAGGGACCGCAACAACCGTGAGTCGAACGCCAGAGGCCAGCTCCTAGCGCCTCTTGTTCAGTCACACAAAGGGCCGAACGCCCAACGATTTCAAACCTTCGAGTTCTTATCAACAATTGGCAGGATGAGTAGAACCTTTGTCATCACATCAACGACTCTAGAAATGGAGAAAAACCCTCGGATCACCTTCCGAATTGCATTCGTCACTCTTCCCATTGGCGGGAGAAGGAGTGGAGTCTCTGCCCGAGAGATCATCGAGCCTCAAATGGCCCCAAGGTAGAAGAGGGCCATGTGACCAGATTTGAGTTCTAAGATTTCGAAATGAGGTCCTCCAAGCTCTCCGAGGGGGAGCTAGAAATGACTACCACTCAGAAAATCCTTGTATCGAAAGGGCTGAGAACGAAGAGTCCTACGGGTCGACCCGATCTGAGGGATGAGAATATGAAGTCATGAAGCGACTATAGGAGATGGAAGACCAGTGTAACACTCCGTACCTAACTCGGACGCACACAAATAAATCATAATCCACTGCCCAACACAGGCTGGCCTCACAAAAGGTGTCCGGACTATTCGGTACCTCTTGATCCTTGGCTCATTCTATTTATTCTCTCTTTCTCTCTTTTTCCTTGGCAATGTGGGACTAAACCCACGCACACACAGCCACATCAGCCACCCACTACTCCTGCTCTTTCTTTCATTCTTTCTTCATTTAATGCCATCATTTCATAAGCCCCATACTCCTCTTCTATAAGCCTCTTTTATTAGTCCAATTAATCCATAGCCCATAGAATCCCTATAGGCCCACTCCAATAATCCATATATATCTCTAATATTTCTTCTATATACTCTACAAATCTGGGGTGTTACAACCGACTCACCCGAATAGGGGATGAAGGGAGGTAGTGCAACAGGGGTACCACCCAGTCCACCATCCTTTCTCTTCCCACATCCTCGAAGCCCCAGTCCTGAGCTTTGAACCTCCCACGTTCGAGACCTATAATAAGGAGTCAGACCCAGCTGATCACATTGAGGGGTTCAAAATCATCATGATGATTCACAGCGCCTTGGATGCCTTGCTCTGCCGCGTGTTCCCAACCACGCTGTAGGGCTCCATGAGGGAATGGTACTCCAGACTAGTCCCAAATTCTATTTTCTCATTCGACCAGCTCGAAGATAGCTTCCTCACTCACTTCTTCACCAGCCGAAAGATCGAAAAGACGAGTGCCTCCCTGCACAATATAAAACAAAAGGACAGTGAGTCCCTCAAAGACTTCGTCCAGAGTTTCACCATGAAATCCAGGTTCATCTGCTCCCTCGATGCTGGGTTGCAGCCGCTGCTTGAAGACTTCCTTAGCTAAAAAACCTCCCACGGAATTCCCCGACCTCTTACTCCAAAGTGAGAAATACATCTAAGCTGAGGAGGCCTTACATCCCGGATGTCAAAAAGAATCTCCCCCTAAGGGGAAAAGGAAAATGGATAGCTATGAAGAGCCAAAGAAGTCCCAGAATGATACCTCCGGATAGAGGCACCTCCCTAGTGCCCCGGTTCAAAAAGTTCACTCTGCTCAATGTTAGTGTCTCCACTACCTTCATAGAAGTGGAAGAAAAAGGGCTGATCTGTTACTCCCCTCGGTCAAACAACATGAACAAGAAAAAGGATAAAAGGTTCTACTGCCGGTTTCACTGAGACCATATTGGTCACGAGACCAATAATTGTCGGGTACTAAAGGACGAAATCGAGGCCCTCGCCTGAAGGGGCTATTTATTTGAATTCAACTGAAATGATCAGAGAGCTTCTCCCCCTCCTCGCGGGCCTAACAAGATTCTAGAGATGGACTCCGAACCCCAGGACTTTGAGAGGATGGCCATCCTCCGCTCCATACATGGGGGACCGAAAGAAGGCGACTTTAACTTTTCTTGCAAGGCGTTCTTCCGGGAAGTGAACTTAGTCCATAATTGTCCTCCTCCCAGAAGTCACACTCTCAGTCTTGGTCTCGGATGAAGATCTTGAGGGTGTCTTAATCTGTTACCGTGATGCCCTAGTGATCAGCCTCAGTTTGGCAAACCAAGAGGTCCGACGCATCCTCGTGGACAATGGTAGCTCTGTCAACATCTTGTTCCTCACCGCCTTCAAGGGCCTGAAGCTCTTCCGAGAAAGACTAAAGCCTGCGGGCTACACTCTCTATGGATTCTCCGGTGCTACAGTCCAGATCGAAGGGATCATCACTCTGGACGTTACTGTGGAAAATCCCCGACCACCGAGACCGAACCTATGAACTTTATGGTGGTCGATGTCAAAATGGACAATAACGCCATCATCGGGCATCCCGGTCTTGCGCCTCTCCAAGTCGTACCCTCAGCCTATCATATGAGGATGAAGTTCCCCCTGAAGGTAGGATTCAGAGTCGTGAACGGCAAGGAAGCGACCATGCTATACCACTACGATGATGGGCTCAGTCCTACCTCTCAATGCAGTCCCCAGTGATAAGAGTTCAATTGTCTCCGAGCCAGTCAATGAGCTGGAACATACTCCCTTCTCCAAAGCAGATAAGGCCAAGTAGTTTCAAGTGAGGAAGGATCTGCCTTCTAGTCTCAAGGAGGAAATCATCAGTTGCGTCCGACGAAACTGGGACCTATTTGCATGGACTCCCTTGGACATGTCGAGCATCTCGAAGGACATCATCATGTACAGGTTAAGTGTTAACTCAAATTCTAAGCAGGTACAACAGAGGTGCCAAAAGGTTGCGCCTGAGAGACAACACGCGATCAAGAAGGAAGTCGACAATCTCCTCTCTGCTCGCTTTATCCAGGAGGTCAACTATCCGGAGTGGTTGATGAATGTAGTCATGGTGAAGAAAGCCAATGGCAAGTGAATGATCTATATTGACTTCACCGACCTTAATAGGACGTGCCTGAAAGAACCCTTTCCACTCCCAAGTATCGACACCCTAATCAATGTAACCTCAGGGCACGAGCTCCTGAGCTTCATGGATGCCTTCTCCGGGTACAACCAAATTTGGATGCTTCATTCAGATGTTTCGAAGACATCGTTCGTCATAGATCATGGGTTGTACTGCTAATGGATGATGCCCTTCGGCCTAAATAATGCGGGTGCCACCTATCAGAGGTTTGTAAACAGGGTCTTTAAGGTGTAAATTGGTGGAAACATGGAAGTGTACATGGAAGACATGCTCGTTAAAAACCTTAAAGGTGGTGACCACGTGAAGGACCCCGAGGAAGCCTTTGGCGTCATGAGGCTTAACCTTTTTAAATGGGCCTTCGGTGTCACCTCATGAAAATTCCTCAGCTTCATGGTTTGTAACACCCCACAATTTACTTTTAATTTAATTTTTTTTTTAATTTTTGCACGTATGGTGCACGTGCAAATTTTTATTCTCATTTTATTACTCTCATTATCTATTTTTAGCATGCATAACTTATTTAGCCTTTTAAGTTAATCCATGGACCAAAAGATTAGAATCTAGCCCAGGAGAGGAGTCCACTAGATAATTAAATAAATTAATTAGTAATGAGCCCATGTAGCAAGCCTACTAATAAAATCACAATTAAGTTAACCATGCACTAATACATGACAAGTTACAAATGTTAATACACATTTAGAGTTATAGAAATATGTTCATATGTGCATGCATACACCTATGTATGTAGACCGGATCTTGGGCTAGGGGGGTGGCCGGTCTTGGAGTGGGGAGGCGAAGGGTTTTGGAGTTGGAGTTGTGGAGAGTGGGAAGGTGAAGAGATGGGAGTTTTAGGAGTTTAGGACTTGAAGGGTTGAATGAATTAATTTAAAGAGTTATTAGGGTGGGATTTTTGCACTTTAGATCCTTCCAAAATCCTATAAATAGAGCCCCATTTCTTACATTTCTCTTGCACCAAAAGACTTTATCAAAAGAAAGAAAGAAAGAAAAGAAAGAGAGTGAGAGTTCTTTTGCTTGAAGGATTTGCTAGAGAGGAGAAGCCATTGCTAGGCGAGGGAGATGCCATTAGGAGAAGCCATTGCTAGGAGTTTTTCTTGGAGCTAGAAGTAGTGTCCCATCCTTCCCTTTCAATTGATTAAGCTTCACATAAGGTGGATGATCTCATTATTTTTGTAACGTAGGATATGCATGCTAAAGATGAGAATTATGAGTAGAGTGTTGATATGAATAGATAAATTTATGTTAGTGTAAAATGATATGTCGTTTGTTGTGATTGAGTAGAAAAAGAAAAGATACCATGCTAATTAAAAGAGAAAGAATTATTTGATGTTATGAACCATGTTAATATGCTTGTAAATGATATTGTTTACATATAAGAGGAATTTTTTATGTGAAAATTATGAATGAAATTCATGCTAGTATAATAAGATGTGAAAGTAGTTTTGTATGATAAAAACCATGATAATCAAAGAAAAGAATTCTTTTGTGTATAAACCATGCTAGTAAGTTACAATATTTTGTGCTTATGATATTGTTGACTACATTATGCCTGATAATTAAGAAAGAAGAAAGAAAAGAATTTTGTTAGTTTGGTACTGTATCGACATATGTATGTTCAAATTCAAAAGAATGTAAACTATTGCATGAAGAGTATTCTTGTTCAAGTGAATACACTAGTATTTGTTATAAAGTAAATTTGTGTTAAAGTGAGAATATAACCATTTGTCATGGACACTAGTTTCTTTTCTCTTGTAAGTTTTAGTTTCTTAAAGAAAAATCTAAGTTTATATGAGAAATGAGAAAGAGAATTATTTAAACAAGTAGAAATAATATGTCAAAATATGAGTTTTACAACCCCAAACCTGCAGTCCATAAGAATGACACTCGACCGGTAAAGTTCCAACAGTCTCCGTCACGAACCTGACTGCAAAGATTTCTTGAAAAAGTGGATTTTGTACGGAACAGTCGACTGGCTCCTTTCACAGTCGACCGTCATCGCAATGAGTTATGTTCTTAAAGGTTGGATTTCTCGCAGAACAGTCGAATGGCTTCAGTACGCAGTCGACTGTCACTGCTCTGATCGATGATTTTTGAGTTTGGATTTCATGCGAGACAGTCGACCGATCACCCTATGAAGTCGACTGTTACTGCTCTGACTGACATTTTTCTGAGTTTCTGATACTTCTTTTGAATGAATATTTTGAAGTGAGTCGAGATTGTAAGAGTTTGAATTTGTTGATGCAGTTGTGTTCTTGAAATAAATTAATTGCTTATAAAGATTATGAATGAGTAAATAGATTATGAATGGTGACAAGACTATATATTTTTGTGAATGAATTGAAAGATGAAATCATCTAGATTTAAGACATGATTTTTAAAGGGTATGTGTACCCATATTTCTTGTACATGAAAGTTTATAATTAAGAATTAGTAAGACCTCGTTTGCCGACAATATTGAAAGAAAGATTTTGAGACTTGATTTCGAGATATTGCCGTCGGGCGATCTCGTATTTTTTTTTAACAAATCCGGTAGGAGGTAGAACTGATTCTAGGAATGATAACAACATTCATGTCTTGAACTAAATAACTAGGCACTTAAGTGTAACACCCCACAAAATTGGAAATGACAATTTTGCCCCTGTGTGTTACGCACGTGTATTTTGTAACGTGTTTTCACCAAGTATCTTGATTTTCGACTATTTATGCATTTCCTGTATTGATTTTACCCTATTTTGAGTCAACAAAAAACATAATATATCAATCTTTGTATTTTTACGTGCTTTCTATGTGTTTTTGATACACGTATCAATCACATATTTTCCATCACTAAGTGTGATATTTCTATGTGTATTGATTATTTATTTTACGTGTTCAAACTTTTTTTATAAAATAAAAACTTATTTTCCCCTGTTTTGATTAAAATGCATTTTTGATTTTTGCACGTATGATGCACGTGCAAAAATTTTATTCTCATTTGTTCATTCTCATTTGCAATTTATAGCATGCATAAGTTTTTAAATAGTATTTCTTTGATCCATGGACCTATAGATTAAAATCTAGCCCATTAGGAGGAGAGCACACTAGATAATTAAATGAATTAATTAGTAGTAAGCCCATGTAGCAAGCCCACTATTAAAATCACATTTTTAGTTATGTATGCACTAATACATGACAAGTTACAAATGTTAGTATACATTTAGAGTTATAGAAATGTATGCATATTTGTTTATGCATGTGTGCATGCATACACAAATGTATTTAGACCAAATTGTGGAAAAGGGGTGGCCGGTTTTTAGAGAGGGAGGAGAAAGGGTTGGAGTTGGAGTTGTGGAGAGTGAGGAGGTGAAGAGATGGGGGTTTTAGGAGTTAGGAAAGTGTAAGGTTGCATGAATTAATTTGAAGAGTTATTAGGATGGAATTTTTGCACTTTAAACCCTCCCAAAATTCTATAAATAGAGCCCTATTTCTTACATTTCTCTTGCACCAAAAATATAATCAAAAGAAATAAAGAAAGAAAGAGAGAAAGAAAAGAAAGAGGTTCAGAGTAGGGGTGGCCGATCATACCGAAATGAGCCAACCGACTGGTTTTCCAACCGAACCAATCGATTCGGTACCGAAAAATTCGGTTACCAAAAGTATGGTACGGTACAACCGTACCGTGTCCAAAAATTCGGTTCGGTTTCGGTATGAATATGGTTCAGTCGGTATTTTACCGTACCGTACCGAATCTCCCGGAAGTAAATAGTGCATTATATTCTCGCACTATACATATGCATTATACATATGCATTATATTCTCGCACTATACATATGCATTATATAAGTTAGGTGGAGATTGAGGTAATAATTGAAGTACCAGTTCCCGCACTATTTGCTTGTTCTGTTGAATGGTAGAATCCCTCTCTGCTTTCAGACGTTGTACAGTTTGGATCTGCATGATAAAAATAAAAGTGAGACAAATTCAGAAGAGAGTATCACACCAATACAATGAAGGAAAATTTAAGAACTAACTAGAAAGTACATCTAACGAAAACATTTAATCTAACATATCTCAAAGAAAATGATATCCATTATTAAGCTTTGGGAGACTATTTAAGTATTTATAATTATAGACAGTAAAGTTTAACTTCTTAAGATAGATCGGTCAGAAGTAGACTACTGTTGTGAAATGATTTCAAAGAGAGATTGTTTAATATCCACTCACCTAAACCCAGGCCTACATATTTAAGTACTGCATGATTTTCTCTCCGATACATGTCTTATGTTACTGTTCCCTGCTTGCTTTTGGAATAAAAATAAATTTGTGTTCTATTCTGTTTTTGTTTCGGTAGTTGGGTGATATTGTTAACTTGTTATTTTTATTGGTACTGATATTTGCTAAGGTATTTGTTGGGTTATATTTGGTATAACACCAATACCGAACCGTACCAACTGAAGTAATCGGTATACCGAAGTTTTGGTATACCGAACTTTTTGGTATGGTAACGGTTTGCATATTTTCAAACCGAACTAGTTTGGTATGGTAATGGTACAATGTCAAAAGGTCCGGTACCGTACCGAGCCCACCCCTAGGTGAGAGTTCCTTTGCCTTGGAGAAAAATTTTGCTAAGGAGAAGGAGCTTGCTAGGAGAAGGAAGCCATTGCTAGGAGTTGTCTTGGAGCTAGAAGTAGTGCCCCATTCTTTCTTTTCAATTTGTTCAAGCTTCACATAAGGTGGGTGTTCTCATGCTTTCTAATTTTAGAACTTTGCATGCTAATGATAGTAAATGAGTATTATATTTTTATATGATAAGTTAGAACAAACCTATGCATTGGTTGTAATGAAAGATGCTATGTTAGTAAATAGATCAATATCATGTTAGTGGGTGATCTCTTTCCTTTCTAAAGTAGGACTTGCATGCTAATTAGTTAAAAATGAGTAGTATAATGAGATATATGGAGAGACCATGCTAGCATAATATGCAATGGTTATGTTAAGAATCAATGAACAAATTGTTACCATGCAAAATTTTTAAAAGAGAGTTTAACTAAAAAATAAATCATATGAGTCATGTTAGAATATTGCAAATTTGTATGTTTTGTTAAATGTGTAACTTTCTTTTAGAATTTGTTTAAGAATGATATATTTCGACATGATGATTAAGAAAGAAAAAGAAAAGAGGAAAAGATAACTCTTTATGTCGACATAAGTTAAAAATACAAATTTTTGCATGAAGGAGATTCTTTGAGATATTCTTGACTTATTAAGAGACATGCTTGTTTTATCACAAAATGTAACTAGTATAATAGAGTATATGAACTAGTTTTACTAAAAATGATTTTTTTAGTTTCGAAACTTGGGAAAAAGATGAAAATTCGTATGCAAAAAGGAACGGAAAATTATTTAAAAGTAAAGGTGTATTTCTAAAAATAAGTTTGAACTTTGAATTGCTATTTTAATATTTATCTCAGTCCAAAAGAGATTTGTGTTTCAATATTCTAAGAAGAATGGATTAATTTTGATAAACAGGTTTTGTGAAAGAGAATCGACTTCTGAACAAAATGAACAAAAGCATATGAATAGATTATATATCGATGGGCGCAGTTGGCCTAGTGGTCTGGCGTTGGAAATGTGGCTCGGTAGGTCATGGGTTCGAAATTGGTGATCCACAATTTTTTTATATTTTTGTTTTTTAATTAAATCACAACCCGAGAATTTAGTATAAAGGAAATTCGGTGAGAAGATTAAACATCAGGTCCAAATGGACTTAGTGGTGTAAGGGGGTGGACTTGGCTGCTGACTTATACATCATGGGTTCGACACCCAGGGGCCGAAAAATTAAGAGTTTAAAAAGGAAAATTTGATATAGAAAGTAAGTAAGGATTGAAGATTTGTTAATAAAAAGATATGATTTTCCTTTGAAGAGTAAAAGAAATATATTATGTGAATTATTTTCTCTTGAAGAGATTATATATACCTCATGAGTTCGAAACCCAGGGGCCCTTCGTTTTAATTTTTGGGTTATAAATGTTTTTGATAAGTTCTAATGCAACTATAAAATTGAGGAAAATCTTATTATTTCTATAAAAAGGTTTAGAACTTACTAAAAGTAGTTTCAGAATTTTTCCATATATCTTTTCATCTTCCCACTTCTTCCAAAACTCAACTTCTAACCCTTCTTCTCCCCCACACTAAAACTGGCATACCCCCTATGTTCAAAACCGGCCAAAAAATAGTGTACAAGTGTCCACACACACAGTAGAAGGCACAGCACCACTGCCTTCTTTCAATTCCAATCGGTGGGCCCCCAAGTAATTGCCATTTCATCAAAGAAGCAATAGCCCAAGTAGTGAAGCATGATACTTATGTTCATGAGTTCATCTCACCACACGTGGTCCCCCACTACTAATATTCATCACTTCACAATGAAAACTACTGATACACCATAGTATTTATATTTATAACAATTTAACAAATGCCATCAAGCCTATATATAACAGCCCCTATATATTATATACTACTACCTTTATATATTATATCCTATATATAACAGCCCCTATATCTATAACTATTATAATGGGAGAGTTGGGGTTCACAAACAAATAAACAATTTTTTATTCCTTGGTGTGTGTGTGTCAACACGTGCAGCGCACGTGTTGATAGATTTTTTTTGTCCTTTTCATTCTCCACCATGTGCATTGCACGTGCATTATACTAGTATTATATACTACTACCTTAATATATTATATAATACAATATATATATATATATATATATATATATATATATATATATATATATATATATATATATATAAAAAATAAAACACAAAGAAAGCTATCAAGTGGCTCACCTTCAATCCCCTCCAAAATCAAAGGCCCATATCAAACCTTACAAAGCACATTTTTCCTTTCAAAATTTCAAACCCCAAAACCAAAATTTTTTCCCCAAAACTAAAAAAACTCATTACATTATTACTCTCTCTCTCTTCTCTCTTTCTCTCTCTCCCTATCTCTCCTATTCTTTCTTTAACAGCCCCTATATATTATACACTACTACCTTAATATATTATATAATACACTATATATATATATAATAATAATAATAATAATAATAATAATAATAATAATAATATATATATATTATTATTATTATTATTATTATTATTATTATTATTATTATTATTATTATTATTATTATTATATAATAATAATAATAATAATAATAATAATAATAATAATAATAATAATAATAAAACACAAAGAAAGCTATCAAGTGGCTCACCTTCAATCCCCTCCAAAATCAAAGGCTCATATCAAACCTCACAAAACACATTTTTCCTCTCAAAATTTCAAACCCCAAAACCAAAATTTTTCCCCCAAAACTAAAAAAAACTCATTACATTATTACTCTCTCTCTCTTCTCTCTTCACCTTTTCAATTTCTCTCTTTCTCTCTCTCCCTATCTCTCCCATTCTTTCTTTATTTACTTAGAAATTTAGATTTTAAGATTTCAAGTTTATAAATTTTCAGAATTTTTATGTATTTTTATTGCACATGTTATATTGAAAATAGCAAATATATCTCTTCAACTGTTAAACTTCATCATTTTCCACATTTAAAGTTCTAAGAAGTTAGATTTTATACCCCTATTTATAATTATTTTTCAACATATACTAATGGAAACATGAACTTTTATTTACAACTAATTATTGTCATACTATTCAAACTTGAGTTACATAATTGTTGTTTTACTGTTTTACAGGGCTTTTCGTGTTTTGTATCGTTCTGAAGACGTGTCGTAGGTACGTGCCCACGGGAAAATCTAGTGTGTGTGTATATATATATATATATGGGTAAAAGGGATATGAACAACTTGCTCATTTAGTAAATGGGCAATTGATTATGTGACATGCATGTGATACATTGGACAACTAACCCTTTTAAGAATTTTCCAATCACATGCATGCCACATCATCAATTGCTTATTTACTAAATGAGTAAGTTGCTCATACCCCCTTTTCCCTATATATATATATATATATATATATATATATATATATATATATATATATATATATATATAAAATTAGTTTTATTTACAACTAATTATTGTCATACTATTCAAACTTGAGTTACATAATTGTTGTTTTACTGTTTTACAGGGCTTTTCGTGTTTTGTATCGTTCTGAAGACGTGTCGTAGGCACGTGCCCACGGGAAAATCTAGTGTAGAACGATACAAAATACGAAAAGCCCTGTAAAACAGTAAAACAACAATTATGTAACTCAAGTTTGAATAGTATGACAATAATTAGTTGTAAATAAAACTAATTATATATATATGTATATATATATATATGTATGTATGTTATACTCCATATACTATATTATTAAAATAGTGTAGTTAAAAATTTATAATGTTTCATACACAAATAAATGCGCACACACATTTTATGAAATTCATTTCGAGAAAGGATACGCCCAAATGCGTGTATCGAAAAAAAAACACGTAAAACCCAGAGATTGAAATTTAATAAAATATTCGGGGAATGCATAAATAATCAGAAATCACAATACGTAATGAAAATACGTTACAAATATTACTAGTAACGGTACAAAATACACGTGCGTAACACACAAGGACAAAATTGTCATTTTCAATTTTATGGGGTGTTACAAATTACATACAAATACATGGAAAAAAACTAAAAAATCGTACAAATTTATTGAATTACATGTTTAAGGGGATAATATAGAGTTCGAGATAGCACATAGTTAGATTGAAGAGAGGAAATTTGACTACTGTCGTGCACCTCTATTTAACCTAAACCCAGGATCTCATCGTCTTAAATTCCCTACTCAGCCTGTTGATTTTCAAGTGAGTTACTTTCACTTGTTGAGGTCTCCACTGCTTTTCCTTGAGTTCTGTCTTTAGCTTTCATCCAATCTTCGTTGCACATGGGCATCTCCAATGAATTCGGCTTTCAAGCGATTCCTATAGTCGGTTAAAACTCTGCCACTTGAGAAGAAAATACTTTTTGATGCAACTGTAGACACAAGAGGGGTTAGTAGATATCTAGCCATATGTGAATGAATTGGAAAAATAGTTTCATGTTCTTTTCACTATTGTGATAAAGAGTTGAGATAGTTGAGAAATTTTGATACTGTACTTCACGAATATATAGTTGAGAGAGAAAATAATAAAGAGAGTTGTGAAGACGACGAGAATTCAAGCGAATGAGCTTCTTCAACTAAAAAATTATGTAGTGGAGTCGTAGAGAAAGAGATTGAGCTTCGACAATAATTTGAGTAGTAGAGAGGGTTGGTAGTAGACATAGTAATTTCGACATGAATTCAGCACGATCGAATTTCTTCACTTCTTTATTGCTTCTTTGTTGAAGTAGATTGAAAGTAGTAGTAGTAGTAGAGAGTTGAGAGAGTAAGAGAGTTGATAGATGGAGAGTAGAGTGAATTTTTGAAAAAAAAAAGTATGAATGTAGGGAGGTTTATAGAAAAAACCATCAAAAAAATTATTAAGAAAAAGGCAGTAGTAGGCAGCAATGAGTGGCCTGTCGGGATGTCCGTTTGACCTGTCCAGGTCCAACATTCGACCCGGTAGGTTGGCCCACTGGGTTGACCGTTATTAACCTGGTTCAAGTCGGGTCATTTCGGGTTACGAGTTAAATGGGCTGGGTCGAGCAGGATTTATCCCTTTTTTTCGACCCGGTCCAACCCGATTATGTTTGCGGGTTTGACCTGAACTTAAACCGAGTCCAATGGGTTTGGGTCGACTGCGGGCGGTTCCGGGCAGGTCGCGGGTGGACCTGACCCTGTTGCCACCCCTAGAAAGTGGTACTCATTTTGCGAGCAAAGGGTTCCGCAAGTTTTGCATAGATCTGGGGATTCAACAGAGGTTCTCTTCAATCCTGCATCCCCAATCCAACGGGCAGGCCGAGAATGCTAATCGTCAAATCCTGGATGGCCTTAAGAAGAGATTGGACAAATCTCCCAAGGAATTATGGGTCGATGTGCTACATAGTGTGCCTTGGTCATACTGGACGACTAAAAGGATTCCAATGGGTGAATCATTTTTTAACCTCACTTTCGGAATCGAAGCTGTCATCCTCCTAGAAGTCGGACGATCGTCCCCTCGGATGATGAGTTTCAAAGGGGACTTGAACTTAGATGACCTTAGAGCCAATCTCGATCTCCTTGATGAGGTGCGAGAAAGGTCTGCCATCAAAAGAAACATCTACCAGCAGAGGGTAGAACGGTTCTATAACAAGAAGGTTCAGCAGACCGAAATCAAGTAGGGCAACCTGGTGCTCAAAAGACTTGAGATTACTGAATCCAGTAAGAAAAAACTCGCTCCATACTGGGAAAGCCCATATAGGGTCTCCAAAGTGGTTCGCCTTGGGAATTACCGACTTGAAGACCGAGGGCAGGGTGATTAAGAGAACTTAAATGCAAAACATTTTATGAAGTTCCACCCAGGCCCCTAATGGTTTATACTTGTAATAAGGCTCTAAAAAGCCAACGAATGTAACAAGTGCTCGCCTTTCGTCAACAAATGAATAAAATTTCATTTTGGTTCAAGAAGTTTGTCAAACTCCTGCTAAGTTATCAAGCCCCGGACCTCGCCCCTCGGTGTGGTACTCTGAGCCACCTGCAAGTTTTTCACGGTAAGCTATTACCTACCCCTCGGCATGGTACTCTGGGCCACTCTCAAGTTTTTCTCGCTAAGTCATCAAGCTCCGGACCTTGCCCTTCAGCGTGGTACTCCGGGCCACTCTAGAGTTTTTCTCGCTAAGTCATCAAGCCTCGGATAACGCCCCTCAGCATGGTACTCTTGGCAACTCACGAGTTCCTCTCGCCAAGTTATCCATCCCTGGACCTCCCTTCGGCATGGTACACAAGGCCACTAGCAAGTTTTTCTTACTAAGCGATCAAGCCCCGGTCTCACCTCTCGGCGTGGTACCCCAAACCACTCTGAAGTTTTTTCTTGCTAAGTTATCATGCCCCCGGATCTTGCCCCTCAGCGTGGTACTCCGGCCCACTCTCAAGTTTTTTCTCGCTAAGTTAACAAGCCCCGGACCTCGCCCCTCAGCGTGGTACCCCGACACACTTGTAAGTTTTTTCTAGCTAAGTTATCAAGCCCCGAACCTCGCACCTCGGTGTGATACGTCGGGCCACTCGTGAGCTTTTTTGCCAAGCCATTAGTCCCAGACCTCTCCCCTCGGTGCGGTACCCTGAATCACACGTTTTTCTCGCAAAATGTCACCGCCTTTGCCTATCCCCTTGACGGGACCATCCGCAACGTTTATTTGCCCCTCGGAAATGAAATGGTTCAATCTGCCTCACGAGACTCAGTCAATTCATTCATGAAAAACTCATTCAGACAAAATGTAAAACAAAAATATTTTATTGAACAAAAAGTAATTACAACATGGGCAATGACCAGTCCGTAGTTGACAAATCAAACACAAAATGAACAAGCAAGTAACTACACCTAAATACTCCTAAGCGGGAGTGGCCTCTCATATCACGAAGCCCCAATCCTCCCCCACTGCCAGCGTGTGGTAGAAGTATTCTGCGTAAGCATCGACGATGGGATGAAGGCTAGCTGATTCTAGAAGAAAGCTAAAAGAACTTTGCAAGCAAGAGAAGTCCAATCTGGGCTAGATCTCCCCAAGTTCCCTACAGGAGAAGTAGCCTATTTTGGCCTCAACCCTCGGAACTCAGGGAACAATCTCATATCTGGGTTCCGAGATAAATACCCCCAAGTTCCACACCGGGACGTCAAACCCCCTGAAAGCAAAATGGCCCTAAGTTCCCTGCAAGAGAAATAATCCATTCTCACCTCGGACCTCGAGGCTCAGGTAAAATCTCAAATCTTGGAACCTGGGATAAATCCTGCCAAGTTCCATGTTGAGACACCGATCCCTCTGGGTCGAACCCTCAGACCATGAGATGAATCTCCACCAGCTTGACCTTGAGGCATCTACACTCACCTGTCTCAGTCCTAGGATTGCCATTTGAGGCACTCACCAAAAGACTCTTTAGGAGAATAATCATTCATAAAGGCAAACCCATGAGATTTGTGAGCAAAACACTTGAGAACTGGAGGAATTTATAGGCCTCTTGTAAAATACTTCTTGATTATTGTGAAACCCCTATCGCGAGATCTCAACCCTTCATCTCCACTCAGTGGTCAAGATTAAGAAGTGTTTCCGATCCCAAGGCAGGTCCATGTTTCAACTTCTAAGACAAAAGACACCACGATTTCTACGAAGAATGACGTAAGTTAACGCACGTGACGCTGGAGCCGAGGGGCTCATGTTTTGCTAAAACTTCTTCCACCGAAGGCTTTATTGCAGCTGGTGGGGCGGGCTCATCATCTTCATCTCGAAGGAAAGGCCACGAAGGTCGAGATCCAGGTAATTGGCTCCAATGTCCTCACGGGCATTGTTGTACCATTTATCTTGACCCCGGATGATACGATTCATGACATCGTCATACACTCTTGACCCCGGATGATACGATTCATGACATCGTCATACACAGCAACCATCTTCCTCTCATTCGCCTGCCATGCCTGCCTCTCATCTTCCAGCTCCTCCTTATCCCTTGAAATCTCCTCCCGAGCCTTCTTTTCCTTCGCCAAATTGGTCTTTAACTCCCGCATAGTCTGCCAGAGATCATCGTTCCAATTCATGATCTCCTTCTGACTCGTCTCGGCCTATTGAGCCCACCGAACGAGAGCATCGCGCCTCTACCTTAGCTCGGCCTCGTTGATGGCCACCTACAAGAAAAAGGGGTACAACTAGCAAAATAAGAAAAGAAAGGGGAAAAATACAATGGGGCATTAGTTGTAAACGAACATCCTCACTAGAACGGAAGCCTGCACCCAGTGGGCATAAACCTCATCTTCTGACTCCTTCTTTAAAGCTGCTCGATTGTGATGAGTGGCGAGGTGATCAACCACCTGAAGAGCATTATGATGCTCCGCTAACAAGTCCGCCTCTGTGATGGACCAAGAGGGCACCCACACCTTTGTCGGCAAGGGTAGTTTCAGAGCCGCCACAATGTTTTTTTGACGATGAGGTGAAAGACTTTGGGACCTCCAGCTTTGCCACCAGCTCAGCTACCTTGGCCTTCGGGGGTTCGACGTCTTTTGATTTCCAACTCTTCGAAGGCTTTTCGGGCTCCGGAAGAAAGGGGCACTTCTGCGCTTGTGCCGGCGCCTTCAAGGCTGCATGTCTCGCCTCCAACTTCTCATCAAACACCATGCTTGTTTACCGAAAGAAGTCTAAGTGAGGAAGATGAGAGTAAAGGGAAGCAGAAGTAAAAGCGAGGCAAGTGAGCAAAAATGAGAATAAAGGGAAGTATATATAAGGGAAAGAAGATGCATCAATCACTGTGTCAAGCATGTGATATCACACCACGCGTGAACACGCACATGAGGCATGCCCACAACATCTCCAAAAACTGGGCTAAGGCCACGTGTCTTGCCCGCTCTCAAGGTTTGCGCAATATGATGTGCACATCGTGTCTTGCCCCTCGGCATTGCACTCCAAGCCACACTCAAGTTTTGCGCAATATGACCTGCTCCTTGTGTCTCGCCCCTCAGTATGGTACTTCGAGTCATTTGCGGATTTTTTTGCAACTAGGCTCACGCCTTGTGCCCCACCCCTCATCATAGTACTCTGACCACTCGCGGATTTCTCTGCAATTAGGCTGACGCCTCGTGCCTCACCCCTTAGCGCACTTCTCTAAGCCATTTGTAGATTTCTTCGAGCCACTAGCGAATTTCTTCATAATGTGGTTACTCCTTGGATCTCATCCCTCGGTATGGTACCCCGATCCACTCTCAAGTTTCTTCATACCTTGCCCCTTGGTCCACTGTGTCGGGTGGTTATCACAAAATATCTCTCAAGACCCAAAATATGCACAAATACCTTTATTATCAAGAAATAAAAAGTACACACCTAGGTTACATTCGCAAAGGACATGGGATATTACAAGTTCAAGGCGCAACAATCTGGGCCCTCGGGGTCTCCTTCGGTGACCCCTAGCCACGTGCTTACAATATCGGTCCCCAAAGGATGGGTACCTAACCCAGGCGAATCAAGACCCCCTCGGACACTGGCGACACTAGAAGATCCAGCCAGTCCACTTTGGGCGCCTAGGCACCGTCTTTCCAGAACGGGTCCCCGGGTCAAGATCCTACCTTAAGAATAGACTACAAAAGGTAGACATCGAGCCACCTCTCCGAGTTTGACTCTCAGCCAATATATTTCCAAGTCCCTCTCCATAAGGATTCACTTGAGAACAAAATCCGAGGACTTCCCTCTGACTGAGCCAAAGGGTGTATCCTCCTCAGATAAAATAAGAGCCAAGCCAATGTCAAGGACAGACGCCTTCAGGCGAGCCAGCTCCTGTGCCACATTTCGTGATCGTCGAATATGATAGCTGAGAGTGGAGTGAATTTGTGAAAAGAAAAGAATGAATGTAGGGGGTTTTATAGAAGAAAAAAACTGCTAAAAAATTCCAAAACAAAAAATAAAAAACAAAAAAGGCAGTAGTAGGCAGCAAAGGTAGTAGCAGCAATGGGCGGCCCGGTCAGGTTGCCCATTTGACCCGTCCGAACCAACGTTCGACCCGGCAGTTTGGCCAGCCAAGTCGACCGTTAGCAACCTGACGGGTTGCGCATCGGGTTCGAGTACGGTCATTTCGGGTTACGGGTAAAACGGGCCAGGTCGGACGAGTTTTATCCCATTTTTTTGACCTGGTCCAACCCGGTTATGTTTGCGGGTTTGACCTAAACCCAGACCAGGTCCAACAGGTTTAGGTTCCAACTTTCGGGAAATATGAAATGTATCCCGGATGGTAAGAAGGTCAGTCGCCTCCGGATTATTCTGCGTTGTGTCTGCCTCTATCTTTGGTCGGTTCAACGATGACAGTTGTACACCAAAACGGACACCGTCCCTCAGATCTTCCGAATACATCCAACAGGTATCGCTAAAAGATGGTCGAAACACACCCCCTTGTGCTCGTGCGCCATCCGTTCATATGCCATATCAAGGGGAAAGACTGCCTTCTTCTTCCTCGGAGGTCGACAGACACAATGAAAGGGGATGGCAATAACACTATCGAGTGATGATGTCCCAATTTCCTGGATCTAGGGACCCCCCTCCCCCCCCCTCAACTTCCTCTTCACCCTCCTCCATCACCCCCGGGGGGCTCTCCCTCACCTCCTCTCTGACCCCTTCATCGGGCGCCCCAAAGTGACTGCCCTCCTTCTATCACAACCCCCCCTCTCATCTTCTCCGATTTTCTAGGGCCCCTCAGAGTTACCGCACTTCACTCTCTCATGGTTGTCCCTCTCCTTTTCTCTGATCTCGTCAGGCGCCTCTTCATAGTGATCACGCTCCGCCCCCTTAGGGGCTGAACTCTCCTCAACCTCCATTTCCTCTTCCAGACCTCTAGAAGGAACACGAATGAGTCTCGGACTCCCAGTCTTGCTCTCCGATGAGGATGACTGAGATGAAGACCCTGAAGACGACCCTTTTTTCCCAGACGACGAAGCAGAACAACTCGACCGATCACTAGACATGATAAAAATGCTTTACCTGCTTATTGGTTAAGGGAGAGTTGTTCAAGAGAGAGAAGATCTGGCTGAAGAAAGAGAAAGCAATACTAGAAAGTGAGAAGGGGAAGGAAACGTATAGAAGCGAGTGCGACTTCTGGAATGATCCTAGTCATGTGACGTTTTCTCGATAACTACAAAATCATGTAACGACTCCTCGATGATTGCACGAAGTCACGTCAGTATCAGATCCAATGTCTTTAGAACCCTGTATTTTCAAATATTATTTTAAATATTTGAAAAATGAATTAAAATGATTTTCTGGAGATTTAATAAATATTTTTCAAAGATTTATCTTTTTACACGTGCAAACCACGTGCAAATATTTTTGGTGTAAATAACCAATTTTATATTTTTATTAAATTCTCCTAATTATAATGGATTATATTCTAAAATTTGGAATTTTTCTGAGTAGAGAAACTATTTTTATAAATATCTCGAAAGAGAGGGGCTTTTATGTAAAAAGCCGTTTGGATCTTAAATAAATTATAAAAATTCGTTTTTACTGATATTTTGGTTTTCCATGGTTATCATTTAATTTTAAATATATCTAGATTTGATTTAAAGTCGATTTGGTGAAGATTTAAACAAAAAGGGTGTTTTTGCAAATATGGAATTTATGTAAAATCTTATGCAAATATTTTTCTGGAAAGTAAAAGCCAAATATTTTGATTGAAAAATATAATATGTATTATTAGATATTATTTCTGATTTTTCTGGATTTTTATGAATATTTTATGATGTACTTGCAAATATTACAAAAGGGAGGGCTTTTGTGCAAAATCGCCACCCTGAGTAGTAAATCCGGATTTTTCTTATTTACTGGGCTGTTCTGGATCGTTGGACAACTCAGTGATAAAAATATTTGATTTGGTTTTGATTTAGTTAACCTATTTTAACTAAGAAAAGGTTATATATGTAAAGTTATGTTTTGAAAGGACTATTTTGCAACTGTATTTCTAAAACCCTAATTCCTTATTTCCGGCCTGTATAAAAGAAGGTGTGCAGCTGTCATTCGCTGCACAACACAAGTCTTATTATATCTTTTATTTTCTTAGTGATTGAAGAGGAGGACTTTGGATCTCACAAAAGAGAGACTTTCTTGTTGGATCTCTTCATTCCTACGGTGAGTGACATTGTTTTGTTTATTTTGTTTGTGTATGTTGTAGATGAGTAGATATAATTGTTTGGTTGTTTTGTTTGTTTCTCTTTGATTTGTGTACGTCATATGAGAACAATATGAATGTATAGATTGATTGGATGTTGAATATGTATATGTATGAAAGGATGAAAAATTGGATCTCCAAGAAGAACCCTAGATATTTGTATGTGAATGATGTTAGATCCGTTGAGAACTTAATATAAATTGTTAGTGGACTAATAACGTTAGATTTCCGTTGTGAACAGTCAACTGGTGACTTGAAGCAGTCCACTGCTACTGCTTAGATTACATTTTATTAAAATGATGGATTATTGTTGATTTGATCGAGTTTGATAGATGTCATGCATTAATTAAATTAAAGATGAGATTTTTGGATTATTGGTGAGTTGGATAAAAACAACTTGACCATGATGAGGATAAATTTGTTTTGTTCATGAATCAATTATAGAGAATAGTTGAGATTTAGTTGAGGAATTTTGTGAATGATTAATGGTTTAGAGGACCATGTTTTGAGGAGTTGAGTTATGAGGATTTAAATTGGGGAATTGTGATTTTTGTAAAAGATGTTGTTTGAACCTGGATTTCTCAAATGATAAGTTTAAATCTAATTATTTTGGTATTAATAAGATTTGAAAAATAAAAGAAAGTTATTTCGATATATGACTGATTCCTAAAAACCCTAGTTTTGACATATGCACAACCAAAACTATGCAGTCTGTAGGTCGACAGTCGACTGGCATGACCTTTCAGTCGACTGGTACGACCCGGCTGCTATGATCATTAGTTTTCTTGAAAATCCGTTCTGGACAGTCGACTTAGATCCTTTTCAGTCGACTGGCACACTTAGAATATTTTCTTAAAGATTTGTGGAGTTTCTCTCTGATAAGTCGACTTATGACTTTTTAGGTCGACTTATATTCTCTGGTAAGTCGACTTATGGCTTTTATAAGTCAACTTATAACACTTAACTTATTTTCTTAAAACCATGGAATTTTCTTTCTGGACAGTCGACTTATGCTTTCTATAGTCGACTGATACTGATGTATCCTTATATCTATGAATGTTCTTTCAAATGATTTTTACTCTAAATACTTTAATCTATAACTTATTATTCTAAAGGTTACTGTTTCTACAAAACATATGTTTCCAGGATACTTCATCGTTGAATTTGGATGTTGGAAATTTATAAGAGTTGGGTTTTGGTGAGAGGAGAGATTTCTCCTTTGATCGTTGACGATGGATTAGTGAGTTTGGTCCTGATTGAGGTCTCTAGGAGTTGAGTGGGAGTCCTGTGAACCGGCAGTTGAGATTTATCGAGTTAGGCATGAGGGACTTTGGTTTAGTTGTTGTTGAAGTCCGGCAGGGTACACTAACTCTAGAGATAGGAATTTTTGATGCCTTAATAATAACCTACTTAAGGACAGACAGGGTGCATTTGTATGTACCAGGTGTATGTGCACGTTGGGGGTCATAAAGGCCTATTCATGGGGTACACGGCAGGGAGATGATTCTCCGGATATGTTCGCGTGTTATGGGTCTACGGGCCTATTCACGGAGCAGGCAGGGTGCATTTGTATGTACCGGATGTATACGGCAGGGAGATGATTCTCCGGATATGTTCGCATGTTGTGGGTCTACGGGCCTATTCACGGAGCAGGTAGGGTGCATTTGTATGTACCGGGTGTACACGGCAGGGAGATGATTCTCCGGATATGTTCGCGTGTTGTGGGTCTACGGGCCTATTCACGGAGTAGGCAGGGTGCATTTGTATGTACCGGGTGTACACAGCAGGGAGATGATTCTCCGGATATGTTCACGTGATGAAGGTCTACGGGCCTATTCACGGAGCAGGCAGGGTGCATTTGTATGTACCGGGTGTACACGGCAGGGAGATGATTCTCCGGATATGTTCACGTGATGAAGGTCTACGGGCCTATTCACGGAGCAGGCAGGGTGCATTTGTATGTACCGGGTGTACACAGCAGGGAGATGATTCTCCGGATATGTTCACGTGTTGTGGGTCTACGGGCCTATTCACGGAGCAGGCAGGGTGTATTTGTATGTACCGGGTGTACACGGCAGGGAAATGATTCTCCGGATATGTTCCCATATCGAAGGTCTACGGGCCTATTCACGGAGCAGGCATGGTGCATTTGTAGGTACCGGATATGTTCACGTGTCGAAGGTCTACGGGCCTATTCACGGAGCAGGCAGGGTGCATTTGTAGGTACCGGGTATATCTACACGTTAGGGGTCTTAAAGGCCTATTTGTGGGGTACACAGTAGGGAGATGATTCTCCGGTTGTTGTTTTTGAGCTATCTTAAATGATGCTTGCGCGTCGGGGGCGGTGACGCCTATTCGTGGAGTATTCTGAATCTTGTTTTCCATCACCGTAGTACGATTAGTTGCATAACGAGGGGTTATTCTTATGTCGTAGAGATTGTTAAGGGCTTGCACCGGACCTATGATAGACTCCGTCAAGTATGCATTAGAGAGTCAGCATATAGAATTGTGTTTTCTTGACTTGGTTTTATACTTGTGTTTCCTGTTTTTCCTACACTTCACACTTAGTCTAGCTTCACTTGTTGTTCATATTCCATGATGTTTTCATGCTTTACATCTTTGTTATTTCTCATTCATTTATCCTTATTGTTAATACATGCTGTTGATGACTTTATGTTTTATGATTTAATTATGTTGTATATTTTTATGTCACTCACACCATTAATGGCTGACCCCTTTAGTTTTGGGGGTTAGGGATCATCTCTAGCCTCATGTGTTACAGGTTGCTGCTTAGAGTTTGGAGGCTGGGATGCTTGAGATAGTTTTGAGATAAACTGATGTAATAGAGCTTTGTGTAAAATTTTGTAAAAAGAAGTGTAGTAAAAAGAAAGTTGTAATTCAAGGTGTTTTGTATTTCTGCTGTGTTGTAAAGATTGATGTAATAAAAGTTTAGAATAAAATTATTTGTGTTTTTGGGCTATGTGTACTATTACATTGAAGTTGATGCTGGGATTGTGCCACGTATTTTCTAAGATATTATATTAGAAATTCGGGGCGTTACAATGTCGCTCACCAAACTTCTCCGTAACTGTGCTCGCACCTCTTGCCTCTCCCCAACTAGGCTCGCACCTTACCCCTTGGCTTGGTACTCAGAACCATTCACGGAATTATCCGCAACCATGCTCGCACCTCTTGCCTTGCCCCTTGGCATGGTACTCCAAGTTATTCACGAATTTCTCTGCAACCAGGCTTGCGGCTCTTGCCTCGCCTCCTGGCATGGTACTCTGAGTCACTCACAGATTTATCCACAAACAGGCTCACGCCTCTTGTCTCGCCCCTCGACATGATACTCCGAGCTACTCGCGAATTTTTCCATGTCTCGCTCCTCGGCATAGTATTCTGAGCCACTCACGAATTTCTCTACAACTAGGGTAGCATCTCGTGCCTCGCCCCTCAGCTTGGTACTCTGAACCATTCACGGATTTTTCTGCAACCAGCTCGCGTCTCATGTATCACCCCTCGACATGGCACTCCGAGCCACTCGTGGATTTCTCAGCAACTAGTTTTGCCCCTCGTGCCTTGCCCCTCGACATGGTACTCCGTGCAATCGCGGATTTCTCCCCAACTAGGCTCGCACCTCACATCTTGCCCCTCGACATAGTACTCCGAGCCATTTGCGGATTTCTTTACCACTAGGCTCACGCCTCACGTTTTATGCCTCACCCCTCGGCATGGTACTCCAATCCATTCGCGAATTTCTCTGCAACTAGGTTTGCACCTCATGCCTCACCCCTCGACGTGGTACTTCGAGCCACTTGCCAATCACCTTGCGCCTCGCACCTCTTACCTCGGGCCTCACCCCTCGAGGTTTAGGCCTCAGCAGCCGAACCTTTAAACCCCTGGGAAAAGGGATCCAACTTCATCGCAATAAATAGACCGTCACACCAACGTGATTTTCCTTGTGAGTTACCTACTCCTCGAAGGCGATCGGAAGCTCAACTCCGAGAGTGGGGGGCTTATGATGAGGGTGAAAATCGCGGCTAATCGGCACCGCACGATCTTTACATGGATCTCGAGACTCCTAAGGTCAAGATAGTAATCCCGCAAGCAGCTGTGGGCCCAAGACCAGCTCAAGGGCTGTCTATAGGCCCACTACATAGGGTTAGCCCACCAAGGAAATGTTGACAAGCCATTTATGGCTGGTGATTAAATCCCTAAAATCAAGGGATTGATTGTTCCATCACATCCCTAATACACAGGATTTGATAAGGCAGCTGGGAAATATTTCTCTAACTAATTCTCTAACGGCCTATAAATACAGGCCACCCCCTCAGTTACAAGGTAATCAATCTTTTACCACTAAACCCTAATTTATTTCATTGGTTGCTAACTTGTTCGTCGGAGGGCCTATCGTCGGAAATATTCCTGGTGTTTCAAGCTTTTTGCAGGTATTCGGTGGCCAACAACCACCAATTCCGCAAACCTCAATCACATATCAGTATCTCATCAGGATCAGATTTATAGCTGAGATCTGTGTTTTCCATCAAATATAAGAATTCATCATCTGTTGCTCCCACACAAAAAAACAGCACCATCAATCACCAATTTTTTTGTTTTGTTTATGAGAAAACACTATCTTGTTAATGTTTTCTTTTTTGAGAATAAGGTGACTAACTGACCATCATATTTATTCACTTGAAATTGTAATGGAAATGAACTATTGTCTCATGCGCGCACGCACACACACACAGCGAGAGAGAGAGAGAGAGAGAGAGAGAGAGAGAGAGAGAGAGAGAGAGAGAGAGATGGGTGTATTATATTTCTTTTTTCTGCTAATTAGGGTGCATTATATTTCGATAAATTATTTATGTGCATTTTGTATTTGGGCCAAACATTAAGAGAGCACTTTTGATTTTTCCCAAAAAAAATAATTTATAAAGTTGTTACTTTGACCCGATACCCGGGCCCAATCCCAACCCGGCATTGGACTGGAACTGACCCGATCTATATGGGTTTGGGTCCTAAAATAAGACCCGATGCACTTTCGGATCCGGATCCGCTCAAAATAGCCTCGACCTGGACCCGGACCCAGACCTGTTAAAAAATACACCAAAAATATAGAATTTGAATGATAGGGTTATAGAGATATATATGTAAATAGTAATTGTTGAAGATTGATGTGTAAATATAATATTTATTTCATGTACTTAAATTTGTTGGAACCGTAGACTATCAGGTGCAAAATTTATTAGGTGCAAAAATTATTTAGTGCAAATATTTATTCTCTGCTACCGGACCCGACGGATATTTTTTTTTAAAAGGACCCGATTCTCGCAAGTCCGAATCCAATTTTTGGACCCGTGAGGTACCCGGATTCGGGTAGTGAAGGGCCCGACCCAGTAGGACCCGATAACAGCTCTAGGCACTTGTGATTAGTTGACCACGTTAAGCAAATGCATTATGTCTACTTTCGACTTTATTTGTATTTACGCGTGTGATGCACGTCTTAATAAATATAGTTTTTTTTAAAAAAAAAATTAGACATAGTCTGAATTTGAACTTAGAACATTCTTTATAATAGTTATGCACGTGTATTGCACGGGTTGGTAGAATGACAAAATATTTACAAATGACACTAAGGCCTTCTCCCATTATAATATTAGAGATTAGAGATTTAGATTTTGAATTTGTACGGCCCTAGGTAAAGATTACAAACATATCAACTGCAAAAGGCCTTTCCGTGATCGATAATGTTAACATTTGAACTATTACAAGGAGTAAGCATTTGATCAACACATCATGCATGCAAGGAAGATCGTGAAGCAGCATGGATACTCCAGAGTACACCACACTGACCACAGTATAGGTCTATCATTGTCATGACACTCTGCATGAGGCATGTTCTACTAGAACGCCTAACCTTATAACTTCAAAGTAAAGCGGCGGAGAGGTGCGTAGTATTTCATGGTTAATTGCACACGCACCACATGTGCCATAGAATGTAAAGGAACAGAGGTGTTGATATCGAAACACCAACAGAAGAACTAGGTGCTAGGTTCCCTGTATCTCTCTCAATTCAAATTACTGCATGCAATGCATCTGAGCTTTCAATTTCCAAAGCACAAAACTCCAGGTTTTGGGGGATGGGCAATGTTTAAATTTCAAAGTTGAATTCCCTTGTTGAGAGTGCTGCATTGATAGGAGTGATTTTTATAGACGTAGAAGCCTTGGAGAAGGAACCCGGGAAAGCAAAAGACAAAGACACATTCAAATTCCAGGTAATTAAGTAGGAGTGATTTTGACCATTAGAATCACATCAAAAACTGGGTTGCAAGATGCTTGACATACATGAGTTTCTACTTAAAATGTACATTATAAATGTATCGGGGTCTACTTTCTACCAAAAGATAAGATTAAAATCTTGTTTTTTGTGTGTAGAAAGTGGACTCCAATACATTTATAATGTACATATGGGGTAAAAACTCATTTATGTGTTAGGGGTGGGCATCGATCGGTATCCGATCTAATATGGACCATCCACCACCGATCCAAAGAAGATCGGTTTTTTAATTTTCTCATCCGCAACCAATCCAAACCTTAATTGAATCAGTTTCCATCCAAGCCGATTAAGCTCGGTTTGGATTGGATTGGATGGTCGGTTTGGTGTGCTACTTTTCACCTTCAACATCATTCATAATTTTGTTGAAATTTAAAAGATCAACTTCAATCAAACTTAAGAAACAACCTGCTATTTGTTATTCAGAAATGAATTTAAAATGAAGATTCATAAAACATAAGTTGTTAATGAATTTTGCACTAATTTTTTTAGATGATGATGTTTAAATAGGTGAGATAAACTGCTTTTTCACTTGCATACTTCTGTAATCTTAGGTTATTATCATAAAAGAAACATCAATAACCATAACTAATTGAATTTTAGGTACAATAAAAAAGATTTAGAAAATAATTTCTGCTTGACTTGATTAAAGTAACTACTAAATGTTACATCAACTTCATGATTATAATAAGTTGGGCCACACTGTAAATCAAGTATTTCTCAACAACATAACATGATTATGGAGAATCAAAATACAGGTAGAACAATTGCTCAGTTTGTATTAAAAAAATTAAAGAAGACTGTTTGTATCCTTAAGAAAATGAGAAATGATTATTTGTATATTTAAGAAATTAAAGGAGAACTATATTTTTTATGGACTTATGCATAAAGGTACGGTCGGTTCGGTTTCATCGGTTATTTGAAAGCCCCATCCAACAATCGAACCGGTCCAGTTAGTTATTGAAGATCAAGAACCGGGCCAATCCAAACTCCAATTGGTTCGGTTAAAAACCGGTCGGTTCGGATTGGATTGGTTTGGATTGGTCAGTTTGGATAATAGTTGTCCACCCCTAGTATGTGTAGTCATCCTCAACTGGGTTAGATTATAGGTTGGGGACTGATCCTTTCCCCAAAATGTTAAAGCCTTGCATATTTCAAATTGTCTAGTGGAGTACATAAAAAAAAAAACTTTTTTTATTAACACTTACCAAACATTGCATGCACGGTAATATGCAAAAAAAAAAAACATCCTCGTTTATAGTTTTTTTAGGGCAAAAACTAAAGTACCTCCAACGTTTGATCTGAGTACAAAATGCTCATACAACGTTTGAAAAGATATATTATACCCATTCATCCGTCAACTTAACTTATTCCGTTAACTTTGAATTATTAAATTACATTTCTACCATTACCCTTTCATATCTCAATCTTTTTTTTTCTTTCTCTCATTTCTTCATTCTCAAACATTAAACAGAATCAAATCCCAATCTCATCATCTTCTCCAAAACATATTATGCTTTCAAGTCTGTAGCTATTATAAAAAAAAAAAAACAGATTGCGTTTTTCAAGTCTATCACGTCGAACTTAGCTTACAAGTCTAAAAAAAAAGTGTACGACCTAAACCATGATACACTGTTTTTGATTTTTTTGGTTGCAGGTTTAGATAAACAGCAATAACAAATACTCTCAAGGTTCAAATTTATTTACAACATATATATTTACAAAAGTGTCACTCATATAAAATAAAAATTTGTGCCACTAGGGATAATTTGTAAAAAGCATGTATGAGTAAAGGAAGATCTCGGATTCGAGACCAGATTACATCTTAATATTTACTCTATATATTAAAAACAAAATTTTAATTGGAACGTGTATCGCACGTACAGATACTAGTAGAGAGGTAAATGTAAGACTATCAAAGTTAGCATAGATTATCCAAACTTTGTTCCGTGAAACAAAGTGTATAAATTTTCTTTTAAAAAAGAAGTGTATAATTAGAAAGTCAAAGGACCTAATGACAAATCACAGTCAACTGAAGGATTTGGAAAACCAAAATTCCTGCTTTAAAGGATGCTTCCCCCTCGCCCTCTCCCTTCCAACCAGCTGTGATAACTTCACTCGAAAGCCAAAGCACTAGGAGTGAGAGAGCACTAGGAGGGTTACTGCTAAAAATCCTTTGCCATGGCCAAAAACCTTGCTTTACATGACCATCTACTAAAAGATGACCACATCGACATGAACATCTTCCTAAACTACTCCCCTCAACGTCCGACTCGAGACTTCGAATTCCACGTGTCTTCCAACCGACTAGAAGATATCACAGACGACGACCACTCAATCCCCTCCCCTGCCGACAAGCTATTCTACAGAGGCAACCTCCTCCCCCTCCACCTCCCTCCTCCTCGCTTCCAACTCGTCGAACAACTCCTCCTCCAAAAAACCTCGAAAAAATCCCAACAACACTATTTCACCACTGCCCCTACCACTCCACTAGACTCCTGCAACATATCACCTGCCACTTCCTGCTATGTCAGTGGTGAGCTGAATCCAGAAGGATTTTACGAATGCCCGGCCGACATGGACTTAATCCTAGAATCCCACGAGAAGTCCAAGAAAAACAAGACCAAGAAGCTCTGGTCGAGGAATCTCAAACTGATCAACAACTACTCTTCTCTGGGTGTCAAGCTCAAGGCATCTAGAGCTTTTTTGAAGTCTCTGTTTGCGAAGTCGGCTTGTTCAGATGAAGAGAATTGTGCCACTGATCGTAAAAGGAGAACATCTTCAAACAAGTCGTGTTCGTCCAATTCTTCCTCGTCGTCCAATTCAAGTGTGAACTCAAATGGTTACCATGGGGAGAAGATGATGAAGAGGAGCAGCAGTGTGAATTCGGAGAATGAGTGCTCGATTCAGGGAGCGATCGCGTACTGTAAGAAGTCTCAGCAGCAGGTTTGTGGGAGAAAGAGTCAGAGCGATGTGGAGTTTTATTTGCTGTCGGAGTCTAGACTTACTGCAGAAAAAAAAAATGAGATGAATTGTACGAGTTAGGATGGAAAAGGGAGAGGGAAAGGAAAAGAACTGGTGTGCGCGTTTGATTTGACTTTTCATGGTGTTACTCAGTCGAAATAGATTAAAGGGTTGTGCAATTGTAATCTAGATATGGTCTTTTTACCCTGCTTTTATAGAAGAGTATCCTCATTTCCTGTTAATAGAGCTACATCAAATTCTATCTAGCATTTCCTGCACAAAACTACAGTTTAAGAATTTGTTATGTGTCCCAAGTTCAGAGCTTCACATTACATGAATAATTAATACTTTGATCATTTGATTGAAAAATACAATGAGCTAAAGATTAGACTTACGTATCAGTAAGTTTGCAAGTAAATCAGTCACTTAACATGGTTACACATATCAATACAGTTGCCGCGCAATTAATCACTTGCTACCATATTGTTTTGGTCTGTAATGTATTCTTTGTACACTGCTGTTCTACTAGGGCCTGTATTAACTGTACTGGTTTAGTTCTATGTCATTTATGTTACTCATCAGTAGATCAGTTATGAATGGTTCTCTAATCTCCAATAATAATCACTAATCTAATAATGGGAGAAGGCCTTAGTGTTATTTGTAAATCTACCAACGCGTGCATTACACGTGCATAACTAATATGAAGGAGGTCGCATGTCACTATGTCATATTTTTTACTTTGATTTTTTAATATTTTAAATGTGCATCACGCATGTGAATTACTATCTATCTATATCTATCTATCCATAATATAATATATAATCTCTACTATTTTAATGGGAGAGTTGGGGTTTGTAACAAACAAACCCTAACTTTGTAACTATATAAACACGTATAATACACGTCCAAACTATATCCAACAAATATAAATATGCACTGCACGTATAGTCTAAATCAAAACATTCAAATATAAACTATTTTTTTATTTGATATATATTCATTTAGTTTGATGACTTTACTTTTTTTAGACGTGCATCGCACGTACATTATACTAGTTAGGTTTAATGTACATGCAAGCTGCAGCAGCACAAATGATAAACTATATAGTTTGGTGTTTTTTTTTTTTTTTTTTTTTTTTTTTTTTTTTTTGTAATTTTAATTTTAAAATAAAGATAGCACGAGAGTTGCCATCTAAACATCATATTAATAACAAAAATAATTACATCAATGATACATAAATAAAGTCTCTAAATAACTCAAAATACACATAGTCATCCATTACAAAAGGGTACAAGAACAACAAAAAAGAACCCTCATCAAGCAACACTACTCGTCTTCCCCAAAAGAATGCCTTCGTCTACGCTCTCCAGCAAGAAGTGAAGAGTGGAGCCAAAGACAACGTCCAAATAGAAGTTTCTCTAGCCAATTTCACCATCCGCTCTTGGAAACAAAGGGCTCTTACACACTTTTTTTCTTGCACCTGGAATGAAGGGCCATGAAGAAGTGAGAGAGAAAATTTTATGCATCAATTGTACAAAGTTACAAGACTGATTTCTAAAACACAAGTCATTTCTGTCTAGTCATATGACGCATTAAGAAGTAGCAACTAAACAATCCCAATCCCTCCAACTCTCATGACCAACCTCATGCTCTTTAAATTCTCTCTAAAAATGAGGAACACGCAGAGGAAAGTTGTTGACTCCCAATCCCAAGAGAAGGAAGACCCAAATTCGTTTACTGTGCTCACACTAAAGAAAGAGATGATTGATGGTTTCTAATCTAAACGCACATCTGGGGCAAGAGACCACCGTGATCATACTCTTTTTAGCAAGGTTTTCCCGTGTTAAAATTGCATCTTTGAGGACCAGCCATAAGAATTTCTGGACCTTGTGTGGGGCGCTTGACTTCCAAATTACTAGATTCTCTGCACATCTCAATCCCCCATCACAGAGTGAAGTATACATGGATTTGACCAAGAAAATATCGTTGGGGAAAGACGCTAACCCCGCTCACCCCGACAGTTAGAATCGATTCTCGACCTACCCTAAAAAAATGTGTATAACAAGGTCATACACATTATAAAAATAGTGAAGAAAGGGAAGAAAGGAAGAAACTGGATTCTAATTGACAGGGAAGAAAGGAAGAAGTTGGATTCTAAATTCAAAAAGTGTGTATTCATTGGCTATGCTGGCGATCAGTTAGGTTATAGACTTTGGGACTTTGTGGATAACAAGGTCATTCGCAGCAGGAATATAGTGTTCAATGAAAATGTCTTGTACACGGAAAGATATGCAGGACAAGACAATATAACCAGTTCAGAGTCAGATTGAGGTTTAGACTCAGATTCAGATTCTAAAGGTTGTCCTAGTGGTGGGGGCCCTATAGTGCATGAGCAGGTACAGATACCACAGACAGCACAGGAGGCTTATGGTGAGCCTATTGGGAATAAGCAGGTTATCTAAGACGAACATGTACAACTAGAGCAGTTTGGAAACCTGAACCGGTCGGTGAACCAGTACCCACATTGAGGAGATCGATACGAGAGAAAAGGCCAACCAAGATATTTGATCCATTAGATAGTATTGTTCACAAGCATGTTCTGTACACGGATTCAGGAGAGCCAGAGACTCATGAGGAGGCTTTGAAGGATAAGGCTCGAATTCAGTTGGAGTTAGCCATGAGAGACGAGATGAACTCCTTAGAAAAGAACAAAATTTAGGAGTTGACCAAGTTACCTGCAGCAAAATGGGCTCTTATGAACAAATGGATTTTTAGAGTCAAGGATGAGGCAGATGGTAGTAAGAGGTACAAGATAAGACTTGTTGTAAAAGGATTCTCTCAAAGAGAAAGTGTTGATTACAGTGAAATCTTTGCACCGTTGTGAAAATGGCTTCAATCAGGGTTCTGCTTAGTATTGTGGCAGCTGAAGACTTACATTTAGAGCAGTTGGATGTGAAAATAGCATTTCTCCATAGTGATGTCAAAGAAGAGCTGTACATGAAACAACCCACAAGTTTTGAAGTTAAAAGAAAAGAAGACATGATGTGTCGACTAAAGAAGAGTCTTTATAGGCTAAAACAAGCACCACGACAATGGTGCTTCAAAACCTGTGGACGTAGATAGATGCGAAACAGATTATTGTGTGTATATTCGTAGATATGAGGACAATGATATAGTTACCTTGGCGTTGTATGTGGATGACATGTTGTTAGTAGGTTCATATATGGAGAAGAACAAGAAAGTGAAGAAGATGCTAGCTTTGGAGTTTTCTATGAAGGAATTGGGTGAAGCAAAGCAAATCCTCGGCATGAAGATTAGTAGAGATAGGAAAACAAGAAACTTTGGTTATCTCAAGCGGACTATGTGAAGAAGGTGTTGAAGAAATTCAATATGGATGGCGCGAGACTAGTCACTTGTCTATTGGCTGCTCACTTCAAGATATCAATGGACTTGTGTCCTAAAACGGAGGCAGAGATGGTGGCTGTTATTCCTTATGCCTCAGCAGTTGGGAGTTTGATGTATGCAATGGTGTCTACAAAACCAGACATCACACAAGCAGTGAGAGTTGTCAGCCATTACATGAAGAATCTAGGTAAACAGCATTAGGATGTAGTAAAGTGGATTCTTAGATATCTAGCATGTACTTCAAATTTTTCTCTTTGTTTTGGGGGAGATTCCTTGCATATACATGGTTATGTGGATGCAGATTTTTTGGGCGATCGTGATGGTTGCAGAATTACTACAGGTATGTCTTTACAGTTGGAGGAACAACTATCAGTTGGGCTTCGCAGTTACAAAAGGTTGTCACGCCCCGCTTTCCAAAAAGAATACGGAATACGGATACGAGACAAAAGCCCAGCGAATGGTTTTCATCATCCATAAGCTGTTCAGGAATTTTTACAATATTTCACAAGATAATCAGAGTCAGAAGCAAAAGATACAATCAGGCATGCATAATTGAAATAAGATACCAACAGAAATTACTTGAAACCAAATATAATAATCTCAAATAACCAAATTCTGAACAAGTCAAATATCCTGGGTCACATCGCCCAAATACAAGATAAATATCCAAGTAATCAAGTATATCTTATTCAAGTTCAAGTAACAATAATAATAATAAAATCATAAAGCAGAAAATCCAGCCTAAAACATCATCTCGCCAACACCGTCTGGCAGCCGACCATCCTGATCTACAATTAGTAAATTTGCAAGAGAAGGAAGAAGAAAAATAAGTACCCGTCAATTACAAGTTACGGGCCACTTATAATGTATGATACAAGTACATGGAATAGGTAAATCTAAATAACAAACCTATCATGGTATAATTATGAATACAGGATATAAATCATAGCATGGCAAGATAAGCAAATATAATAGCATGTGTCGAGTGTCAAGTAACAAGTGTCATGCATCAAGTAATCAGTATCAAGAATCATGTAATCATGTAGCATGTGTTAAGTATCAAATCTCGGGTATCATGTAGTCAAGTGTCAAGTAGGCATGTATCATGTTCACGTGTCATGTTTAAGTCTTGTAGTTATTACTATCTAGGTAGAACTTCATGCATCTCGGTTTTTACTACATGGTTGCTACAACAAACAGTTTCGCTTTAGATTTTATAAGGGACCATACAGGGCAGTGTACTCAGGGACAAGCTCCAAGTATCATGTAATTATGTATCATGTAAACAAGCTCCAAAACCCAAACAAGTTCCAGTGTCATGTGTGTACGTGTCATGTATATCGTGTCAAGCTCCACATGTAAACAAGCTCCAATAACCACTAGGTTCTTCCGAGTACATGTTTCTGCATTATCCACTACTCGATCTTTTCCTTAACCCCGGCTTGGTTATTTTATTATTAATGTCAAACAAGCATGGAGGTGTGCAAAAATATCAAGTATATCATGTCATGATCATGTGGCAAGTTCAAGTTGCAAGATAAACATGTACGAGTGCAAGATAGTTCATAAAAGAATAAAATGAACAACTCTCAAGTTCAGGACAGCAAGACCATACTGTAGTAAAACAGTTATTTCTAGTATTACAAACATGCAAATCTGGATCCATCGAAGGATGTGGAAAATATACTTCCACATGAATCCAGCGAGTATAAATAAGTCATATATTAATTCACAAAAATATAGCTCAAAACTGATTTGAATACAGAAAATAGGTTCAGCTAGAAATCAGGAAAACGAATTCAAGAACAGGAAAACAGCATGAAAACTTAGTAAATAAATCCACGAAAAATCTGGGGTATTCCCCTATATATGTAGTTTCAGAATATAAAGTTTCAGAATTTTCTAGAAAAATTAGATCAGTCATCAAAAATAATAAAACATAATTAAACAGTAGTTTGGCAAATCTGGAATTCCCAACACTGCTGTACGAAAACTATGATATCTCACAACCAGTGAAATGAAATCCAATTCCGCCAAAGGGATATAAAAATAGATAAAATACATTAACTTTCATATTTCACAAATATTTTTCATAAAGTAA
The DNA here is from genome assembly GCA_017893485.1 of Hemerocallis citrina. NCBI lineage: Eukaryota > Viridiplantae > Streptophyta > Magnoliopsida > Asparagales > Asphodelaceae > Hemerocallis > Hemerocallis citrina. Next base: position 86,947,015 of record CM030362.1, on the reverse strand, counting down.
AAGGAATCATAGTGAAAATAAGGTTCTTTACAGAACAACGAGCAAAATACAGCAAGTATAGTTTTCATAAACAAGCATGAAACAAAACATAAAACTCATCAATAAAATTCAACAAAATTCTAGGTAATCCCTAACTAGATAAAGAAACACTGGCCAAAGTTTTGGATCAAAATAATATGTGTAGCACAGTAATAAAATCATTTAGCCATCAAGAATATCGAAAAACAAAATCTGGAAAAGATCGCACCTCTGTAGTAAAACAGTCATAACTCACTCATATGAAAACGAAATCAAGCAAGGTCAGAGGAGTTTGAAAATAGACGAAATTCTCTAAATCTCATGTTTTATACCGAAATTAAGATACTGACTTCAAGACAGTCCAAAACAGCAAACAAACAGATCAGCGACAAAATACAGATTTTCCTCCTTTAACAACAACTCAACATATATCATACAAAACTTGTTCAAAACACAACCAAACATGAAATCGAGTCTACCAAGTGTCCAAACATCATGAATTAGGGTGTCTAGCATGTCCACACCAAGTATTTCACATGGGTCTCAACCAAATCACGAATTCTCACAAGGGTCTCACATACATAATCAAAATTAAGAACGGGTAAAACCTATGTTAATTTATGTCCATATTGTGTCGTGAGTCATCTATGGTCAAATTTTCACAATAGAGACAAAACTTATCGAGCATATCACAAGCAAGAGTCGTCTCTAGACCCAACTACACTATAGGTGGTATTTTTGACTTGTATCAAACAAAGAAATTGGAGTACAAGTTACTTGCCTTAACCGAAGATGAAGAACAACGAAAACTAAGAGTAACAAGCAAAACCCACGAACGAAAATCCACGAATCAACGAATCCAAGCAACGAACCCACGAACAACTCGCACGATCCCATGTGCAAGCTTCTCAAAGCAAGAGAAAGAGAGAGATAGACCAAGAGAGAGAGGAGGGCGGCTTGCGGCCTGGGTTACAGCCTGGGTGCAGGCAACGGTGCCGGAGGGAGACGGGGAGAGAGATGAGGGATGGGTGGTGATCGGGTGGTGTAAGTGGGGTTGCGGCCAAGTGGGTTGGCGTTGGGATTGGGGTAGGGTGCAGGTCAGGAGGAGGGGGTAGTCGGGGTGTAGGTAGTATTAGGGTTAGGGTTTGAGGTGAGGGTTTATATAGGGGAGTTATTAGGGTTTAGTAGTGGGTATGGTTAATGGGTTTAAAAATGGATCCAATAGGAGTAGTAATAGGATTTAGTCTAATGGGTTTTGATTAGGATCAAGTGTATAGGCTTTCAAATAGGATTGTGGGTTTAATTGGCTTTGGTACAAAATTAAGGATCAAACAATGGGATAGAAAATAGGATGAACCACCAAATCCACCATGAGCACCCATAGATACAAATAAAGAGAACTAGGTACAAAATGAAGAGTGAAAAATTAACAACCATGAACAAGAACAAATAAATGAACGGAAAAATATCAAATCACCAAAAGATCAAGATTGAGCCAAAAATGCATATATATTGAAACAACTCCAATATACGGTTCAGAATGAATACAAAAGAGATACAAAGAGACAAAATACACCAAAACGAAAAATATACTCAAAAATACCCAAAATGAAAAACAGGGGTTACAAGGTTGTAGCACAGTCAACCACAGAGTCAGAGTATATGGCACTTACAGAAGCAACGAAAGATATATTGTGGATTTCGGAGCTTATGAAACAGTTGGGCAAAGTGCAACTCATAGATGAGCTATAATGTGATAGTCAAAGTGCAGTTTTCTTGGCAAAAAAACTCGCCATATCACTCTAGGACTTGGCACATTCAAATGAGGTATCATTTTATTAGAATGACGGTTGAGAAGAAATGGTTGAAGTTATCTAAAATTCTTGGCACTAAGAGTCCGGCAGACATGCTCACAAAGGTAGTGGATAGCAGGAAACATCAGTTCTGCTATACTACTATTGGATTGTCTCCAGGTTAATTGATTAGAAGACTCGCAGAGGCACAGGACAAGACTAGGCCAATGAAAGAATGAAGAACAGGTTAGAGACTTCGTGCATATGTCTCCAAGTGGGAGATTGTTGGGGTTTGTGGATCCAAATACACGATAATGTGGTTGAAGAAGATAGACGAGAAGAAGAGTCGAAGTGGGTGCAAACAGGTCAAGAGCACTCTGAAGCTACAGACAGAGTTGCGGTCGACCGCAACCCTGACCGCACCCCCGACCAACTATGTACATGCATTGCACAGTCGACCGCTTAATCAACCGTCTCGCTATCTGTTGCAACCCTGTACACTTGAAGGAATGACCGTTCGACCGTGCAGTCGATCGACCCACTCTGTTGGATCCTGTACAATCGAAGACATGAACCAGTCGACCGTCCATGAGTTGCGGTTGACCGTCACGGTGCTGATTGATGAGCGACTGAGATTAAAAGTTGTGAAAACCTATCTATATTGTATTGTGTATGATTTTAAGGTAGGGTAGGGATGGCAAACGGGTCAGGTCGACCCGCGAACCGCCCGTTTAACCTGGCCCGCAAAACGACGGTTCAGGTTCGGATCGAACCCGTTAATGTTAATGGGTCGACCCGGGTCGCAAATTAAACGAATTCAACCCGGTTAACCTGTCCCGTTAACCCGCAAAAAATGATCCGACCCGCCCCTAACCTGCAGGTTGCGAACCGTTTGACCCGTACGGGTCAAACGTTCGACCCCCCCCGGGTGAACCGATGACCCGCGGGTCCAACGGGTCGCCAGCACTACAGTAACGCCGCTACTGTACAACCGAGAGCACAACGGCTATACCAGCCATTTTTTGGGGTTTTTTTGTTTTTTTGGGCTTTTTTTTATTTTTTCCCTATAATTACCCCCAAAACCCAAACAAAAAATTCACACCTTACTCTCTTACTTTCTCTACTATTATTACTCAATTCATTTCAATTTATGAACAATTGAACAAACAAGGTTGCAAGACATATACACGATCAAATTCCGATCGTTTCGAAGTCAAAATTCAACAACGTCTTCAAGTCTTCAACTCTCCACCAAGTGATCAAGTCTTCAACTCTCCTCCAAGCTCTCTTCAAGTCTTCAGTTCCGGATTTCTACTCCTACTTCTATTCTTATTTTCACCCGTTTTTTTATATACGAGTATCCATGGTGAACGGTATCAAAATTTCATATCCATCTTCTTTTATTTTTATTTTTTTTGTTCTTATAATTTTTGGTATCTTATTTGTTTGTTGGTTTTTTGATCTTTCTCTCACAACCCTCTTATTTTTTAGATTTTTTTTGTAACTTATCGCCCCTACATTGTGTAGTTTTTTTTACATACACCACTACATATCAACATGTCTAGATTACGCGGTAGCGGTCGTAGCCAAAGTGGGCAAGATTCTACCGGCACTTTCCGTAGGCCACCAATTGTCCCACATAATGAGCCCGCCGAAGAGTACCATGATCCTTCTACCCAACAATGGGGTACACACGATGAGTTTGTAGGAGACATACAATTAGAAGAAGAACCACAACAACAAGCAACCGAAACAACACAACCCGCTAGTGGTAGGAAAACTAGAGGGAAAAGTAATGATTGGCATAAATTTTACGATTATATTCTGGACGAAAATATACCGGGTGTAGGTTTGAAAGTTTGTAAAATATGTTCTAAGCAATACAAATGGAAGAGGGGTGAGGGCACGGGTACAATTAAGCGACACATCCTAAGTGTGCATAAAGAACTTCTTGTTGACCTACCTGGCCAACAAAAAATCTATCCTATGACCGATCTAGTTGATAGCCACTCTTATGATCCCGATCTTGTTCGTCTGAAAATGGCCCGATTAGTAATAAAGGAAGAGTTACCATTTTACTATCCCGAGAGTAGAGACTTGGAAAATTTTAATCAAACTGCTTTAAACCCTCATTTTAGAAGAATCCCTAAAAATACTTGTAAATCGGATTGTTTTAAAATGTACAATGAAATGAAGGACGTTTTGATTGCAATTTTATGGAGTTTAACTTGTAGATTTAGTTTAACTTCGGATTGTTGGACGGGTTGCAACAATATTCCAATGATGGAAATAACCTGCCATTGAATCGACAGTGATTGGATTAATCAAAAAAGAATCATATCACTTGCTGTGTTGCCCTATCCCCATAGTGGTATTGAAATAGCAAACCGTATTTTAGAAATTTGTGATGTTTTTCATATTCGTGATAAAATTATGTGTATTAATTTTGATAATGCATCTAACAACAATGCATCAATTAGTATTTTAAAAACCACATTAAACCCTCCATATGACAATATTTTTCATGTTAGATGTGCATGTCATATTTTAAATTTATGTGTTCAAGATACATTAAAAATAGCGGAACCATATATATTTAAAATTAGAAGTTGTGTACATTTTATTGTATTAAGTGGCACCATATTTCAAGAGTGAAAAAATTGGTGTAGGATTTCAAATGTACCTTTTAGAAAATTTCCAAAGGATGTTAAACACCGATGGAACTCTACTTTTGATTTACTACAGGTTGTTACCAAATATAAAACATGTATAAATAATTTTTCTATCGCAAAAAATATGTCAAATTTTGAAATGCCCCCCCTCCCCCCGATTGGTATTTTGCCGAATCTTTGTTGAAAATTTTAGAACCTTTTAAAACCGCAACATTCAAATTTTCAAAATCATATGAATCTACTTCTAGCAGCATTTTTATTTCAATAGTTACTATGATGCAAACTTTTAAAGAAATGTTAGATGATGCTTTTGTTGGTGATATTGTCAAACCTGCATACACAAAATTTTTGAAGTATTTTAATCGTCCTCCTATGTTGTATTGCGTTGCTACCGTTATGGATCCTCGTATCAAATTAGAAGGTACGAAGAGTTTGATTGAAATATTTTTTAATTTACTTGGAGATGATGATAATGAAATTGATTGCGCTTCTTTTTTAGTTAAATTTGAATCTGCATTAAATAACTTGTATGATTATTATGATAGATCTTTTGCTTCTAGTAGTACAACTTCTGTAGTTAGTTCTTCTTCTGTTACTTCTAAAAGGTAAAGGTAAGAGTAAATTTGATGATAGAACATTTAATTTACTTGCACAAATTCAATCAAAAAAATCCAGGAGTAATCAACCAAATGAATTAAATTGGTATAACCAACAAGATTCTGAGTCTTCTAGTTCTTCACTAGATATTTTACAATGGTGGAAAGACCATGAACACACCTATAGTATTCTTAAATATATGGCTAAAGATCTACTAACTCCTCATGTCTCTACAGTTGTTTCTGAAAGTGCATTTTCTACAAGTGGCAGGGTTCTAACTGATTACAAGAATCGCTTGAAACCCAGGTCATTAGAGATGCTTGTTTGCACAGAAGACTGGCTGAAGGCTGAATATAGGACACAAGGAAAAGCATTATCTACGTCCACAAGTGGGAGCAACTCGCCGGAAGAACAACAACAACAACAACAATAGCAACCAAAATGAAGAATTCAAGACCAACAACAACAAGTCAACAACAACAAATTGAAGGCCATCAAATTGAAGACAATTGTAAATAGATAAAAAATTGTATTAAATCTTTGTTTGTTATTTAAAATTAGGAAAATTGAAGTAAATTGAAATTGTATATAAGAAATTTGTTATTGTATAAAACAAATTTGTAGAAAATCTTTATTTCTTATTACAAATTGTGAAACTTGTATAACTTAAAATCATATGAATTATATATCATTTTTTTGACAATTTCACTCTTTCAATCTTATTATTATTATTACGATTTTTAATGTTTACTATTAAAATTACTTTTTTTTAAAGTTATATATAATAATAAAAAAAGTTAACTCTCTAACCGGGCCAACCCGCGATCCGACCCGACCCGACCCGACCCGACCCGGGTTGGACCCGAAAGGGTTCACGGGTTGGGCGGGTCGCGAATTCACCTCTTCGACCCGGCCCAAGTCAGCCTTCAACCCGGGCGGGTCCGACCCGACCCGGCCCGCTCGACCCGAATGCCAACCCTAGAGTAGGGTGAAAAGAAAAGAAAGATCTATCAGCCGTGAGAGAGAGAGGGTGATAGAGAGAAACCCTACGTACACCTTGGTGGTGAGTTCTTGAGAGATTGGTAAACTTGTTCTTCATATTTCTAGTAAAAATTGCAGGAGTGCCTCTACGCGGGAAAGTAGCCATTGCATTGGGTGAACCTCGAAAAAATCTCGTGTGTTCTTGTGTGTTATTTTTTGTTGTTCTTTGTTCTCTTGCTTTTGATTTTATTGTTCTTGCATCTCGTTGGTGAGTTATTCCGCAGTTAAAATTCAATACGACGATGGTGTGATTGTGAGTGACAGCGATGACAAACGGTGTACAAGCGAGGGAATGAGAGAGAATGAGCTCAAATTCGTACGAGAAATTTGTTCTGACGAGATTGACCGACCAGTAGAATTAGGTTTTTTGTATTATTTGTTTGTTGGTTGGGGAGCATGAGATCCAGGACTCAGCCTGTTGGGACTCTAGAACTTCATAATTCTTATTTTTTGGTTGTATGTTTTGTTAAATTCGTTTTAATGAAATGCGGGGGGCATTTAACCGACCGTTGATAAAAAAAACAGTACATAGAGAAGCAAAGTTTGATCTGCAGATCATTAAATAGCTGCAGAGTTATATAAGTTAATCGATAAACTAACATGAGATATTCAGTTGTTTATATTCTGTTTAGCCTCTTGGTGAAGGAATATATTACTGGAAAGGGACAATATTTAATTCTAAAATGCTTCTTTTAGTGAAAGCTAGAAGAGATCAAACAACAAATATAAAACTACACCGTATTTAATTAACAACTGCTAGATCAAGGAAGACAACATTCACTATTTAATCAATATGTTAACCCACAAAGCTTCCCATGATGTTGCAAAAGTAAAAAAAAAGGGACCAAACAAGAAACTATAGTGGATTCAAGCCCGAAGAAAAGCAGACATTAGTAATTATGATTTCCATAACAGAGAAACAACTTGCTTAGCATCAGATTGATCGACGCTCCCACACGGCAATGATGAGGGCAAACACCCACTTAGAAGCAAGATCATTCCTTCAGTTACAAAAAGAAAGGCCAAAATACTTCAGGTAAAGCGCAACTGAACTATAAACTAAGTGAACATGTCAAGAAAAGACTTGACAAGATTAGTTGCACGGCAAATTAATAGGACTCTTTTTCTCCACTTACCTTTATCTGCTTTCTGAAATGCCACATACATTTGTATATTAGATGATTCATGATAAATTGAGTCTTTGTATTTCCTCTGATCTCCACTAGAATTATTAAATTATGAACGGTAAGAAAATACTAAATGTTTTTTCCTAAGAAAGACAACATTGTATGTTCTTTCGTAACAAATGACTGAGAGTTGAAGTAAAATCACCTCAGAAGTAAGAGAAACCCTGAAAAGGAAAATGCCAATCAGTATTAGCAACAAGTTACAACAAATGAGGTCAGGTGGGTAAGCAGATGAGGGATGGCCATCTTTTGTTACTCACATTTACCATGTGTGTACTGTTATGGTGGCTGTCCTTTTAGATGTATTTTGAGTTGTTGTTGTATTTGGGATCTTTTGATGTATTTTAACGGTCTGGCAGTATTGGGGACATTGTGGAGTACGTATTTGGTTGTATTTCATTAAATCTCAGTAATGGAAATTTGGAATGCTATTTTGATGGCGGGGTTGCATCATTTTTTACTTAAAAAAATAGTTACAACAAATGTTCAATCTTCATCTTAAGATTTTCATCCGTCATTTAACCGATCTATTGACATTAACAGAATGTGGTGCATATTGAGAAATCACCCTTTAGTATATTTGAGGGATTTAAATTTTGACTATCCAATTCTATCAACCACCAGTCATCGTGATCCTCTTCGTAACAATTCTCCACTCTTATTTTTCCTCTAGTTGTGACATACTGAAAGCATAGAATTTGTGATCTATAAAAATAAGTGCAGGAAATTAAATCAGGAAATGAGGCAATGCAGAGTAAACATAAACCACACTGTGATTAGGCCTGCACAAATTGACAGTAGTAAACTAACTGATAGATTCAACAGTTTCTGTAAGATTTGGTCCATATATTCGGTAGAACCTGCATCTTAAAGAAATTGTAGACCAAAACCTATTTATAATGAGCATAAGTACATTACATCCCTAATCGTTGTGATTACGCCAAATATAGTCACAGGATATGACCATGTCACAAGATCAATCAACTATATCAGAATAGTTATATACAAATTAAATTATGCTGAGACCAGTGTCTCGAACAAAGTAGGGTATATATGAGGGAGCTTACTGCTTAGGTATTTAAAAAACAAGCAGGAATTGTTTTTTTATATCGTTAAACGGTGGATTGAAAGCCCCCGCATTTCATTAATTTTTTTTTATAACAAAACATACAACTAAAAATAAGGCTTATGCAATTCAGGAAACACAACATGGGTTCTGGAACTCATACACCCCAACCAACAAACAAAAAATACAACAAAACCTAATCCTACTGGTCGACCAACCTCGCCAGAACAAGTTTTTCATGCAAATTTGAGCTCATTCTCTCTCATTCTCTTGCTTGTACTCTGTTTGTCCTTGCCGTAACCCGCAACCGCCCCGCCGTCGCCCCCAACAGTGTCTCATACATCAATTTCAAGCACTATACGCGAGACACCGCAGGTACTCACCAATCTGACATATCCATGTCCAGATTGTGACATCGTTCTCATCCCCTCGCTTGACCACAGTTAACTATCACAGTCACCTCGCAACGGAGGCTGTCGTCACTCCCCACGGCTCCACCAACGGCTCCACAAATGCCTCCAAGCCCCCTGATATGAGAGAGACCCTAGACATCCCTCACTTTTATTAGAATAGATCGAAGTTGAACCCAAACTATAAACTCGCTCGACTACCATCGCCCCATACCAACTAGGATTCATTTAATTGCTAATTGTAGATTGGTTGTAATTTGGATATTTAGGGAGAAGAATCATTTGGACATAAAGGAGTGTCACCAATCTCTACACAGGTTCAAAATTTAAAATATAACTTTGAAATTAAAAAAAGCCTCCCTTGCCACAACACTCCCAACTCCGATCCCCCGAGACACTCTCACCGCACCCATCCCCTATCACACCCGCCAGTGACCACCACTTCCGACTCCCACACCGGTCGTACCTGCCCCGACGTCAGGCTTCCATCCCCGACCACTTGACTACAACCGCAACCGTCGCTGACCACGCCCTAATCTTGGCCACTTCGAGCCATCTGACTCCGACGACTTCGCAGCTTACAGCCTTCGCCACCCCTACACCATAACCAACTTTGAGATGCCCCAAACCACACCCGAAGTCGACCCCAAACGGCGCTCACGATCGGCGATACCCCATCGACGCCACAGTCCCAACCGCCACCGGGACGCGAACACACTCTCGAGCCCCTGGAGCTTAGCTATGCTGAATGGGCAGAGAGCCATGAAAACCCCCTTCCATAACGTTCTATATATAGTAGTGGATAGATAGAAAGATGGAGGGAGACAACTAGGGAGAGAGGAGGAGGAGGTCGAAAGAGAGAGGGATGAGAGGGCGGAGCAAAGGACGGGAAGGGGTGGGGAAACCCTAGGGGTCGCCCCCCTCCTTTTTGAATTTTTTTGGGATCTTCTCTCTCTAGTTTTCTAGAGAGAGAAACTTTGTATTTTTATGACATATTAAGGAATTGTTTTTTTGCCTTGTATGTGAGTTTGGACACTCAGGGTGACAATACTTTTTTGTATACGCCTTAGTCAAAGACAACTTTATTTATATTATTTCCTTTCTCCATGCAAACTAACCTTGAATTTGAGCGCTATGCTGCATGTTTTTTGCTTCTTTCGACATTATTATAAGTATATATGATATGGCTAAAAATTGAACTAAATCAGGACCATTCAAAACGAGCACGAATCTCAAAGATCTCCGCGGTAAAACGGTAATTCCTATTACAAATGTAACGCCCCGATTTTCATACACTGGGAAATCGTGACATAAGCCAGAATCTTTCCTTCAATTAGCCACAATACACAGAAAAACATAAAAGTTTTAAACTTTTTATTCAACACAAATGTATTACAAATCCGAATGTTACAAAATTGCAATACATTATAACAGAGTTACAATAATATCTTTACAAGTCCAAGTGTTACAACTTTCAACAAGTTACATCAGAGTACAATGAATAAAGAACAACACTTGGTACTTTACTTGGATGCTTTCCAATAATAAATAAATTGCAATAATTGTTACAAATAGAACAATAGTAAACAATATATAATACAATGGAAATAAAAATGACTCTTGTTCTCTCGCCTTGAGTCATCCTGAATCCTGTACATGTACTTCTGCAATCCAGTACCTATTGAAATAGAGACGTCAGTACATATACTGACGCTTTAAGGCTGATGACTAGCAGCGATTCTCCACTTAAAGCAAACAGATTGATGTAAAGAGAAATGTATATATATAATTGATGTGTCAGTGTATGCTATGCCTTAAACTCTAATGCCTGATTAACTAATGCAATGATGCTCTTATTCTAATGCAAGCAAGACTCTGGGACAGTATGCAGCCCATACTACATACGCCCCATATCAAGCCAATTCTTCATATATAGGGATTTGAATCCGCACCATGAATTCTACTCTTGTACTCGACTTGTTTCTGAAGATATTACATGACTGATAAGGTTGCCCTGAAACGGTCTAATCCCGCTAGGCGCACCAGACCTCACTCAAATATCTGACGAATAGTTGGAGTTTCTGCTGGTTACCAGGTTAGCCCGAAGCATCCCCTGCCGCGCCTTAGCCAGACCGTAGTCTATGGCTTCTTGCCCTTAGATACAAGACAAGACGGAGTTCTGGGGGGTTCATCCCCCTAGCTTCGACAGGAATCGCTCTCGCTTATCAAGGCACTTCAGAAATTAACAGACGAGATACGGATCTCGTGCTCCCAACTCGTGAGAAGGCACAGACCGTATCCCTTTGACAAGAAGGGTACAATCCAATAACACTGCCTAGTGTCAGCCTATAGGACAGGTCGGATCATACGGTATCACCCTTAACTCCAACTCCTTCCCTTTGGCGAAAAATAATAATAAGTAAAGGTGAAGTAGTAATAGCCATAAGTTACTACCCTAACGATGTCATTAAACCCAAACAATCTCAGTGGGTTTTCAATAAGAACTTTCTTAAGATTATCCCGATCCAACTCATGGCCTATCGATCCAAGACACCGGTGACGGAATCTCCCTCACTCATCACTACCCCTAACTCGGATTTTGTCAACATACTCGGCCCACGATCAACCCACATCAGTTAAAATCTGTCGGTACTCGATGTGTGATTTATCCATAGTTTCCAAGGTGGTAAGATGCGAGTCTTGATGGTCGATGACCCTTAGGGTAACTATAAGACCCTAGACGAGCTTTTACCGAGGTAACAATCCTAGTGACTTTCCCAACCATTATTATCCATATATTGAAGGTGAAGCATGTTCACATCATATGATCCAATTTCAATTAGAACCTCATACAACTAGAACTCATGGGTTCTTTTTCCCAAATTTGAACTAGGACAACATGCGACCAGGTTCATGGGTTCTTTATCAAGGTTAAGCTAGAATCACCTAGAACCTAAATGCATGAGTTCCTCGCCAATTCGAGCTAGAACTATCATGGAGCTAGTTTCATGGGTTTCTTCTTAAAAATCGAACTAGAACAACTATGGAACATGGGTTCATTTCAATAGTTCAATTGGATTAGCATGCAAGCTAAACGCATGAGTTCCTTTAGAATTTAACTAAAACCACTACAACATATAACTTAAACATGCATGGATTCTTTTGAATTTAAAACAACCAAACAACTCAAGCATAGATTCTTTTAAATCTAGAACAACTACACATCTCAAACATGGGTTCTTTACTAGAACTACTACAATAACTCAAGCATGCGTTCTTTACTTAGAACAACTACAATAATGCAAGCATGGGTTCTTTACTAGAACAATTACAATGACTCAAGCATGGTTTCTTACTACAACTCAAGCATTGGTTACTTACTATAATCAACTCAAGCATGAGTTTCTTACTATAATCAACCTACAACAATTTAAGCATGAGTTTCTTTACTACATCAACCTACAACAACTCAAGCATGGTATACAACTTAAGCATGAGTTTCTTTACTACATTAACCTACAACAACTTAAGCATGGGTTTCTTTCTACAACAACTCAAGCATGGGTTTCTTACTACAACAACTTAAGCATGGTATACAACTTAAGCATGGTTTCTTTACTACTATAACTAGCAACTCAAGCATGATGGGTTTCTTTACTACAATAACTTAAGCATGGGTTTCTTACTACAACAACTCAAGCATGGTATACAATTTAAGCATGGGTTTCATTACTACATCAACCTACAACAACTCAAGCATGGTATACAACTTAAGCATGTGTTTCTGTACTACATCAACCTACAACAACTTAAGCAAGAGTTTCTTTACTACAATAACTTAAGCATGGGTTTCTTACTACAACAACTCAAGCATGGTATACAACTTAAGCATGGGTTTCATTACTACATCAACCTACAACAACTCAAGCATGACATACAACTTAAGCATGTGTTTCCGTACTACATCAACCTACAACAACTTAAGCATGAGTTTCTTTCTACAACAACTCAAGCATGGGTTTCTTACTACAACAACTCAAGCATGGTATACAACTTAAGCATGGTTTCTTTACTACTATAACTAGCAAGTCAAGCATGATGGATTTCTTTACTACAATAACTTAAGCATGAGTTTCTTACTACAACAACTCAAGCATGGTATAAAACTTAAGCATGGATTTCATTACTACATCAACCTACAACAACTTAGGTATGGTATACAACTTAAGCATGGTTTCTTTATTATTATAACTAGCATCTCAAGCATGATGGGTTTCTTTACTACAACAACTTAAGCATGAGTTTCTTACTACAACAACTCAAGCATGGTATACAACTTAAGCATGGGTTTCATTACTACATCAACCTACAATAACTCAAGCATGGGTTTCTTACTACAACAACTCAAGCATGGTATACAACTTAAGCATGGGTTTCATTTCTACATCAACCTACAATAACTCAAGTATGGGTTTCTTACTACAACAACTCAAGCATGGTATAAAACTTAAGCATGGGTTTCATTACTACATCAACCTACAACAACTCAAGCATGGTATACAACTTAAGCATGAGTTTCTTTACTACTATAACTAGCAACTCAAGCATGATGGATTTCTTTTCTAGCAACCTAGAATAATTTAGAACATGCTACTAAAGACTTTATCTAAATTATTACAAAGACTACTTTTATGAATTACAACTATCTATTTATTACAAAAATCTAATTTTATCAAATCTACAAGTTCCTACATATTACAAAACCTACTTTTATTTAATCTACAAGCCTACATATTACAAACCTTACTTTTATTTAATCTACAAAATCTACATAATACAAAACTTACCTTTCTTCCACCTACATGTCCCTACACACAACAAGATCAACTTTTTATGAACTAGGGTTAGTAAAGATTGATTTCTTAACAAGGTAGAGAACAACATACAACAAAAAGACTTATCTTTAAATAGTTAGATGAGTTCTACAACCCTACAATGGGTAAGTAAATATTCTCACCTTACTAATCTTTATGTGCACATAGTTTATGTCCAAGTTATCATTTTTGTGTTAACAAAATAACCATAATAACAAAAATAAACATAACAAGGTTAAAGATTACACCCTTATGTGTTTTTAGCAAGTTCTTCATTCAAAACTCTTCATGTGGTCTTCTTGGGCCCACACTACTTATATGCACATACAATTTAGTCCAAGTTGTTATTTTAGCAAAATAATCACAACAAGTCTTAAAGACTCAATCTTTATGTCATTTATTTTGAGTTTTACCATCAATACTTCCATGGGATCATTTTGATTCCTACAACCTTGTTTATGCTTAGGAATTTAGTCCAAGTTATTTAGGAACACACATGCACAACAACACATCATAAAGATGAGTTTTTTAACCTACAACCATTTATATGCTTAGAAATTAGTCCAAGTTGTTATAGAACATACACATACAACATCCACCATCATAAAGATGAGTTCTTTTTAACCTACAACAACAACCATCAAAGATGGTTTCTTTTTCACATACAACACATATCCAACCCTAACGATGGGTTCTTTTCTACATATACAAAATAAATAAATGGAAAGAACACATAAAGAGAGTAGAGAACCCCCACCTTAGATCTCTTTGTAGGAAGGACTAGCTAGTAACCTTCTCCTTCCTCCTTAGCTGTCTACTACAATTTGTATCAAGAACACTTATGAAAAACCCCAAATGAAGAACACCTAGGGTTTCTTCTCTTTCTTTTTCTCCCTCTTTTTTTTTCCTTCTTGTAAATGAGGCAAAGAGTGAAGGGGAGGGGTATTTATAGGACAAAAGAGAAGGGGGAGAGTGTAAATGTGCTAGGGTTTTATGCACAAAGCCCCTTGGAGCTTGTTGGCCGGCCAAATGCCATGAGGTGGAGGGGGTGAGGTGGAGGGGTGAGGTGGAGAAGAGGGTTCCAGTAGAAAATACACATATTAACTCTTATGTGTCTCTAATTAATCTTAACCCAAGGTTTAAGCCTCCAAACAAATCCTAGCCATCCAATTTTGATTAATCATGACAAAAATAGATATTTTTGTCCAAAACACATACTACATGATTTGTACAAAAGTACGAAATTGGTACAATACGTATACGTATGTATATATATATATATATACAGATAATTTTCATTTGTAAAACCGCATAATCCGTATAAAAATAAATTAATTCCAAAATAATAAAAAAATAAATTTTATTATCGGCTTGGAAGGTTCCAATTCCAATTTGATACAATACAGATGTATACAGACTGATATATATATACAGATAATGTTTATTAACAAAACCGGGTGATATCCACCAAAAATATTTCAATTCCAAAAATAATAATAAAATAATAATTTTAAATACCTGCCTGGGATTTTCCAGAAATTTTCCCAAAAACACATTTTATAGGGTTTTGTACAAGTGCACAAAACTGATATAATATCTGTATATACTTATTAGTATATATATCTAGATAACTTTTTATTTAGAAAAACCAAGAAATTTCCAAAAAAATATTTTAATTTAAAAATAATAATAATTATAAATATAATATCCGTCCGGGATATTACAACAAACGGGTCCAAAAATTGGAATGGGGTCTTCTCCAAGCCCAATAGCCCAATAAAGGGTCTGTTTCACTGGGTCAGGGTGATAGCCCATTATGAACAAACTCAGGACATTTAAAGAGTAATTCAAATTCATGATTATCTTTAAGAGTCGGTTTAAACCAAATCTCTTATCATGAAACAATTTAAATTCTATTTCTTATCCAAAAATACCGGACAGTAAAGATAAATAATTATCTCGAAACTGTTTCCAAAGGCGACTATAAATATCCTTCTACCCCCACCAAAAAGAAGGTAACCAGTATTTTTCACAAAAAGCTCTCTCATATTCTTCTTGATTACTGACTAAAATGTCGGTGGGCCTGTCGCCGGGATCAACCCTGGTGTTTCAGGCATTTTTGTAGGTAAAGCGGAAGTGATCATAGCAGTCAACACTGTCGAAAGTCAAAAAGTTAGATTCTTGATTGTTCCACCAAAGAATCCACATCACCTGATTACTCCCACACAGAAAAAAGCAATAATAGGTTGGTGCCGTCTGTGGGAACACAGAAAGAAGTCCGACTAAAACTTCACCGGAGAAAACACTAGTAGCCATCATGCCTCCTAAGGGAAAAGAAAAGCCGGCGGCCTCTAGCCGACGAGCCAACCCACTCCCTCCACCTCCTCATCAAGAAGAACTTCCTTCCAACATTCAGACACAGCAGAAGGAGCCCCTCCTATAGCTAACCCTGCCATCGCCAGTAAGGGCCCAACCGGGAAGCTCTCGTCGAAGTCTCCCTAAACCACCCGCAAGGCCTTTGGTTGAGAACAGGGTATCAGTGTACACCTCTACTCCTTCCTCACTCCCTCAACCACGCCCTGACCTCCGTTAAGTTATTGACGATCGTCAGCAGGGGTCAGACCTCCGGATCCATCTCAACGAGAGGAGGGGTTATATGGAAACCCCCATCTCGAACAAAGAGGGAACATGAGAAGCCCCTCTCCAAGGAGACGAGAAAGGAGTCCCTCCCTATATAGACGAAGGAGATCCTCCTCCCCCAGAGGGCAAAGTGGTCGTTGTTCCCCATGAGACCGCAGAAGAACTCCTCCCCGAGAGAGGTGGCACCCAACCCCGACTAGCAAGACAACCTCTAGTACGGGAAGGAATGAGGAAGTACAAGCCAAACTTTGGGAGTTCAAGAATGAGACCCTTCAGACCCTCAGCATAGTCCCACACCAGACCCAACACCGCAGCCCACACCTTCCTTCTCCACCACGACGTGAAGAGTCCCGAGGGTCCACCAGATCTGACCACCAGGAGGACACCGTCCTCCGACATCTCCGAGAGATGGAACACTACTTGGCCTTGTTGAGGGGGGAAGGAGCGAAGCAAGAAGAAAAATATCGCCCCATCAGGCCTCCCTTCTCCAAGAAGATAATCAATGCACCCGTCCCCGCCAACTTCAAGATCCCAACGTTTGAGCCATACAACGGAGAAACCGACCCAGTGGACCACATCGAAAGTTTTAAAACTCTCATGATGATCCACCAAGCATCCAACTCCCTTCTGTGCAAAATATTTTCGGCAACCATAAAAGGCTCAGCACGAGAATGGTTCTCTCACCTATCCCCGGGTTCCATATTCTCTTTGGATCAGCTTGAGGAGCTTTTCCTCACGCATTTTGTCACTAGCCGCAGGTTGGAGAAGACCAGTGCCTCCTTGTTAGACCTCAGGCAGAGGGACGGGGAAACCCTAAAAAATTATGTCTGGCACTTCACGGCAGAGTCCATATCAATCCCCTCACTTTACTCTGCCGTAGCAACGGCCGCATTCAGGTACAATGTCAGGCATGATTATCTTAAAGCTTTTCTCATCAAAATACCTTCTCGAGACTTCCCTGACCTTTTGTAGAGAGTCGAGAAGTATATCCGAGTTGAAGAGGCAATTCACCCCTAAGAGCAGAAGATAGCCTCATATGGGAACAAACGGAAAGGCGCTAACGAAGATGAACCCCGAAAATATCAGAAGGACACCTCGGGCCAGTGTCGCCTACTTCCCGTGCCCCATTTTGAAAAATACACCCCGCTAAATGCAAGTATATCCACTATTTTGATGGAAGTCAACAAAGACGGGATCTTCGACCTCCCCCCAAGATGAATGCTCCAAGCAAAAGAAGGGATACAACAAAGTGGTGCGCCTTCCACAAGGACCATGGTCACCTTACGGATGAGGGCGAGCTCTTAAAGACGAAGTAGAAGTCTTGCTCCGATGAGGGTACCTCGCCAAATTTGCCCAGATAAACGACACTGAAACTCCTCCTCCGAGGGGACCCAACAAACTCATGGAGAGGCCAACCGAGTCCCAGGGGTCGAGGCGAATGGAGGTATTTCATGCAATCCATGGAGGAACTATGGGGGGAACCTCCATCTCATCTAGAAAGGCCTTCGTTCAGGAAGTAAATTTTGTACACAACATCCCTCCACCGAAGGGTTCGGGAGTTAGCATCACTTTCTCTGATCGAGACTTGGAAGGCATCCGAACTCCTCACTGGGATGCACTAGTGACCAGTATGTATATGGCAAACCATGAAGTACGACGAGTTCTGGTCGATAATGGCAGTTCTATCATCATCCTATTTTTAAATGTATTTGAGGGACTCAAACTTAAGCGGGACCGCCTTAAGCCCACCGGATATACCCTCCACGGATTCTTTGGAGCCCCCCTAATGAGCGAGGGAATCACAACCCTCGACGTTACTTTAGGGAATGCTTCGACAACTTGCACAGAAGCATTAGACTTCATGGTGGTCGATATGAAATCTGCTTACAACGCTATTTTCGGTCGCCCGGGGTTAGCAGCCTTCCAAGCAGTCGCATCAGCGTACCACCAGAAGATGAAATTCCCTACAATTGTAGGAGTGGGAGAAGCCAAAGGTAGCCAAGAAGCCGGACGGGCATGCTACACAGCTATAATGGGGGGCTTGGTCCTCCCCCTCGATGCGTTTGAACGCCCCCTCGATCTGGGACAAGCTAGCTCTGAACCCTTGGACGAACTGGAAGAAATCCCTTTCTCTGAAGAGGATAAAGCCAAGTGTTTCCGGGTGAGCAAAGTACTTCCCTACCAAGTGAAGGAGCAACTCATCGCCTGCATCAGGGAGAATCAAGACCTCTTCACTTGGACGGCCGCAGATATGTCGGGCATTGCTGAAAACTTAATTATGCACCGCTTAAGTGTGGTTCCAGAAGCTAAGCCTGTCCAACAGAAGCACCGCAAATTAGCGCCCGAAAGGCAACAAGCCATCAAGTAAGAGGTCGAGAAGCTTGTAGTTGCCCGATTCATCCAGAAAGTTGTTACCCTGAGTGGCTAGCAAACGTCGTAATGGTCAAGAAGACCAACGGCAAGTGGAGGATCTGTATACACTTTATCGACCTCAATAAAGCATGTCCGAAGGATCCATTTTGTAACACCCCGCAAAATTGAAAATGACAATTTTGCCCTTGCGTGTTACGCACGTGAATTTTGTACCATTACTGGTAATATTTGTAATGTGTTTTCATTACGTATTATGATTTCTGACTATTTATGCATTCTCCGTATATTTTATCCTATTTAAATCTCTGTATTTTTATGTGCTTTTTACGTGTTTTTGATGCACGTATCGATAATGTGTTTACACCGCTATGGGTAATATTTTCTATGTGCTTAAATTATTTATTTTAGTTATTAAAATCTATTTTTATAAATGAAAATTCATTTTCCCTTATTTTGATTAAAATATTATTATACGTATAATGCACGTATTTTCTACGTACGTTGCAATTACGTCGTGGAATATATAAAATTAATAAATATATTTTCTTATATATTTTTTTTATTATCTTTAACATTTTTTCGTTGATAACATCGAATTTTATATTTTTGATATTTTACGTGCGACGCACGTGTTTGTTTCGATGCACGTGCTAATACTTGTCACGTGTTTGTTTGTTTCGATACACATAGCCACCAATCGCCTTCTTTCTTGACTAGACATACCTGGAGGAAAAACATGAGCAGTGAGATAATTGACAATATCTGCATACCATGGAAGTTGTATATTTATTTCAAATAAGTGTTCATCTGGAAAGTTTTCATTCGGTGGGGGCACATTTCTCTCTTCATCGTGCAGTAATCTGGACAAGTGATCTGCAACAACATTGTTGCTCCCCTTCTTGTCTCTAATTTCAAGATCAAACTCTTGAAGCAAAAACACCCATATGATCAACCTAGGCTTAGCATCCTTCTTTGTAAACAAATATCTCAAAGCAGCATGGTCAGTGAAAACAATGACTTTAGAGCCAATCAAATATGATCTAAACTTCTCCACAGCAAAAATGACAGCTAACATTTCTTTTTCAGTAGTGGAATAATTAAGCTGTGCATCATTTAAAGTTCGAGAAGCATAGTAAATAGCATGGGGTACCTTATTTATTCTTTGACCTAAAATAGATCCCAAAGCATAATCACTTGCATCGCACATAAGCTCCGAAGGAAGGTTCCAATCTGGTTCCATGATGATAGGTGCAGAAATGAGAAGATTTTTCAATGTAACAAAAGCATTCGTGCACTCTTCTATCCATGCAAACTCAACATCTTTAACTAACAATCCACAAAGGGGTCTGGAGATCTTGGAAAAATCTTTTATAAATCTTCTATAGAACCCTGCATGCCCAAAAAAGCTCCTTACACCTTTGACTATAGTAGGAGGGGGTAGCTTAAATACGATGTCAATTTTTGCCTTGTCCACCTCTATGCCTTTTAGACACTACATGACCTAAGACAATGCCTTGTTGTACCATAAAATGGCACTTTTCCCAATTTAGCACTAAATTGTATTCTTCACATCTCTTAAGCACAAGCTGCAAATGGTTAAGTCATTCATCAAAACTAGATCCAAAAACACTGAAATCATCCATAAATACCTCGATGAATCTCTCCACCATGTCTGAAAATATACTCATCATGCATCTCTGAAATGTAGCTGGTGCTTTGCACAATCCAAATGGCATCCTCCTGTATGCAAAAGTACCAAAAGGGCATGTAAAAGTGGTTTTTTCCTTATCTTCTGAAGAAATAGCAATTTGATTATAGCCACTATAACCATCTAAAAAACAATAATGACTATATCCTGCTAATCTTTCTAACATTTGATCAATAAAAGGAAGAGGGAAGTGATCTTTACTGGTTTCATTATTTAGCTTCCTGTAGTCAATGCAGACCCTCCAACTTGTGGTCATCCTTGTAGGAGTAAGCTCATTCTCTTCGTTCTTCACCACTGTGACTCCACTTTTCTTAGGCACTACATGTATTGGACTCACCCATTTTCTATCTGAGATAGGGTAGATGATGCCAACATCCAGTAGCTTAAGAACCTCTGTTCTCACCACCTCCTTCATGTGTGGATTAAGCCTTCTTTGTGGTTCCCTGCTAGGCTTTGCATTATCTTCAAGAAGTATTTTATGCATGCACTTGGATGGACTTATTCCCATGATGTCTGCAATGGTCCACCCTAATGCACCCTTGTGTTCTCGCTATACTCTCAGCAGCTTCTCTTCTTCCTGCATACTCAAGTTTGCATCCACTATCACAGGTAAAGTTTGGTTTTCACCCAAATATGCATACTTCAAGTGTTCAGGTAGCGGCTTTAGCTCCAAATCTGGTGTCCTGGTATCAGAAGAAACAATAGTGCTATTAGACACAAGATTTTCAAAAACAGGTGCAAACTTACCTGGATATGATTTTGGAGTTTCAAGGTAGTGCACTACCTCTTTAATCCACCAATCAGTGTCATCATACTCCTATTCAACTCTAGATAGTGTTAAAGAGTATGTTATGGTGGCTTGTAGTGGATCGACGCTATGTACCTGAAATGCTTGGTCAACAATCTCCTGAACCACATCAATATTATAACATTCATGATCATCGTGTGGTAATTTTAGTGCATCAAACATTTTAAACTCAATATTTTCACCGTTTATTTTCATACTTATAGTGCCCTTTTTAACACAAATTTTATATCAGCAGTACTCATAAAGGGTCTACCTAAGATGATAGGTAAAGAAGATGGCATAGGAGAGTCTTCCATATCCAAAACAACAAAATCCGCAGGCAAAATGAAATCGTTTACCTGAACTAAGACATCCTCTAAAATACCTCTAGGTCTTTTGATGCTTCGATCTGCCAATTGCAAAGTGATTGATGTTAGTTTGAGTTCCCCCAATCTTAGTTCTTCGTAAACGGAGTAGGGAAGAAGGTTTATACTTGCCCCCAAATCTAGCAGTGCTTTTTCGAAAAGATGCTCACCAACCCTGCAAGGAATGGTAAAACTACCTGGATCCTTCAACTTAGGAGGTAATTTCCTCAACAATATCGCACTCACTTCCTCTGTTAGAGCAACATTCTCCTGAACCTGAAATGTTCTCTTGTGAGTACAGCATTCTTTCAAAAATTTGGCATAAGAAGGAATTTGTTTAATAGCATCAAGTAGGGGAATATTGATTTCTACCTTCCTGAGAGTTTCAAAGATATCAAGTAAATGTTGTTCTTTCTTTTGCTTAACTAACCTTTAAGGGAATGGTGGCAATACTAACCTTTCTTTGTCACTTACCTTGTTGGAAACCAAGGATTTTCCTAGTTGTGTGTCCCTGATTTCGATTTTGTCTGATTCTTCCTCATTTGTTCCAACCTTGCTGTCGATTATCTTACCACTTCTTAGGGTTGTCACCGATTTGAGTTGTTCTTGTCCTCTAGGGTTTGGTATGGTTTGTGACGGGAGCTCTCCTGCCTTTCTTTCACTTAATTCCTTAGCGATTTGACCAATTTGTGTCTCCAATTTTTGAATGGCTTGTCCTTGTTGGTTGCTTATTTGATGTTGCTGTTGGAGTAATTGAAGAACAGTGGATTCGAAATCCAATTTCTTCTGTTCTTGAACTGGCCGATCAAAATTATTCCCGATTTGGAACTGCCGCGCATGGCCTTTTGCGATTTGAGTGTTTTGATTATTTTGATTATTGTTCCATGAGAAATTTGGATGGTTTCTCCACCCTGGGTTGTACGTGTTCGAGAAGGGGTTGTTCTTGGGTGGGTACACTCCTTGTCCTACGTAGTTTGCATGCTCCTGATCTGTGAAAGAAGACATTGGACATGCATCAGTTGTATGATCAGAATGGGAACAAATTGCACAAATTTCATTTGCTTGGTTTTTTGCGCCACCTAACGTCGAAATTGCATTAACAAGCATATCAATTTTTTTGTTCATGGTAACCATTTCTAATTGCATGTTATTACTAGTAGAAATTTCGTAAACTCCCTGTTTCTTGGAAAAACCCCTTCCTCTTGTTGAGAATTGTTGTGAGTTCTCACTAAGTTCTTCGAATAGCTCGATAGCCTCCTCACCACTCTTCCTCATCAAGATTCCATTGCAAGCTGAATCTACAATTGCTTTGTTCGTGTCATTTAAACCCTCATAGAATGCTTGTACTTGATCATCCTTAGGCATGTTGTGCGTAGGACACTTGAGAAGTTTATTCTTAAAGTCCTTCCATGCCTCGAAGAACAAATCACCATCTTTTTGTTGGAAGAGCTGAATTTCCCTTTTTAGTTGTTTGGTTTTTTGAGCTGGAAAAAATTCCTTCAAGAACTTTGTTGCCAATTGCTCCCATGACTGAATTGATCCTGGTTCCAAAGAATTATACCACAATTTAGTATTAAGTTTTAATGAAAATGGAAACAAAATTAACCTGATTTGCTCAGGAGTGAGCCCTTGGACGCTTTGAGTTCTGCAAAGATCAAAGAAGTCTTGCAAGTGAAGATGAGGATCCTCGTCTATTTTGCCACTAAAGTGGGAAACCATGCTGAGTAATTGTGGTGATAAGTGCATATTTCCCGTGACATTAGGTTGATAAGCTATGAATGAGGGTTGCTCAATGTTCTTAGGAGTGAATTTTTCTTGCATTGGTACTCGATTTGGTACTTCTTCACCCATTGTTGCCTTGGGAATGGTTCATGGTTTTTGCTGTTGTTTTAGTTTGTGCAGAGTATGCTCTATCTCTTGATCAATAGGTAGTACCTTGGGATGAAGTGATCGTCTCTTGTGCATACACCAAAGTCATGTAGCCTCTAATTAGACCGTACCTAAAATTTTTTTTTAGACTTTTTAGTAAATACGTTACACCGTTTTTTAATTGATTAGCCAGTTAAAATACTAAACAATCCATGGCAACAACACCAAAAACTTGTTGATATTTTCAGAGTTATCTAAGTGAATAAATAATCTGAACACAAATTAAAACCTCGCAAGTATACGAATCGTTTGATAGAAATATAGTATTAGCAAGGGTCGAATCCACAGAGATTGTAGTAAACAAATCACTAATCAATTTCAAAGATGTTTTCTTTGCTTGTTTGTTATTATTTACTTTGGTTTTGGTTTCTCTTTTTCTTTTTTTATGAATGAAGAGGATTAAGAAGAAAAACAACTCCTAGTTAAGAAGGTGATCAAGGTTATTTGAGAGCAAAAGGATTTATCAAAGAGTTGGGGCATTGATTTCCACTTTTAATCATGTATTCTAAACCACACTAATGCACAACTATTAATCATTTTGACTTGCTCATGTTGTCAATAATAAAGGTATGATATCTACACTTTAAAATTGGTGATTTCCCTAAGCATCGAATTAGGCATGGCTATCTACACTAATTCTTTTTTTCCTTAAAGTATTTAGTATGATATCTACTAAGCTGCACTTCAAGAAAGCATGACAACAATGGAAATTGACAAACACATAAAGAACTAGAACATGGTATCTGTTTTAGCTCTTTATGTTGATTAAACTCTAGAACCCAAATGAGTTCTTGTGTTACAGATCATGAGCACTGGACCCGATCATCTAAATCTGCTCATGTAACAAACTCAAAAATATATGATGTATATGGTGATCAATCATGACACAACAATTATCAAGAGTGACACTATAAGTATGGTTTGATCAATGAGCATCACAAATGAGCTAACTGTGCACTAAAAGGGTTTAAAATACATGACTAAGCTTCCTTCATGCCCCAAACATATTTAGTTACACTTGATCATAGATCTATTCAAACAAACGTTAAGAGATATATCAATTAAACTAGAAGAGAACATGATAGAGAAGTAACACCGTAGTTGTTTGATCCTTTTCTAACCGTAGTTGATGCTAGCTGATCTTCAAATCACTCTTTCAATCAACTTGTATTTCTTCTGTCTTCTCAGTTGCTCTTCTGCTTTCAGATCCCCTTCACACTCCCAGTCTGTGTTTCTTTTTATAGCCTCTTCCTCCTTTTCTGCAGATCTCTAGCTCCCCATTTAATTAGTTGCAATCTCCTCATTATCGGGCATGGACTGAATCAGAATCACCTTCATCAACAGCCAGAATCTGATTTGGTAACAAAATCCTTTAGCCAACTAACTAGCTTGATTTTTGGAAATTGCTATTTGCAGATGTACATGATCTGTTTATTTGTTTCTCTGCAAATTTTCGGGATTTTGACAGCTCAATCTTCATTTGTGTTTGCAGATTTGTGGTAGAAATCTTGGCTGTGCAGCTTTGATGCATCTGCCTATAATAGCTTTTCTCAAGATCTGACTTCTACGGCTCCACACACATATGTTTGAAGCTTAACTGATTCAAATGCTAGAGGGTGAAAGAGTGAAAATTTGCAACTTCACTGTGAAGAAGGATTCAGTTGTGCAGCTGTATTTGAACAAGCACAACCGATATAGTTGTGCACATTGAAAACAAAAGAGATTTTTTTTTGTTTCTAACCTTGCACAACTCATGTATCTGTGGTGGACAAATAGGGTGTTAGGATTTTAGAGGTTTTGATAGCTGATACTGTAGCACTCTGAAAAAATGCACAGCTGGTGAATGATCTTATTCTCCACTTCAATTGCACTCTGCTTATTTGAACTTTTTGCAACTTCTTCCCAGTCTTTTGCTTTTCTTTCTAATCTCTGCGAAATGAAACTTTTCATGATTTGAGGCTTGATCAATTGTGAACTTCAACCATCAATTTATGTAGAGTCACACTTGATAGGGAGTGAAAATGGAATTAGAGAGTGAGGGGATGGAGACTGTGAGCCATGAAGTGGAGGTTTCAAGTATCTGACATGCACAGTTGACATGCACAGCTAATATGCACAGCTGATACACTTTGTACACAGTGAAGGTGAAGAGAAATGGCCTTTGGAATTGTTGCTGTTGTTGTTGTTGGACTTTTGAGGCCAAAGCTCAGCATGTTTGCCCAACTTGGCCAGCTTCTTAACTTTGAGCTTACAACCATCGCAGTATATGTTCACTTTGAGGATGATGGTTCTTGATATTTGTTAACAACAACTCCCCATTATGCATGATTCTGCTTTTGCTTGATTGAAAGAAAATGTTTTGATGCACAATTAGTTGCTTGCTGGTGCTTCACTCTCTAGACCATGGTTCAAAATTATGGAATGTATAAGGCCAGTGACTTCTCCAGTCTGAATAGGCTCAGATGTACATAAAGTCTTTCATGTTAGTAGATGTCTTAGGAGCTTTGTCACTAATGACAAGTTCTAAGTAGAGAACAATTAAGCATATAAGCCTTGAGTCCAATCAATTGGTCACTTCTGGGTTGTTTTCCTATAAAAGGAGAAAAGAAGTATAAATTACCAGAGATAAAAAGATTAAGTGTTGTTTTAATTCACTTTATTGGCCCAAAATATGACATTACGAGATTTAACAATTGTAAAGACTCTGATGTATGATGAAAAGTTTAAATTTCCTTGTAAAATTGTACAAAGTGAAGTGTAAAGATCCTGTGAAATCTCGAATTCGGTCCTATTTGGAATTCGGGGTGTTACACATTTCCTCTCCCGAGCATAGACGCCTTGATAGATGCTACCTCCGGCCATGAATTATTGAGTTTCATGGATGCTTTTTCGGGATATAACCAGATCCAGATGTTCCTTCCGGACATCCCAAAGATGTCCTTCATCACCAATCAGGGGCTCTATTACTATTGAGTTATGCCCTTCGGGCTAAAGAATGCCGAGGCCACATACCAATGCTTGGTAAACCAAGTCTTTAGGGAGCAGATCGGTCAAAACATGGAAGTATACGTGGACGACATGCTCGTAAAAAGCCTCAGGAAAGAGGACCATGTCGCTGACCTCTAAGAAGCCTTCGGTGTACTCCGGATGAACAACATGAGGCTGAACCCCTCAAAGTGTGCCTTCGGGGTTGCCTCAGAAAAGTTCCTTGGATTTATGGTAAGTCAGAGAGGAATCGAAGCCAACCCCGAGAAAATCAAAGTCATCCTCGACATGACTCCCCCAACCACGGTCAAAGAGGTCCAGAAGCTTACAGGTCGCATCGCTGCTATTGGGCGTTTCCTCTCCAAGTCAGGGGAAAAATATCTCCCTTTTTTTAAGGCTCTTCGGGAAATAAAGAATTTTGAGTGGGGGAAGAGCAGCAAGCAGCATTCGAAATCCTCAAGGAACACCTCACCCATCCTCTCATCTTAAGCACACCTATATCCAGAGAAACCCTCTACCTCTACTTGGCCACTTCTGAACAGACTCTTAGCGTTGTATTGATAACGAAGGATGATCGGGTAAAGAAACCAATCTACTATATAAGCAAGGTACTCCATGATGATGAACTCCGGTAATCAAAAATGGAGAAAATTGCTTATGCCCTAGTGATAGCCATCCGGAAGCCCAGACCTTATTTTCAAGCACATTCCGTCTGGGTCCTTACTGATCAGCCGCTCAAGCAGATCCTCCATAAGCCCGAAAACTCAGGGAGACTAATGAAGTGGTCAATTGAGTTAAGCCAACACGACATCACCTACCGCCCAAGAGCCGCGATCAAGGCCCAAGCCTTGGCTAAATTCATTGTGGAAAGTACAGTCCCCGACCCTCTCCAGGAAGAAGACAATCCCCCACTGTGGACAGTGTCCTCTTGCCTCGAAGGGAGCAGAGCCAAAGTTATACTAATTGGCCCTGATGAGTTCGTCTTGCAATACTCCTTACATCTCAACTTTCCATCCTCCAATAACGAGGTTGAGTATGAAGCCTTGATCGTCGACCTTATCCTGGTAAAAAGGGCAGGGGCGCAAAGAGCCGCGGTGTTCAGCGATTCTCAATTAGTGGTAAACTAGGTGCAAGGTGACACAAAGCGAAGGACACCCGCATGGCCAAGTACCTAGCATATGTGAAAAAGATCATGGCCATCTTCAAGGAAGTCAAATTCACTCGCATTCTGCGAGAAGAGAACGGGCAAGAAGACACCCTCTCCAAGATCGCCTCCTCCTCTTTTGATGGGCTCGACCGAACTGTGCTGATTGAGGTCCTACTCATACCTAGCATTGAAGAAGAGGCATCAGAACCCATGCAAATGGCTCCTCAAACATCCGAAGGTTCCTGGATGAAACCCCTAGTCAATTTTCTCAACAAAGGAATCCTCCCCAAAGATGTCAAAGAAGCAAGAAGGGTCCGAGTGAGGGGCAAGATATGTACTTGTGGAAGGGATCCTCTATAAGCGCTCTTATGCCCAGATCGATGGTCGACCTTACCATCGGTGTCTTTCTTCCGAAGAGGCTAGTTATGCCTTGAGGGAGGTTCATGGAGGGTTAGGCGGAAGCCATCTTGGCACAAGATCCCTCGTGCAGAAGGTCCTCAATTACGGCTACTATTGGCCCACCCTCCTCAAAGATGCTCAAGATTATGTTCGCCAATGTGTCTCCTGTTAAAAGAACTCATCCATCAAGTGAACCTCCCAAGCAAACCTTAGCTCCTTTTCAAGTCCAATCCCCTTCGCCATGTGGGGAATGGATTTACTCGGGCCTTTCCCCCCTGCAACCGGACAATGCACATTTCTAGTGGTAGCTATTGATTACTTCACAAAGTGGATAGAAGTAGAACCGCTCGCAACGATCACTGAGCATAAAGTCCAACAATTTTTCTGGAGAAACGTGGTGTGCCGGTTTGGGATTCTCCGAATCCTGGTCACTGATAATGGAACCCAATTCGCAGGCAAAGGGTTCCGCAAGTTCTGCACCGATCTCACTATCGAGCAACTTTTCTCCTCGATTGCACACCCGCAGACTAATGGTCTAGCCGAGAATGCCAATCAGCAAATTTTGGATGGCCTCAAGAAAGGCTCAATGAAGCCCCGAAAGGGTAATGGGTTGAAGAACTCCCCAGTGTGTTGTGGTCTTACAAAACCACAAAAAGAATCCCTACGAGAGAATCCCCGTTCAACTTGACATTCAGCACCGAAACACTTATCCCTATCGAAGTGGGAATACCATCTCCATGCCTCTTCTCGTTCGATGAAGTACAGAATTCAAACGGCATTCGAGCCAAACTTGATCTCCTCGAAGAAGTCCGTGAAAAATCCATGCTTCAAAGAAACATCTATCAACAGAAGGTGGAGAGGTTTTACAATAAGAAAGTTCGCCCGACCAACATCCAGGAGGGGGACCTAGTACTCCGGAAGCTTCAGATTTCAAACCCCCGAAAGAAAGGCAAACTCTCTCCTAATTGGGAAGGTCCATACAAAGTCTAGCAAGTCGTCCGCCCAGGGACATACTGACTCGAAGACTTTGGGGGAAAGAAGTCAGGACTTGGAATGCCAATCACCTCACGAAGTACAAGGAGAGCACTTAACACCCTCATTTGTTAGTCAATATCATAAAATGTAATAAAGGCTCATAGTGAAGCAGCCACCTAGTTTACTCAGCAAAATCAGTATAGTTTATTCAATAAAATAAGTTGTTTATTTTTTGCTGCAAAACTATGAGTAACTAACAGATTCAACACTATAAGTATACGTCTACATAGGGCATCCCCTGTGCAACATCATCCACTCACTACAAAACTTTAACAGACGATTGTGGAGTCCATTCAGGATTCAAAGATCGCAAGGGCATGCTTGCTTCTGAGCAAGTGTGTGGGGTGTATCTCGCCGTACAAGTTCTGCAAAGTGGACAAGTGAGGAGTCCATTCAAGGTTCATAGAGCTGCTCTAGCCACACTGCTTTCGAGAAAATAGGCGAAGAGCAGCTCGCCATTCATATGCTCCAAAAACTCGTCGTCATCATTGTTCGGAGTCCATTCACGGCCCACCGGACCACCTTAGCTACTTGCTCCCAAGCAAGAAGGCATGGTTCAGTCCGCCGTTCGAGTGCTCCTAAAATAAACTGGATAAGTGAGGATTCCATTCATGGTTCATAGAGCTTCTTTAGCCACACTGCTTCCGAACAAGTAGGCGAAAAGCAGGTTGCGACTCAAATGCTCCCAAGACTCGTCGTCACCGTTGTTCGGAGTCCATTCAGAGCCCACAGGACCACCTTATCTACTTGCTCCTAAGCAACAAGGCATGGTTTGGTTAGCCGTTCGAATGCTGCTGAAACAAATTGGATAAGTGAGGAGTAAATTCATGGCTTATAAAGCCACTCTAGCCATGCCATTCGAATGCTCCCAAAACTCATCTCCATCCAACGAACAATCATCAGCTCTCAAAGTCGCTATAGCCTATAAGAAGATGACTCTCCAACACTTAGCCAAAAAATATTATTTCACAATGAAAAAGATTACAAGTGTTATTGAACAAACAAAGCTGCTACAAGAAGACGACTCTCCAACACTTAGCCAAAAAATCTTATTTCACAACGAAAAAGATTACAAGTGTTATTAAACAAACAGAGCCGCTACAAGAATACGACTCTCCAACACTTAGCCAAAAAATCTTATTTCACAATGAAAAAGATTACAAGTGTTATTGAACAAACAAAGCTACTACAAGAAGATGACTCTCCAACACTTAGCCAAAAAAATCTTATTTCACAACGAAAAAAATTACAAGTGTTATTGAACAAACAAAGTCACTACCAGGCTATAAAACCTAACTCAGGCATCACTTCATCTCTTCCTTGGCAGAGGGATATTTCTCTTCAATGACACACGCGGTTTGCGACTTCCAATGGTGACGCTAGTGCTGAACCTCCCCCTCGAGCCATCTGAAGTAATATCCAAACCCACAGAGCAAGTCGCACCGTCAGGGCCTATAACTCGTTCTACTCCACCGATCGATGCCATCTGAAGTAATATCCACACCACTCTGAGCATCGCAAAGATTTCTTGGGGCCTCAGGCAAGAACAGAGATAGTCCATGAAAGGGCTGCCCCTAAGCGCGCTCTTCACGAGAGCAGGAGGTACTTCTAACATTGCCTCCCTCGGAGAGTCACTTTAAACGATGGTTCTCCGCCTCTAACTCGACAAGCTTCTCTTTGAGAGAGTCATCCTTCACCCTAAACTTTAAACGAGACACCCCACTTGTACTACCCCCCTGTGAAAGCTCAAAAATAGTCGTCCTAAGATGAGACGCTTCTAAACTCTTCTCAAGCACTACGTTCTTCAGCTCGTTTCTTTTGGCTGTAACCGTGAACAAAGAACGGCGAAGGAATTTAAGTTTTGAAGATTTTCCAACAGTCACTCTATCTGAAGTGTGGTCTTCCACATCCTCAGGGGGCACCTCTTGAAGAATCTCGTCATTACGCCGCGTCTCAACATCTTTGCGAACCAAGACTCTTCTCAAGTGACCAAGCTCCGCCTCCACTTTAGAAAGCCTCTTTCGTGAGCAAGAGAGCCCCAGCTCAGTCACCCAAAGCTTAGAACAAAGGCGAGCCACTTCACCAACATCTTGCACAACAACCTGTTTACAAAATAGGCTGATAGATCACTCTATCAAAGATAACAAATTCACAAGATGTACAAAGATAAATTGTGGAAAGGATAACCAGTCATATAAGGCGAAGTGAAATTTCATTGCAATGTAAAAATACAACAAGCAGTGGCCAGTCTGCTATAAGGCATCCTTACAAATACAAAACAAAACTGAGTTGAAGGCAAAAAGAAGGGTGGGGCAGGGATCAAGGATCGACCTCGGTCGACTGAGCCCCAGGGGGAGTGAGCTAATGACCAACCTCTTCAGCTGCGTCCGAGGCCACCATTACGGCCGATAAGGGGTCCGGCACGACCTCTTGCTTCTATTCCTCATTCTCCTCTTCATCTTCTTCATCGTCCTCCCCGAGACCTTCGGGAACAGGGTCAAAAAGAGAGTACCCCTCACAGTTGAACCTAGGAACTCGCGCCTTCACGTGTTGAAGGGCTCGGGCATACGCCTTCTCCATATTCCCCCTCAGATAGCCCTTTGCTTCGTCCTGGGTACCCCCACCGCGTCCTCCTTCTCCTTAGCTGCTTTCTCTCTCTCTCTCTGACCATCTGCTGCTCTCCCCGGGCCACCTCGCCTTTCGCCTTAGCCAACCAAGAATCCAAAAACACAATTTGAGACGCCTATGTCTCAGACATGCGAGTCATCTCCTCCAACTCCTTCTGAGACTTGGCACGCTCCGCCCTATCTCTATCACTCGCCACCTTCAACTCCTTCTTTTGCTCTGCCATTTGCTTCAACAAATAACCAAAGTGGCAAGTCATCTGTGAGAGAAGATATTCAAGTTTGCATCCATCAAAAAGAAAATTCCAATTACCGATCAAAAACAACGAAAACTTACCACCATATTGGCCCTGGCAATCTCCAAGGCATCGTCACCTATCGACCCCGTGTCAATTGCAGCTTGATCCTTCGGGGTCACAAGATGATTGACCACTTGCATACAAGTGGCCGAAATCCCCAAGAAACCCTTCGTGCTTCATCACACACCAGCTCGGGACGAAAAGCTTCTTGTGCTCCTTCGTTGGAATGGCCTCTACGGTAGTGGTAAGAGGGGTGCCTCCAGTGCGAGAGCAGCCCCTAGAGTAAATCCCCCAACTGAGAGGATAACCGAAGCAGATGGTGGTGATTCGAGGTTCACCACTGGGGACTCACTAGTATGACCCCTAACAGCTTTCGAGGCGAAGGGTTTGGCGGACGTTCTCTTCCTCTTTCTATCTTCGAGGGCTTTGTCGCTTAACCCCGTACGCTTCGAAACCATTGAGTCGAAGTCCATGTTGGGGTCCTCTGCAGAAAAAGATACAAGTCGGTCAAAACGTAAAGCAAAGAAAGATAAGATACATCGGCAAAAGCAAAAATAAGCAATAAAGCAAAATCAAAGATGCGTACTAGGATTGATCGGACTAAGAGCACCCCCGAAGAGATATTCTTTCGTTACTTCTCTCCAATCTAAGGCAGACCGATCTAAATGTGTCATAACCACCTCGTCCTCCTCAGGGCTTAAGACAGGCTCAGACTTTGCTCTCTTCGGCACTTCTTCTCTCCACCTCGTGGGGATCCCCCATGGTTGACTACTTCGAACAAGAAAAAATTTCTCCATCCAATAGTTTATCGAGTCAGGGTTCTCGATCAACTTCACACATCGGCGAGGAGTAAGATAATATCTAAACTACGACCTATTCTTCTGGTGAATCTTGTAGAGCTTCCTAAAAAAGTTCAACCGAGGCTCAATTCCTGCCCCTAACAATGTAAAACAAAGTCATTCACATGCCTCCACATGTTTGGCATGAATTGGATGGGGCTCATGCCGAACCACTAAAGAACCTCGGTAGTGAACGGAGGAAGAGGGAGACAAAGACCCGCATGAAAGGCGTCAAAAGAAAAGAAACCAGTGTCAGGAGAGGTAGGCGTGCACGCTCTAATACCTGGGTCGGGCAAAATAAGATCGTATTCCCTTGGAATCATGAAGTAG
The DNA here is from genome assembly GCA_017893485.1 of Hemerocallis citrina. NCBI lineage: Eukaryota > Viridiplantae > Streptophyta > Magnoliopsida > Asparagales > Asphodelaceae > Hemerocallis > Hemerocallis citrina. Next base: position 86,913,897 of record CM030362.1, on the reverse strand, counting down.
CCCCGAATGCTGTGCAGGTCCTTCTCTGTGAGCATGGTAAAAATGTCATCCACCTCGGAGCGCTCGCGAGGCTCATTCTCTGTGTACAAAGGCGTCATTCCATGCTCGACTCGAGATAGAAGGTTAGCAGAATATTCCTTAATGCGGCCGAGGCTCGACAAGGAGCTCGACAACCTGCCCAACTCCCCCACTTCTTGTCGACTCTCTATAACCTCTTCAATTATCACCGATCCCACTACCTCCTTTCCCTTACATGCTCTATACAGTATTACAAGCGACCCATATTCACCGTGGCCTTGAGGGGGAGGTCTCGTCTCCAGAAGACACCCTAGACATCTTTGATAAAATAAATATATATCAATAAAGTATATATATTTTTTTACCTTAGATGTGACAGCTACAGCCAGAAAACTCGTTGGAAAAGGAAAGACCGCCAGAATGCTCTGACAACTCCGATTGAGAGAAAAGAAATTCTGGGAGTAAGAAATGAGAAATGAGGGGGGGGGGGGGGGTTGGGAGATTTATAGAAAATGAGGCGACCCTTGAACTTCGTGGGCTTCAAAGCAGCTAAAAAGCCCAAAAAACCAGGGTATCCCAAGAGACAGGGAGGCTAAATGACAAAGAAAAAGCACAAAAAATCGTTGACTAGTCAACGGTCAACGGTCATCAGCACAGCCGAAGCATCTACACCGTTCGGTGTCAAGCTGTAACACCCTAAATGCCATTTACATGTAATTCGTAGTACAATAGGATCTTTAGTTCAATTCTACAATTTTCAAAAAAATTAAAACTTTTCTTTTATTACACAACAATATTTATTACAGAGTTACACAGTGGAATAAAATACAACAAGAAGTGCAACTCTAATATTAGCAGCTTAAATCATGAATATAATATTTATCATCAACCGTCTTTAAGTCCTTACCAATTCAATCAAGCCCTGCACTGAAAATCTGTGGGCACGTCAGTTGCTTACAAGCAACGCAATGTTATAAACAGCGATCCTCTCAATGTTGTATTATAACGAAATCTCTTACTTTAACAATCACAAACTTGAATGCAGAATAAGTGTAAAAGAGTGACTATCCTAATCATGTCAGTGTATGCAATGACTTAATGCCTAATGCAGATGTTATATTACAATGACACTAATGCATACTTGTTCGGATTCCATGCATTCCATACTACATAGGTCCGAGGGTAAGCACATACGTACTCCACATTAGAGGGTTTTATCCCTCACCATGATAACTACCCAGTAATAAAACAAGGTCTAGACATTCCACGAGTACAGATTCCAGTCCTGGAAATCCACCGCCCGACTATATAGAATCCTCGTCGTGCGAACATCCTGCAAGTTTCCCTCTAGCCTTGCTATACACATATACACTGGAGTACGACCTACTATCCGCCCGACTAATCATGATCCCAGAATCCACCGCCCGATCAATCATAATCCCGAATTTAATTACGGCTTGCCTCCATCGCAAGCAACCACAGCCCCGAAATCCACAGTCCGACTGGGTCTATAGTCCCGGAATCCACCGCCCGACTATATAGAGGTCCTCCACTCACGTTTTCCCAAGTTTACTACATATTCACTTAGTGTCTAATTCTTAAGTTTAAACATGAATAAATTATACTACCTAGAGCTAGTTTACCCTCCTACTGGTCTTACACAAAAATACTGAGAACGACATCACATATTAGGCACTTATCAAAAATCAATTATTCATTTCTATTACTTTTTCTGGTACCTGGGTATCACTAAGCTTCTAGAATCAACATCTTTCCAGGTTCAACAACTTGCGGTACTCATACCCTTATAACTCATGTTCACGTATTCATAATTCATTCAAATTCTTTCATTCAATATTATTTGCTCATCAACAAGTACAATCTCAACCTATTCATTTGCACAATATACTTTTCATATTCATGAAAGACTTCCTCAATACAAGTTAATACAGATTCAAACATAATCTCTTAAAAAATTCATCATTAAAAATTCATCTGATCATTTTTCTTTGATTCATTTTAAATCAAACTTAATATCTTTAATCATATATATATTTTTCTTGAGTTCACATCTCGTCTAAGCATGAATATGATCTTTATTTTTCCAAAATATAACTTAAAATAGTGAGAAAACATTCTCAATCACTTCGTCTAAGTATCATTTGTAAAACAGTAAATACAAGGTCAGAAACTGCATTTCATGCTATTTGTAAAAATCATAGAAAATTATATACTCCACGAAACTTTGCGTTCTTTATATCAAAATAAAGGTGTACAAGTCTACTACAGTTTCTTAGTTATAAGTTTCCTCAAAATATGGTATCTATAACCCTGAATTCTTCGAAATATACAGTTTGGTCGAAATACTGAAATACTACCACTATATAGTCTTGTAAAATACATATAAAATTCAATTCTTTGTGAAAATTTAATTTCTTATACTTTTCAGAAAGGTTAACGAGTCTACTACAATTTCTTAGTTCGGACTTTTCTCAAACTATTTCATTTACAATGCTGCATTGATCAAAAACCGAAATGTGTACAGATTTCCAGCAACCAGTCAACTACTTACTAGTTCTGAGTTTAGATTTTATTAAAATAGTAAACGACCGCCAAATCTTATGAAATTTTAAAGACATATTCTTGACATATACAAGATTCTCTCAAAAAAGTTTTAGCTCTAGATTCTGACTATTTTATTAAATACAATTTTCTAATGAGCAAACAAAATTCGAAACAACAACTTTTCTTTGCATGAATTAGCAACTTTGTGTACAAATTTATATCCAATTCATTCAATATAATCATAATATATTACCATGCATCCAAACAACATCATTTCAACTTATCTACAAGATAATCTCTTAATTAACATGTATTTTATTTAAATATCATTATCACAAATTAACCACTACTCATATGTATATACAATTTTAAATATTAATTTTCTTATACATGCATGATACTAAAATTTTAGAAAGTTCAAGAAGACACCCACCTTAATTGAAGAAAGAAAATGAACTCCTAGTAGATGGCTCTTAGATTCAAGAATGGGACTCCCTTCTCCTCCTAGTAAGCCTTCATTCCTCCAAGCAAGAACTCAAACAACTCTCTTTTTTCTTTTCTTCTCTTTTTTTCTTTCTTTTCCTCTATTTCTTTTCTTATCTTTCTTATCTTTTGTTTCTTTTGATTTTTGGTGCAAGATTTCATGAAGAAAGGGGGTGGTATTTATAGGGTTTAAGAAGACTCTTCTACTACCCAAATTAAGTGTTCAAATTCATAACCTACATAACCCCTTCCACTAATTGCCCACTCACCATTACTACACAAACTCCCAACTCTTCTTCTTCCTTCATGAATTAGCCAACCCTTGGATTTTCCACATGTGTACACTTCACATTTAGTTAATTGTTATTTATTTGATTGTACATATTGTTACATGACAAGTGTAGGATAAAAAGTATTTATTAAAAATGTAGGTTAACTAATGGCCTTTTCTTTTAAATAATTTTTCTAATGGGCTTTAAGATGATCTCTGGGCCTATGAATTTTAATTAAAAATAAATAATACATTTATAATTAGAAAATGAGAAGAAAAGTTTTCATGACTTAATAAAATTTTAGGAATAAAATGTGCATGAAATTTTATGTGTAAAATACGTGCGAAAGAAAATAATAAATATTCGAATACAAAATAAATTCGGGAGAATGGAAAATATTCATAAACAATAAAAATAAAACATACGTAAAATATTCATACTGATAGTGTTACAGATATTTCACGTAACGGAGAAATATACGTAATCGACATGTGTATCAAAAACACTTAAAACACAAGGATTAAAACAAATATTTGAGTTAGCTAAAAATATGATTGAAATGAGTGTTGAGAAAATAGGAAACATATAAATAATCAGAATATATGATACATATGATATTTATATAAAAATACGTTACGAATATTATTCGTAATAGTACGAAATGCACGTGCGTAACACATGAGGGCAAAATTGTCATTACTCAATTTTGCGGGGTGTTACACAAGCGCCGAACAAACATGTCACCGATCGTGAAAATGCCAAAAAAAAAGGTTGATTGGTCAATGGTCAATGGTCAACGATCATTAGGTGACGCGTGTCGCGCAGCTGAAGATTTACACAGTTCGGTGTCAAGCGCCGAACAAACGTATCCCCAATCGTGAAAATGCCAAAAAATTGTTGGCTGGTCAACAGTCAACGGTCATCAGGTGACACATGTCGCACAGCCGAACCATCTACACCGTTCGGTGTCAAGTGCCAAACAAACGTGTTCCGGTCGTGAAAAGGCCAAAAAATCGTTGACTGGTCAACGGTCAACGGTCATCAGGTGACACATGTCGCGCAGCCAAACCATCTACACAGTTCAGTGTCACGCACTGAACAAACGTGTCCCCGATCGTGAAAACACGAAAAATCGTTGACCAGTCAATGTCATGTGTTGCTTAGCCGAACCATCCACGTTGTTCGGTGCCAAAAACCTAGCAAAACACGTAAAATTGTTGACTAGTTATTGATCAACTGTCAACGGTCAACGATCAATGCCACGTGTCGCTTAGCCAAACCGTCCATGTCGTTCGGTGCCAAAAATCGAGAAAACGTGCTCCCGAACGAGAAATCACGGAAAAATGTTGACTGGTCAACGGTCAATGCCACGTGTCGCTTAGCCGAGCTATCCACGTCGTTCGGTGGCAAAAATTGAACAAACTCGCCCCCGAACGAAGAATGGAAGAACAACCCTGCCTCCCGATGCGCGCTTGATCATGATCAGCGGTCCAGATCTCATCACGTCGCCCCCTCTTTCATTAGCGCATCAGTGCGCGAGCTCGATCTTGATCGACATCTTAGATCGCGCCATGTTGCCTCTTCATCAGATCCCCTCATTGTGGACGTCCAATCTCATCAACGTGCGAGCCATCTCGTGATCGATGGTCGTGATTAAATCAAGGTAATTCTTTTATTTAATTCCTTTATTTAATTATTAAATTGAATTAAATAGTTCCAAAAAAATTAAAAAATTGAAAAAAAATTAATCAAAAATTCTTAAAATAATTGTTAAATTTGGAAAAAAAAATTCTAAAATTCCGAAAAGTAATTTTTAAATTAGAGTAATTAATTAAATTTGTTTGAAAATTAACTATTTAAGTCGAGAATTGAATAAAAATTCGTAAAATTATTAAATCAAGGGAAAATTTTGGAAAATTTAAAAAAGATTAAAGAAATAATTCAAAATAATTGTAAGTACTTTACAAGCTCAGAAGAACGCTATTTCACCCAGTGCGAGATTCAAACGTCTCCGAGAACTTTGATAAATTCTATAAGCCATTAAAAACGAGCAAACTACTCCCCAAAGATTATGAAACTCAGTCTTCGGGAGTGGGGAGCTTGTGATATGGCTGAAAATGGAACTAAATCACGACCGTTCAAAATGGGCACAAATCTAAAAGCTTTCAGGCATAAAACGGTAATGCCTACTACAAACGGGTCCGAAAATTAGAACAGGGTCTTCTCCAAGCCCAATAGCTCAATAAAGGGTCTGTCTCACTAGGTCAGGGTGACAGCCCATTATGAATAAATCCAGGACATTTAAAGATTAATTCAAATTCATGATTATCTCTAAGGATCAGTTTAAATCAAATCTCTTATCATGAAACGATTTAAACTCTATTTCTTATCCAAAAACACCGGGAAGTGTAGATAAATAATTATCTCGAAACTGTTTCCAAGGCGACTATAAATACCCCTTTACCCCCACCATAAAGAAGGTAACCAGTATTTTTCCACAAAAAGCTCTCTCATATTCTTCTTGATTATTGACTAGAGCGTCGAAGGGCCTATTGCCAGGATCAACCCCGGTGTTTCAGGCATTCTTGCAGGTCAAGCGGAAGCGATCATTGGAGTCAACACCGTCGAAAGTCAAAAAGTCAGATTCTTGATTGTTCCACAAAAGAATCCACATCACTTGGTTATTCTCACACAGAAAAAAAAGCAATAACAATATATGATGAGGACATCAGTTATGTTTTGTTCTGTTTTGTTTTAAGATTTAGCCATATGTAGTTTGTATGAAAGATTTATTTGAGATTTGCTTTAGAGATCTGTTTTTAATTTGTTTGAGATTTGTTTCGAATTTGTTTTGAGCCTATATATAGACAATGAGAATAATGAGAAGTTATACTGTTGTTAAAAAAATTATTGTGTATTGAGTTATTGGTCTTCATTCTCCTCTTGTGTGTGTGAGAACATAAGAGAATATTAAGCTTTGTGAGAAATCCTAAGAAAGTATTAAGGTTTGTGAGAAAGCTCTAACTACACCCAACCCCCCAAATCCTTTATTCAAACTCCAAACCCTAACTCTTTCACAGCTGCCATCCTCTTTTCTCTTTCCTGCCCCTTCCTTTTCCTTTTCCCTTCTGCTCGAAACCACAGCCCATCCTTCCTCTTCTCCTTCTCATCCCGAATCCCTACTTTCCCCTCACCCCGCTCTCGACCCCGTCTCGATATCACCTTGTCGTTGCTTCGATCTTGCACCCTCCGTTCGCCACTATAAACCCGAGCACCTCCGAACCCACTCCACCTTCTCGTCACACCTGATGCCCCCTTTCCCCATCACTCCCACAACCACCAACCCAGACCCCTCCCTTTGTCAACCCGCTCCCTTTCCATCGTCGACCCTCTACCAGCGCCGCCGCTGTCATATGCGCTCCCTACAGACCACTGACGCCCCGACCCTGCCTCATTCTCTTTATCCCGAGTGCGAACAGAGAATCCAAGTGGGTCAGATCAAATTAGATCGGATTTGTGATTGGTAGTTATCGGTGTTTGGTGTTTGGGGAAAGATCCAGATTCAGATCCAGTAGCTTCTTCCTCTGCATCTGTGGCGATGACTGGTTCATTGAACTCCGGTAACTTCTTTCCACTTCTCTATTATTTGTGATACTATTTATCATCTCCAGAAGTGTTATATGAATTTACTGCAGTCCACAAATATTGAGTGTGTGTTTCTACTTTCCAATTAGCGTACAAATCATTATTGAATATTTTATTTGCTAAAAACACTTATGTATAATTATTGATTATGATTGAATCTTTAATTGGGCTTTTTAAACTTATTTTATTTCTTTAAAATCCATCAAACCAATTAATAGTTTTAATTTTTGACATAATCGGCACAACTTGTTGATAAACTTAATCTATTGATATTCTTGGAAAATTCTCTACTTAGGGTTAAGCTTACATCAATATAAAACCCTTAACCCTCACAATTTGAAGTTTTGATGCAATGACATGGACATTTCACATAATATCACATTGATCCAAGCTCTTGAGCTTAGATCCAACCTCAGTTGCAGCCATGGTGGAGTGTCGAAGTTGATCACAAATGAGCTGCAGATTTTAAAAATCAAGAATTCTAGAAATAAGCAAACCCCTCTTCAAACTGATATGGACAATACTGACATTTTCACTACCTTCGCTACCATTCGAGAAACTCTCGCCAATATCAATCAGAGGCTTGAGTAAGTAGAATTGAATCAAAATGTTGTCTCTGAGCTTCTACCTAATCGTTAGTTTCCTCAAGGGAATGATCATGAAAACCAACGTTAAGATCATGACACTGACGAGCAATACAAAGAAATGTTAAGGCGGAAGTTCTCTATTTTGAAGGCCATATGGAACCCCAAGTTTATCTCGATTGGATCTGTGCTATGGATCACTACTTCGTGTGGTTTTACATGAGCGAGGCCCTGAAGGTCAAATTTGTCATGATAAAATTGACTGGTAAAGCTCAGCAACACTGAACCAATCTTGAACATTCTCGCAGTGGCTAAGATCTGGCACCCATAGCCACTTTGGAGGCCATGAAAGAAAAGCTCATTGAGCGATATGTGCCCTTATCGTTCCACACCCTATCGCTAGATTCGTGGAACCAACTCTATCAAGGGACTAAATCCACCCAAGAGTATATGGATAAGTTCGATAACTTCCTCATTTAGTGTAATGCTTTAGGTAAAGAGAGCGAAGAACAAACTCTCTCTGGGTTCAGAGTTAGAATACGAGCTGATCTTAGGAATGAGTTAATTCATAGAAATGTGGACTCCTTGGCAGTAGCTTATGTCCTTGTCTTCATATGGATTCACTTAAAGTAAGTTCTCACTACAAGTCCAGCGATTCTAGAGATCATTCCTCTAGAATGACCCCCATTGACCCCTCTAGACCTAAGCCCCCTCTTCTCGGTACCCCAACGAGTCTTACCCAAGCAAGCCTACTTCAAATCCCTATCTACTTAGAAATGACAACGCAGATAAGAAAATACTGAAAGAGACTACTTTAAGATTGATCATCTCACTAAGTGATATAAATGTAAGGGATACGACCATGTTGCTGGTAACTATCCCAGCCCAAGTAGGATCAACATTGTAGAATGTACAACTGTCATTGCTGATGAGCCCGACAATGAGTTTTCCTATGAACTAATGTAAGTGATGACTTCGACGAAGAAGAGGATGACCAGTATCTCAGCTGCATTCGGTCGATCCAATCACCCCCATTGAATGTAGTTAGATATGCTTTGTCCCAACCAAACGAAGAAGATGATTGGAAGCGCACTGCTATATTTCACAACTTCATGAAAATTGTGCATGTTTATCGTCCTAGGCAGCCCATAGATCTTGTCCCCGTGTTAGAACATCATAAAGTCTCATAGTCTGCATCCACATTTGCATCCCGCATTCATGATTTGCATAGAGAAATTTCCAAGAAAATTAATGAGAATAATTTTAACTACAAGTTAAGAACAGATACTAGAAGAAAATTTAAAACTTTGGATATTGGTGATGAAGTGATGGTTCAGATTCGTCCTGAATGGTTTCCAACTGGATTCGTTAAGAAATTGTACACACGTACTGCAGGTCTATCTAAAATTTTGCATAAAATCCATGATAATACCTATGTCGTTTGTTAAATCTTGATTTTGAGGATTACAACACACTACAACATGTATCTATGCTATACTATATAATTGTAGGTTGTATACACACAGGCCTCATTTCTATACAGCTGAACAAATGAACAAGCACAAGCTCTGGATATTGACAAAGGCTTCACTCAAAGACTCAAGTCAAGACCTGTTTCAATGATATTTATTGTTGTCTTGTAAAACAAATGTAATATTTTTTATTTTGAGTCTTAGAGTGATGTACAGCCTTGTCACACACACATACACTCACATATAACTCATTCTAAATGTGTGTCTTTTCAAAACCAAAAGTCAAAACAGCTTGAACTAGATTAGCTGTTGAGTACCAGTCGACTGCCACTTGCTCCAGTCGACTGAGTTGGTACAAAACTGCCTAACCTTATTCAAACTCTGATCAGTCGACTCATTATGGCAACCCAGTCGACTGTTCAAGTGTGTTTGACAGTTTTATGTCTTTAAAATCGCTTTTTCAAATTCAAATCATTTTTTTTCCGTTGGATGACAGTTGGAGCAACTGTTTCCCAACATCCAGTGTATCTAACTCTATAAATAGAGGTTAGAATCCACTGTAAAAAATTCACTATACTCCAAGCATTTTTTGAGATCTTAAGTTTTCATACTTTCAAGAGATTAAAGCTTTCAATTCACTAAGACTTGGTTCTCTGTCTTCAGTCCAGTATAACATTTGATTTCGTTCTGGACTGGATATAGAAGTCAACCATTTAGCCACGTACTATATCACAATCACAAACAAGGCTATAGGTTGATTGTAAATAATTTTTATTGTTTTCTTTTCCGGTTGAAGAGTAGGACTCTAGGGTGTAGAGTCAGGTTTGTCACTCTTGGTGGAAGAGTGGGTTGCTTTCTCTGGTTGAGAGAAAGGACTACGGGTTAGACAAGGTTATTGTCTGAATGCCGTAGGGTATTCTTGTAAATTTTTTTCAAGAATAGTGGAAATCTCAAGTGGGTTGCTTGGGGACTGGATGTAGGTCGGAAGGACCGAACCAGGATACATCGTGTGCACTTTGTGGTTGTATCTCTCTACTTGCATTTATATTTTCTCAGTTTTTGTTTTTACTGTGAGAAGTCGACTGAGTACTTGATAGGTCGACTGGTCAGACTCGTATACTCTGAAAGTTTTTTGTATGTTAAGTCGACTGTCTCAACTTTAAGTCGACTTCACAGACCTGTTTAAATTACTTTTTCATTTTGTTAATTCAGTCGACTGGTTTATTCCTTAAGTCGACTGTACAGAAGAAAAATCTCTATTCCGCAATTTAATTTCTTATAAACACTATTCACCCCCCCTCTAGTGTTTGTTGCCCTGCCTACAGGATCCAACACTTGGTATCAGAGCGATGTTAAGGGCTATGGCAACTACTTCAAATGCAAATTAGTACCATGAAGGCCAATCTACACAAAGGCCACCTCTCTTCGATGGCACAAATTATAATTATTGGAAGTGCAGAATGAAGATCTACCTTCAATCCATCAATTATGAAATATGGAACATGACTGAAACATAATACAATGCTCCTGTGATTCCATATGCACAATGGAATGATGATATGAAGAACTAAACAATGAATAATGCAAAAGCAATGAATGCATTATTTTGTGCTCTTACAAAAGAGGAGTTCAATCGTGTGTCAAATTCAACAACCGCACATCAAATCTGGCACACACTCGAGGTAACTCATGAAGGAACAAACAAAGTGAAAGAATCTAAAATATATGTTCTTGTTCACAGGTTTGAAATGTTCTGCATGAAGGAAAATGAAAGTGTGTCCGAAATGATTACCAGATTTACTGATATTACAAACTCACTTGTGGCACTTGGGAAAATATACACTCAAGTAGAGATGGTGAGAAAAGTTCTTCGTGCACTTACTCCTAAATGGGAAAAGAAAACCACTGCAATAGAAGAGGCCAATGATCTATCACAACTTTCTCTTGAGAATCTTGTGGGAAATCGAATGGCTTATGAGGTTCAAATTGAAGAAAGAAAGAAGGATGCAGAACCACAACAGTCCAAGAAGAAATCATTAGCATTTAAAGCCATGACAGACTCAGAAGATGAAGAAGAAGATGAGGAGGAGATAGCCATGTTCATAAGAAGATTCAAAAAATTTCTAGAGAAAGGTAAGTTCAATTCGAAATTTAGAGATTCTAATGATCCTCCAACTTATTTCAGGTGTAACAAAATAGGTCATATGAAGAAGGATTGTCCTCTAGAAAATACAAAGTCTAAGGGAAAGACATCCAACTTCAAGAAGGATAAATACACTAAGAACAAGTTTACCAAAAACAAAAAGGCATATCAAGCAACTTGGGATGACAGCGATTCTTCTTCAGAAGAAGAAATTGATGAAACCAACGAGATTGCGAACATGTGTTTCATGGCATCACAGAATCAAGTAAGTAATGATTATGATTCAGATGATTTACTCGATGCGTTCAATGAAATTTTTCAAGAATTGAAAAAGGAAAATATTAGAGTTAAGAACCTAGAGAAAGTTAATCAAACACTTTCTCAAGAGAATCTTAACCTTGATAAAGAAGTAAAATCTTTAAATTCTCATATTTCAAGTTTAGATATGGATCTTGAGTCTCTAAAGAAGAATTATGAAGAAATTTCCAAGAACGTATCTAAGTTTAATAAAGGAAAAGAGAATTTAAACGATGTTCTTCAAAATCAAGTAAAATCTAGTCAAAAATTCGGACTTGGTTTTAAAAAGTCTCTTGTAAAGGATCTTTCTTCTAAAAACACTAGTATAAATAAACCTGAATCTATTTCTAGTGTTAAACATAAACTTTATGAGTTCTTTGAAAAGCCTAAGCTTGTAAGTTTTATTGATAAATCTAAAGTTCAGCCAAGTCGACTGAGTCCATCCACCAATCGTCTGTCCAGAGGTACTGAGTCTTATTTAACAAGACCAAAACCTCTTATAAGTCGACCTACATTATCTTCCAGTCGACTGACATATAGTAGAAGTCGACTGAAGGATGTTATAAAGTCGACTGGACAGAGCAAACTTGTATGGGTTCCCGTCAATTTGAGTTTGAATGATAGAACTTCTTATATCAACTCATATATGTTAAATGTATGTAATTCTGTGAATTTTATTCCTGCTTATGGAGGAAAATCAAACTCATTATGGGTTTGGTTTCCTACAAACTAATATGTTTTGGACCTAAAGAAAAGGGTACCATATTCACATTGAATATCTTATAGGTACCAAAGAAAGACCGTTGGATACTTGACAGTGGATGTTCAAAGCATATGACTGGTCATGCCAATCTCCTATCCACCATACAAAGCATCAATGGAGGAACAGTTACCTTTGGAGACAACAATAAAGGAAAAGTCATAGGAATTGGCATGGTTGGTAAAAACACTAACCCTACTATAGAAAATGTTTTGCTAGTTAATGGACTAAAACATAATTTGTTAAGTATTAGTCAATTATGTGATAAAGGTTATAAAATTGTATTTGAAAAAGATGCTTGCTTAATTTATGATTCTACTATGCAAAACATTATTTTTCAAGGCTTTCGCAAAAACAATATTTATGAATTATGTTTGAATACAAATGAGTTTTCAAATAATTTTTGTTTAATAGCTTCTAATAATGATTCTTGGCTTTGGCACAGACGATTTGGTCATGTGAATATGAAAAATCTCTCTAAAATATCTAAGTATAACCTAGTTAAAGGACTGCTAAAACTATCCTTTAAAAAGGATAAGTTATGTGATGCATGTCAACTAGGAAAACAAATCAAATCCACTTTTAAAACAAAAGAAGTAATTTCTACTAGTAGGCCACTCGAGTTAATTCATATGGATTTATTTGGCCCTACTAGAGTTGCTTCTTTAAATAAAAGTAGATATGTATTTGTTTTAGTAGATGATTTTTCACGATTCACTTGGACTTTCTTCTTAAAACATAAAAATGAAGCTTTTGATGAATTTACAAATTTTTGTAAACGAATTCAAAACCAAAGATCTCTAACCATAGTCACTATTAGAAGTGATCATGGTGAAGAATTTGAAAATGAAACGTTTACAGAATATTGCAATAAGAATGGTATAACACATTCATTTGCATTTCCTAGGGCTTCACCACAAAATGGAGTGGTTGAAAGGAAAAATAGGACTTTGCAAGAATGCGCACGTACCATGCTTGTTGAAAGCAATTTACCTAAGTATTTTTGGGTTGAAGCTGTTGCTACAGCTTTTTATGTTTTAAACAGGATTCTAATAAGACCTAAGCTAAAGAAGACTTGTTATGAGTTATTTTTTAACAAAATTCCTAAAGTCTCTTACTTTAAAACATTTGGTTGTAAGTGTTTTATTCTGAACACTAAAGATAATTTAGATAAATTTGATCCTAGATCTAATGAAGGTATCTTTATATGATACTCAAATAGGAGTAAAGCATATAGAATTTTCAACAAGTCAACAATGACTATTGAAGAATCAATGCATGTTACATTCGATGAATCTCTGCCTTCATCAAATTTAATTAAAGATGATGAAACTGATTCATCACCTTTAAAAAAAGTAATTACATCTTTAGAACAAACTAGTCTCGCAGATAAGTCGACCGATAAGGACATCAAGTCGACTGATATAAACCAGTCGACTGATCCTATTGTGATATCTTCAACTTTACCAAAATCTTTTGTTGAAGTTAGAGATCATCCTCATGACTTAATAATTGGTGACATCTCATGGTATTCAGACACGATCTCATATTAATATGATATCTCATACAGCCTTCTTGTCGGATTTTGAACCGAAAAATATACAAGAAGCATGTGAGAATGAATTTTGGATGAATGCCATGCAAGATGAGTTAAACCAATTCATAAGGAATGATGTATGGGATTTAGTTTCACGACCTCCTGATCATACTATTATTGGTACCAAATGGGTATTCAAAAATAAGTTAGATGAATCAGGACAAGTTGTTAGGAACAAAGCAAGACTAGTTGCTCAAGGATATAATCAAGAAGAAGGCATAGATTTTGATGAAACATATGCTCCTGTTGCTAGATTAGAATCAATTCGTATTTTATTATCTTTTGCTTGTTTCATGAATTTTATACTTTATCAAATGGATGTTAAAAGTGCTTTTCTTAATGGGTTTATAAAAGAGAATGTTTATGTTAAACAACCACCAGGTTTTGAACATGAACAATTCCCAAACCATATTTATAAATTGAAAAAGGCTTTATACGGTCTTAAACAAGCACCACGTGCTTGGTATGATCGATTGAAAACTTTTCTTTTAGAAACAGGGTTTGAGATAGGTAAAGTAGATACTACTTTGTTTATTAAGAGAATTAAGAATGATATTTTAATCATACAAATATATGTTGATGATATAATTTTTGGTTCTACTAATAATAATCTATGTCAAGAGTTTGCTAACACCATGAAAAACGAGTTTGAGATTAGTCACATGGGTGAACTCAATTATTTCCTTGGACTACAAATTAAACAGTCTTCAAATGGCATATTTATTAATCAAGGAAAATATGCAAAGGAATTACTCAAACGGTTTAACATGGATAGTACAAGTAGTAAATCCACACCTATGACTACTGCCACTACCCTTGACAAAGATATATTATGTAAGAATGTCGATCAGAAACTCTATCGAGTTATGATTGGCTCACTCTTATATATAACCGCTAGTAGACCAGATATTATGTTCAGTGTATGTTTGTGTGCTAGATATCAATCTAGTCCTAAAGAATCTCATTTAAAAGCTGTGAAACAAATTTTAAGATATATTAAAGGCACATCTGATTATGATTTATTCTATCCACGTACCGATAATTTCCAACTTTTGTCGTACAGTGATGCTGATTTTGCTGGTAGTAAAACTGATCGCAAGAGCACTAGTGGGACATGTCACTTTTTGGGATATTCACTAGTTTCTTGGTGCAGTAAAAAGAAAAATTCAGTATTCCTATCTACTACAGAAGCTGAATATATCGCTGCAAGTTTGGCTTGTGCACAAATTTTGTGGATGAAGCAAACCTTATTAGATTATGGTATTTGTTTTGAAAAACCTTCAATAATGTGTGATAATACCAGTGCAATTAACTTATCTAAAAATCCGGTTCAACATTCACGTACGAAACATATTGATATTCGACATCATTTTCTACGTGATCATGTTTTAAAAGGAGACATATCTTTAGACTTTATCTCTACTGATAAACAAGTAGCTGATATCTTTACAAAACCCCTTAAAGAAGATACTTTTATTACCTTAAGAAGAGAACTGGGGATATGTAATTTTCTTGATATTTGTTGAAAACATTCCTTTTAAGTCGACTTGTATATGATGTTCAGTCGACTGTCACGTATTTTTTTATATACTTATTTGCCTCTCTGACCAGTCGACTGAGGTTTCACCAAGTCGACTGATCAGTTGTTATAATTATTTATTTTCTCTCGACTAAGTCGACTGTATCTAAATACCAGTCGACTGTCGCGAATCAGTATGTCTTCAACTTCGAATCGTCACACAGTTTTTGAGACAATTTTTATCCTTTGACTCATTCTTGACTTCATTTGAGCCGTTGATCACATTTACTCTCAATCTTAGTCATTCGCTTCTGATAAAACCCTCTTCACTACCTCAATCTTTTTCACTTTCACTTTTACCCAATTTTAAGATCTGAAACCCTAAGGAAAACAGAGGAAGATCGAGAATCGACTGCCGGATCTGCTGCTTGGATCTGCTATTTGGAACTGCTGATTTCCAACTTCTTTTGCTATTTTGATTCTCTCTCTTTGTTGGTATACTCTCTTCCCTTTCCTCTTTTTAATGGCACTGAAAAGATCTAAGACCTCCCATATAGATGATAGTTCTTCTTCTAAGGACTATTCTCAGTATCTTAGGAATCCTGATCTCCTGGAGAAATGGTATCTTATTTGTACCATTATGATTTTTCCAGGTAGATTTGTAAATTTCAATGATCTAGATAGGTTCAATCTTATTTCCCTATTTTAAAATTGTAGTCTTTATGACTTTTTATCATTGGAAAATCAACCTCACTACTACCTACAACTCATTTATCTTTTTTATACTAATATGAGAGTAGTTCAATCAGATGAAGGAGAAGTCATTGTTTATTCTTTTGTAAAAAATAAGAAGATTAAACTCACATCCGAGCGAATTAATCTTATTATGGGTATTGATGATGAGGGACTTGATTTAGGTGAGATCATTTTAAATGATGCATCTATCTTGTCTAAAATCTTTTTGCCAAACCATGGACCCCCTATTTCTAATAAATCTATCACCCCTATTGCAAAACTTGTTGCAAGAATACTATCATATAATATTCTTCCCAAAACAGGAAGTTTTGATCAGTATTCCATGGAATTGCAACAAGCAGTATATGCAATTTTTGGTAAAATAAATATCAATTGGGGTCGTGTCATCTTTTCTAGACTCCACAAGTCTCATACTCACTTTCTACCTTTTGATGGTCTCCTCACTCGTGTCTTCCTTGCTTATGATATTGATCTCGACTCCGAGACCAATGTGGTTAAGCATTATGAGTGCTTCGATCGTGCTAGTTTAGTACGTATGAAGCTTCTTGATCCTTCCCCTAGATATTCCCCTAGGCCTACTCCCTACACCCAAGTTCCTTTAGCAACTTCTGCTAGACCATCTTCAGCCTCCAGCTCTTCTCGTCCTCGTGCTGATTTTGATGATCCACGTAGTCTATATCATGCTGTTAACTATCTCAAGGATCGTCAAGATACCATTGATTCCCATATTGATTCCCTTGAATCCAAAATCTCCCATCTGACTCAGTTATTTACCACTCAATTTCCACCTCCGTCTCAAGATGTTGATGACGACGACGACGACGAAGATTGCTGATTTTTTTGTTTTCTTTACTATGAATTTCCTTTCTTGCATTTTTCTTTATGTTGTTACTTTTGTAAGACTTCATTATTTTTTGTAAGACAAAGTTCTTCAGTTATACTCTTGTGTCTTTTTGCTGATGACAAAGGGGGAGACAACCTCATGTTCTTCAAAAATGTCTTTTCAAGTTCTGTTAAGTCGACTGATTAGTTCTTAAGTCGACTGATACACTATGTATGTATTATGTGCTTTTAATAGGGGGAGCATATCAATGGTTGTATGATTGTATGCTTGTATTATTTTTTTTTTTCAGCTATTGTGTTGTCATCATCAAAAAGGGGGAGAATGTTGATTCTTGATTTTGATGATTACAACACACTGCAACATGTATCTATGCTATACTATATAATTACAGGTTGTATACACACAGGCCTCATTTCTATACAGCTGAACAAATGAACAAGCACAAGCTCTGGATATTGACAAAGGCTTCACTCAAAGACTCAAGTCAAGACCAGTTTCAATGACATTTATTGTTGTCTTGTAAAACAAATGTAATATTTTTTATTTTGAGTCTTAGAATGATGTACAGGCTTGTCACACACACATACACTCACATATAACTCATTCTAAATGTGTGTCTTTTCAAAACCAAAAGTCAAAACAGCTTGAACTAGATTAGCTGTTGAGTACTAGTCGACTGCCACTTGCTCCAGTCGACTGAGTTGGTACAGAACTGCCTAATCTTATTCAAACTCTGATCAGTCGACTCATTATGGCAACCCAGTCGACTGTTCAAGTGCATTTGACAGTTTTATGTTTTTAAAATCGCTTTTTCAAATTCAAATCATTTTTTTCCGTTGGATGACAGTTGGAGCAACTGTTTCCCAACGTCCAGTGTATCTAACTCTATAAATAGAGGTTAGAATCCACTGTAAAAAATTCACTATACTCCAAGCATTTTTTAAGATCTTAAATTTTCATACTTTCAAGAGATTAAAGCTTTCAATTCACTAAGACTTGGTTCTCTGTCTTCAGTCTAGTATAACATTTGATTTCGTTCTGGACTGGATATAGAAGTCAACCATTTAGCCACGTACTATATCACAATCACAAACAAGGCTATAGGTTGATTGTAAACAATTTTTATTGTTTTCTTTTCCTCTCGGTTGGAGAGTAGGACTCTAGGGTGTAGAGTCAGGTTTGTCACTCTTGGTGGAAGAGTGGGTTGCTTTCTCTGGTTGAGAGAAAGGACTACGGGTTAGACAAGGTTGTTGTCTGAACGCCATAGGGTATTCTTGTAAACTTTTTTCAAATTAGTGGAAATCTCAAGTGGGTTGCTTGGGGACTGGATGTAGGTCGGAAGGACCGAACCAGGATACATCGTGTGCACTCTGTGGTTGTATCTCTCTACTTGCATTTATATTTTCTCAGTTTTTGTTTTTACTGTGAAACTTGTCTGAACAGTCGACTGAGTACTTGATAGGTCGACTGGTCAGACTCGTATACTCTGAAAGTTTTCTGTATGTTAAGTCGACTGTCTCAACTTTAAGTCGATTTCACAGACCTGTTTAAATTACTTTTTCATTTTGTTAATTCAGTCGACTGGTTTATTCCTTAAGTCGACTGTACAGAAGAAAAATCTCTATTCCGCAATTTAATTTCTTATAAACACTATTCACCCCCCCTCTAGTGTTTGTTGCCCTGCCTACTGGATCCAACATCGTTGACCTTCTTGAAGGATTTGGCATAAGTAAGACTTTCAATATTGTGGATCTAGTCCATATGAAGGACCATAATTTAACCCTAGAAGTCCTCTTATAGATGAGCCTACCCTGCAGTCTATTAGTGAGATTCCCACATTTCTCCCTCTACCTAATACTACTTACCCACTGACAGAAAAATTGGATAGTATTTTAGATGTTTAGATAGTCTCTACTAGAGATTGCGGTATTCATAGGTATTTAGTGAGTTGAAAAAACAATCTAAAGTCAGAGGATACTTGGATTGATCGTGAAGAGCTCCAGCGATTAGATCCAGACCTTTTGGAGCACTATAACATGATCTCTGATTTTGACTCGACTGGGTCGAGCTCTCTCCCACTCGGAGAGAACGATGAGGACATCAGTACTGTTTTGTTTTGTTTTGAATTTAGTCATATGTAGTTTGTTTGAGAGATTTGTTTTAGATTTGTTTTGAGCATGTATATAGGCCTTGAGAATAATGAGATGGTGTGCTATTATTGATTTTTTAAAAGAAATGTATGTTGAGTTGTTGCTCTTCATTCTCATCTTGTCAATGTGAGACCAAAATAGAAAATTAGAGTTTGTGAGAAATCCTAAGAAATTATTAGGGTTTGTGAGTAGCTCTAATTATATCCAAACCACAAAATCCTTTACTCAAACTCCAAACCTTTACTCTTTCATAATCGCCATCCTCTTTTCGCTCTCTTGCCCCTTCCTCTTCCTTTTCCCTTCCGCTCAAAACCGACAACCCATCCTTCTTCATTTCCTTCTCATCCCGAAACCCCTGCATTCCCCTCACCCCGCTCTCACCCTCGTCCCGATATCACCTCGCCGTCGCTTCGACCCCGCACCCTCCATTCGCCACTACAAACCCGAGCACCTCCAAACCCTCTCCATCTCCTAATACACCTGACGCCCCCTTTTCCCCTCTCCCCCGCAACCAAAACCCAGAACCCCCCATCGTCAACCCTCTCCCTCGCCGTTGTCGACCTTCTGCCAGTGCCGCCGCTGTTGTCTGTGCTCCCTGCGGACCACCAATGCCCCGACCCTGCCTCCTTCTCCTTATCCCGAGTGCGAAAAAAGAATCCAAGTGGGCCAGATCAAATTAGATCGGATTTGTGATTGGTAGTTATCGGTGTTTGGTGTTTGGGACAAGATCCAGATTCAGATCCAGTAGCTTCTTCCTCTCCATCTATGGCGATGACTCATTCATTGAACTCCGATAACCTCTTTCCACTCCTCATTATTTGTGATACCGTTTATCATCTCTAGAGTATTATCTGAATTTACTGTCGTCCATAAATATTGAGTGTGTGTGCTTCTACTTGCCAATTAGCATACAAATCATTATTAAATATTTTATTTGCTAAGAACTTTTAGGTATAATTCTTGATTTTTAGGATTAAATCTTTAATTGGGCTTGTTAAACTTATTTTATTTCTTGAAATCCATCAATCCTGTTACTAATTTTAATTTCTGACTTAATCGGTACTACTTGTTGATAAACTTAGTCTACTGATATTCTTGAAAAAATCTCTAACGAGGGTTAAGTTTACATCAATATAAAACCCTTAACCCTCACAATTTGAAGTTTTGATGCAGTGACATGGACATTTCACATAATATCACATTGATCCAAGCGCCTGAGCTTGGATCCAACCTCAGTTGCAGCCATGGTGGAGTGTCGAAGTTGATCAGAGATGAGCTGTAGATTTGGGGTATATCTGATGTATCAGTCCCTTGGGAATTAATTGTCTTGAGGGGGGCTTTCCTGCAAATAGTCTATTAATGTTTTCATTTAAAACCTTGTAATAAGGGTGCGCTATGCACATAAGTACAGCGGTACAAAAGCGAGGGGGTTCTGTGGGTCCCACTCTAACAGATTTCTATTAGGGAATCTTTTGTCCATTTACATGTAATGCACATGTCTTCAACCTTGTATAAAAACACACATTGTAATCAGTTTGGGTATGAATAGAATTGAGAAAATTTGTCTTCTGTTCGTCTACTTCTTCCTTCTTCCATCTTAAGCTCAAACTAGGGTTTGCAGGTTGATGGTGAGAAAACGACCTGTTGTGTCCAATAACGTCGCCGGAGGTCGAGTTGGAACAATGGTATCAAAGCCTGATCCCGATCTGGAGACTGCAATCGATCAAGAACTTGATCAAGATCCGATCCAAGGAACTGAGAATCCCGTTGAATCTGAGACCAGACCCCGGTCTGGATATGGAGTCAGGGATTAGATTGTGCAAGTGGTTGCCAGTAATGGCGATGCTGCTCATAAGAAATCCAGCTGCGATGAGACGATTGATTGAATTGAGAAGGCAATTAAGAAATTACTTTAGGATTCAAGGCGACGTCTCGTTCTCGTTGATCACAACCTGAGTGGAACTCAGAGGGAAGTGGAAATGATTCCGATGTGAATGGGAGTTCTCGAAGGTCACCAAGTGTTCGAGATCGGCCCATGGACAACGATGAGGGGAGAGGGACCGAGAATGACACTTAGAACATCGAGGAGATTACAGGGAAAGGCAGGGACCAAGGGATCATCGGCCACATCAAAGTATGAGCATTACAATTTCCCCTAAACACCTGAAAATAGATTTGCCTAGTTTTGATGGCTCGGGAGATATCACAAATTTGGTATATCACATGGAACATCACTTCCATACTCAGAGAGTTAGCTATTGTGAGAAACTACCCTTTAGTGTGTACTATTTGAAGGGAGAAGCATTGTTATGGTGGAAATGGTATGAGCAGCAAGAGGAATGGTGATTGATTGGGAAATGATGAAGAAGGAGTTTTGTTGCAGTATGTGCCCTCTAAGCTTGATGATCCAGAGGCTACTTTGTATAAATTGCAGCAACATGGCACTGTATTGGTATATCATAGGGAATTTTTAAAATACAGTCACATGGTGAAACATATTGCTATGCCTTCCTTGGTGAGCTGTTATATATTAGGTCTAAAGGCTGAGCTGAAAAAGAAAGTGAAATTGAAGCGTCCTTAAATGTCCTAGAGGCTTATAGAGAAGCTATAGCCAGAGAATCCATTCTTGATGATCATAAAAAGGCTTGGAGACCTGGGGGTACACTAAGACTATTTCCAATGCAGGGGGAGTGTCTGTTTATCCAAAGTCCAGTACGAGTGCAAATGCCCAATTTGTGAACAAGCCTAATGTAGCTCCACCTATGCCATTTGTCCCAGCATCTAATGTGTCATCAAAAGCTAGTGATCCTCAATTTTTGCAATATATGAAAGAGATAAGAGAAAAGGGTCTATGCTTTCAATGTGATGAGAAATTTGTCAGGGGTCAGAGGTGTACTGGAAAGATTTTTATGCACATGATGGGGGCCTATGAAGGCAGTTTTCTTATGCAAATGTTAGGAGCTATGGATGGAGAGATGAATGAATATGGTAATAGCTTAGATGAAGATGTGGAACACCAAGAGATGAAGGGTGAAGAACCTGGGCAAACTATGTTAATGGCTAATGTAGCTGCTATATCACTTAACACTCTTGCTGGTAGTACAGGCCCAAAGACCTTTCATGTGAAAGGTACCATCAAATCCACTCACATATGTGCATTATTAGACACTGGGGCTACTCACAATTTCATTGAAGATAAGTTGTTTAAGAAAATTCAACTCCATATCAATACTAATATGCAACTTGAAGTAACAGTAGCTGGAGCTAGGCAGTTGTATAGTCAAGGCTTATGTGAAGGGGTTAAATTTATGTGTTAAGAGGTGCCTATTGTAGCTGATTTTTATGTACTTGCTATGGATACTAGCCAACTAGTTTTGGGGGCTCAGTGGATAGACTTTGGGGGATGAAGTGTGGAACATGAAGGAGAAGAGAATGAGGTTTGTTTTGGATGGGTAGCCAGGAGAATTGAAGGGAATTTTACCACAAGAATGGGAGTTGTCTACTGCCAAGTCTATTTCCAAATGTCTTAATTACATGAAGGGGGGTTGGTTGCTACAAATGTCAGGGCTTGCTCAAGAAACTGAAGGTTCTAAGACCTCCATGATATTACCTAGTTCAACTGCTGAATAGCCTGAGATCCAAAAGGTTTTGTAGAGATATAGCTTGGTTTTTACCGAAGACATCGGGCTTCCTCCTCATAGGTCATGTGATCATAGCATTCCTTTGGTTCCAGGGGCAAAATCAGTTAGCCAGAGACCTTATAAACACCCTTATCATCTTAAGAATGAGATAGAGAAGCTTGTGCAAGAAATGCTAAGTAGTGGAATTATTCAACATAGTCACAGTTCTCATTCTTCACCCATTGTGATGGTTAAAAAGTCAGATGGCAGCTGGAGAATGTGTGTGGACTATAGGGGATTATATGATATCACTATCAAGGACAAATATCCAATCCCTATTATTGATGAACTCTTGGATGAGTTGAAGGGTTCAATTGTATTTAACAAACTTGATTTTATGAGTGGATATCACCAGATTAGAATGAGAAATGAAGACATTCACAAAACTGCATTTCACACTCATGAAGGCCATTATGAATATTTAGTCATGTCCTTTGGGTTGACAAATGTCCCTGCCACTTTCCAAGCCTTGATGAATAATATTTTTAGGACTTATTTGAGAAAGTTTGTGTTAGTTTTTTTAATGATATTTTAGTTTACAACCCTAGTCTAGCTGATCATAGTCAGCATTTGTAGATTGTTCTCCAAGCTCTTCAAGACAGCCAATTGTATGCCAAACTAAGCAAGTGCTCTTTTGGGGTTAGAAAAGTGGTATCTAGGCTGTGTTGTCTCTTCTGAAGGTGTGGCAGTCGACCCAAGTAAGGTGGAAGCAATTCAAGATTGGTCTATACCAAAAAGTGTCAAAGCTCTAAGGGGATTTTTAGGGTTGACGGGCTATTATAGGAAGTTTATTACACATTATAGCTTTTTGACCTGGCCATTGGTTAAGCTTACAAAAAAGGACCATTTCTATGGTCTAATGAAGCACAACAAGCTTTTTGCTCAGGTGAAAAAGGTCTTAACTTCTCCTCCAGTATTACAACTACCAAATTTCACTCTACCTTTTGTTCTTGAGTGTGATGCATGTAGATCAGGGTTGGGTGTTGTTTTGATGCAAGAGAACCACCCTATTGCCTTCTTGAGTCAAGAGTTGACGAGTAAGGAGATTTTTGTCTACTTATGAAAATGAGATGTTGTCCATATTGTTAGCTGTTAAAAAGTGGAGGCAATATCTTTTGGGAAGGGAATTCATTATCAAGACCGATCATAAGCCTCTTAAGCATTTATTGGAGCAAAGGTTGTGTACAGAAGCTCAGCATGAATGGCCATTACAGTTGCATGGTTATCAATTTGTAGTTGAATATAAGAAGGGAAGGGACAACCTAGTGGCTGATGGGTTATCTAAGAAATATGAGGATTCAGATGGGTCTCTTTCTGCTTTAACAGTTGTGCAACCAAAATGGTTGAGTTCAGTACAGCAAGAGGTAAATTCAAATCCCTTCTATCAGAAAATCCAACTTAAAATGGCTGATGGTGATACTCAGTTTAGGTATGTGAATGGAGTATACTTCTATAAAGGAAGGGTCTTGTTGAGCCCTGGCTTTACACTTAAACAGTGGTTTTTACATGATTTCCACTCCTCTCCCCAAGGGGTGCATGCTGGAGTTGATAAAGTCTGTAGCTCCCTTAAGAATGTAGTATATTGGAGGGGTATGAAAAGATACTTAAAAGAGTATATCAGATCATGTGATGTTTCCCAAAGAAACAAGTATCTAAGCACAAGTCCAACTGGTCTTTTACAGCATTTGCCAATACCTGACCATGTGTGGGATGATATTAGTATGGACTTTATTGAGGGTTTGCCAAAAAGCAGGGATGATTACCATATTGGTCATTATGGATATATTGATTAAATATGCTCATTTCTTACCCTTGAGCCACCCTTATACTGCCAAGTCAGTGGCTATACTCCTCTTTGAACAAGTATTCAAGCTTTATGGGTTGCCTAAAAGCATTGTCAGTGATAAGGATGTTGTTTTTACAAGTCAATTTTGGTAAGAGTTGTTGAATGAACAAGGAACAAAGCTATGTTTAAGTACTACTTTCCATCCACAGTCTGATGGGCAAACATAAGTTATGAACAGGGTTTTGGAGACCTATTTGTGATGCTTCACTGCTCATAAGCCCCAAAATTGGGTGAGGTGACTGCCTTGGGATGAATTTTACTACAACACTCATGTTCACAGTTCAACTAACTTCTCCCCTTATCAAGTTTTATATGGGAAGGCTCCACCTACAGTCCTATCACATGTGCCTCACTCCGCAAGAGTTCATGCTGTGGAAGATGAGTTAATTGCCAGGGATGTCGCTCTGCAATTGTTAAAAGATAACTTGTTCAGGGCCCAAGGAAGAATGAAGACTAAAGCTGATAGCCATAGATATGATAGAGAGTATGCAGTGGGCAATTGGGTCTACTTAAAACTACAACCTCATAGGCAAGTTTCTATTGGAGGTCATCGAGTGCATAAGTTGTCATCCCTGTACTATGGGCCTTATCAAGTGATTGAAAGGATTGGTGCAGTTGTTTATAGATTGTTGTTGACACCGGAGGCCAAAATTCATGATGTATTCCATATCTCTCAGTTGAAAGCCCATGTTGGGTCATCAGTTACCCACACATCCTCAATTCATGCCTATTATATAAATTCAGCTCCAGGGCCCTTCAAGGTGTTGGCTAGAAGGATGGTTCCAAGAAGAGGAATTGTTGTGTCTGAAGTCTTAGTGCAGTGGGAGGGAGGTTTGGAGATAGAGGCTACATGGGAGACTTTCTGGGATTTATATTGGAGGTTTCCAGCTTTTCGGGATATCATGGAACCTCCTTCAGATGGGGGAAGGAATGATCCAAGCACCTGAGCTTGGATCCAACCTCAGTTGCAGCCATGGTGGAGTGTCAAAGTTGATCTAAGTAGAGCTACAGATTTGGGGTATATCTGATGTATCAGTACCTTGAGAATTAATTGTCTTCAGGGGGGCTTTCCTGCAAATAGTCTATTCATCTTTTCATTTAGAACCTTGTAATAAGGGTGCGCTATGCACGTAAGTAAAGTGGTAAGAAAACGAGTGGGTTGCTGTGGGGCCCACTCTAACATATTTCTGTTAAAGAATCTTTCGTCCATTTACATGTAACACACGTGTCTTCAACCTTGTATAAAAGCACACATTGTAATCAATTTGTGTATGAATAGAATTGAGACAATTTGTCCTCTGTTCGTCTACTTCTTCCTTCTTCCTTCTTGAGCTCAAACAAGGGTTTACAGGTTGATGGCGAGAAGACGACCCGCAGCGTCCAATAACGCCGCCGAAGGTCAAGTTGGAACACACATAATATCAAAGTGGGCACATATCAATGTTAACTAAACAATGAAATAGTTGGGCACAACCCATGTATTGGCAGACAGAAAGGGTGTTGAACTTACAAGGGCATTTAAGAATAGAATATAAATACAAATCCTTCAAACCTCACCACAACTGCACATATTTAAATTAGTAGCTTGAATATTTTGCAGCCTTAACCACCAAAATCAAGTTTGGCAGGAATAACAGTCATTTCAGTATTTTTTCAGTAACTAACTGTGATTTTTTTTTTTCAAGTTTGGCAGGAAAAAGGGTTTTTAAGCGAAATCACCGGGCACATTGATGAGCAGTACACATTAGGAATGGAGAAGACTTTTTTTTTTTTACTACAAGTCTTTCTATAAGTTCTACTAGCATACTCTTGTGCAATATTGCACAAACTTATATAATATAATATAATATCAAACTTATATAGTATAATATAATATGTAGTATAACCCGTATAATATTGCACACAAATTTTTTAAAATAAAAAAATAATAAAACTATTTTTTTGGAAAATTCATCTAATAACATCTATATAAGAATGCACGATATTTAAGGTTTGATTAAGGGATATTATTCAAATTCAAAGTTTGGATGGAGAAAGAGTGAGATGGTTGCCTCCTACTTTCCTTGTCGTTTTTTTATTTTAAAAAGAAAAAGAAAATCCTTGAACTAAAAGTGGTTTAGCATAATATATTGTATAAATTGGCACGGTGTAGGGATGGAAACTGGGCCGGGTTGACCCACGACCCGCCCACTCGAACTCAGCCCGCAAATAGGCGGTTCGGGTCCGGGTCAAAATTGCGGGTCGATCCGGGTCGACCCGGGTCAAAAAATTCATAAACCCAACCTGTTCGACCCGACCTGCAAACCAGTTGACTAGGTCAAACCCACCCGCAATCCTCCCGCTCAACCTGTGGGTTTGGACCCGTTTGACCCTTTGGACCCGTTTGACCCGAATGGATCAAACATTCGACCCGCGCAAGTCAAGCGGTCCAAAACAGAGCCTTTCCCCCCTATAAATACCCCATTAATTCAATCTAAAACTTTCCACACCTTACTCTCTTACTTTCTCTACTACTACTACTCAATTCAATCTCAATTCAATCAAGTTTTTTCAACAAAGAAGCATGCAACAAAGAAGTGAAAATTTTGATCGTGTCGAATTATGTTGATTCAACTCTCAACTACGTCTACTTCAACTCCTCCAACAAAGAAGCTTTCTTTCTCTCTTTCAAGTTTCAACGACTATCGGATTACGTGACGTCGTGACTATGTCTACTATATTTCTCTACTTTTATTTTCTCTCTCATTTCTATATTCGATTATTCGCGAAGCACGGTATCAAAATTTCACAACCCTCCTATTGTCTTAATTTTTTTTGTAGTTCTAATTTTTTGTATCATATTTGTTTGTTGGTTTTTCGCTTTTCTCTCTCTCAACCCTCCTATTATTTTTTAGATTTTATTTTTTAATATATACCTCGTTTTTTTTTGTACATACACTAGTAAAACACTAGAAGCCATTTTTTTTTCACATACACTATTACCATGTCTAGATCACGAGGTAGCGGTCGTAGCCAAAGTGGACAAGATTTCACCGGTACTTCACGTCGGCTTCCAATAGTCCTACATAAAGATCCCGAATTTATACCGAATCCTATGGTAGGATCACACGATATCTTTCCATACGACATAGAAGAAGAAATGCATAATGTTGACACACAAATACAATAAACCGAACTCACTAGTAGTACAAAAACTAGAGAAAAACAAGTGATTGACACATATTTTATGACTATATCCCCGATGAGAATAATCCGGGTGTAGGACATAAGATTTGTAAATATTGTGACAAGAGTTACAAATGGAAGAAGGGTGAGGGAACATTTACAATTAAACGACACATTTAAATGTACACAAAGAATTAGTACATGACCAATAAGGCCAACAAAAAATCAACCCTAGGACTCGACAAATAGATAGTCAACCCTATGATTCCGAACTTGTTCGTCGAAAAATGGTCCGACTAGTTATTAAGGATGGGCTACATTTTTCCTATTTCAAGAGTAGGAATGTAAAGTCTTTCAACCAAAATGCACTAAATTCACATTTTGAAGAATTCCTAGAAATATATTAAAGTCAGATTGTTTTAAACTTTACAACGAAATGAAAGACGCTTTAATTGTACTCTTGTATTCTTTAACGTGTAGAGTATCGTTAACTTCCAATTGTTGGAAAGGTTATAACGATATTCCGATGATGGACTTAACTTGTCATTGGATAGATAGTGATTGGATGATTCAAAAGAGAATCATCTCACTTGCGGCTCTGTCATATCCCTATGGTGGACTAGTTATTGCAACACGTATTTTAAAAATTTGTGATTTATATCATATTTGTGATAAAAATTTTACTATTAGTTTTGATAATACTTCTGACAACATTGCTTCGATTAGTACATTAGAAACATAATTAGCTCCTCCATATAATGAAATTTTTCATGTTAAAAGTGTGTGTCATATTTTAAATTTATGTGTACAAGATGCATTGAAAGTATCTGCTTCATATACAATTGCAATTAGAGATTGTGTATATTTTATTGTTTTGAGTGGTCCTATGCTTCAAGAATTTAAAGGATGGTGTAAAGTTAGGGAAATACATTTTAGATAATTTTCTAAAGATGTTAAACACCGATGGAACTCTACTTTCGATTTACTAAATATTGTTACTCAATACAAAAATATTGTAAACGATTTTTGTCTTGCAAAAAACATAGAAAATTTTCAAATGACTCCCCAATCATGGTATTTTGCCGAATCTTTATTACAATTTTTGAAACTTTTTAAAACTGCAACTGTAAAGTTTTCTACATCTTATGATTCGACTTCTAGTTGTATATTTATTTCAATCATTACTATGATGCAAACTTTTCAAGAAATTATTTCGGACAAATACATTACCCATATTGTTGAACCCGCTTATTTTAATCTTCCTCCTATGTTGTATTGTATTGTTACTGTTATGGATCCTCGTATCAAATTAGCGGGTACGAAAAATTTGATTGAAATATTTTTTACTTTACTTGGAGATTCTGAATATAATTGTAACGAATTTTTTGCTAGCTTTGAATTAACATTGAATAACTTGTATGATTATTATGATAGAACTTTTGCATCTAGTAGTACAACTAGTATAGTTATTTCTTCTTCTTCTACTTCTAGAGGTGAGGGTAAGAGTACACTAGAAGATTTCACTGCTAATTTACTTGCTCGTATTCAATCTAAAAAACTTAGGACTAATGCACCTAATGAATTAAATTGAAATAATCAACAAGATAGTGAGAGTCCTAGTACTAAGATTGAAGTGCTACAGTGGTGGAAAGAACTTGAAAATCTTTTTTCTTCTCTTTCACATATAGCTAGAGATCTACTAACTACTCATGTCTCCACAGTTGCTTTAGAAAGTGCTTTTTCTACAAGTGGCAAAGTTCTAACAGATTACAAAAATCGCTTGAAGTCGGATTCATTGGAGATGCTCGTGTGCACTGAAGATTGGATGGAGGCTGAAGACAGGATCGATATCTACATCAACAAGTGAAAGCAACTTGCCCGAAGTCCAACAACAAGATTAGGAAATTTAGGGCAATGAGATCCTAGGTTTAGGTTAAGTAGAGGTGCACGACAGTAGTCCAATACCCTCTCTTCAATCTAACTCTAGTCTATCACAAACTCTAGATTTTGATTATCTGCTCAAACATGTAAATTTAAAATTGTAAATCAAGAAATATTGTATGTTCTTTATGAGTTTCTATTACTTGTATTTGTATGTAAAAAAACATGTAAAAAATTCATAGTAGTTGAAATTAATAATATATGTATTTTGTCACTCATACAGTTATACTTGTTGTAATTTTTTTTTTAAGTGAAGTTCTAAATTTTTATTTTTATTTTTAATTTAATCGGGCCAACCAGCCACCCGGCTCGACCCGAAACGGGTTCGACCCGAACGGGTTCGCGGGTCGACCGAATCGAAATTTTGGATTTTGAACCCTGCCCAGTCCGGCCTGGTTAACCCCGCGAATCGACCCGAACCAGATCTAAATTGGCTGCAACCGACACGGGTCCGACCCGACCCTGCCCGGTAGACCCGAATTCCACCCCTAGTACGGTGTAAGCTCTACCCGCCCTTGGCTTTAGACGAAACCTTAACTGGCTTTCATACATGTGCATTGCATACGAAAGACACAATGGATGAATTGCCCGACTTTCTGGCCGATTAACCCTAAAAAAAAAAAAAAAAAAAAAAACAAAATTGAAGACTACCAAAACATGATTAGGCTGCAGAGTAGTATAACTGTATAAGCCATAAGGCAGGAAGACATAAATGTTGTTGTCAGGTGTACCATTCCTCGAACCCAGGGCTTGGGATGACAATTGTAAACATCAATCAATAAGCCAAGGATAACGGTGGTAGATGTAATGTTAGTAGGCCAAATATTAAAACTAGATCATTTGACGTGTGCACATCATAAGTAAACTTAACCAGGCTTACATTCCAAGTTTCTAGTTACTAGTAAGGATCAATGCATATTTAACTATGGACATCATTTCTACGATTCACATACAAAATTGGAATTTACATACCTATATACACACACAAAAAAATTGGATCTTTTAACTTAAGTTCATACAATTGTATGGACATCAGGCTCAACTAGCCCAAAAGAAGAACAATTCCAACCCCCCCCCCCCCCCCCCCCCCCCCCCCCCCCCCTCCTCTAAATTGCATATATTGGATTCATCTCCGAATCTGATGAGTTATAGTGCCATGATTTCGATCCCGCACCCTTTTTCGACAACTTGGCCCTCTTCCGTATCTTCCTTTTACGTTTCGACTTCACGACATAATATGTCATGGTACCAAGAACCCCACCCATAACCACACCCCCTATGCACGTGATTAATATCGCAGCCCACTTGAGGTGTCGACCCACCACAATAAACGAGGATGCGACGAAGGCAACCGTAGTGCAAATCGACGCCAACCACATTAGCTTGTTGATCACCCCTACAACCATCCTCTCTGATTTCGTTTCCCCACGAACAAGTGTGATTTGTACCACCACAACTGCTAGGGACGTGAAAAGAGCGATTGCATTGAACACGAAGAATATCTTGAAAGATGGATTGTTGATTGCGACTGCAACCCCATCGTTCTGGTCGCCACCTGGCACTGTGAAGATTGCTGCGAATGCCACGGTGGCGAAGAGGACGGCTACGACGGTTACAGAGTTGGTAGCATTATTGACACCTTCTCTGTGTAGTTTCTTGAGCTCTTTTGCAATGCCGGTTACGTTCTTATTGGTTTTTCGCGTCTGTTCTAGTTGGCAATGGACATCGTTCTTGATTTCCGTGACAGTTTTCCGTAACTCGTCCCGAGGATGGTTTAGCTCGTTGGCTCTGACCGCGCCAACACTAGTTAAATATTCTCTTATGTCTGTGGATTCTTCTGAATGGGGCAGGTTTTCGGCAATGTCCATAGCAGTCTTGTTGTCTCTTGTTAATGCGTTCACATTGATGTCCGGAAGAAGGATTAGAACGTTCACAATCTGAAAGAGTAAAAGAAAAGGATTCTAAAATACTCCTCAAACAACAGGAACTTTTTCGACAAAATTATTGAAGCATTCTAATTAATACAAAATGTTAATGCATAAAATAGAAGCTAGTGTGTATCATTCATTTTATGTCTAGAATTACAATTCTAATTGTTTTACTAAAGGTTTGCATAAATGGAAAACATGAATAGATGTAATACTTAGCATCTTCTTCGTTAATTCTCATAAACATTCAGTTTAACCAAGAGGCCCAAACATGAACCATGGTCTTGAAATTATAGTAGCTTTTCTCTACTCACTTGCTAGACATTAATATTAGTAAATAATGTAATCACTGTATTTCTACACTTATGCAATGCATGTTCCATGAGTAACCACTACATTCAAAGTGCATGTTTGGTTTAATTTTGTTATAAGTGCAAGAATTATGTTATTTAGTGTTTGTTGATGCAGTAGGTGAACTAAGGATATAAAAGATGTAGATTGGTCATCGATCTGATGATAGGTGCACGACGAAGAAAAAGATGTGATCTGTTTATCTGTTTATTTATTTCAGTTCTTGTATTTGGATTTATGACTAAATTTTTTAAACTAAAATTTCAAATATCTACCTCTACTTAAGGGTTGCTTTAGGTTAAAATTTATGTCGGAATAGATCTACTTGTACTTCCAGCGAAAATTAATTTGTTGGATTCATTTGCAGATCCAAAAGGATAATATTATGGGAATTTATTTTCAGTTTGAATTTCATATATATAAATTCAATACTTTTGTTGAAATGATCTATATTAAGAATCAAAGTTTATTACTTCGTATGTCTGTAAATAATTGTAACATCCAATCAATTTTAGAAAAATCTGATATAACTATATTTATTATTGAGTTACCCTTGTTTGTAACCATAAAGATTCATATATTTGACAATCATGATAAAAGAAAGTGAATTCGTTTTTAGGATTCATACCCTGCTCAACACCATATATATATATATATATATATATATATATATATATATATATCTAATACGATTTCAGTGATCCAAATTAAAAAACTTGCAAATGTACCTGTGATCCAAATTTAAAAACTTGCAAATGTACCTCTGCTCGCTTCTTCCTTGTTGCAACATGCAGCGCTGTGTTGCCGAACTTGTCGGGCAACATCACGGTGGCAGGGTCAGAGTTGACAAGCGCCCTAACAACGTTGCTGTTGGTCCCTTTCACGGCCATGTGAAGTGCGGTTTGACCCTTCTTGTCGGTCCTACGGGCCAACTGCCGGTCTTTGCTAAGCAACACCTTCACAACTTCCACATGCCCTTGACGGGCAGCAAAATGCAGTGCATTCTTCCCGTTAAGTTTTGCGAGCCCAATAGAATCAGAGTCATGATCTAGGAGCAGCTTCACGACGTCGATGTGGCCCCTAGTTGCTGCCGATATAAGGGGAGTTGTGTTTGAGGGACCCAAAGTCTTTCCAAGTGTCGGCTCATACCTCAAGATTAACTGCACAATGGCTGCAAAATTTATGTATGTATATGTATATTGAGTCAGGAATAGCATAATCAAGTTTCTTGGTGATGAAATTCGAAATGGTATAATAAGTCGACTGTTTTTAGTTTATAAATGGCATCTATCTAACTATATTTTTGAGGAGGATGAATTGCATAGATCTATAACCTCGATAGGTGTTAAGGAAGTTATTGGCAAAAACAACTTCACAGCTAAAGTAAAATTGAGAAATTGAAGATAAAGTGGACACATATATTTTACGTGAAAAACTCCAAAGAAGAGGGAGTAAAAACCACAGACAAGTTTAGTAGGATTTCACTAATAAAAGTAGGGATTACAATACATTCTCTCTAAATATAAGGAGAGAACGATTTCATTCTCTCAACATCCACCCACCCCAAAGGTCAGTAGTGCTTTCCTTTTTCAAAATCTATCAACACCAACACCAACACCAACCCCTAACATTCTCCCACTTGGAGACTTAATTGAGGATTATTCATGTCTTCACACAATCCTTTCTACCTTGTCATTCTCATATTGCTTACATTACTGCTAGACCATACGATGATCTCCACCATTCAAACTTGTCAGTGTTGATAGTCTTGATCTAACATCTGCTAGGTTCTCATCGGTGTGATTCTTGTGCATATCCACACTTCCTGCTTTCACCACTTCTCGAACGAAGTAATATTGGATGCTTCTGTCCTTTGTCCGTGAATGAAAGACTGGAATCCTTGAGATGTGCAAGACACTCTGACTATCACAAAACCGAACAATCGTTTCATACTTATGTCCGAGCTCCTCCAATAACCTTTGAATCCAGATTGCCTCCTTGCAAGCTTTCATAGCCACCATGTATTGCTTCTGTTGTAAATAGAGACACAACAGTCTATAGTTTTGAAACCCAACTTATAGCTCCTCCTGCAAGTGTAAACACGTAGTCCATAGTGGATTTATTTTTTTTGATATCCCCTACAAAATCTGAGTCCACATAACCCCAGACTAGTTAATTTTGATCCTCTATAACATAATGCAACATCTGAGGTTCTTCTGATGTATCTCAGAATCCTGGTCACTGTGCTCCAATGCTCTATACTAGGATTCGTCATGTATCGACTAACCGTCCTCACTACTTATGCAATGTTTGGTCTTGTACGTATCATAGCAAACATTAAACTTTCCACGGCTAATGCATACAGTACTCGAGACATATCCTTCCTCTATACTTTATTACTAGGACACATCTTGGAGAATAACTTAAAATTAATAGGAAGTGGGGTAGAAATTGACTTACAGTTTTTCATGTTGAAGCGCTGCAAGATCTTGCTTAAGTAGTTCTTCTGGAAAAGTCAAATCTTAATGTTATTTTTGTCTCGGTGAATCTACATCTCTGGAATCATTTTTGCTGGTTTCAAGTCCTTCATGCCGAACACCCTAGCCAACTGTACCTTCAGTTTTTTGATTCGATCTTTGTTGGGGCCTGCTACCAATATATCATCCACATATAACAGTAGGATAATGTAGTCATCATTACCATCAAACCTTTTGTAGTACGTACAATAGTATGAATTGAGTCAGTTGTTTTCAAGACTAATAATGAAGGAATCAAATCTCTTGTACCAACACATCAGCAGTTGTTTGAAAACGTATAGAGATTTGTTCAACCTGCAAATCAAGTTCTCATTGCCTATTTCAGCAAAACCTTCTAGTTGGAGCATATCAATTTCTTCTTCAAGATCTCCATGAAGAAAAGAAGTTTTCACATTTAGGGTCTCTAGATGTAGGTCAAACGTAGCACATGTCGCCAAGACTACTCTGACTATCGTGAGTCGAACCACATGTGAAAATATTTCATTGAAGTCAATACCTTCTTTCTAATCATATCCTCTCACCACCAATCTTGCACAATACCGCTCCACTTGGTCATTACCATCGCACCTGATCTTGTAGACTCATTTGTTGTCGATGGCCTTTCTTCCTTGTGGTAGCGTAACAAGATCCCACGTCATGTTCTTGTGTAGAGATTCAATTTCTTCCTACATTGCTACCATTCACAGGGATACATATGAGCATTTGATTGCCTCATGGAAAGATGATGGATCTCCATCATTTGTTAGAAGATAGTATGCAACATTGCTCTCCGTAATATACTTTGAGTGCCAAGCTGGCGGTCTTGTCTCAGGAGTTGATCAACGAACTTCTGGAGCCTTGGACTCGGTTGGTTCTTATACCACGTGCTCTGGTGCTGCTTCAGAAGAAACTGGATCTTCATCTAGCTTATCTTCCACCTGACCTATAGTAGTCTCTGGATTCTCCTTTGAAGTGCTATCGTCTCCATTCTCTTGCAGTTTATCTTCCACAAATTTAACATATCTGCTGATGACAACCTTGTGGGCAGTGGAATCCCTCAAGCGATACCCCTTAACACATCAGCATACCCCAAGAACATGCACTTCCTGAATTTCGGATCCAGCTTCGTTCTTTCTTGGGCATTGTACATCACGTACTCGGGACAAACCAAACCAATGTAAAGTAGAGTAATCTACCGGCTTGCCAGTCCACATCTCCTTCGGTGTCTTCAGCTCAATTTCCGTTAATGGTGACCGATTTATAACATCACATGTGGTTTTGGCTGCTTCTACCTAAAAATAATTGGGTTGACCACAGTCCGCAATATAGCTCTTATCATTTCTACAAGAGTCCTATTCATCTGCTCTGCCACACCATTTTTTTGAGGTGTGTATATGACTGTGAACTGTCTTCTGATACCTTCTCGCTTACAAAGTGCAAGAAACTCATTGTGTGTCTACTCCCTTCTATTATTTGTCCTCAAGCACTTGATCTTCTTCTCATATTCAAGTTTCACCTGTGCTTTGAAGTATTTGAACACTGAAAACACTTATGACTTCTTGAATGGATACACCCACAATCTCCTGGGGTAATCATCAATGAAAGACACAAAGTACTTTGCTCCTCCTAGGGACATTTTCGGTGATTCCCAGACATCAGAATGAATCAGGTCTTGAATGCATTTGCTCCTTGCTTCAGATCTGCTGAACTGCAATCTATGATGCTTACTTGTAACACAATTCTCACAAAAAGGTAGATTCACCGATTTGTGCCCTGAAAGCAACTTTCGGTCAGAGAGAATCTTTAAAACCTCGTTCATACATATGGCCTAGTTTGAGATGCCACATCATTGTTGAATCTTCTCTCTTGTTGGTCGATGGGACACACAAGCATGAATAGATTTGCTACAATCTTTTCTACCTTCATGACCACAAGCGTGCCTTTGACAATTTTTATGACCCCATTTTCGACATGGGTCTTGCCTCATATTTACCCCAAAGACAATAGATTCTTTCTCAAGTCCTTCACATGTCGTACCTCCTGGATGGTGTGAACCGTACCATCAAACAATTTTAGCTTGATAATATCAATACCAGCGAGTTCCAAAGCATGATCATAACCCATGTGTTCAGAACCTCCTGGCTCCTGAGAATCATATGTGTGGAATCACTCACTCTAAGAAGTCATGTGTCATGTTTCTCCTGAGTCTAATAACCAGATGTCAGAGAATTGCTTTCTGCCTCCAACCATCGTTGTTGCCATGCTGTATAGAACTTCACCATTATATCTGGTACTTGTCACATTCCCTTGAGCATTTGATGACTCAGGGTCTCCACTCTTCCTCTTGTACCAATAATCATTCTTGAAGTACCTTTTCTTTTCACATTTGTGGCACTTGTAAGTCTTATTAATTCTTGATTTTGATCTACCATGATTCTAACTCCCACTAGGACCACATTCTGTTGATCTCCCTCTCATCACCATCAAAGCTTCCACTTGCGGTGAACTTGTCTGTCTGTCTTCCTTGTTTGTGCATCTGGTTTCTTCTTCCAATACAGCAGCTGCAACTTCGTCGAAGACTACATAGTTCGTCTTCGTCAGGTTGATGATGAGTTGATCATACGAGTTAGGTAGACTTTGAAGTAAAATCTTAACCCATTCAGTTGTCTCTATTTTGTAACTCATTGATGTAAGTTTTGAAAATAGAGTATTCAGGGTATTGATGTGGTTGGTCACCACTGTCGATTCCGTCATTCGAAGAGTGTATAGTCTCGATCTTTTTGTGAAGTGACGTGGCCTCGTACAGTCTTATTAGAGTATCCCAAATCTCCTTCGTCGTCTTCTTTTCCACCACACTGGATAACACTCCATCGGCTAGTGTCAAGTGCAGGTAGGCAATTGCATTGCCATCCATCTCGTTCCACTTGCCGTTGTCGGTTATCTCTGCAAGCATCTCTCCAATTGCTGTCAAGCAATTGTCCTTCCTCAAGATTTTCTTGATCTTCATTTTTCACAATAAGAAATTACTCATATTGAATTTCTCAACATTGAACTTTGTTGTTGTCGACACTTTTGCTTCACACTCCACAACCAAAGCTCGGATACCACTGTTAGGAAAATTATGGGCAGAAACTACCTCACAACTAAACTGAAATTAAGAAACTGAAAATAAAGGTGACACAGATATTTTACGTGGAAAACCCCCAAAAGAGAAGGGGTAAAAACCACAGACAAATATAATAAGATTTCACTATTGAAAGTAGGGATTGCAATACCTTCTCTCTAAATAAATGGAGAAAATAATTTCACTCTCTTTTATAGTAGGAGAAACAACTCTTTCAAAAATTTGAGAAAAATCCAAAGTAGACAAGTTACCCTCTAAGGAGACACAATATTTTATATCTTAAGAATACTCTTGTAATACTCTGTTTTTCTCTTAATCCACTTCTTCCTCCTCACTTTTGCTTAAAAAACACACAACTCAATCATATTTGTTTTTCTTGCTTGCATGCTTGGTGGTGCAAGTAATGTCTATTTATTCATGGGGGGTAGGTGATTAGTTTACATTTTTAATATACACCCACTGTCAAAGAAAGGATTTGGTGGGGGTCAACATTTGTAGGCCACCAGATCCCCCACCAAACTTCCCCAAAAACTTTCTCACCCACCCCCCAATATCACCCTATTATAAATGGCGCCCAAACCTTTTCTGTTTCCATCATCAAATCCTCAACTCACCACTCTAATCTGAGAAGAAAAGAAAAATAGAGAATTGGAGAGAAATTTGGGTTTGGGTTTTTTTAGTGTGTAAACACTTTGTAGAAAGAGAATTTTTTGTGAGAAAAAATTCTTGGGGTTTTGGGTTGTGAGATTTTTTGAGTGTTTTGTGAGAAAAAATACTTTGTACAATTTTTTCCCCTAAAGTGAATATCTGCAGCATCACCGGAGATGTATGCATCAATTTGTGCCGAACTCCTTATCAATTTTTGTGTGTGAAATTTCCGTTTATATTTCGCATTCTCGCTAATCTGGTTAAAGGAAAAAATTCCGCAAAGATATATTTTTTCTCAACAAGTGGTATCAAAGCTCTGGTTGTGATTTTTGTTGAAGAATAGTCAGAAACGGTCCAGGGGAAGCCAGATTCGAGTAGGAGCAATGGCTGTAGACGAAGGGAAGGTGAAAATTGAAAAGTTCGATGGTGCAGACTTTGGCTTTTGGAAGATGCAGATTGAAGATTATTTGTACTAGAAAAAGTTGTATCAACCTCTCTCGGGAAAAATTTCAAAAGACATGGAGGAGGAAGACTAGGCTAATGGGCTTTTCTCGATAGAAAAGCCCATGGAGTTATTCGATTGACGCTCTCCCGCAATGTTGCTTTCAACATAGAGAAGGAAAATACCACGGCGAGTATTATGGCAGCTCTTTCCAGCATGTACGAGAAGCCATCGGCCTCAAACAAAGTTTACTTAATGAAGCGGTTATTCAACTTGCGGATGACGGAAGGCACATCGGTGGCTCAACATCTGAATGCATTCAACACAATCACAA
Source organism: Hemerocallis citrina (assembly GCA_017893485.1). Lineage (NCBI taxonomy): Eukaryota > Viridiplantae > Streptophyta > Magnoliopsida > Asparagales > Asphodelaceae > Hemerocallis > Hemerocallis citrina. The sequence continues at coordinate 86,874,817 of CM030362.1, read as the reverse complement.
GTTCGAGCTTTGATTCTCTTATCATCTCTACCAGACAGTTGGAATGCTACTGTTACAGCAATCAGTACTTCATCAAGAAATAGTAAATTGAAGTTCGACGATGTTCGCGATCTTGTATTAAGTGAAGAAATTCGGCAAAGAGAATCAAGTGAAGCATCAACCTCCTCCTCAGCTTTGCACACGGAGTCAAGGGAAAGTACTTCAGGAAGAAACTCTAATCGCAGCATATCACAATCTAGACGAGGTAAATCTAGATCAGGAAAGAAAGTTTTCAACTACTACAATCTTGGCAAGATGGGTCACTTTCAACGAGATTGCCGATTACGAATAAAGCTACCCGCACACAGGAATTTGCCAATGTGACCAAAGAAGCAGGCGATGCAATGATTCTAAGCGTCAACAGTCCGGTTGAATCATGGATCTTGGATTCAGGGGCATCTTTCCACTCCACCCCATGCAGAGAAATTATGGAGAACTACGTCAGTGGTGATTTCGGAAAGGTTCATCTAGCCGATGATGAGACCTTGAAGATCGTGGGAAATGGAGACATTCGAATAAAGTTGTTGAAACTGGAAGCTGAAAAGGAGTGAGACATATTCCCGGCCTCAAAAGAAATTTGATCTCAGTAGGACAGCTGGATGGAGAAGGTTATTGTACAACCTTTTTAGGCTGTGAATGGAAGATTACCAAAGGAGCACTCGTCATTGGTCGTGGTAAGAAGACCGATACTCTCTATGTAACTTTAAACTTAGAAAGTATCATTGCAAGCGTAGATACTCATGGAAAACCAAACCTATGGCACCAAAAGGCTTGGTCATATGAATGAGAAAGGGATGAAGACACTAATGTCAAAGGGGAAGCTGTCAGATCTGAAAAGCGTAGATTTTAGCCTATGCGAGGATTGTATCTTCGGCAAACAGAAGAAGATCAGCTTTGCAAAAATTGACAAGGCACCCAAGGTAGAAAAGTTAGAGTTGGTTCATATTGATGTATGGGGACCATCTCCGGTTCACTCTCTAGCAAGCTCGTTGTATTATTTCACCTTCATTGATGATTCTACTAGGAAGGTATGGGTATATTTTCTGAAGAAGAAATCAGAAGTCTTTGATACCTTCAGAAAATGGAAAGCCATGATGAAAAATAAACTGGTTTGAAAGTCAAGCGTCTGAGGTCTAACAATGATGGAGAGTACATAGATCGTAGATTCAGAGAATTCTGCACAAACAACGACATCAAGATGGAGAAACGATTCCCATGACACCGCAATAGAATGGCATAGCAGAGTGCATGAACAGAACTCTGAATGAACGTGTCAGAAGCATGAGGATACACGCCGGCTTACCCAAGATGTTCGGGGCTGAAGCCGTCAACACCGCTGCCTACCTGATCAACTGTGGGCCATCAGTACCTTTGGATGTTGGAATACCAAAGAAAGTTTAGAACAGAAAAGAGGTAAACATTTCACACTTAAAAGTGTTTGGTTGTATTTCTTATATGCATATTGATTCTACTGAAAGAAGTAAATTAGATCTGAAATCTAATAAATGTGTTTTTATTGGATATGGTGGTGACGAGTTCGACTACCGATTTTGGGATTATGAAAATCGGAAGATCATCAGAAGCCAATTTGTCATATTCAATGATAATGTGATGTACAAAGATATATCAACTACAAAATTAAGTAGCTCCAGTACACATCCTGAAACGAAGGAATTCGTAGAGTTCGGAAAGATTTCTAGAAAATGTCCAGATTAGTCCTGAAGCAGTTCAAGAAGAACCAAGTACTCCAGAAGTGAGACGCTCCTCCAGAATTCTCAAACCAATATAGTGCTATTCGCCTTCTTTGCACTACTTGTTACTGACTGATAGTGGAGAACCAGAGTGTTATAATGAAGCAATGCAAGTGGAGGATTCAGTCAAGTGGAAGTATGCCATGAAAGATGAGATGGACTCGCTCATATCAAATCAGACAAGAAAATTAGCTGAACTACCTCCAGGCAAGAAAGCTCTCCATAACAAATTGGTTTTCAGGATCAAAGAAGAGCACGATGGAAGCAAACACTACAAATCAAGATTGGTAGTCAAAGGCTTTCAGCAAAAAGAAGGTGTTTATTACAACAAAATTTTCTCTCCATTCGTGAAACTGACTACAATTAGACTTGTATTGAAAATTATAGCTGCAGAAAATTTACATCTTGAGCAGTTAGATGTAAAGTCCGCTTTCCTTCATGGTGACTTAGAGGAGGAGATTTATATGAAGCAACCAGAAGGCTTCATACAAACAGACAAGAAAAATCTTGTATGCAGACTGAAGAAGAGCTTGTATGACTTAAAACAAGCTCTCAGACGTACATGAAGTTTGATAGTTTCATGAGCAGCAGCGGTTTCACAAGATGTCATGCAGATCATTGTTGCTACATCAAGAAGTTTGATAATAGGTTCCTTATTCTATTGTTGTACGTAGATGATATGCTCGTTGCAGGTCCTGACATGCAAGAGATTATCAATCTGAAGCAGGAATTGTCGCAGCAGTTTGCAATGAAGATCTAGGTGCTGCGAAGCAGATTCGTGGAATGAGAATCAAGAGTGACACGAAGTCGAGGACTTTGATATTATCACAGGCTGAGTACATTAACAAAGTACTCTCCAGGTTCAACATGTAGAATGCTAAACCAGTGAGCACACCATTGGGTGTTCATTTCAGACTTTCCAAAGAACAGTCACTGAAAACGGAAGAAGAGCATGCACACATGGAGAAGATTCCGTACGCTTCACGAATTGGAAGCCTGATGTATGCCATGGTTTGTACCAGACCAGATATTGCTCAAGCAATTGGAGTTGTTAGCAGGTACATAAATAATCCAGGCAAAGTACACTAGGAAGCAGTTAAATGGATCCTTAGATATCTGCGATGTACCACAGATAAATCACTTTGTTTTAAAGGTAAAGATACAACACTAACAGGCTATATGGATGCTGATTTAGCCAGAAATATCGATATCAGAAAGAGCACTACAGGGTACGTTTATACTCTAGGAGGTACAACAGTGAGTTGGGTCTCTCAGCTGTAGAAGATAGTTGCTCTCTCTACAACTGAAGCAGAATATGTCGCTATTACAGAAGCCAGCAAGGAAATGGTTTGGCTACAAAGTTTCTTGGAAGAATTGGGCCAGAAACAAGAAGATAATGTCTTATATTGCGACAGTCAGAGTGCTATCCATCTGGCAAAAAATCCGTCTTTTCATTCTAGAACAAAGCACATACAAGTACGATATCATTTCATTCGATCTCTTCTGGAAGATGGAATTTTGAAATTAGAAAAGATCAGTGGAAGTCAAAATCCGGCAGACATGCTAACAAAGACGGTGACTATTGCTTAGCTTCAGTAGGCCTACACGAATGATAAGACCGGAAAGAGCTGCTGCATTGATCGAGGTGTGAAGACTAATTGAAATTAGTCTTCAAGGGGGAGATTGTCAAAGAAATGATTTGGTGAGGGTCAACATTTGTAGGCCACTAGACCCCCACCAAACTTCCCCAACAACTTTCTTACCCACCCCCCAATATCACCCTATTATAAATGGCCCTCAAACCTTTGTCATTTTGATCATCTTTCAAATCCTCAACTCACCACTCCAATCCGAGAAGAAAAGAAAAAAAAAAAAGAGAATTTGAGAGAAATTTGGGTTTGGGTTTTTTGAGTGTGTAAACACTTTGTAGAAAGAAAATTTTTTTTAGAAAAAATTCTTGGGGTTTTGGGTTGTGAGATTTTTTGAGTGTTTTGTGAGGAAAAACACTTTGTACAATTTTTTCTCCTGAAGTGAAGATCTGCAGTAGCTCCGAAGACATAGGCACCAATTTGTGCCGAACTCTTTATCAATTTTTGTGTGTGCTATTTCCGTTTATATTTCACATTCTCGCTAATCTCAATAAAGAGAAAAACTCCGTAAAGATATATTTTTTCTCAACACCCACCCCAAAAGTAGGTGGCGCTTTCCTTTTCAAAACCTACCAACACCAACACCAACACCAACACCAACACCAACACCAACACCTAACAATAGGCTATGTTTTATCAAGGATCTGAATTAGATCAGTACTACTAACATGAGATGAAGGTAGCACACAAGATTACAATAACAAGATTAGATCAAGATCATGATTTCGTTAAAGGGGTCACACACTAACGCAATGACGCAATGTGTAATACCCCTTAATTGCATTAATTATGTTAAGACAAAATAATATGTAACTAATTAAAAAATGATCACCTAAAATGAAAAGGGCTAGGTGCAACGTAATCAACTCCAAGATGAAAGTAGTACACAAACAGAACTTAAGATATATTCATTGCTGATCATTCGAGGCATTTGAGTAAATTACACCCAAAATACGTAATGAAGATGCGTTGATACTGTGTCAGAAACAAAAATGCAAGCAGAAGGTTGAAAGGAGCAAAGGAGCTGGAGTTCATGATGAATTTTTAGGATTATGAGTTCAAAATCTATTCCTGTGGAACTCTGAACAGCTGTTATATAATGATATACAGGGCCGGCCCTGACATGTAGGCGGGCAAGGCGGCCGCCTCGGGCCCCCGCCGAAATCGTCATTTTTGGGGCCCCCGATTTCAAAATTCCTTTGTAAATATAGGCACGCATTTCGCGCGTAAATTTTTTTTTATTTTTTATATGGGGTAGGGGGGGCCCATTTCAGAAGTTTGCCTAGGCCCCCCGGAACTCAGGGCCGGCCCTGATGATATATATATATATATATATATATATATATATATATATATATATATATATATATATATATATTCATTACAAGCAAGGGCAACTGAGAGCAATATTTTTTCAAAGAAATAATAGTTAGATTTGTCGAATTTACACTTTTGTTTCAATAAAGATTTATGTTCTAGATGATTTTTTATGGCAGTTAAGGTATATTAGCTATTGTTAATTTGTGTACCTTCACCACTCTTCCAAATCTAACTCTAGTTTTCTACAACGAACATATCTTTTGGATAAAAACAACATACATTTGTTTATACTATAGAATAATATTAATAATATTAGATTGTTCCCAAAAAGATATTTAAAAGTGATGGAGGAAATGTGAGGTATGAGAAAGATGAGGTTAGAATGGAGTTCAGACACCTCCAGAGTTCTCAATTTGGGAGTGGGATATTGGGAGATACCTTAGCCTTCAAAATACTCTTGAATTAGATCAGACCAGGTCCTGTTTAGAAGCAAGGTTAAGTTATAATAACTGGAGTTTCCTACCTTAAAAAATAAACCCTACCTTAAAAAACAAACCTACTCTGTCACTGAATTTATTTCTGAGATGTACATAACTCAACCTCGTTCCCAACCAAGGCCTCAAAGGTCAGATACCCCGACATACCACTAATTCATGATCTAAAATATTTTATTGTATAATAGTGTAATGACAATGTTGATCGATGCAGTTCAATTCACTAGTGGGAAATCAAATATGAATTCCTAACATCAGGGTTAGGGCTCACCACAATGCCCTTCTCTAGCAGCAACATGCAATGGATCAAAGCCGGAGTTGTTCTTCCTCCTTAAACTCTCCCTATCCGTATACTTCAACAACTCCAACACCATTTCCCAGTGTCCTTTCTCCGCCGCTATGAACAGTGCTGTCTCCCCCACTTGATTCACCTCGTTCACTATCGCTGACCGTATCTCCGCCACCTCTGCATCAAAATCCGCGCCCATTGCTGTCCCCGTCATCTGTGCATCGATCTCCGCCAATGTCCACCTCACTGCCGATGTATCCCCCCGTTGTGCCGCTAAATGGAACTCTGTATCATTATGCCGACCCGTCACCTGCTTCACGTACTTTTTCCTGCTGTTTGTACCCGTTTGATCCATTCGCTTACCGGAATTTGATAAGATCAATGCTGGTCTAGGGGACGGGCATACGAAACCCATCTCCAATATATCCATGTCTGAAACAACTGCATGGGAAATCACGTAGGAAAATTGAAAATAGAATAGTTTTGCATGTTCTATGTTTGTGAGATTGGAGGGAGAGGATGATAAAAGAAAATGTACGTACCTCTTCTCATTTCACCTCTTTTGATTTCGTGGCCCACTGGGTGGAAACCTCGAAAATGAAGGTGAAAGAGAGATGGAGATGATGATGTTCTATTAATTTTGTTGATGCGGGAGGAGATTGAAAGATGGCATGCCTGGGATTAAGGATGGAGGAAGGAGGGGAAATTTGTTTCCACTCAAAAAACTATTTGATTCTTTAGATTTTAGTTTTATTTTGTGGGAAGGTGTTTTTTTTTTCCTTTTTTTGTTTTTTTTAATTATTCGCATTTTTTTTTGTGATGAAATTCATTTGCAATATTAGTACATTAAGAATTTTTCTTGGAACATATTTTAAATTTGTAACATCAACTAGTAGCCAAAAAAAGATTGTAATATCCGAAAGACAATAGACCAGTTAGAAGAGAAATGACCAGTAAATACTAAAATAGCATAGAGAAGGATTCTATAATTGGGGACATAGTGAAAATTACTTGAATCTTCTGTAATACTTCATTATTTTTAGAATATTTACTGGAAAGCTTATTATAATTGATTCATCCCATAGCATTTTGAAGTACAAGGTCTGTCATGGGTTTATCGTGGAACATATTCCAGTGTATTAATGAAAAGTTCGAAAGTGTGTTGAACCTTCTAACAATGTTTAGAGAACCCAACCAAAAATGTTTTGCATCATATTAGCGGATCCGGATCCTTTGCCATACAAAAAAGTTTGGTTAAGGTACCATACTTCAAGTTTTGGTTGTTTGATATTGATATTGCTTGTTTTCAGTGGGAGAGCAACATGTGTGAGTTCTTATAATTTGTGAAGAGGAAGGGACGGATCTCGTCCTCGGCTAGGGTCTGTTCCTGGAGGTCGGCTCAGAAGAGCAGCTGGTGATCAGACGACCGGGGTACCTGCAAAAAGGCCTAGAAACACCGGGAGAAATTCCGGCGACAGGCCCTCCGACGATCTAGTCAGTCACTGAAAAAGAGATTGAGCGGCTAGGGTTCAGGTGGAGAAATATTCATTACCTTTCAAAGTGAGGAGGGAGCCTGGTATATATAGGCAAGGGCAAACGGGTATCTGACCCTAATGGGCCAGGTCAGACCCGTTTGACTGTGGGCCTGAAGTGGTGGAAGGCCCGTTGGACCTGATGATCGGGGATGAGAGAAATCTAAGGAGATCCGACGGCACTGATTGGGCCACGTCATTTATATCACATCATAAGCCCCCATTCCTGGAGGGCTGTGTGCACCAGCCATGGAGGAGTAGTTTGTCCTTGTGAGAATAGCGGAAGAGAGTGTTTTGCGAAGATGAGTTGGTGAGTGTAATCCCCGTTTTCGTTTATACGGAAATCTCCTGTATTCTTGTATTTTGTTGTCTATAAATTATTTATGTTTCCGATTGTACAGATTTTTATTCCTTCTTAATCCATATTCTTGTATTTCAATTTCCTTGTAAATCCTCTCTCATTTGAATTCATTTCCTTGTATATCTCCTGTTAAAATCCATACTAATATTTATTTAAAACCCAAATTCATATTCTATACTATAATCTTATTTTCTCTTCTTTTATTTATTTATTGAAGCCCAGTTTTAATCCATACAATCATATTATTTTATTGATTATTTTAATTTCATGTGAAGCCCAATTCTTCTACACAATATTATTATTATTATTTTATTTAATCTTGAGCCCAACTATTAAAGACCAATCTTTAACCATCCTATTGTTGGATCTCTTTTCGATGCCCAAACAAACCTATTAACCCAAACCCAATTTCTCCCTACCTACCTATTGACCATATCAAACCCCCTCTCTCACGTTCCCCCTCAAATCTCTCTCACGCTCCCCCACTAATCCTAACTACCCCCATTAAATCCCCTGATTCTCTCTCCCTCCTTCTTCTTAATCTCAACAGTAAATACCCGAACCCTTCACCTTCTCCACTGTGTAACCCCATACCCTTCACCTTCCTTCACTGTACAACCCCCAACCAACCCTTCACCTTCTTCCTCCCCTAACCTGACCCCGACCGCCATCATCGACTGCCCACCATCCTCTTCGTTGCTCTCCATCCTGACCTTTCGCTGCTCGACCATCTAAGAACTCACCTCCTTTTCCTTCACCCGGTCACCACTGCCACTTTGTCGATGCTCCTCCTTCTCCACCAGTGCACCGCCCTGCCCCTCGTTGCCCTCACACCACAACCTCCAGCCCTGTTGTCGACTCCCCATTGCTGCGATCACCGCTAACCTCCTACTCCATCACCATCTCCATCCCCGTCATCCACCATCACCAAACCTCCATCTCCTTCCCTCGCCACCGGCAGCTGCACCCTGCCGAGCCTCTCCACTTCCATTTCCCCACCATTGTCCCCATCCCACAACCCCTGCAGCCGCTCACCCCCGCACCTTCGAGTTCTACCGTCGCCCCTCTCCTTCGTCAAACGCCCTAGTCAATGACAGCACTCCACCACTCCTCACTTCCCACCGACGCCGTCACTGTGCTCCGACCCCTGCCATCCTTGTCAACTCCACCCGATCGCTGCCTGGCTCCACCACAGCACAGCGACCTCCATTGCCACTCTGCCTCCTCGTCGACCTCATCGCCTCGCTATTCTGACCATCGCTTCCCAATGCCACCATCGTCATCTCACTGTTACCGCTCTTGCACTTGTTGTTCGTGTTGTTGTTTTGGAGCACGTATATTGCACGTGTTACGGTGCACATAGGTTACATGTATTGCCATCAAGATGCTCGTCCCGTTATTCTCATTATTATCCGAATAGTCGTCATCATATTAAGGCAAGTACCTTGTACATCTTCTTTCGTTCCGTACAAGCAATTCATTTGAATCCCCACATTTAGTAAATTGATCACCGTGTTGAAATTCGTCATTTTTGTAACATCCATGCTTCATGATATGCGATATATAATTGGTCGAATCCATTCCTTTTGCCTCTGTGATTCGACGTCGTCAAAATCGTAGCTGTTTCGTCCCCGCATTCATTACACAAACAAAAAATTAAAACTATATGTTTGCAAGTAAGAACTGTTTTAAACTGGAATCAGCAAGTTGCTGCCCTGCTGCCTGCTGTAGCGTGTAGCCCATTTTTGACCTAGTTTTAGTTTAAATTGGATGGAACTTTGTAAATGAGTGTCATAGCTTTGTGAATCTAGTTTCTAGAACATTCGACGGATTTGGGTTCGGAGTTATAGACACTGAGATATCATGTTTTTCATACTGTTGGGTCAGCACTTTCCAGATTGTCACTTATAGAAGATCAACGTGTTTCGCAATTTAAAATGCCATGTTAATAAATGAATTAAGACTTGATATTCATCAGCACACTACTAGAATTGATTAAGATCCATAATATGATTTTAATGAGATTTTTGAATATGTTTTTCAGACCGTTTTATAGAAGTGAACTTGACTCCAGAATGCTATCTGTACACTAAACCAGTAGAGAACCCAAGTTTTGACCCAATATAAGATAAAACCAGCTAGAGACATCTCAATAGAAGTTGTATCCCTCTGTGTGAGGAATCCAGAACACTTGACAGAACTGTAATCCGACTTACGGATTTTAAATTATTCTAATTGCACCACTGTACTATCATTATTTCTAGATTCACTGCTTAATTATACATCACCATGTTCTAATAATTCATTCAGTAGATTTATTTAAGAATTTGAACCTGGTAACCATAGACACTATTGTTGAAAGGTCTCAAGAGTTAAACAAAAAAAATTTGGGAGAATTTAATAAAGTTTCTAATTGAATTTCACGTAGTGTAATCTCGTGCTGAGTTACTGCCTACACAGTAAACCTAATAAGAATTGTCTGGTTGACCCATTGTCACGTCCCCCTTCCAAAAAAGGAATACAGAATACGGATACGCGACACAATTCCAGTGAATGGCTTTCACCATTCATAAGCTATAAGGATCTTTACAACATGTACGGGAAGAAATAAGAGATATACAAGAAGTAACCAACCACGCATACAAGAATAAATTAACATAGTCATCAGGATTACTTGAAAACAAGAATACTTAATCTCAAACAATCAAGTCTGGAAACAAGACATAAATCTGGGACAAAATGCCCAATACAAAATCCATGTAGCAATTACAATTTATTCAAAAAACAACAGAAAAATAAATTGTAGCAAGAACTCCAGCCAGCTAGAATATTTGATCACTTACTCCCTCAGGAAGCTGGTCACCAAAGTCTACAAGTTTAACAAATTGCAGGAAGAGAAAAAAGAAACAAAATGCCCGTCAATGTAAGTTACGGGTCGCTTGTAGTGCAGACAACAAGTACAGAAGAGATAGACAAGTATAGAGTAACAGCGAAAACAAGTATTGAATAAGCATGGAATGCAGGTGATAGCAAAACAGAGTGACTAACACTAACAAGGAACAGAGTTAAATAATGTGATGAGATAACAGGGTGCATGTAACATGTGACAGGTAACAGGTATCATGCATGCAAGTAAACATGTAACAGGTGTCAGGTAGCATTTACAGGTAACAGGAATATGCAGGTGATCATATAATTTCAAGTCTTGTATATAATTCCATCTAGGTAGCACTTCATGCGTCCCAAAATTTACCACATGATTGTTACATACATGCAAGTTACATTTAGATCTAGTCGTGGGTTTGTATAGGACCGTGTACTCAGGCATCATGTAATAGGTAACAGGCACGAATCATGTAATCATGAAATCGCAACATCATGTAATCAAGAACATGCATGAATCATGAATTCATGAAACATGGCATCATATTATCATATATTAGTAACATGCATGAATCATGTAATCACGAATCATGGCATCATATAATCAGGTAGTAATAACAGGCACGAATAATATAATCATGAAATCTTGGCATCATATAATCAAGTAGTAATAACAGGCATGAATTATGTAATCATGAAATCATGGCATCAAGTAATGGAAAACACGGGTCCCCTTTCGAGTGCACTTACATATATTGTCCACTACTATGGTCTTTCCCTTAAACCCCGACTTGTTATTTATTATTATTATCAAAGCAGGTGATATGGCTAAAAATGGAGTTAAATCGGAACCGTCCAGATCGAGCACGAATCTTGATACTCGGGGGTAAAAAGGTAATTTCACATAGTAATGGATCCAAAACGGGTATTGGATCTCCTTCTCGCAGAACCAACAACCCGCGAACGGAACCACCATAACTGGGCACGGGTCCCGACCCGATACCAACCCAGATCACCAAGAGGAGAATCAGGGCCATTGATTTGACTAAATCAATTCAACAGGCCCGATTTGCTCCCACCGGGAATCAGGGGCTAATTTCCCAAAACAGAATAGGAGGATTTTTCCCCTTGCTGTTAGGCAGGAAATCATGTCCCTAACCGTTCCAAAGGCGACTATAAATATCACCCCTCTATCACCATGACCAGGTTAATCACTTCTTCACCACTTTTAAGCTCTTTGTTAATCTCTTCTGATTACTGACAAGAGCGTCGGAGGGTGCATCGCCGGAATCAACCCCGGTGTTTCGCACTTCCTTGCAGGTCGCGGCAGGAGCAAGAAGGCTGAGCCTACTGTTCAGGTTGTTCTCGGACTCACAAATTCTATCTGTTTACCCCACACCGAAATCAGCGGTAACAGATTGGCGCCATCTGTGGGAAAAACCACACGAACAGCCTCAGCCCCTTCCTCGTCGTCCTATCCAACCATGCCTCCAAAGAAGGTCAGATCTCATGGGTCCAACCGGGTGGCCAATCCTGCCGACCCTACGGAGGAAGCCCCTGTCAATCCTATTCTGCAGCCTGATCTTCCTCCAATGGCCCAGCAGGTCCCACCTCCTCATCCCAAGCAGCAACCCAACAATGGTCCTTTCGGCCATAACGGCCGGAAGCAGAAGCAGCCCCTCCATTAGGACCATGTGTCGGTTCATAACGGATCCTCGGATTCGATGGCTTCCCATCATCCCGACCTCCGCAACACAGTCCTGAACCGCCAGAAGGACGAAGACCTCCGCACTCACCTTGATGAGAGGCGGGCCCGAGCAGGAGCCTCCCGCCAGCATCATGGTAAGCGCTCGCCTCACCGCCCGGACGGCAGGCGGTCTCCAGATCGAAGGGGCTGAGCGGCTTCGCCCGAGCACCGAAGGAGGAGGCCGCAGTCCCCCGTGGATCGGCATCATCGCAGGAACAATGACGCACCCATCACCCGTACCGAGTTCCTGCAATTCCAAGACACCGTACTGCAGGCTCTCAACCTTCGGCAGAACGTCCAAAATGCCCAGAGGGCTCCGACGCCCCCGAGGGATCCCAGTCCTCGTCGCCGAACCCGCAGTCCTTCCCCGGCTCCCAGCCGCCAGCAGCAGCACTACAGTCCTCGCCGGTCCCAGGACTACCGGCGCCGTAGTCCGCGCTCCCCTTCCTACGAAGAGGAGTCCCGGGGGTCATATGATCACCAACGGAGGGACGACGCCCTCATCTGCCGTCTCCACGAGGTGGAAAGGCGTATCGGCCGCATGGACAGGGAGGAGGAGTCCCGAGCAGGAACAGTCCGTCCTAGCAGACCCCCTTTCTCTCGGTCGATCATGGAGGCCCACATACCGAGCGGTTTCAAACCTCCGCAGTTTGAAACGTACTCAGGGGAATCCGACCCAGTCGACCACGTCGAAAACTTCAAGACACTGATGCTGATCCATCAAGCTTCCGACGCCGTGCTCTGCAGGACCTTCCCTGCCACCCTCAGGGGGTCGGCTCGGGAATGGTATTCCAGACTCGCTCCCTCCTCCATCTTCTCGTTCGAGCAGTTTGAAACACTGTTCATAACTCACTTCGTGAGTAGCAGGCGGGCCGAGAAGACGAGCCTCTCTCTACTGAACCTGCGGCAGGAAAGGGAGGAGAAGCTGCGGGACTATGTGAAAAGGTTCACCGCAGAGGTCAGCTCTATCGCCTCCTTAGACCAGTCAGTAGCGACAGTGGCGTTCCAGTCGAACGTCCTCAATGCCAACCTCCGATCGTCCCTAGCTAAGAAGCCCCCGCATGACTTCGCCGATCTCCTCCTGAGGTGCGAGAAGTACATCCGAGCAGAGGAGGCTGAAGCCCTCCCGAGCTTCAGGGGGCCCTCCTCGGGGTCGAAAAGGAAGGCGACGGGGGAAGAGGGGTCCAAGAAAGCTCAGAAGGACAACGGCGGTCAGCGTCGCCCTCCCCCAAGATTTGAGAAGTTCACTTCCCTCACCACAAACGTCTCCACCATCCTGATGGAGGTGGAGAAGGAGGGAGTCATCCCCCCAGCTCCGAGGATGCACACCCCGGCAAAGAGGAGGAACAAAGATAAATGGTGTTGTTACCATCGGGATCACGGCCACGACACGAACGACTGCCGGGCTCTGAGAGATGAGATAGAAGCCCTCATCCGGAGGGGGCAGTTGGCCAAATTCGTGAAGGCTAACGATCGGGCGGATCGCAACACTCCTCCGCCTCGGGGGGCTAACAAGCGCACCGAGCGGCGCGAGGGGACACCCGAGTTCGAGGAGGAACGGGTTCTGCACCTGATCCACGGAGGCCCCATAGGAGGCTCCTCTAATTCCTCTCGGAAGGCCTTCGTCCGAGAGGTTAACTCTGTTCACAGCGCCCCTCCTCCCAAAGGTCTCGGCGTCCCTGTGTCTTTCTCCGACGCAGACCTTGAAGGGGTCCGAACCCCACACTGTGATGCCCTCGTCATCGACCTCCGCATGGCCAACTTCAAGGTGCAGAGGGTCTTGGTAGACAATGGGAGTTCGGTCAATATCCTCTTCCTCTCGGCCTTCCGAGGCTTGCAGCTGTCTCGGGACCATCTCAAACCGGCCGGTTACACACTCCACGGGTTCACAGGGGTCCCGGTAACTGTCGAGGGAGTGATAACCCTAGACGTGACAGCCGGAAGCACCCCTACTACCTGGACCGAGCCGATGGACTTCATGGTCATCGACGTCCCGGCGGCGTATAATGTCATTCTGGGCCGACCCGGCCTAGCCGCCCTGGAAGCTGTCCCCTCGGCGTACCATTTGAAAATGAAGTTCCCCACTCGGTCGGGAGTAGGGAAAGTCAGGGGAAGCCAAGAAACAGCCCGAAAGTGCTACATGACTTCCACCGGGGGACCAGTGCTCTCGCTCGAGACACTAGAAATCCCCGAGCCGAAAGCTCGGCCAACGTCCGAGCCGACGGACGAGTTAGAAGAAGTGCCCTTCTAGGACGAGGACCCGAGCCGGAAGTTCCTCATCAGCAAGTCCTTGCCGACCGCACTCTGCTCGGACTTGATTCAATGCATCCGGGATAACCGTGACTTGTTCGCTTGGTCGGCCGCGGACATGCCCGGCATTTCTGAGGAGCTGCTCGTCCATCGCCTGAGTGTCGAACCGGGGTGCAAACCGGTTCAGCAGAAGAGGCGAAAGTTCGCTCCCGAGCGACAGCAGGCCATCAAGGAGGAGGTGGATAAACTGCTGAAGGCCAAGTTCATACAGGAGGTAAATTACCCCGAGTGGCTGTCGAATGTTGTAATGGTCAAGAAGTCCAATGGGTCGTGGAGGATATGCATTGACTTCACCGACCTGAACAAGGCGTGTCCGAAGGATCCATTCCCTCTCCCGAACATCGACACCCTTATTGACGCCACCTCGGGCCATGAGCTCCTCAGCTTCATGGACGCCTTCTCGGGGTACAATCAAATCCGAATGTTCCCTCCGGACATTCCGAAGACCTCCTTCGTCACCGACCAAGGCCTCTACTGCTACCGGGTCATGCCGCTCGGTTTGAAGAACGCGGGCGCCACCTACCAGTGCCTCGTCAACAAGGTCTTCCAGAGCCAGATCGGCCGAAACATGGAGGTGTACGTTGACGACATGCTCGTCAAGAGCACCCGGGGCACAGACCATGTAACCGACCTCCAGGAGGCCTTCGGCGTGTTGAGAAGGCACAACATGTGCCTGAACCCGAACAAGTGCGCGTTCGGGGTCTCTTCGGGAAAGTTCCTCGGCTTCATGGTAAGCCAACGAGGAATCGAAGCTAATCCCGAGAAGATTAAGGTCATACTAGAAATGGCCCCACCTCGGAACATCAAGGAGGTGCAGAAGCTCACTGGTCGGCTCGCTGCTATCGGTCGGTTCCTCTCGAAGTCGGGGGAAAAGTGCCTCCCCTTCTTCAAAGCACTCCGGGGGGCTAAGGGTTTTGAATGGGGCCAACCACAACAGGAGTCGTTCGACCAGCTGAAGGCCTACTTGGTGAACCCCCCTCTGCTCAGCAAACCGGTCCCGGGGGATACTCTCTTCGTCTACTTGGCTGCTTCCGAGCAGACCTTGAGCGCTATCTTGGTAAGAGAGGAGGACCGATCCCAAAGGCCTATCTACTACGTGAGCAAGGTGCTTCGAGACGCCGAGCTCCGCTATCTGAGGATTGAGAAGATGGCCTACGCCCTAGTCACGGCGGCAAGGAAGCTTCGGCCATACTTTCAATCCCACTCGATAGTCGTCCTCACTGACCAACCCCTAAAGCAAATCCTCTACAAGCCTGAGACCTCGGGCCGGCTGATGAAGTGGTCTATAAAGTTGAGCCAGCATGACATCTCTTACCAGCCTCGGACAGCAATTAAGGCGCAGGCGCTCGCCGACTTCATCGTTGAGTCCACTATCCCCGAGGTCGGCCACGTCCCGAATGGACCCCCCATTTGGACAGTCTTCGTGGATGGATCCTCTTGTAATGAAGGAAGCGGCGCTGGCATCATTCTGAACGGCCCTGACAACTTCGTCCTCCAGTACGCGATCCGTATGACCTTCAAGGCCTCGAACAACGAGGTGGAGTACGAAGCACTCATAGCTGGTCTCGGACTTGCACGGAGTGCTGGGGCGCAGTGCCTCCGAATCCACAGCGATTCCCAGCTCATCGTGAACCAAGTCTTGGGCGAGTACGAGGCTCGAGATGAGCGGATGGCAAAGTACCTTGCTAAGGTTCGGGACCTCATGGGCCGGTTCGAGGAAGCGCTCATCCAGCGGGTCCCTCGTGAAGAGAACTCACAGGCCGATGCCCTCTCCAAATTGGCCTCATCCTCCCTACACGGTCTCGAACAGACCGTACTGATCGAAGTCCTCTCTAAGCCGAGCATCGAAGACGAGACACCTGGCTCGGCGGAATCGTTGCCGGTCATGTTACAAGATAATTGGATGAAGCCACTGGTAGAATTCTTAAGGGATGGGGTTCTGCCCTCAGATCCCAAGGAAGCACGCCGAGTCAGAACTCGGGCCGAGCGCTATGTCTTGATCGAGGGCATCCTATACAAACGCTCTTTCTCTCAAATAGACGGCCGACCGTACCTAAGGTGCCTCACTCTGGATCAGGCTGAATACGCCCTACAAGAGCTCCACGAAGGCATCGGAGAGGCACACTCAGGATTTAGGTCCTTGGCCCGGAAAGCTTTAAATTATGGGTACTTCTGGCCAACCCTCCTTCAAGACGCCGAGCGACACGTTCGGCACTGCAGTTCTTGTCGGAGACACTCCAGTATCCGACGCCTCCCTCAGGCCAACCTCGCCTCCCTATCAAGTCTTATCCCCTTCGCAATGTGGGGGATGGATTTACTAGGGCCTTTCCCTCCGGCTCCGAGGCAGTTCAAGTTCTTGGTCGTGGCCATCGACTACTTCTCGAAGTGGGTCGAGGCCGAGCCCCTCGCCACTATAACCGAGAACAAGGTGGTACAGTTCTTCTGGAAGAGCATCATTTGTAGGTTCGGCGTCCCCCGCGTCCTCGTGACGGACAACGGGACTCAGTTCACTAGCGCGGCATTCCGAGCTCTATGCGACGACCTGGCCATCCAGCAGCGCTTCTTGTCCATCTCCCACCCTCAGTCGAACGGACAGGCCGAAAATGCTAATCGGCAGATCCTCGCAGGCATCAAGAAAAGGCTAGACAAAAGTTCAAAGGGCTTATGGGTCGACCAACTCCCCAACATCCTATGGAACTACCGCACGAGCAAGCGGACCCCCACAGGCGAGTCCCCTTTCAACCTCACCTATGGGTCCGAGTCCGTGATACCTCTCGCGGTCGGAATACCTTCCCCTCGGCTCACAGCCTATGACGAAGCACAGAATGCCAGGGACCTCAGAGCAGACTTGGACCTGATAGACGAGCTGAGGGAAAGGGCGTCGATTCGGCAGCAGATTTACCGAAGAAGGGTTGAACTAGCGTACAACAAAAAAGTCCGACCCACCAACCTTAAGCAAGGAGATTTGGTCTTAAGAAAGCTAGCCATATCCTTCCCCAGTCAGAAGAGCAAGCTGGCTCCGAACTGGGAAGGACCGTACAGGATCACGAAAGTAGTTCGGCCCGAAACATATCGTCTTGAAGACCTAGAGGGCAGAGAAATTCCGAGGACCTGGAATGCCGACCACCTTCTGAAATACCAGGAGAGCACCCCGGCGCCTCTCTGAGTAACCAGAGGTGCCGAACCATTCCTCTCCTCCAAGTTGTAACCTATTTTCATGAATTGTACTATGTAAAACGGTTCGCCGTCAGTTATCAATAAAGAAAGCTCTCTTCATGCTTATGAATTTGTATGCTTCTCTCCGCTCTTATCATGTGCTTTTTAAATTATAATTTCAATCAATGGTTCGGAGTCCACGTTCGGCTCGACCTCACCTCCTCGGCTCGTCCCCGGACGAACCAGTGGTAGACCGTCGTTCGGAACTGCTCCCGCAACCGTTGAACTTTACCAATGGTTCGGAGTCCAACACTCGGTTCGACTTTACCTCCTCGGCTCGTCCCCGGACAAGCCAGGGGTAGATCACCGTTCAGAATTGCTCCCACAATCGTTGAAATAACACCGATGGTTTAGAGTCCAACACTCGGTTCGACTTTACCTCCTCGGCTCGTCCCCGGACGAGCCAGGGGTAGATCACCATTCGGAATTGCTCCCACAACCGTTGAAACAACTCCGATGGTTCGGAGTCCAACACTCGGTTCGACTTTACCTCCTCGGCTCGTCCCCGGACGAGCCAGGGGTAGATCACCGTTCGGAATTGCTCCCACAGCCGTCGAACTCCGCGACAATCTCGAAGTCAAACACTTGGTTAAAATCCTGCCCTAAAGATTGCTTCCCGGAAAGCTCCTACGTTGTGGCGAGCGCTCGGCTTATCTCTAGTCCGAGCCCTTCCCCACTTCATAGAAACGGGAGAGGATAAGAAGGGTGGGACCACCCCCCGGTCGGAATCCGAGCAAGTGCCATTCCGACCCCGCAAACGGAGAAAACTCACTTTCTCCTCAAGAATCGCGCCTGATCTCGATCAGATGGCCCAGATCTTGCCCAAGACACTAAACGACAAGATAGTGTTTTCTTGATAAATGTGCCCGTCTTGAGATGCGCGCCGCCATCCGATGGCTCAGATTGCGCCACGTCACTCGGGTTTGCCGAAACCCCCTTCCTTCGGTCGGCAGCCGAGCAAGTGCCTTTCCGAGCTTGCAAACGGAGAAAACTCACTTTCTCCTCAACTTTCGTGCATGATCTCGATCAGACGGCTCAGATCTTGCCACCTGCGCTAAACGACAAGATAGCGTTTTCTTGGGAACTGAGCTGCCTCGAGATTCGTGCTTACAATCAACGGTTCAGATCTTGCCACCTGCGCTAAGCGACAATATAGCACTTTCTTGGGGACAGAGCCACCTAGGAGTTTGTGCCGTGCCTCGTCAGGGTCGCTAAACGACAAAATACCGCACATATGGGAACCCGTTCGGTTCAACACTCTCGCCGACGAAACTACAACGCTCGGCTCGAGGACCTCGGCACGACCAACACAGTTATAAGCAAGACAAATATGCAGAGCAATGAAAGATGTTTTATTCAACAACCGGGCGGTAATACAAAGCACATCTGTTCCATGGTTACAAAGTGTTCGCAAACAAAAAAGATAACGCCGACCCACAACACTTGGTGTTCAGATAGAAACTTCTTCACTAGACTGTTCGGCCGCCTGACCGTCCTCCTCGGCTGACAGCTCCCCCTCATCCTTCCGGAGCTTCGCTGCTACGGTCTGTAAATGTCGGATCTCCGAGAGCAAATCGTCCCGCTCGGCTATAATCTTCGACTGGTTATGCCGAATACACTTGACCCGAAGAGCGTTGCCAAAAGCGGTCTGCGATTCCTCGTCCCCTCCTGCGGGGCTCAGCTCGGCAATTTTATTCTCCAAATGCTGGATCTCGGCTTCCCGTAGGTCGAGGACGGACAAAAGGTGGGCCCGCTCGCTCTCGGCTCGGCATAGCTCCAGCTCGGCGCTCCTAGGACTCAGAGCCGCCGTACCAGAAGTGGCCTCGGAATCAGATTCGTCATCCAAACCGTGGAAGTCAGCATACGGGTCGGCCTCCTCGAGCTGAAAAGAAAGGAGAACGAATTGCAAGTTTTTAATACACTTCCGAGGCACAAGACTTGGAAAATTATCCAAACAAACTTACAAACTCATATACATTGTCTCCACATACATTAAGACCGACTCCACTACAAAGTTTTACAACAAAGTCGAAGGAACATAAAAGGACATGATCAGGACCTCTTCGGGAGGGGAATGCTTCGGTTTAGGGAAATGCGAGGACGACAAGGCCTGCCCTCCGAACTCGACCCTAAACCAACGAAGCGTGAACCCCCTTCGCCACCGATCCTAATTGTGGCGCCGGCCGAGGCACCGCTCGACGAGACGGCTGCGCTACTCTGAGCGTCGGTAGGGCTCCGCCTAGCCGCAGTCGAACGTGTTGTGAGTTCGTAAAAAGAAATCCCCCTCTCGCTCTCTTCGCGAGTGCATGACGTACTGCGGACGTTAGCCCTCTCCGGCACGGGCTTGAGCGACGCAATCTCTTCCTCCAGTTCGATGATTCTATCTCTCAGGGCGTCGTCCCTCGCCGATCTCCTCGGACGAGAAGGCCTCGACGAGCCAGAGGCATTGGCACCATCAGTCGCGAGCCGTCGGAAGTGGGTGACCTCGATCCCCCTGTCTATCGTGATCCTTCTGAGCTTGTCGACTTCGGCCAGTAGCCTCTTGCGCTCGGCCGACGCATTCTCCAGCTCGGAAGTCAGCTTCTCTTCCGCTGCCGAGCGTTCTTTCTCCAATAATTCCAAGTGTTGGACCTCGGCCAAAAGGTCGTCATTCTTCTGCTCGACGGCAGTGAGCTCTCTACGGAGCCGCTCGACTTCCCCTTCGGGACAAGGAGCTTGGGGGTACTTCCACAGTTGCCACAGCTCGCGACAGTACCTCCGCACAGCTGCCTTCGCCTCCTCCAGCTGGCCGAGCAGGAGAAATCGCCTCTGTCGGCTGTCCGAGAACTCACGCTTCGTTTTCGCCAGCTCCTTCCGAAGGTAGACGACCTCCGTGATCGGACCGAACTTCACCTGAAAAGCGGAGATAAATCCGATGGGACAATACACGGAAACATCTACAACTAGTCATACGCAAATCCGAGGCTCAACACTTGGATAAATTCTTGCCAAACAAAATATTTTCATTTCAAAATCGAGGTGAAAGTTTTACACAAGCGGTGGCCAGTCCGCAGTTAGGCTTACAAAAGAAAAAAGACTAAAAAAGACAACCGAGTCAGGGGTCGACCTTTTTGCCGTTCGGGTCCGTCGACCCCCCGGTCTTGTCCTCGCCATCGCCCTCGCCTCCGCATTCGCTCCAACTCTCCTCCTCGGAGTCCTCCTCCTCCTCGCCCTCGGCTTCGGTCTCCCCGGGGCCTTCGACGACTTCCGTCTCTCCCGCAGGGCTGAGCAACCCCTCGGGGACACCCTCCTCCCCTTCCACGGGGTCGTAAAAGTGGTAGGAGGAGGTGTCGAAGCCCGGGTTCCTGGCGGCTACATGGATCAGGGCTCGACCATAGGCATCCTCCATGTTCTGGAGCATGTGCTGAGCGGCTTCCTCCTGCACGGCCTTCCTCACCCTCTTCAACTTCTTCTAGTGCTTGGCCATGATCTTGTCGGCCCTCTTCTGAGCCTTCTCCGCCTCCGACCGAGCGTTGGCCAGTGCCTCCTTCAGCTTGGCAGCCTCTTTCTCCGAGGCCTCGAGTTTGGCCGCCGCATCCTTCAACAGCTGAATGGAGTTGGCCAGCTACTGCTCCAGCCCCTTCACCTCAGAAGCCCTCTTCATCGAAAGGAGCTGCTCGGCATCAAGCCGCTGCGTGGCCTTGACGCGCTCCGCCCTCTCCCGTTCCTTCTCCTGCTCCTTGTTCGCCATCTCCTCGAGCAGGAAGTTGAAGTGGCAGAGGGTCTGAAAAAGAACAGCAGATTAAAATCCGAACCCAAAGACTTGGAAAAAACTCCAGGAAAGAAATTCCAATGAGGGAGAGCCCGGCCAACTTACCGACATAGTATTCCGAGCAATCTGCATCACGGCGTCCCCTGCTTGCCCGGCCTTCAGGGTCGCTCGGTCCTTCGGGGTCGGCAAGTGCTTCACCGCCTCCATACAGATGTTGTCGTCGCCCAAGAAGCCGTCGACCTTCATCACCTGCCAGTCGGGGACGAAGATCAGCTTATGACGCTCGGTCAAGATCTTCTCCGCCTCGGCAGTGAGGGGCGGAACCTGGAGGGACAGCACCTCCTTCACGCCGAACGCACCGCTCGACGAACCGGGAGCATCCCCCTCCGGGGTCGGTGTCGGCGCAGCCGAGGCCGGAGGGTCGAGGACCATGACCTTCGGCTGGTCGGCAACCTTCACGACTGAAGGCTTCTTCGAAGCTCGGCTGTCCTGAGGCCCCGCCGCAGGCCTCTTCTTCTTCGCCTCCTGCTCCGAACGGCCCTTCGCCACCAGAGCCTTGTAGTCCAGCTTCATCGTCTCTGCACAAGCCGAATGAAAAAACTTAGAAAAATTTTGATGAGCTTTAAACAAAGAGTATAAATACCAGGAGCGTACTAGGGTCGATCGGACTGAGACCCCCACGGAACAGATCCTCCTCTGTAATATCTTTCCAGCTTAGCGCTGGTAGGGCGAGGAGCTTCCTCTGGACTTCCGCCTCCTCATCACTCAGTGCCGCCTCCTTCTTGGTCCGCTTGGGCAGACCTTCCTTCGCCCAAACCGTCGGTATCACCCACGGTGCCGGAGCCCGGATGAGGAAGTACTTCTCCTTCCAATGTTTGATCGAGTCCGGATTCTCGATCAGTTTCACGCCCGTCCGGGGTGAAAGATAGAACCTCTGCTCGTCTTTCCTTGGCTGACAGGGTCGATAGAGACTCCGAAAGAGGAACATACTCGGCTGAGCGCCGACCTCTTGGCATCGAAGGACAAAGGCCATGACGTGCCTCCATGTGTTCGGCATCAGCTGGGCGGGGCTCAAGCCGTACCACGTCAAGACCTCGACCACGAACGGGTGGAGAGGAAAGCGGAGCCCGGCGATCAAGGAGTCGACGGGAAAGACACACATATCCGAGGAAGACTTCGTGTTCGCTCGGAAACCGGGCCCAGGAAGAAGTAGACCGTAGTCGGCAGGGATCCGGAAACCCTCTCGGATCAAGTGAAGGTCGGCCTCCGTAAGAGTCGAGATGGTATGATCCACCTCGGACAACTCCCTCGGCTCATTCTCCTCCACCAATGGGGCCGTGCCTTGGGTCACTTTCTCCAAGACGTCCTCGGCATAGTCCCGTACACCTCCCACGCTCGACAGAACAATGGGCTGCCGACCGAACGGTCCCGCCGTCTTCGGCGTTTCTACGATCGTGACCACGGCCTTCCCCTCCCGGGACACCGCCGCAAACTCTTTAGGCAGCTCGGCCACTTCTCCCTCTCTGTCCGGACGAACGACACTCTGATCGCTCGGCTCCACTACCTCCTTCCCTTTATCCCCTCGGCCAACGGCTTGCTCCGAGGCGGGGGTCTCATCCGTGATCTTAACCATTTTTTCTAAAAGAGAAGGGAAAGAGACTGACCTTGAAGTGACAGGTACGGTCGGAAAGTTCGCCGGAGACAAGGCACGCTACCGCGATAGCTAGCAACGCCACCAGAGAGCAGAAAACTTCGAAGGCAAAGTAAAAACTGAAGAGAGAGAGTAAAAGTGAAAAGTGAGACTTGGTCTAAGGGGGGGTGAAGATTTATAGTAAAAAGGAACGTCCCTTGGACTTCCAAACGAAAGAATGTGACTTTTGGGCTGCTCTCGAAACGTCGCGAAGGCCCAATACAACTGTCTTCTTCGCCAAGTAAACTAGCTCGGCGCCAGGGGGTCTGAATCCGAACTACACGCAATCCGAACAACCCTGCAACAGAGTCCGGTCGGTATCCGAGCAAGTGCCCTCCCGAGCTTGCAAACGGAGAAAACTCACTTTCTCCTCAACTTTCGCGCCTGATCTCGATCAGACGGCCCAGATCTCGCCGAGAACACTAGACGATAAGATAGTGTTTTCTTGAGAAATGTGCCTGTCTGGAGATGCGCGCCATCATCCAACGGCTCAGGTTACGCCACGTCGCTCGGACGATCGAACCTTCGGACGTCCCACCTATGTCTAGAGAAGTCAGAAAAAGTTTTGATTCGAAGTTTTAAGGCACCGCCCTCGGCGGGCCCCCCGGGCCCCACGTCTCGGTCGGCATTTCGCCGACCCGCGAGGCCCAGTTGAAAACAGATCAACACTCAGGGACTGTTTGGTTGGAGGGGAATGGAGGGAAGGGGAGGGGAGGGAAGGGGTTTTTTAATACTTTTCTTGTTTGGTTCAATTTTTAGGAGGGGAGGGGAGGGAAATGGGGGGGTGCAACACCCCTCCTGAGCCAATTTTGGTTCCCCTCCAAAAGTGGGGGGATTTGGAGGGAAGAGAAAATAGAGCTAATATTTTAAAGTGGATAGACTAAATTGCCCTTTAAAATCTAAATCCTAATATAATAAAAAACCTCTCTCTTTCTCCCTACTAGCAACCGAATGTTTCTCTCCCGCTCTCTCTTTCTCCCTATCCTGGTCGCTGTCGACTCCGCCGTCCGCCGTTCGCACTCTGCCGTCCGCCGTCCGCCGTCATCAAGGTATTTTGTTAAGACCAAAAGAAATGCAACAATAATGTACAATATGTATTGCCACTTTGGCAGATTCTCAGCACTCTCGTACCAATAATGGATTTTCCTCCAAAATCTTTACAGCTTTGCTTTTATTTGAATCTAAACATGGCAAGCTGAGATATTCAATATGGAAAGAATAACCATGAGATTAAACTTTTCAGCTACTTGTATGGTGAAACAATCAATATGTGGACTCAATTCTAGCTTCAAATTTCCAAAAGAATGGAAGAATGTGTGCTGATAAACTTCGAGCTCCGCTGCTGAACTTGATAAATAGCAAGTAGGCGCAACTGAATATCACAAACAAACAATTGCTCAAAAGAACTGTATTCATCCAACAATTAGCATTTGGAGTCGTATAACAATTAGCATAGTTGGAGTCTGGAACAAATCATCTAAACCATTCCATACTCATGTTCTGACTCACACATTGATCAAAAGAAAACATCAACATGAGGTGCATATTGTGATGGTGACATCAAGAGACAGACCGACCAACGACTGAATTGTTTAAATTTAATCCATTCTCCAGAAATTCAACTAAAGAGATTCAAGTTTAAGAAGAAATTGAAATATTATAATATAAGTTTATATGATAAATAGTTGACCAGGAGGTTTAGTACAGGAGAACAATAACATAATCTCCAGTTTAAATTTAAACAAAAGCGTAGTTGCACAATTGACAAAGATAACTTCGAATGGAACTTCCATTCGGTATGAGAGATGCACACCCAACTTATAGAACAGAAGCTCAAACCTTTACAATCGTTGTTGTTTCAATTCTTATTGTATGAAGTGGTTGTATGAATTTCTTATTATATGCAAAAGGGTATAAAAGTAATTTTATTATAAAATCCATTCCCTCCCCTTGTGAACCAAACAAGAAAATTATTATTTTCCCTCCCCTCCCCTCCTTTGAACCAAACAGAATTTTCATTAAATCCCTCCCCTCCCTTTCCCTCCCCTTCCCTCCCCTCCATTAAAATCCCTCCCCTCCCCTCCCCTCCTTTGAACCAAACAGACCCTCAGAGATCGGGAGAAGCGCATCATTCCGAGCTAGTTGATTGTAACTGGAAGGCTCGGCCCGGCAGAGGACTCTGGCGACAGAGCCTTCACAGTTGCAAACAACAAGATCGGAACGCCCTTTACTTCCTCCCCATCAATCTCACCGATCGTCCTTCCAAACAAACTCACCCATCGAATTCGGACATGGATCATCACCTCTCCCACCCTGATCTCTGCCGACTCTGACACCCGCTACGGAGCAAACAGAGTAGGCAGAAGATCTTGGTGGAAGAACGACCACCCGTTCTGCCGGAGTAGCTCATCCCTCGGGACCGAACTACAGGTCGTCGCCACTCATGCCTTATCCTCCCCCGACCCAAACATCTGCTTTGGGGCCGTCCGGAGCGGGAGAAGAACAAGGCAAAAGAGCAACCACCCTTTCGGACCCCGAAGGAGGAGTTACCAACAAAGAGAATGGGATACTTATAAGCTCTCCTCCAAGACTTAGCCATTATGACCCTCGGAAGTTGAAACGCCACGCATTAATTGAAGGAGTTACCCTTAATGACCTGGGAAAGGTGGAACGCCGCACAAACCCCGGGGCACCATTAATGTCCTTGGAAACAGAATCATCTCGAGACAGTTCGCGCCACGTCCCTCGGATTAGCCGAGACCCCCTCTCTCCGGTCGGCGAACGAGCGAGTGCCTTTCCGAGCTCGCAAACGGAGAAAACTCACTTTCTCCTCAACTTTCGTGCATGATCTCGATCAGACGGCTCAGATCTTGCCACCAACGCTAAACGACAAGATAGCATTTTCCTGGAAACTGAGCCGCCTCGAGATTCGTGCCTACAATCAATGGCTCAGATCGCGCCACGTCGCTCGGATTTGCCGAGACCCACTGTCTTCGGTCGGCAGCCGAGCAAGTGCCTTTCCGAGCTCGCAAACGGAGAAAACTCGCTTTCTCCTCAAAAATCGCGCCTGATCTCGATCAGACGGCCCAGATCTCGCCGAGGACACTAAACGACAAGATAGTGTTTTCTTGAGAAATGTGCCCGTCTTGATATGAGCGCCACCATCCGACGGCTCAGATTGCGCCACGTCGCTCGGATTTGTCGAGACCCCCTGTCTTCGGTCGGCAGCCGAGCAAGTGCCATTCCGAGCTCGTAAACGGAGAAAAAAGACACCGAGCTACTACGACCATTGGATCTCCCAGAAGTTCGTGCTCTTGATGATGAACGGTCCAGATTGTGCCACGTGCACTAAAAGACAAGATAGCGTTCTCTTGGGATTCACACCATCATCCGACGGCTCAGATTGCGCCACGTCGCTCGGTCTACCGAGACCCCCTGTCTTCGGTCGGCAGCCGAGCAAGTGCCATTCCGAGCTCGTAAACGGAGAAAAAGCTCCCGAGCGATGACAGCCGTCAGATCTTTCCGAAGTTCGTGCTCATCCATGATCAATGGCTCAGACCAAGCCACGTCATTAATCAGTATTTAAATCGTTTTTTATTTATTTAAATCGTTTTATTTATTTAAAAATTACGAAAAAATTGCTAAAAATTCGGGAAAATTAACTAAAAATTCTGGAAAATAATTGAAAATTCGGGAGCACGTTTTTGAACTCCTGAACGAACAATTACTACCTAGAATGTACCGTTAAGACCCCCAAATGATTAGCAAATACATCGCAAGATTAAATAAATACTTCGAAAAAATAGATAAAAGACCGTCAAATACACGAAATGGCTAGAGAACAGCATGCAGCATCAAAAATTACCTCACTACCCCCTCCGAGACTCAAAACCCTCCATTTGGACTCCGATACAACTCCAATAGCCACCGAAACAGTTAAACTACTCCTCAAAGGCTGATCACACTCAACCTTTAGGAGTAGGGGGGCTCATGATATGGCTAAAAATGGGGTTAAATCGGAACCGTCCAGATCGAGCACGAATCTTGATACTCGGGGGTAAAAAGGTAATTTCACATAGTAATGGATCCAAAACGGGTATTGGATCTCCTTCTTGCAGAACCAACAACCCGCGAACGGAACCACCATAACTGGGCACGGGTCCCGACCCGATACCAACCAAGATCACCAAGAGGAGAATCAGGGCCATTGATTTGACTAAATCAATTCAACAGGCCCGATTTGCTCCCACCGGGAATCAGGGGCTAATTTCCCAAAACAGAATAGGAGGATTTTTCTCCTTGCTGTTAGGCAGGAAATCATGCCCCTAACCGTTCCAAAGGCGACTATAAATATCACCCCTCTACCACCATGACCAGGTTAATCACTTCTTCACCACTTTTAAGCTCTTTGTTAATCTCTTCTGATTACTGACAAGAGCGTCGGAGGGTGCATCGCCGGAATCAATCCCAGTGTTTCGCACTTCCTTGCAGGTCGCGGCAGGAGCAAGAAGGCTGAGCCTACTATTCAGGTTGTTCTCGGACTCACAAATTCTATCTGTTTACCCCCACACCGAAATTAGCGGTAACAGCAGGCATATACGTGCACAAACAGGACAAGAAAACATGATAAGGAACAAGGAAAAAGCTCAAGTTGGATAGAAGACATGAATGGGTGACAAACAACTCATAATAGACTAGGACAACAATACTTTCAATTCTGGACAGCAAGACACCACTGCACCAAATATGAGATTCCCGTTACTCCATAAATGCAAATCTAGATCCATCAGAAAATCTAGAAACTAGACTCTCATCCGAATCCAGCGCATATATACAATTCATATAACAACTACATAAACAGGGCTCAAAATAGCGTTTATACAGAATTCATGTTCAGTCAGAAATTGCAAAGTTGTATTTATCAGCATGAAAATAGCATAAAAACTTAATAATTAAATCTAAAAAAATCTGGAAGATTTCCTAGTATATCTATTATCAGCAAATAAATTTTCATAATATTCCATTACAGATAGCATAGTCAAATAAATTCGGAAAACAGAAAGATACAACAAGTTTATGAATCTGAAATTTTAGAAACAGCAACACTAAAACAGTGATAGATCACAAAGTATAACTCGAGATTCAAATCCATCAAAATGGTTGTAACTAGATACAATAGGCTGTGTTTCATATTCACAAAGTTTAAATCAATAGCGACTGAAATCAGGTTGAAAATATGGTTCCTAACTGAACAGCATGCAGTTTGGAAATATATTGGTTTGTTCACAAGCATAGAATAATTTATAGAAGTCATTAAATAAATCTACAAAAATTAGGGGTTGATCCCAGTCATGTCTAGTCATACCCAGAAAAATATTGAATCCAAATTTTACTTTTAACACCAGTTTTAAAATCAATAACCATACAACAATCTCATAAAACAGAATCTAGAATTTTCGATACAACTGTAGTAAAACAGCAATAACTCACACATCAAAAATCGAAACTGAGATCTGTCGAAAGTTCTGAAAAATAGACAACAGGTCCTATAAATCATATTCACAAAATAATTTATTTTACTGACCTTAACAAGGTCTAAAATACTGAACCAAAACAGGGCAGTGGCAAAACGAAATCTCTTTTCATGCATTTGATCAAACAACTCATATGCAATAGATCCAAATTATAATATAATGCAAAACATGATATATCAAATCAACATGGCATGAATATTTAACAAGTCTATCACAAGATAGCACAACTAACACACCAAGCATGCAACATATCGTAGTTCACGAAGCAACATATATTTACATGCATCAGGAGTCTAGCTAGATCTAGTTTATTTTCATGTAGTGTGTGTGACAACTTAGGATGATGGATCAAGACTATGAATGAATCAAACAAATGGAGTCAAGATTTAATAAGAGACCATCATGAGAACAACACAAAAATAAGAGTGAGACTATATGCGGTATTTTGTACTTGTATATAAACAAAATAGTATATAATTTACTTGCCTTAGGGACCATGATGAATCCAATGAAGAATAACGGGAATGGATCCCGGGCAACGAACCACGATAACACGTACGAGCTACGTGCAAAATAGTAAAATAGCGAATCAAGCCCACAAACAGCAACCACAGCAACTAGACCAACCAAACGGAAAACACGGATCGAGATCGCTGATGGTGATGATGATCAAGATCTAACAGACGGCTGAGGTTCAAAGATGAAGATGGAGGAGATAGTGCACTGATGGAGGCCGATAGCAAGACGCTGACGGTCGGGAAGCGACACAGCGACGAGAACGGCGAGGGACGGAGCGACGCTCTGTTTCTTCACCAAAACAGAGGAGGGCGAGATGGTGGGGGTTTGAGCCCTGGACAACGATGACGAAGGGTGAGGAGTCTTCGTTGGTTGCAGGGAACAGCGGAGAGGGTCGAGGAGTTGGGTTGTGGTCGAGAAGATGAGGTGCCGTCGGGGGAGACCTCGAGGGTGATATGAAGGAGAGCAAGGGTTCTGCAGGTGGCGAGGATGGGAGGACAGGGATGACGGGATGGGTGCAGTGGCGGCACGATGAAGGGGTGAGGGGGATGGGTTCAGGATTCGGAGGTAGGAGAAGGTGAAAAGCGGCTAGGGTAATTAGAAAGTAATTAGGGTTGTGATTAGTAGGTTAAACAGTGGTATATATATAGGAGATGAAATTAGGGCTAGGGTTAAACGGGCTAATGGGTAGTAGGGTTATTGGGTATGAATAAGATCCAATAAGAGTTATAGGATTTGGGTTTAAATTCAATAGAAAATAGGTTTTAGATTAAAATAATAAGTAATCTATCAATAAATAAATCAATACTCATATAGTAGTACAATTTAATCAATTGGTATACAAAAACCATACTTCAATAATCATAAAATATAGATGGAGATCAATAGACTTCCACAATTTAATAAGGAACGAAATGAATTTTAATAAACATTCAAAAGTAGTAATAATAATAATAATGATAATATATATACATATCAAAAGGGGATTTGAGTTTAACAATTTTATTAAAATTCAATAGCAATAATATAATTGGTTTGGGCTAAAATATAAATAGTCGATCAATTAGGAACATAAAATAAAATTAAAATACATCGTTATTCAAAATAAATATAATTTTCAAATAATAAAATGAAATAGAAAATTTCTTAGAAACCAGAATAATATTTTGTTAAAATTCAATCAATTGAAAATGTAATTGTTGGAAAAAAAAGAAATTTAAAAGCGAGAAGGAAGTTATAAAAATTTTAAATATAGAAATACACAGAAAAATACATATATACCGGAACAGGGGTTACACCCATCTATTTTATTCGTATTGTATCGTGTAAAAATGGGCTGGAATCGGGGCCATCTCTAGCCTCTATGGGGGCCACCTATAGACTCCATTACATGAGTACATGATTCCCGAGTACTTGAACCTATATAATTTGCCACTAGAGTCTAAACATTAATATGCTTTATGCACTCGACCTGTGGTATGAGATGCAGGATTGCGTGCATTAGTTAGGATTGATTAAACGAATAGACTTAAGATTAACACTGGGCACTTGCGTATTCCTGTTTACATGTTACATGTTCCGATTACAAGTATATGATTCCTATTTACAAGTGTATGATTCCTGTTTACATGTTACATGCTCAGTACCAGTTTCATGATTCTTGTTTATTTTTACATGATCCTCGTTTACATGTTGCATCTTCCTGTTATATGACTTGTTCATATATACATGATTCCATGTTGTTTGCTTTATTCTTGTCCTTGTTCATTTTCTTATACTACTTGCTCTAGCGGGTGTTCTCCTTCCCAAACTCGAGTTGATGAATACACGGGAGTGGGAGAAGAATTGCCAGGTTTTCTGAATAATGGAGATGGATTCCACCCTGCTTTTACCTGCTTTATGTTTTTATTCTCAGTTATATTTGTTCACTGCAAACTTTGTATTCCGGGCATGTTGTCCCGCTGTTTATTTATTTCTGGATGTTGGTTATTTATGGGCTACTACATGATTTACTTATGTTTATGTGATTGTAAATTTACCTGTGCGTGGTTGTATTTACTTCCATATTGTTGAGTTGATTATAACAGTTTATGAATGATGTGTATACATCATTCGCCGAGCCTCAATTATGAGCCCGTATTTTCCGTATGATGGGAAGCGGGGCATGACAGTGAGTCCCTGAGTAGTGTTTGGGGTCGACGCCGAGCCAAGCATGGTATACGGCCGGGTCAAAGTCCGTACCGAGCGTCGAACTCGAGGGGTCGGTGTTAAGCGTCGAGCCAGGAGGGTCGGCACCGAGCAAGGCACTTTGTGATGGAAAGTTGTGGCTATGCTCGAGGTTCATGCCGAGCTCTGAGCTTGGGGTAGGTGCCGAAAACCTCAATAGAGGCATTTTATGAGCGAAAGTTGTGGCGCTGCTCGAGGTTCATGCCAAGCTCCGAGCTTGGGGTCGGCACCGAGTGCCTCGATAGAGGCATTTTATGAGAGAAACCTGTATCGATGCTTGAGGTTCACGTCGAGCTCCGAGCTTGGCGTCGGCGTCGAGCTCCTCGATAGAGGCATTTTATGAGAATGCTGCACCCATGCTCGAGGTTCATGCCGAGCTTCGAGCTTAGGGTCGGGTAGCACCCCGAATTTTCAATATAATATCTCAGAAATACGTGGCACAATTCCTAGCATCTAGCTCAATGTAATAGTAAACATAGCCAAAACACATATAAAATTTTCAACTTTTATTACAACATTTCTTTACAAAGTACAGCGAAAAGTTTAAACACCTTGAATTACAATTTTTTTTTACAACACATTCTTTTATAATTTACATAAGCCACATTATCATTCTACCACATGCATCCAAATTCCAAGTTATAGGTACCTACCTGTAAAACATGAGGCTAGAGATAATCCTAACCGCCAAAACTACAGGGGTCAACCATAACGGTGTGAGTGACATCAAAAGAAAAACAATATGAATAAAACATAAAGAATAAAGTCATAAACAACAAATGTCAACAGTAATAACAAATAGAATATGAAATGACAGTAAATAAAGCATGAAAACATTGAGTGAAACTAGACTAAGTGTCAAGTGTAAGAAAACAGAAAAACATCATGCATAAAACCAAGTCAAAAAAACACAAATGCAATATGATAACTCTCTAATGCATACTTGTCGGATTCTATGCATTCCATACTACATATGTCCGGTGCAGGCCTTTATCGTTCTCCACTTTATAGGGTTAAATCTCTCGTTATGCAACTAATCTTACTACGATGACTACTACGAGATTTAGATAAGCTGAGAGTATCTAGCCCATGCCCTGATAATTTCGGAGTTCAATCTCTATCCAAAGATAATTCCGGAGACTATTTCACTCATACCTGGGAATTTTCGAGAATACCCTACACCGCAAGCTATGACGCCTCATCACACGAATACCCCATGAGCTTCGCCTCGACCCCGATAATTCTAGAGATGAATCCCACACCACAGGTAATTCTGGAGACTATTTCACTCACACCTCGATAATTCCGAGGATTATCTCACACCGCAGATCATACTGAAGTCCATAACCCATGTTTGCACTCATTTCATCATATCAACATCTAGTGTCTATCCTTATCTTATTAAGTTAATTTATCAATTACGAATCTCCTAGAGTTGGTGTACCCTACCGGACTTAATTCAACTGATCAATAACAAAGCCACAACTGGCCAAACCACAAAAATCTCAACTGCCGGTATACTTGGGTCCCACACACTCTCTAAAGACTCACAACTCAACCATCAACACAAAATCTTTCATTAAAACTCTTAATTCCATTATTTATACTCTCATATTAAGAAAACTTCTTAAAAATCAACGAATCTAAATTCATTTAATACACTCACAAATTCCAGAACTGAAATAAAATATTAAATCTATTAAATAACTGAAAATCATATTTTGAAGTCGTAGAATATCACAAAACATCAATTTCTTCGAAAACCATATATATTTCATTTAATAAAGTCATAGAAATTCAAATTAAATTCTATTATAATCAAAATGTATCTCTCTGTAAAATATTGTAATCTATAGCAAAAACATCTTCTAAAACAGTAGATCAAATCCATAAGTTCAAAGAAAAAATCAGTCAAGAAAACAACAAAAAACTCACTAAAACAGCCAGCAAAATAACTGACGGTCGACCGCCAAAACAGTGCAAAAATAGGGCAGTCGACTGTCAAGTAAAAATTCCAAAACTTCCCAATTGACATTCGACTGTCAGTTTTAGTTCAAAAATGTGACGGTCGAGTGTCGGCTGATATTCAGCCCACTTTAAAATTTGTGCACCTTTTTACTGATATTACAATTATACTTTGTAAAATCGCAAATTTGCAAACAAAAATCCTGAGATGATCGAATACAAATTTTATAGCATGTAGGAGTTTATAAAATTAATCAAAATCACATCGAGATCATAAAAGAGCATTTTTTATCTAATTCTTCAAAACAGTGAAGATGAATATGTATATATATGTATAGGTGTATTTAAGCATTAGTAAACATCAAGAAACCATTGTGTATATGCAGTATATTGTTTCCAATCAACTCAGCGTCAAAACAACTCAGATCCAATCAAAAATATCACAAAAATCACAAAAACTAATTTCGGCCATACCCCTTCAGACCCGAGATCAAGAAATCTCATTTTCACTTCAAAACTCGATCTTTTTTATTCAAAAAATCCTCTTGTAATTCATACAACTACTGACAATAGTTTACTCATGAATATAAGTGGTTACAACATACAAATAATCGAGTTTCATCCACCAAAAACATCATGAACAGAGTATATACATTCCTACACCGCGAAGTTGAGTTTTTGTTCGCTTTTATGCAATAATCATCATACAATTCGTAGTACATGTTCAAATCAGCAAGATTATAATACAAAACAACATACCCATGATTTCTATTAGGTTCTTAACTATCTCATGTCATCTATATAGAGTTTTAATCATCAAAAGCATAGTTTTCATGAAAGATTCAATTTTTATTCATACATCTTTCAATAACTCATTATATCATCACACAATCTCCTAACATGCTTTCTAATAGACAAATCATCACATACAACATTCTTAGAACAATAATAAAACAAACATATGACACTCACCTTATTGAAGAATCAATCGAAATAATAAAGAGAAATAGAAAAATCATTCCTTTCGCAAGAAAACCAAGATCCTCGCTTCGAAACTCCAAGAAATCAATAATAAATAAAAACCTTTGTATAATGCAACAAAGAGACAGCTGCTATTGCCCTTATAATAGGCCGGAAATAAGGTATTAGGGTTTTGAATAGATTTTGCAAAATATCCCTTTTGAATATATCTTTACATATATAAATCCTTATACTTGGAAATTAGATTAACTAATTAAATTTAGATTTTAAAAAAATAACTAATCTAATCTTGGTCGGCACTGCTTGTAAACCCAGAAAAACGAAATTTGTAAATTTGGCCTCTAAGTGGCAATTTTGCAAAAAGCCAATTCATTAAGAAATTTGTGAAATAAACCAAATATATTAAAACAAAAAGTAAAATTTTTATCTCTAAGTTGACTAGCAATCATGCTCAGCCCAAAAATCTAAAAATCTGGAGTTTTTACTCCAAGTGGTAATTTTGCGCAAAAGTCCATCTTTTTGTAATATTTGCAAATATACCAAATAAATATCAGAAAAATCCAGAAAATTATTAAATAATACCTACTAATAAATAATAGGTTTCCCCAAAATAATTTCTGAATTTGAACTTCCTCAAGCTCGGCCTCAATCCATGCTCGAACATACGAGCCTTCTTCGCCTCATCCATCACTAATTCAGGAGCATACCTAGAGAGCTGAGTAAATTTGGTCTCGTACTCTCTAACTGACATGCCACCTTGCTGTAGTGATAGAAAATCCATAGCCTTCTTCTCCTGGACATCTGAAGGAAAGTAATGACTGCGGAATTCTTCAAAAAATTCCTCCCAGCCAAGAATAATACCTCCCATTGTTCTCTTCATCGACTGCCACCACACAGCCGCATCCTTCTCAAGTTGCAGAGTCTCCAACTTCACCTTTCTGCCTTCAGGGGACTCCAAGACTTCGAATATGGTCTCTACCTGCCTGATCCAGTTGTCAGCCGCGTCAGGGTCTGACTTCCCTTCAAACACCGGTGGTTTCATTCGTTTGAACGATTCCACGAGTTTGATTGCTTTGGACACCGGATTCGCAGGTACCCTCCCTTGGTTCTGATTCATGGCCACGGTATTGAGTGTCTGATAGACCCTCGCCAGTTTCGTTTCCAAGTCCAGACCTTCACCATTTCTAGCTCCTCTTCTAGCCATATTCTGATGCAAAAGATCCATTAAATTCGAAGTATAAGACATGAATTTTAAATCAACTTTGCATTTCATTAAATTTCAAACTTTATACATTCGAATTGAAAATATTTCTTGACATCAGAATGAAAACAGCAGAAGCTACAACAGTTTAACTCCTACGGTTCCTCTTCGCTTCACAAAGTTCTCCCCGTAGTTCATCAACTTCTTCCTTCAGCACATCGGTCATATTTTTTCTCTTCTCGAGTTCCCATACACGCTGACTGAGAACTGCAAAGTCGTCCTTGCGCTTTGCCAACTGAGCCTCCAATAGTCCGACTCTCTCCCGCAGTGTTTCTACCTGCCTCTGAAGAGATATCACAAGACTATTTGGAACTGGTTCTTTTTTTTCGTCAGAAGAGTCATCAGATGAATCCGGAGGTGGGGGTGATCTCTCGGGATTCAAGCCATTCTTCTCCGTCAGAATCTGCTTGCCTTGGGTAGTACTCTTCCTCGGAATCTGCTTGTCCAGGATAATAATCTTCCTCTATGATATGCCAATTGTCGTCTCCAGCAGGGTCGAAGTGATCGGCCATCTTAGAAATAGGGAGGAACAAGCATAAGTCATAGAGCAACACAAATGTAAGTAACTTACATTTAAATCTCTAGACTCGAACACACACTCTAATGTCCACTTCTAGGGTGTTGTTCCTTATAAATTTGTACTAGTGTGAAGCGTAGCTCTGATACCACTCTATAACGCCCCGAATTCCAAAACACAACTGAATTCGAGATTCCACAAGATCTTTACACTTCTTTCGTATAATTTTACAAGGAATTTAAAACTTTTCACTTTACATCAGAGTTACATGAAAACTTTACACTTTACATTTTAAAGCGGAAGCAAATTTACAACATTTATATAAAAGTACAACAACATTGAATAATCTCTAAGCATCTGTTCCTCTTTAATCTTTATCATGTCATTTACCCTGCATGCAAAACTGTGGGTACGTCAGTTTATTCAACCGACGAACATTATACACGGCCATCCTCTCTATGCCGGAAATAGTATAACTGATTTTTCATATTTAACAAACACAAACTTGTCACATATCAAACTAAAGGGAATACCCTATTGATTTCGTGTTGTGATTGTGCACTTAGTCCTTAATGCAGTTATTTATGTTACATGACACTAATGCACACTTGTTCGGATTCTATGCATCCCATACTACATAGGTCCGAGGGAAAGCCTCTTAATCGTTCTTCATCTTGTAGGGTTCAATCCCTCGTCATGATTTAATCTACTACTATAACTACGGTAAGTATCCTAGATGATCTATGAGTACAAGCTCGTGTATAGAAAACCTGGAGGGGAATCCCACGCCATGTCTTGACGCATCAAGCATGCATTCTGTGGCAATTCAGCCTCCTTCATGGCACACAATCCTCTTGCAGTCACCAAACATCCCACAAGCGTCGCCAAGATCCCGATAATTCTGGAGTAGTGCCCACGCAATGTCTTGACGCATCAAGCATGCATTCTGTGAATCACTCTTGCATCGTAGACTCGAGGCCCTCATACTTGTGTTTTTCTCTCACTTTCATCACCTCTTCACTATGTGCTAATTCTTAATTTAATGAAATCATGAACAAAATTAATCTCTTAGAGTTAGCCCTCTCACTACTACCGGTCTTATTTCTTTCATTTCACAATGACCCAAACTGGTCTTTTCAGTGTCAGTAATCATAATTTATTCATCACTTTCACTTGCCGGTGTGAGTTTTGGCTACACCCTAATTTTCAATTTCAATTCATAAATTCACATGTTTGAGTTTTCATACTCAATAACATTTCTCTTTTCCAATCACATGATTTTAAAATTATTCATGAGTCAATAACCATACATGGAGTTCAATCATTCATCATGTATTTCATCCAATATTTATTTCCACATTAAAAATCATATCACTAAGTATATGGTCCAAATGAATATTCACAACTCATTATTGTCACACTATTCTTTAACAGGAATAATTCACACCACTTCACCTCATATATTTTCCTTCTTTATTATATTTCCTTTTCTAGCACTTTATTTCAAGTTCTTTTACAACACATAACTTTCACAAAATATAAGTGTAGAACCATAGTTCTAACTACACTTTTGTTCTCAAAATATACTTTATTTCATTTCAAAAATTCCCAATTTATTTTTCATAAGTCACACATAATTTTAGAATAATAATAATATTTTTTTTCATAATTTTTAAACATAAAAAATCCACCAAAAAATATTTTTTTCCCACAAAGTTAGTACTGGCCGAGACCAGGATTCGAACCAA
Organism: Hemerocallis citrina; assembly: GCA_017893485.1. Classification (NCBI taxonomy): domain Eukaryota; kingdom Viridiplantae; phylum Streptophyta; class Magnoliopsida; order Asparagales; family Asphodelaceae; genus Hemerocallis; species Hemerocallis citrina. Next base: position 86,837,037 of record CM030362.1, on the reverse strand, counting down.
CAACCACAAAGAAGCAAGCCGCACGCTCTGACCACTAGGCCAATTGCGCCGATCGATATAGAAAGGGGTTAAGAGTCTTAAGTACTCTCGGTTGAAAAACTGATTAAATTTGTTAAATACACACAAAATATGGTGTTATCAAGGATCGAACCCTCGATCTGTGAGAACCCAAACCGCACACTATAGCGATTAGAAGCCTCCCGACCACTTGAGCTATAGGCTCAAGTTGTCTCAAATACAACTTGCACTCTAATTAAACCAACTCTCTGTTTAATAGAACATTTCGATGTTTCAAAAGCTCTCATTTGAATTTTGCTTTTACTAAATTTACTGTAAATCTCCAGAATAATTATTCCCATAATAATTGATACTCCAGTAATTAAAAAATAATTTTTCCAATAATTAAACACATATGTTTCATACAATTAGTTTAAATTGTATGCTACTACTACCACATTTCTTTTTCGACATTTCTTATCCAATTTTAACTTCAATATTCTCTATATCAATTCCATGTTTATATTCCTTCCACAAACCTACAAATTATATTCTTAAGTTATTCGTCACAAACATTATCACAAAAGGGTTCGTTCAAGCACATAAAGCAACATTTTCATCTACTACATTTGCATTTAGTTCTTGATGCTAATAACAAATTTTACTTCAAACAATCCATAGCTATAAATAATTCATACACAACTTAAGTTTGATGATGGAATCACATACAATCTATTTAGCAACATTCCAATCGACTAATAAGCCATTTTTCCAATTAAATATACTCTTATTAATCTTTTTCATGCATTATCATTTCAATTCAATCTTAGCATGCTTTCTAATTAGAAACATGGAAAATAACCCACCTTAATTGGAGAGAAACACAATTGCAACACCTCCTAAACAAGAGTCCTCGCCAAAAGAGCGTTCCTCCTCCTCCTTGATGCGCACCCAAGCCTTCAAAGATGCCAACCCGAGCCTCCAAAGATGTCGGCCTTCCTTTCTTGGTGCAAGCACAACTCCCTCACACACAACTCTCAATCTTTTATCTCACTTACTATACTACTAACACTGTATTTTATACTATAGGTTTTGGAGAAATAAAGAGTACAAAAATAACTAGGCTAGGGGGAGGTATTTATACTAAAATTTGGAGTGAATGGAAGGCTAGGATCAAACTAGGAGTTAGAAATAAAAGGCTAGGATTCAAGGGGGAGTTGTAGTAACCAACCATGATCAAGCAACCACCACCCATGACTCCACTCATTTTTTCCTTTTCCTCCATGTTAAAAACCGGCCTCATGTGGTACATTTGCACGTGTACGTGCAATGCACGTGCATGCATTTGTCTCCATTTAAAAAAAAAGTTGTACATTATATTTTCTATAAAAATAATCTTTAAAAGGTGTTCTACATTACAAGTTGTAATTTAAAATAAAAATAACTCATGGGCTTTAATTAATGGGCCAAAATAATAGTTTTATAAAAGAAAGTAAATAAATTAGATTTGGGCTAAAAAGAAAGGCTTATGTTTATTTGAAGAAAGTGGGCCTTTATAATAACAATTAAAGAACATATATACATGTGTGTGTATATATATATATATATACTCATCATCCATAATGAAAATAATTATAAGATTTCAGATTACGAAAATTTGCACGTGCACACTACGTTCAAAATAAATAAATAATTTTCATAAATGAAAATTGGGGTATTACACCTATGGACAATTTAGCCTTCGTCATGGAACGATGGCACCACCCATAGTCACCAAACATTCCACAAGCGTCGCCACGGTCTCGATAATTTCGGAGATGTATCCACGCTATGACATGATGCATCAAACAGGCAACCTATGAATACTCTTACACGGTAGATCCGAGGCCCTCATACTTGTGTTTTTCTCTTACTTTCATCACATCTTCACTATTGTAATGTCCTTAGTTATTTGAATCATGAATAAAAATCAACACCCTAGAGTTAGCACTTCCTCTATACCGGTCTTAACCATCAATCAACAATAACGACCCAAACTTGGTCTTTCATTTCAATATTTAATCTCAAAGGACTTTATTCAATGCCGGTATAAGGACTTAGCTACACTCTAGTCTTTAATCTCATTTCATGTTCATAAAAATTGAGTATTCACACTCACAAATTTTTCTCATGATTCATCATGATCTTTTATTCCATTTACATGTACAATTTCATGTATAATACGAAAATTTCATTTTTTTCAAACTTATCACATTTATAATTTAACTTCACATAATTTCTTTTCATTCATAAAGTCAATCTTTCACTTATTTAAGCCCAAATCACATTTATCTTTACTTAAATTTTTCATGACACAATCTCATTTTAACTCTTTACTCAAAAAAAAAAATATTAGAAGAAAAATATTTATTTTCCTTAATTAATCAATATTCTAAGAAATTGTATCAAGTTCTTTTCCTCAAAATAGCCTTTAATTCTCATTATAATACGTCAAAAGCTATAGAAAAATTCTCATGAAGTCTAGGCATTTTTAGAATATTTCTAATATTTTTTCCTCATTTTTAAAAACATTTAAAACTATAATATATATATATATATATATATATATATATATATATATATATATATATATATATATATATATATATATATATATAATCATTTTTTTCTAAAAGTGGCCAGAGCCGGATTCAAACCCACGCACAGCAGACCGCACCCTGCTACCGTAACCGCCTTAAGGCACCATCGAAGACCAGAAAATCCACTATGGCTCACTGTTAAATGTATAACTTGAATTATATTTAAGTTCTCGATTTCGGTATTTGAGTTAAAATTGATTTCAAAAAATAAAGTCTTTGGAGAGACTCGAACCCAAGCACACAGTGCCCCGCCGTGCTACAGTAACGCTCTAACGGTGCACCTGAAGACCAGTATGACCAAAGTGACTAATCGATGTGAGATGAGTTGAGTTACTTTTAAATCAACTTTCTGTTTGTTACTAATATTTCATATTTCAAAAACTCTTAAACTCTTTTCTCCAATAATTTATTTCATGAAAATTTCCAGATTACTAATCTTATAGATTTGCAACATAACGGTATTTTAAAATTGTTATTTTGATATAAAAACATGAATTTTTCTTTCTAATTTGTATTCTTTTTCTACAATTTTGACATTTAAAAACAATCATGATTTCCACCGAATTTAGCACCACAATTATCACATAAGTTTGTTTTCTTGCTTTCTTTTATTTCTATGACAATTTCTAGAACATACTCTTTTATCATACCAGTGTCACATTAATTAATATAGCATAAATCAAATATTTCAATTAACCAACTAGCCATTTACAAGCATATTTCCTTAATCTAACATGGTTCAAAATTCACATTTCATAGCAACATGATAATTTTAATGTAATAACCACAATTTATAGCAACTATCAATCAATTCATCAAGCATTCATTTCATTTTTAACTAGTCTCTTTTTAAACAAACCCATGGCCAAATTAACTAGTTTTCCTTAGCAATTTCATCAGTTTAATCCCTAGCATGATATCTACAAAAGAAGTAGAGAAATCACCCTCCTTTTTTGAAGAAAAAAAATTAGAATGCTCCTAGAAATCTCCTTGAACACACGAACGGTTCCTTCTCCTCTTAGATTGTGCCACCAAAATGCCTTCTCCTCCTTGCTTGATGGAAACCCGAGCTCCTCTCCTTGCTTCTTGATGATAGGCCAGCCTCAAAAATGAAAGGGAACACACACACAACTCTTTCAATCTTTTTACTCACAATTGCTCTCAATCTTTTTCTCACAACTAGTTTCTTTCTTTCTTTTTCTCTTGTAAATTTTTCTAGTTCTTTACATGAAGAAGATGAGGGGGTATTTATATTTTTTTCAAAGCAAAATGAAGGGCTAAGATTGATCTAGATGGATGTAGATTAGGGAATAGGATGTATTAGGGAGTTAGAACAACTACCCATGAACATAAAACTACCTCTCCACTACTACATCTCTCCCACCTCTCTCTTGAACCATCCAGCCACCCCCATGCACACTCCAAACACGTGCTAGTGCAATGCACGTGTCACACCAAGCACACCTAGTTACTAGTTGTACATGTTAATTAGTTAATTTGTTACAAAAACAAGTCTACCCTACAAGTTGTGTTATTTAAAAGAGAATTAAATTAGTGGGCTCAATCTAGTAGGCTAAAAGTCTATGGGCTTCTAATTAAAATAATTAAATTAATTAGTGTGGGCTAGAATTAGAAAATTAGGCCTAGTGTTTAAATAGGCTTTTTAAATTAAAAATAGAAGAATTAAAATACTTGTTCATGATATGATAATAAATAATTCTTTAAGGGTAAATGTACATAAATTGCACGTGCAAAACACGTGAAATCAAACAAACTCATATTTAATTTATAGATGAAAATTCAGGATGTTACAACACTCCCTCCTTAGAATAGTCCCGTCCCCAGAACTACGCTTAAAGAGTGATAAAACAAAACACAACAAGAAAGAAAACAAATCCAAATCAAACAAAGAGCTCAAGATGATTCTTCAACATCCTCTCCTCGGATTCCCAAGTAGCCTTTTCAACCAACCGGTTTCTCCAGACTACTTTGACCATCCGTATCGTCTTGTTCCTCAAGACTTTCTTCCGATGATCCACGATCTCAACCGGTAGCTCAATGTAACTCAGATCCAACTGCAAACCCTCCGACACTTCGGGCAAATAGTGACTTGGATCAGAAATGTAACCTCTCAGCATAGACACATGGAAGACATTGTGCACCTGAGACAACTCTTTCGGTAACTCCAACCGGTAAGCAATTTTTCCAATCCTCTTCAATATCTTATATGAGCCTATGAACCTTGGGGCTAACTTCCCACCTCTGCCAAAGCGAATCACATCTTTACTAGGTGATACCTTCAGAAAGACAAGGTCACCAACTTCGAACTCAAGGTCCCTCCTCCGATTGTCTGCATAGCTCTTCTGACTACTCTGAGCATCCACCAACCTCTTCCTGATCAAAATAATCTTTTCAAAGGTCTGTTGCACGATCTCAAGCCCAAACATCTGCTGCTCCCCCACTTCAAACCAGCAAACAGGTGTTCTGCACTTCCTACCATACAGAGCTTCGTACGGTGTCATCCCAATATTAGTCTGAAAACTGTTGTTGTAGGCAAACTCTACCAGAGCTAGATGCTTTTCCCAACTGCCTCCAAAATCTAGAACACAATACCGAAGCATATCCTCAAGCACTCGATTGACTCTTTCAGTCTGTCCATTAGTCTGAGGATGGAAGGCATTGCTGAAATCCGTCTTAGTAACCAAAGCTGCCTGAAGACTCCTCCAGAAATGCAAAGTAAACCGCGTATCTCGATCAGATACAATGGTCAATGGAACACCATGAATCCTGACGATCTCTCCAACATACAGCTCGGCTAACTTGTCCATAGAAGAAGTGAGTTTCATAGCCATGAAGTGAGCTGACTTGGTTAGGCGATCGACTATGACCCAAATCGCGTCATTATCCTTCGAACTCTTGGGAAAACCCGTGATGAAATCCATGCTGATGTTATCCCACTTCCATTCCGAAATGGGTAACAGTTACAACAAACCTCCAGTCTTCTGATTCTCGGCTTTCACCTGTTGACAAATCTCACACCTCGCCACAAACTCAGCCACATCCTGCTTCAAATCTGACCACCAGAAATGTTGCTTGATGTCCTTGTACATCTTGGTGCTCCCAGGATGTACCAACAAAAGAGTAGCATGTGCCTCCTGAAGAATACTCTCCCTCAATTCTGATTGATCCGGAACACATAGCCTCTCTCCAAACCACAACAATTCATCCCTGATCGGAAACTCTGATAATCTGCCTGCACCAACCTGCTTCTTCATCTTCTAAATATCTGCATCTTCTTTCTGACTTTCTATAATCCTTTCATTCAGCGTGGGCTAAAGCCTCAGCTGAGCCAAAGATGCTCCCAAATCTTGCCAACAACCTCAATACCAGCCTGATCCAACTCCTCTACAAGATGCCTCTGGGTCATAATCAACCTAGCCAAACAGCTTTTACGGCTAAGTGCATCAGCAAAAATATTAGCCTTCCCTGAATGGTACTTAATCTCTGGACGAATGTCCTCAAGTACTTCTAGTCATCTCCATTGCCTCAGATTTAGGTCCTTCTACTGATAGATGTACTTCAAGCTTTTGTGGTCTGTGTACATGTTTAATTTCTTACCGTACACGTAATTTCTCCATTGCTTCAAGGCAGAGATAATCGCAGCCAACTCTAGATCATGAGTCAGATAATTCTTCTCATGCGATCTTAGTTGCCTAGACCCATTAGCGATCACTTTTCCTTCTTGCATTAAGACACAACCAAGCTCACGATGTGAAGCATCGCTGTAAACATCATACTCAATACCTGCTCTAGGCAAAGCCAAAATAGGAGCAGTAGTCAGCTTCTTTTTCAAATCCTGAAAGCTTGCCTCGCACTATTCATTCCACTTGGAATTCACATTCTTCTTGGTCAGACCAGTGAGCGGCACGACTATCTGAGCATAGCCTTGGATAAACCTCCTGTAATATCTAGTTAGCCCAAGAAAACTTCTGATTTCCTTCACTGTAGTAGGCCTTGCCCAATCCTTCACCGCCTCTATCTTCTGCGGATCATTTGCCACTCCCTCCTTAGAAAGGATGTGACCCAGGAATGCCACTTTAGACTTCCAGAATTCGCACTTGGATAACTTGAAATAAAACTCATGCTCCTGAAGCTTCTTCAGAACCTCAGCTAGATGCTCAGTGTGCTCCTCCTCCGACTTGGAGTACACAAGAATATCGTCGATAAACACCACGACAAAAGAATCAATAAACGGCCTCAGAACTCTGTTCATCATGTCCATAAAGATTGCAGGTATATGCGTCACTCCAAATGGCATAACTAAGAATTCGTAATGCCCATATCGAGTTCTAAATGCAGTCTTATGTAAATCTTCAGCTTTCACTCGAACCTGATGGTATCCCGATCGAAGATCTATTTTGGAGAAAACAGCTGCTTCTTATAGACGATCGAACAGGTCATCAATTCGTGGAATATGATATTTATTTTGAATAGTGACTTTATTCAACTCTCGGTAATCGATGCACATCCTCATCGACCCATCCTTCTTATTCACCAATAGTATCGGTGCTCCCCAAGGCGACGCACTCGGCTGAATACTGCCTTTCCCCAATAGTTCCTCAATCTGCCGTTTAATCTCATCCTGCTCCACAGGCGCCATCCTATACGGTGCCTTGGAAATGGGTGCACTCCCTAGTTGAATAGTGATGTTGAACTCTACATCACGATGCGAGGGTAACCCGGGCAAATCTTCCAAGAACACAGTCGGGTAATCCCGAACCACTGAAATTTTCTGCACCTCCACAGGAACCTTCTTCTTGCTGATAGCTGCCACCAAATCTGAACATCTCTTCTTCCCTTGGAAAGTGACTACAGGACCTCCTGGAGCCTTCACTGTTACTTCCTTGGTCTTACACTCGATGTTCGCGCTGTACACCGACATCCAATCAATGCCAATGATAACATCGACCCCCAGGATATTCAGCTCGATCAGATCAATCCCGAAAATCCTTTTCCCAATCTCAATTTCACAGTCTGCATAGTACCGATTAGTGGTTAAAGTCTCTCCTGATGGAGTAGCTACTGCTAAGATCTTGCCTGGAAAGTCCTTCGGTTCAACTCCAAGACTTTAGCAAATTAGGTGATATAAAAGTATGAGAGGATCCAGTATCGAACAAAACAACAGTTTTCTTTCCATTCAAATAAAGTTCTCTTGTTACATAACACACTCTCGTTATATAACAGTTCTACTAAATAAACAGGAAAAAGAGAACAACAGAAAACTTCTAAACATCCTCCCTTGTACCAGTGATGACGTGATCCACTTCATCAGCATCGGCCTCAGTCAAAGCAAATACTTGCCCATGCTGGTACGTCTTCTTCCCAACATGCTGCGTTGGTCCATTACTGACGACATCTCGCAGCTTAGGGCAATAAGATCTGTAATGATCTTTCTCCCCATAATTGAAACAAGTCACCACAAGAGGCTTCACCCAACCATTTCCAGGTCTCCCAGCCACACAGCGTTCGTCCCAGTAGGTTTGAACTTTTGAGCTGGCAGCTGCCCTCTGACATTCCCAGAAATTGCAGGCCTCTTCCCAATATTCCAGTTGTTCCTCCGGTTCTGAACAGCATGGAACTGCTCCATATCCACCTCAGTAGCTGCAGCTTGCTTGACTAACTTATCAAACCTCCTGATACCAAAGGGTATATTCCTTGATCTCAGAATTGGCCTCAAACCGTGCTCAAACTTCCGAGCTTTCTTCACCTCGTCCATCACAAGTTTGGATGCATACCTCGAGAGTTGAGTAAACCTTGTCTCATACTCCCTGACAGACATGCCTCCCTGCTGCAGTGCCAGGAACTCCATCGCCTTCTTCTTTTGGACATCAGATGGAAAATAGTGATCGCGGAACTCCTCCAAGAATTCCTCCCAACCAAAAACACCATTTTCCATAGTCCGCTTCATCGACTGCCACCACACAACCTCATCCTTCTCAAGTTGCAAAGTAGCCAACTTCACCTTGCTACCTTCTAGAGTTTCCAAGACTTCAAAGATAGTCTCGACTTGCCGAATCCAATTGTCAGCTGCATCTTGGTCTGACTTCCCTTCAAACACTGGTGGCCTCATCCTCTTGAATGACTCCACGAGTTTGATCGCCTCAGGAACTAGATTCGCAGGCATCCCCCTAAGGTTTTGATTCATGGCAACGTCATTGAGGGTCTGGTAGACTCTAGCCAACTCTGTTTCCGAGTCGAGTCCACAGCTGGGTCCTTCTCCATTCCTTGATCTTCTTCCAGCCATATTCTGATTCAAAAGATCCATTAAATTCGAAGTACAAAATATGAATTTAAACTAACTTCTTTCATTTTATTGAATTCAAACTTTGTACATTCAAATTTAAAGTATCGTCTGACATCAAGCAAAAGCATTGAGAAGATACAACATTCTAATCCCTACGATTCCTCTTGGCTTGCCTAAGCTCTTCCCGTAGTTCTGCCACTTCTTCCTTCAGTACATCGTATGTGTTCTTGCTCTTATTGAGTTCCTAAACACGATGCCTGAGGGTTAAAATATTCTCCTTGCACTTGGCATACTGCGCCTATAATAGCTCTACTCTCTCTCTCTGAGTCTCCACTTGACTCTGAAGGGTCTTGATGAGATCTCCCCGATCTATTTCTTCCTTGTCAGATGAAATGTCCGTGAGTCCGGAGGAATGTCCACTCTAGGGTGTTGTTCCTTTTAAATTTGTACTACTTGGAAACCTAGCTCTGATACCATTTGTAATGTCCCTGCCCCAAACTCAGACAATTTATTTATTTATTAGTACAACTGCCCACCACAGGCTGCCTCTCAAAAAGTGGTTAATCGGATTGGTGACTCTTAATCATAGGCATTATTATTTATTATTAATTATTCTATTAATATTCCCGATATGGAATCTTTTTCAATCACATTCTCCCGTTCTCTTTCGCTTGCTGAGAGAGACACAGGCAACCGCGGCGGGCCCCCTACTTCCACGTGGGCACACCCACCCACGTCATGTAGCATACAGTAGTAGCAGCATTGCTGCTTCATTCCGTGGGCCCCCCACTCTGCCAAAGCCAGTCAACAACCCATTTCCATATAATTCTCATCATTTTAATTCCCATATAAACCCTTTCATAGAAATCTTTCTATAGGGCACACTTTCCAAATTAATTATATATATATATATATATATATATATATATATATATATATATATATATATACACTACTATATATTATACCTCTTGAAATTATGGGGTGTTACATACACCCCCCTTTAGAAATTAGCGTCCTCGCTGAGTACGGTGCATGCACAACCTAGTGCAGGATCTCCTTTTTAGCCGATGTGGAATGGTGTACCCTGATTCTGCTAGATGTACAATATCCCGATTCTACGTGTTGTCCAGTCCTCTAGCCCACCTCAGAGAATTTACCGGGCAACCTGACCCAATCCCGCTCCCTCTCAGGAATACTTACCAGTACATCTGCTAGGTCCATCTCAGGCATAAACTCTGTACCCACACTCGGTATCAAAAGTCGGCTCTGATACCACTCTGTAACACCTTGAATTCCAAATAAGACTAAATTCGAAGTTCCACAGGATCTTTACACTTCACTTCATACAATTTTATAAGGAATTAAAAACTTTTATTACAACAATAATTTACATTTTACACAGCGGAAGTAAATTACAACATAATACATGAATTAAACATCAACTTGAACATTTCTTTAAGCAGCAATCAATCTTTAGTCTTGTCAATCACTTTATCCTGCATAGAAATTGTGGCTACGTCAGTTGCATACAACTGACACTAGGATATAATACATCAATTTTTCTTACTTAGAAAGCACACACTTGTCACAAAGCAAAGCTAAGGAGGACAATCCTATTGATGTCGTCTGTGAATGTGCACTTAGTCCTTAATGCAGTTATTTATATTACATGATACTAATGCGCACTTGTTCAGATTCTATGCATCCCATACTACATAGGTCCAAGGAAAAGCCCTTAATCATTCTTCATCTTGTAGGGTTGATTCCCTCGCCATGATTTAAACTACTACGGTAACTACGGTAAGTATCCTAGATATTCTATGAGTTACGAGCCCATGTCCAGACAGCCTGGAGGGGAATCCCACGTAGTGACATGACGCATCATGCAGAGCCTATGGACAATTCAACCTTCGTTATGGAACGATGGCTCCACATGTAGTCACCAAACACCCCACAAGCGTCACCACGGTCCCGATAATTCCGAAGATGTATCCACGTTATGACATGACGCATCAAGCAAGCAACCTATGAATACTCTCACACCGTAAATTCGAGGCCCTCATACATGTATTTTTCTTCTACTTTCATCACATCTTCACTATTGTATTGTCCTTAGTTATTTGAATCATGAATAAAAATCAACACCCTAGTGTTACCACTTCTTCTATACCGGTCTTAACCATCAATCAATAATAACGACCTAAACTTGGTCTTTTATTTTAATATTTTATCTTAAAGGACTTTATTCAATGCCGGTATAAGGACTTAGCTACACTCTAGTCTTTAATCTCATTTCATGTTCATAAACATTGAGTATTCACACTCACAAATTTTTCTCATAATTTATCATGATCTTTTATTCCATTTACAGGTACAATTTCATGTATAATACTACAATTTTATTTTTTTTCAAACTTATCACATTAATAATTTAATTTCATATAATTTCTTTTCATTCATAAAGTCAATCTTTCACGTATTTAAGCCAAAATCAAATTTATCTTTATGTAAATTTTCCATGACACAATCTTATTTTAACTCTTTACTCCAAAAAAAAAAATAAAAGAAAAATATTTATTTTCCTTAATTAATCAATATTCTAAGAAATTGTATCAAGTTCTTTTCCTCAAAATATTGTATCAAGTTCTTTTCCTCAAAATAGCCTTTAATTCTCATTATAATACGTCAAAAGCTGTAGAAAATTTCTCATGAAGTCTAGGCATTTTTAGAATATTTCTAATATTTTTCCTCAATTTTTAAAACATTTAAAACTATATATATATATATATAGATAATTATTTTTTTCTAAAAGTGGTCGAAGCCGGATTCGAACCCACGCACAACAAACCTCGCCCCACCGCAGTAACCACCTTAAGGCGCCACCGAAGACCAGAAAGGCCACTATGGCTCACTGTTAAATGTATAACTTGAATAATGTTTATGTTCTGGGTTTCGGTATTTGAGTTAAAATTGATTTCAAAAAATAAAGTCTCTAGAGAGACTTGAACCCAAGCACACAGTGCCCCGCCGTACTACAGTAACGCTCTAAGGGCGCACCTGAAGACCAGTATGACCAAAGTGACTAATCGATGTGAGATGAGTTGAGTTACTTTTAAATCAACTCTCTGTTTGTTACTAATATTTCATATTTCAAAAACTTTTAAACTCTTTTCTCCTCTAATTTATTTCATGAAAATTTCCAGAGTACTAATCTTATAGATTTGCAACATAACAATATTTTAAAATTGTTATTTTGGCATAAAAACATGAATTTTTCTTTCTAATTTTTCTTTCCCGAGCTCCTCTCCTTGCTTCTTGATGTTAAGTCGGCCTCCAAAATGAAAGGGAACACACACACACACCACTCTCTCAATTTTTTTTACTCATAATTGCTCTCAATCTTTTTCTCACAACTAGTTTCTTTCTTTCTTTTTCTCTTGTAAATTTTTCTAGTTCTTTACATGAAGAAGATGATGGGGTATTTATACTTTTTTCAAAGCAAAATGAAGGGCTAAGATTGATCTAGATGGATGTAGATTAGGGAATAGGATGTATTAGGGAGTTAGAACAACTACCCATGAACACAAAACTACCTCTCCACTACTACATCTCTCCCACCTCTCTCTTGAACCATCCGGCCACCCCCACGCACACTCCAAACACGTGCTAGTGTAATGCACGTGTCACACCAAGCACACCTAGTTACTAGTTGTACATGTTAATTAGTTAATTTGTTACAAAAACAAGTCTACCCTACAAGTTGTGTTATTTAAAAGAGAATTAAATTAGTGGGCTCAATCTAGTGGGCTAAAAGTCTGTGGGCTTCTAATTAAAATAGTTAAATTAATTAGTGTGGGCTAGAGTTAGAAAATTAGGCCTAGTGTTTAAATAGACTTTTTAAATTAAAATGAGAAGAATTAAAATACTTATTCATGATATGAAAATAAATAATTCTTTAAGGGTAAATGTACATAAATCGCACTTGCAAAACACATGAAATTAAACGAACACATATTTAATTTATAGATCAAAATTCAGGATGTTACACGAGATCCATGCCGAGCATCGAGCCAGGTGGCCTTACTTTTGAGGCAATTTAATGGAAATGTTGGGTGCCTGCTGGAGATCCATGTTGAGCATTGAGCCAGGTGACCCTGCTTTTGAGGTAATTTTGTAGAAATGTTGGGTGCCTACTCGAGATCCATGCCGAGCGTCGAGCCAGGTGGCCTTGCTTTTGAGGAATTTAATAAAAATGTTGGGTGTCTACTCGAGATCCATGTCGAGCGTCGAGCTAGGTGACCTTGCTTTTGAGGCAATTTTGTGAAAATGCTGGGTTCCTGCTCGAGATCCATGCCGAGCATCGAGCCAGGTGGCCTTACTTTTGAGGCAATTTTGTTGAAATGTTGGGTGCCTGCTCGAGATCCATACCGAGCATTGATCCAAATGGCCTTGCTTTTAAGGCAAATTAGTAGAAATGTTGGGTGCCTGCTCGAGATCCATGCCGAGCGTCGAGTTAGGTGGCATTGCTTTTGACGCAATTTTGCGAAAATGATAGGTGCCTGCTCGAGATCCATGCCGAGCGTCGAGCCAGGTGGCCTTGCATTTAAGGTAATTTAGTGAAAATGCTGGGTGCCTACTTGAGATCCATGCCGAACGTCGCGAAAGATGGCATTCCCGAGGTGCATGTCAAGGCTCGAGCATTTTAGACTTGGAGAGAAATTGGTCTTGGGGAGAAATTGGACTGTATGTGGGCCATTCCTGTGGTGACACGTCATGTTTAAGGATGCCAAGGAGTCGATGGTTTCACTTTATATCCCCCACCTCTTTTCTCATTTTTCACCTTTTCTCTCTTTCTCTACGATCCCAAGTTTGCTCTCCAGCACTGTTCAGTCACCAGTGGTGATCTTTTTCGGCAACTTTCCCGGCATTAGAAACATGTTAGTTTTTTTCATTATGTCGAAGGCTCGATCTGGTTCGTCCACCACCACCTCGGGTCAGGATGAAGGCCCGCTTCTCTCCAACTCAACATCTTGGGAATCAGTGGAGAGGGTTTATGAAGTTGAGCGACTCAGAAGGGAACGTTCACGGGCAGAGGGCGACGAGGAGGAAGTTTTTGGTAATGTGGAAGAGGATGAGATAATTGAGGCAGTGGGGGATGACGAGGGAGTTGAAGTCGTCGATGGGGACAAGGAACCCGAGAACGATCCCTCGGCAGAAGATGAAAATCTAGCCCCTTTCGCGATGCCCTCTCCCCTGAGGGGTTGTCGTGTCCGACGGAGGAAAACAAAGTGGATCCTACCGGACAGCCCGAACGAGATGGCCCCTGAAGTCAGACTCGATGTCCGCTTCATCATATAGCCGGGAACCATTAAAATGTACCCGGAAGATGTCAATGAGTTGGTCTGGTACGAAGTGCAACCGTCCTCGCCTGGTCGATAGAAAATCTCCATGGAAAAAATGCCAGCTGTACTGACTGCGGACGACATTCTGGTTATCCGAGCCAGCTACTTTATTGGTCAGGAATATGAGCTGTTGATCCCCATCCCCTAGCTCTGCCCCATGGATAACTTGGCTCCCTGCTTCTGTATATTTCCGATGGACACGTTTTGCTCGTGTTTGCGACTGCCACTCCACCCATTTGTCCAGAGGGTTTTGAACTGGACGTCATTGAGTCCGATGCAATACGGGTCAAACTCTTGAAAGCAGCTCGTGTACTTTATGCTTCTTTGCAAAGAGAGGGGCGTGCCCCTGAGATTGAAATACTTCCGAGCGGTCTTGGGGATTAGCTCGTCCGACAAGAATGAAGGGATCTATTATATCTCGCCTCGCCGAGGGAGGAGGGTTGTACACGGACATCCGGACTCCATAAAGGGATGGAAGGGGAAATATTTTGTAGTTCGGATCCTGACACCCTAGGTGATACCCACTATTTGGAGTTTTTATAAGCCTAATCTTAAGGGTCCCCGCAAGTCCGATTTGCTGGCCGAGGAGTAGGCAGACGTTGAGCAGATATGTTTGGGCAACATCACTAGTTGGCCGAATGTGACAGAGAAGCATCTGGCTCGGATCGGACTAAGCCCCACTCCTTCCAGTATGTCTTTTGTCTAATTTTCATCTAAGTATTTTCCTTCGTCTTATACGCTTTTCTTTTTGCAGATATGGATGACTCGGAGATCGCTGCAAGGAGGGCATTGTTGATAGGGTGTAAAATGAACAGGACGGTTCTTCGTCCGTCCGAATCTGGCTCGAGAAATGGTCTGACCTGGACCGTTCGAACTGTTATACGAACCGAACATGAACAAATTATTAGGTCTGATGTTTTACCGATTTCGAGCTGGACATAAGTCCACCCGAGTATTATTGGGGTCTGATGCTTTACTGAACCTAGTCCGGACTATAAAAATTTTGTCCGATCTGGACCGAGCCGGACATAAGACCGTTCGATTAAATTTTTGGTTCGAGCTTGAACATATGACTATCCGGTCCCGTCCGGTCCGATTTACAGCCCTAGATGTTGAAGAAGAGGAAGGCCGAACAGGCCGAGCAGGGAAGCAGGATAAGGTCCCATCAGAGGTGGCTTCGGAGGAAACTTCCTCCCTTTAGCCGAAGAAGCAGAAGGCCTCCCAGTCTGGCCCAAGCTCCAGTAGCCTCCGGGTTACTGAGGTGGTGAAGAGTGGTCTCCCCCCCATCGCTCCAGCAGCCGAGGAGATCGAAGGAGACGTAGGGCTTCACCCATGGGCCCCGGACTGGGATATATGGAGTGGGGACACCTTGTCGGAGGGTCCAGTGACCATTGAGGTTGTTGAGAAGCTCACCCCTCCTCGGGACCAGAAGGCACAAGAGTTCGACACCATAGAGTCCACCTACATGAAGTGGGCTCTGGCAAGCGTGCAGGTAACCTTTGTTCTGTTTCGACTCTTTTGTAGTTTGTTTACTTTATATATTTTATCCAAGTATGATTCACTCGGCTTCAGGCTTGCATGGAGGGCGCTCAGCTGATGAAGCTGCACCATCAGGAGCTAAGGAAGGAGGTGAGAAATGCCCAGCACTATAAGCGTGAGATGAAGGGCCTCAAGATAGCGCAGCTGGTTATCGAAGCCCGCAACCAGGCCCTTCAGGCCGAGCTGGCTAATCAAGTCGATAGTAGCATGAGGAGGGAGGGGGAGCAGAGGAAGGAGGCTGAGAGGCATGTAAGAAAGGTGAAGCAGGCCGGCATTGATAAGGTCGTGGCCCAGGATGAGGTCTATATCCTGGCGGTCCGACATGTCAAACACTACCACCCAGAGTTGGATCTTGGCTAGTTTCATTAAGACATGGAGCTGCCCGAACACCCGTTGACTCCCGGGGGTGGTGGTGACGAGGATGTTGCGGCGATCGACCCCAACGCTGAGACGACTACCGAAGAAGAGGTTGGCCAGCCGTAGCATTTGCTATTTTCTTTTTCTTCTCTTTCCTCTTCTCATTTTGTAGATGCCGAACGTAGACTGGATACCACATCTTTGTAAATACATTTTTGAGTAATGAAAAGAGTTTTTGGCCGAACCATTTGACTTGAAATTTTGGGCATGATCTGTCATGTGAGATTTTTTGAATTTTAGCCAAGTATATAGGGCTCAGAATGATGTTTATCCATTTGCCTGTCAGATAGATGCGACATCGAGAGTAGACCCTAGTCGTGCTGAGAAGGCGCGGCTTAGGAGTAAGGTCTTGGCCCTAGAGTCCACTCTGACCCAGTGCCATAAAGAGGCTCGCTATCGAGAGGCGACTGTCCAATACTTCATGGATAAGTCAAAGGGACTTAGCTTGGAGCTAGCGCATTTCAAGAAGCTGATAGCCGACCGTGACTTGGAAAGTGTGGAAGTTGTGTTTTCGATGGCTAGCACTTTCGCTCGGCGGCCATTGTCTGAGTCTTTTCTTCGTGAGGTTATTGTGGAAAAGGAGTTGGAGGTACAACTGTATAAGATAATGCTCGGGATGTCCAGATCCCGATCCGTTTCTTTCGAAAGCGCTTGTCCTTCTGCCGGAGCCTTATTACCAACCCCGAGAATTGGGTCAGCGAGGCCCTGTTGCGCACAGAGCTCGGTCACGGGTGTGTCTACCTTGGCGGCACCGGGCGATCCTACGAACGATCCAACTAGCTCGGCTGGCCTTGAACTTGTCTGTATCAACACTGCGGCTCCGATACAGGATCCCTAGGCCGATTGTGAATGATGTAATAAATTTTCTCCTTGTAATGATACTTCCTTTGGTTGAAATAATAATAAGAGAATGTGATTGTATTGCTTTGGTGGGTTCTTTTGTCGTGCGCATACTTTCGATCTCCGAGGATGGGTCTTCGGCGTCCGGGCCGAGGGGGAAGTTCGAGCCGAGGGACGAGGACTAGAGATTAAGGGATCCTGAATGCCTAGCAATGGAGGGCATTTCATCTTCCAATGTCATAAATGTGTATCAGAAGTTTTGACTTCCCATGCCATAAATGCTCATCCCCTGAGGGATATATAACCCTCACCCCCCATCATTTCAATCGCACTCCACTGCGAGCTCTCGTCACCGGTGGCTCTCCTACCACCCTCTGACAGTTATAGGTAACGGCGATGAATGTTGTTTTATCCCTAGTTGTTAGCAGGTGAAAGGGGGGTCGACTCGGAGTGCGAGGCTCGAGGCACTTGCCAAAGGCGAGTGTCAAAAATAAAAATCTTGTCTGAGGGCTCCTGTGACCGGTGGCTCTCCTACCACCCTCTGACAGTTAGGGATAATGGTGATGAATGTTGTTTTATCCCTAGCCGCCAGCGGGTGAAAGAGGGTCGACTCAGAGTGTGGGGCTCGAGGCACTTGCAGAAGGTGAGTGTCAAAAATAAAAATCTTATCTGAGGGCTCCTGTAACCGGTGGCTCTCCTACCACCCACTGACAGGGATAGTGGTAATGAAGGCTTCTTTACCCCTACTGTCAGCGGGTGAAAAGGGGGTTGACTCGTAGTGCGGGGCTCGGAGGTCCTTGCTGTGGGCAAGGACCGCAAATCAAACTAAAATTTTGGGTAAGTAGTGGGTTGAAGTCCCCACAAAGGGGCGAGGACGTTAGTACCCGATGTCCGAACCGAGGGGTTAGGACTTTGAGGGATTGAATAATCCCTCATAGGTGGTCGAAGTCCATGCTGAGGGGCGAGGACGTTAGTGGCCGAGGTCCGAGCCTAGGGGCTAGGACTTGAGGGATTGAAGAATCCCTCATCGATGGTCGAAGTCCATGCCGAGGGGCGAAGATGTTAGTTGTCGAGGTCCGAGCCAAGGGGCTAGGACTTAAGGGATTGAAGAATCTCTCATAGGTGGTCGAAGTCCATGCCGAAGGGCGAGGACATTAGTGGCCGAGGGTCTAGGACTTAAGGGATTAAAGAATCTCTCATAGGTGGTCGAAGTCCATGCCAAGGGGCGAGGACGTTAGTAGTCGAGGTTCGAGCCGAGGGATAGGACTTGAGGAATTAAAGAATCCCTTATAGGTGGTCGAAGTCCATGCCGAGGGGTGGGGACGTTAGTAGCCGAGGTCTGAACCGAGGGACTAGGATAGGGATTGAAGAATCCTTCGTGGATGGTCGAAGTCCAAGCTGAACGGCGAGGGTATGAGGGATTGAAGAATTCCTCGTGGATGGTCAAAGTTCAAGCCGAGCAGTGAGGACATGAGGGATTGAAGAATCCCTCATGGGTTGTCAAAGTCCAAGCTGAGCGGCAAGGACGTGAGGGATTGAGAAATCCATCGTATGTAGTCGAAGTCCAAGCCGAGCAGCGAGAACATGAGGGATTGAAGAAACTGCATGGATGGTTGAAGTCCAGGTCGAGGGGAGAGGACGTGAGGGATTAAAGAATCCCTCGTAGGTGGTCGAAGTCCAAGCTGAGTGGAAAGGACATGATGGATTGAAGAATCCCTTGTGGATGGTCGAAGTCCAAGCCGAGGGGCGAGGACGTGAAGGATTGAGAAATCCCTCGTAGGTGGTCGAAGTTCAAGCAGAGCGGTGAGGACATGAGGGATTGAAGAATCCCTCGTGGATGGTCGAAGTCGAAGCCGAGGGATGAGAATGTGAGGGATTGAAGAATTCCTCGTGGGTGGTCGATGTCCAAGCTGAGCAGCGAGAATGTGAGGGATTAAAGAATCCCTTATGGGTGGTCGATGTCAAAGCCGAGCGGTGTGGATGTGAGGGATTGAAGAATCCCTCATGGATGGTCGAAGTCCAAGCCGAACGGCGAGGTCGTGAGGGATTGAAGAATCCCTCGTGGGTGGTCAAATTCCAAGCCGAGCAGAGAGGACGTGAGGGATTGAAGAATCCCTCGTGGATGGTCGAAGTCCAAGCCGAGGGGCGAGGACGTGATGGATTGAAGAATCCCTCGTGGGTGGTCAAAGTCCAAGCCGAGCGGCGAGGACATGAAGGATTGAGAAATCCCTCGTAGGTGGTCGAAGTCCAAGCCAAGCGGCGAGGACGTGAGGGATTGAAGAATCCCTCGTGGATGGTCGAAGTCCAAGCTGAGGGGCGAGGATGTGAGGGATTGAAGAATCCCTCGTGGGTGGTCGATGTCCAAGCCGAGCGGTGAGGATGTGAGGGATTGAAGAATCCCTCGTGGATGGTCGAAGTCCAAGCCGAACGGCGAGGACGTGAAGGATTGAAGAATCCCTCGTGGATGGTCGAAGTCCAAACTGAGGGTCGAGGACGTGAAGGATTGAGAAAACCCTCATAGCCATGCCGAGCAGCGAGGATTTAAGGAATTGAGAAATCCCCAAACTTTACTTGTTAAACAAAATTTCCTGCCTTTATTTCATGTATGTTTATAGGGGAATTGGCGCGTAGCGCGTATTACAATGGTAGGATCTCCCTCACTTTCCCTCTTGGAACTTGACTAGGTGCTTCGCGTTCGAGGGCATCTTAACCACCCTGCCCCCCAGGTCTTCGAGTCCGTACGTACCGGAACGTTCCACTTGGGATACCTTATATAGGCCTTCCCAACTGGGAGCTAGTTTGCCTCTAGCTGTGGGCTAGAAAATTGCGAGCTTTCTAAGCACGAGTTCGCCTTCCTTGATGTTGGTCGGACGGACTTTCTTGTTTTATAACCTCTAACTCGCTGCTGATATATGGCTCGTCAGATGGTGGATCTTTCTCGGACTTCGTCAACGAGGTTCCAGTTTGCCCTGAGGTCGCTTGAGTTTGATTCCTCGTCGAAGCCCATGTCCCTAGGTGATGGGAGACCGACTTCCAGAGGGATAACCACCTCGGCCCCATGTGCCAGGTTGAATGGGGACTCGCCGGTCGGGATTCTCTTAGTGGTACGGTGTGACCAAAGGACGCTCGATAACTCGTCAACTCATAGACCGTTAGGGGATTGGTCCAACCATTTTTTGAGACTGTCAAGGACTTGCCGGTTGACATTTTCCGCTTGGCCATTTGACTGGGAGTGGGAGATTGACGAGAAGCGCTGCTGAATCCCGAGGTCATCACAAAACTTTCGAAAATTTTTGTTGGGGAACTGGGTTCCGTTATTGATGACTAGCACGCGCGGGATCCTGAACCGACAGATGATGTGTTTCCAGAAGAATTTTTGGGTTTGAAGTTCTGTGATCGTGGCAAAGGATTCTGCCTCGACCCATTTGGTGAAGTTGTCGATGGCCACAATGGGGAATCACCTTTGGCCCGTAACCTTTGGAAAGGGAACAACCAGGTCCATCCCCCACATGGCAAAGGGGATTGAACTGGAGAATGATTTTAGTTTGGCTCGAGGCGAGCATATGATGTGAGAGAACCTTTGGCAGGGGCCACACCTTTTTACCAGGTCTTGGGCGTCTTGAAATATAGTGGGCCAGTAGTACCCATGATTGGGCACTTTTTTGTGCCAATGACCTGCTGCCCATATGGCAACTCCCAATTCCTTCATGTAACTCGTCCAGGGCATACTTAGCTTCATCTGGTTTTAGACAGCGGAGGTAAGGTCTCCTGTCGGCCTTGGTGTAGGGGCGCTTGAAGAGCACGTCCTCAATTAGGGAGAACCTTTCGGACCGGATCCTCATAGTCTGTGCCGCAGCACGATCCTGCGGTAGCTCGTCGTTGGTCAGAAATTTTTGTATAGGATCCATCCACGTCTCTACGTGCTCGCCGGAGACGAGGCAAAGGACTTCGGGTTCTTCGATGCTGGGTTTGAGGAGGACCTCGACTAGGACAGTTCAGTCTAATCCTCCGAGGGATGACGATGCGAGTTCGGACAAGTAGTCGGCGTGATAGTTTTGTTCTCGTAGGATCCGTCGGACCTCCACCTGCTCAAAGAGCTCCAGGAGCTGTTTTGCGCGTGCCAAGTACTGGTCATTCTAAGGTCGCGGACTTCGTACTCCCCGGTGATCTGATTGACCACGAGCTGGGAATCACTGAAGACCCATATTCGTCTTGCCCCCGCCCGGTGGGCCAGTGTGAGTACAGAAATCAGAGCTTCATATTCTGCCTCGTTGTTTGTGGCCGGAAAGTTGAGTCGAAGAGAATACTGGAGGATGAAGTCTTCGGGGCCCTTAAGGATGACACCAGCTCCGCTCCCTACCTCGCATGATGATCAGTCCTCATAGACGTCCCATGCCAAGACGTCCTCTCGAATTTCTGGGGACTCGAGGATGGTGCACTCCGTAATGAACTCAGTGAGAGCCTGGCCTTTAATAGTGGTCCGAGGATGGTAGCTGATGTCATACTGGCTGAGCTCGATTGACCACTTAATTAAACGCCCGAAGTTCTAGGGCCTGACGAGGACCATCTTGAGAGGCTAATCCGTAAGGACGCGGACGGAGTGGGCATGAAAGTTGTCACGCCCCGCTTCCCAAAAACACGGAATACGAGCACGTGACAAAGCCCATCAAATGATTTTTCATCATGCATGAGCTGTAAGATCGACTCAGCATCATAACAAGAATATAACAAAATGTACACAACAACGCATGCATGAATAATTTATTAATCAACAGAAAATAATCGGAACAAAATAATAATATCCCAAGTAGTTTCAAATCCAGATCAAAAGATAAAACTCGGGACTATAAGCCCGTTACAAGGTTCAAGTAGCAACAAATATAAATAACTCAAATACAAGAAAATAATTAAAGCAGTTTTCCCGAGCGCAGCCTAGAACGTTTTCTCACCAATTCTAGCAGGCAACTCGTCTCCAAAGTCTGTATATAAATATAAAAAGTGGAAAAAATAGGGAAAATAAGATAAACGCCCTTAGTGCAAGTTAAGGCCGCAAATAGTAAAACAAGTACAAGAAATATGGAACAAGATTTGGAATCAAGAATGTAATAGGGATGCAACAAGTAGTGGGATTTAAGAACTAGCTAGCAAGAAGGACAACTCAAGTGACAAGGTTGGGTATCAAGTACTAGTAGTAGAACAAGTGGCTAGTGAACATGTAATGGTATCAAGCATCAAGTAATAAGTATCACGTACAAGTGTCGAGTAACGAGTAACAAGTCTCAAGTGTCAAGTTGTCAAGTACAAGTATCAAGTAGCGAGTGTCAAGTATTATGTTCAAGTATCGAGTCTCATGTATCATGTAATCAAGTATCAAGTAAGCATGTTTCATGTTCAAGTCTTGTAGTTATTACTATCTTGGTAGCACTTCATGTGCCATCCTTTTATCACATGGTTGCTACAGTCAATGCAATTTCGTTTAGGCCTAGTGGTGGATTTTATAGGGCGGTGTACTCAGGTCATGTAGGAAATACGAGCATGTGATCAAACCATGAGCACTATAGGTGGTCCCCGCAGGCACTAGAGGTGGCCCCCGTCAACCCTTGATGTGGCACTTAGTTCTACGTGGCACTTAGTTCCATCTGATTGCAAATACATATCATGTAATCATATAATGGGCACTAGAGGTAACCCCCGTAGGCACTAGAGGTGGCCCCCATCACCCATGACGTGGCACTTAGTTCTACGTGGTATTTAGTTCCATTTAACAAAAAATCATAGGAAACACGGGCTCCCTTCAGAGTACACTTACCTATATGTCCACTACTATGGTCTTTCTCTTAAACCCCGGCTTGTTATTTATTATTATCATCAAGCAAGCATGAAAGTGTGCGAAACAAGTCAAGTAAACATAATCAAGAACATGGAACAAGTCTAGGCTAGGTAGGGTACATGTTCGAGAGTCAAAACAAATCAAAGTATCAAGAACAACGAGAATCTCAAATCTGAACAGCATGACGTTGTTGCACCAAAACTGTGATTCCTATTGCTAAAAGATAGCAAATGTGGATCCATCAGAAGGTCTAGAAACTAGACTCCTGCCCGGTTCTAAAGAATATAATTAAGACATATAAAAGTTTTGGTAACATGTGTCAAAACAGAAAACTATACAACATTTGTGTTTAGCCAGAATTTATAAAACCGAGTTTATACATGTGAAACAGGGTTGAAACATCATTAATTAATTCTGAGAAAATTTTGGAATGTTCTCTAGGGTTTCCAGTATCAGCATGTAAAATTTCAAGTCATTTACTTACTGGTAGCATAGTTAAAATGATTGTAAACCAAAAAGGCACAGCAGTTTTTGTGAATCTGTGATTACCGACAAAGCAGCAGTAAAACTGCAATAGCTCCTAGACCGTAACTTAGAATTCAAAAATTCTGGATGTTATAGGCAACTAGACACTTAGGGCTACATTTTATATTCAGAACTCAAGTTCAGATTCTGGTTTTATCAGGGTCGAAACAGCAAGTAAAGATAAGAATAGCAGCAAGTGTGAATTTCTTTTATATACAAGTTGCATGATAAATGACTATTATGAGTTTAGATTAGTGTGTGATACAAATACAGATGCATTGGGGATCAAATCAGCAAGTCACATGTATTTCTCAACTCATAAGAATGTAAGATCAACACAATACATCATACAACACACGTCTACAAGTCAAGGGATTCATGTTCAAGTAATTAGGAGATAAAAAGGGTCTAACTAGTTTTGTAAATATATCAACGAAGGGTTGTGACTCTTAAGATTATGGAATCGATGAGGAATAATTTAAGATCAACAAACGATGAGACAAGGAGGAGTCACAACTACAATCTATTTACAGTATTTTCAATTAAATGCTTGTACTAGAACAGTAATTTGTACAAGAAGAATACTTGCCTTAGGGTGTAGACGATGAATCCGATGAAAGAATACCGGGAACGGATCCCGACACGGACACGAAGAACAGATCGAACGAACACACGAACCAATCACGAACACAAACCAACGAACGGATCACGATGACGATCAAGATCAAGATGATCAAACAACGATCGGGCGGATTGACATGGATGAGATCAAGATCAAGATTAACAAGATCGAACGGTCCAGATCATGGTGATGATGAAGTTGATGATGATTTCGATTGAACGGCCCAGATCACCCCGATGGTGACGATCGAGATGATGATGATCAAAGTAGATCCAACGGTCAAGATCAAGTATCTTGATGATGATGTTGTGATCAACGGTTGAGATTGAACATCAAGATCAAGATCACCAAGGCAATCGGACGGCTCACAATCGAAGTTGATCAAAACCCACGCAACAGCAACTTAGGGCAATGGCTGCACTGTGGTTCTGTCGACGAAGGAGAGGCAATGCTAGGAAGCTGCACTGCTGGTTGACTAGCTGACGGCTCAGATGACGGACGACAGCCGCAGGTGGCACACTGCGGGGATGGCAACGGAAGCACTGTCGTGCTACTGCGGCATCGGGAGGGAACGGCACAGTGGGTCATCGACCAGGGGGTGGTCACGACAGGGGCTCTGGCTGTCTACAGCAGCGGCGAGAGGAGGAACGGGAAGGTGGGAGTTGCTGGCAGTGCTGGTGGAGGTTGTGGCTGAAGGGCATGAGGGGAGAGGGCTAACGCAACGACTATCGAGGCACTGCAGTCGTGCGGCACATCGACGGAGGGAGGTCGACTGCAGAGCTACAGTCGGCAAAGGGGTCGTCGGAGCTGTGATAGCGCTGCAGTCGGGAGGAGCACCGACCTAATAGGAGGGGTGAACGACAGGGAAGTGCACTAAGGGGACACTGTAGTTGCTGCTGCCGTCTATTACATGTCGACGGAGGGACACAGGGGGGCGGCGCAGCAGGCGGGGCACCGGCTGAGGGAGTGGGCGCGAGGAGGAAGATGGATGGGGAAGGGGTGATGAAAGGAGTTGAGGTGGCTGGGGTTGATTAGGGTAGGGTTAGGTATAAACAGTAGGTTTATATAGGGTGAATTAGGGTAAAGTGGGTTACGGGTTTTGGGTTTAGGAGATAACGGGTCTGGGCTTAGGGATAATATTGGGTTTGGTATAAGCTTTTTTAAATGGGTTTTGGGTATTTCCTTTAAAATCCAATAAGGGAAATAGGGTTTTAAATTAAAATAATAAATAAATAATAAATCAATAATACCATGGTATACATAAATCCAATAGTATATAAAATCCAATGAGGAGATAAAATAACTAATACAAAGTAGGATTATATAACAAAAATATATTTGTTCTACAATATGAAAATTATTTGAATACTACAATACAATTATCGATAGAGATAGGTTTTAAATTAGGAATCAAGGGTAAAAGATATAAATAATAATCATAAACTTAAACATAATAATCAAAGTAATAATAAAAATATTTGGATTATAATAAAATATAATTGGGAACTAGTTATAAATAAAACTATTGATTAAAAATAGATTTTTAATATGAGATCAAAGAATACATTTTATCAAAAAGAATTTGAAAGCGAAAAAATGATTTACAAAAATTTTAAATACAGAAAATACACGGAAAAAGAAAATACACTCAAAATACAAGAAATGGGAAACAGGGGTTACAAAAGTATGGTCTGAGTTTTCTTGCGGCCATCACCAACACGTAGGCAATCTTTTCCGTTCTGGGGTATCGGACCTCGGCGTCGTGCAGGACCTTGCTAACATAATAGTGGGGCTTCTGCACCCTGTCCTCCTCTCTAACCAACACGGCACTAAGTGCGTGTTCGGTGGCGGCCAGGTAGAGGAAGAGTGGTTCACCCGGCTCTCGCTTGCTGAGGAGCGGTGGGTTGGCCAGGTAGGCCTTCAGCTGGTCAAACGCCTTTTGTTGAGAGGTTGCCCACTCGAACCTTTTTGCCCCCCTGAGGGACTTGAAGAATGAGAGTGACTTCTCTTCTGACTTGGAGAGGAAACGGCCGATGGCCGCCAGTTGCCCTGTAAGCCTTTGGACTTCTTTGATATTTCTTGGAGGGGCCATGTTTAGTATGGCCTGAATCTTTTTAGGGTTTGCCTCGATGCCGCGCTGGCTCACCACAAATCTGAGAAACCTTCCAGAGGAGACGCCGAAGGTGCATTTGGAGGGGTTGAGTCTCATGTTGTGAGATCACATGACCCCGAAAGCCTCCTCGAGGTCGCTGACATGATCCTGCCCTCTGCGACTCTTGACGAGCATATCGTTAATATACATTTCCATGTTCCGGCCTATCAGCTCTTTGAAGATCCGGTTGACAATCCTTTGATATGTGGTGTCGGCATTCTTCAGCCCGAAGGGAATGACTTGGTAACAGTAGAAGCCTTGGTCGGTCATGAAGGCGATCTTTGGTATGTCCGGTGGGAACATTCTGATCTAGTTGTAGCCTGAAAAGGCATCCATGAAGCTCAAAAGCTCGTGCCCCAAGGTTGCATCAATCAGGGCATCGATGTACGGGAGAGGGAACGGATCTTTAGGACAAGCCTTGTTAAGATCTGTAAAATCTATGCAGATTGTCCATTTTCCGCTCGTCTTTTTCACTATCACAATATTGGCCAGCCACTCCGGATAGCTGACTTCATGTATGAACCGTACCGAAAGGAGCTTGCCCACTTCTTCCCTCACTGCTTGTTGTCTGTTGGGGGCGAACTTACGTCGCTTCTGTTGGACCGGCTTCGAGTCCGAGCGAATGCTTAGCTTGTGCATTATGATGTCTTCGGAAATCCCAGGCATGTCGGACAGCGTCCAGGTGAAAAGGTCGGCATTTTGATGGATACATTTGCTTTAGGTCTGGGGCCAGAGATTGGCTTACTCGGAACCATTTTGACATGTCTCCTTCGGAGAAAGAGACCTCCTCTAGCACGTCTATGGGCTCTGAGCCTCGCTCGGAAGAGAGTTCTACCGCGTCAAGGGGAAAGACTCTACCCCCCACTGTGGTCATGTAGCACAAACGTGTCGATTCTTAATTACCCCAGACTACACCGATCCCGTGATCGGTGGAAAACTTCAGCTTCAGGTGATTGGCGGAGGGAACCGCATGGACTGTGAAAAGGCAGGGTCTGCCGAGGATAGTATTATAGGCAGCCTTAATATTGACCACCATGAAGTCCATTGCTTCAGTCCAAAGGGTGGGGGCCGTACCGGCGGTCACGTCAAGTGTGACAATTCCTTCGATCTGGATAGGGATGGCGGAGAACCCATGAAGCGTGTATCCCGCCAGCTTCAACCTTTCGCAGGAGAGCTTGAGGCTTTCAAATGCGGCAAGATATAGAATATTGACCGAACTCCCATTATCGACAAGGATACGCCGAACCTCATGGTTTAATGCTGAGGCTGACCACCAGGGCATCACAATGAGGCAGTCAGATGCCGTAGAGATCTTCGTTGGAGAATGAGACCGCCAGCCTCTGGCCCCCAAGGGGCAGATAGTTATGGACTGAGTTTACTTCTCGAACGAAAGCTTTGCGGGAAGTGTTTGATTATCCTCCCATTGGTCCGCCGTAGACACAGTGGAGGATAGCCAGCCCCCCGGCATCCTCGACTTCGAGGTTGGGCTCGGGCCACCTGCTAACCGTTTGGGGAGGATGCGAAGGTCGTGGATCACCCTTGTCCCTAGGGGCTGGTTCAGTGAACTCCCTCAGGTACCCTCACTGGATGAGGGCTTCAATCTCGTCTTTTAGGGCACGGCAATTATCGGTCTCGTGCTCATTTTTGCGATGGAAGCGACATTAGAACCTCTGGTCCTTGTTCATATTGTTGTTAGGTTTGGGAGGAAGGCGAACGGTCCTCTTGTCCTTGATCTCCAGGAGGATAGCCAACTAGTTTTGGGTCAGCAAAGTGTATCTATCGAAACGGGTGACTGGCGGGGAGCGTTTCTAGGCAAACACATCTTTCTGGGCCATCTTCATAGGCACGGAGACTTTGGTTTTCCTTTTCCCTTTGGCTAGGGTTGCTTTCAGGCATTCGGGGTGCAGGGCCTCCTCAGTCCGGATGTACTTTTCGACCCTGTTGAGAAGGTCGATAAAATCAAGAGGCGACTTCTTGGCCAAGGAAACCTTCAGCTGGCCGTGGCGAACATTGTGTCGAAAGGCTGCCGAGGTGACACTAGCATCGAGGGACGAGACCGCCCTAACTTCGGTTGTGAACCTTTGCACAAATTCACGGAGGGGCTCTCCTTCCTTTTGCTTGAGGTCCAGAAGGGACGCGCTCATTTTTTCAACCTTCCGGCTGGTCACAAAGTGGGCGAGAAAGTTCGCCTTGAGTTGGTCGAACGAGAAAACCAAACCGGGGGCAAGCTTCGAGAACCATTCCCTAGCCGAGCCATGCAGGGTGGCTGGGAAGGCACGACATAGGAGAGGATCCGATGTACTGTGAATCATCATGAGGGTTTTGAACCCTTCCATATGATCAGCTGGATCACTCTCGCCATTGTAGGTCTCAAACTGAGGCTGTCTGAAACTTCTGGAATCTCAGCATCTAAAATTTGATAGGAGAATGGGGTTGCTAGGCTGGTGCGCTAAGCCGAATTGTGGCCCTCCTTCGTTAATGTGGGCGAGGCGATTCTCCATCTCCTGGAGGACAGTTTCGCTCTGTCGCGATGGCTGGGACGAACCGTGAGACTCGGGACTCCAACCCTCTTCGAGCCTTGGGCTGACATTTTGTTGTTCTAAGCCAGGATGGCCACCGAGGGCTCGAAGAATCTCATTCCTAAAATCTCGAAACTTGACTCTCGAGACTAGAGCCTGTTCACCATGACCGGGCAGAGGTCATCCACCCCTCGGGGAGCGGCTGCAGTTATGCTCCCTACTTCGAGATGGGAGAGTGCTATGCATCAGAGCATGGTCGAAAGGAACCGCCCGATTCCTTGATTGGCTGATCTGGAGCCGAAGGTCGCTTACGGGCTGCCAGTGGTTGGTGATATGCCGTAAGTCTTTGGAAACCAAGCGAGAGGCGCTCGGACCCGATCCCACTGTACCATTGACTGGTGGTCGGTTAGATGCCTGAGTGTTCATGTGGCTGTGAGTGGGAGGGGGGTCTGGACGGCGTCCAGTGGTGAAGGCTCTTCTAGATTTTGGGAGCCATGGGATGGTTCGGCTTTAGGAGAGATCCGAGCTTAGGATCGAATCAGTCGTTGTTCCCACAGACAGTGCCAACCTGATGCTGCTTGTTTTAGGTGGGGGAGCAATAGGTGTGAGTTCTTGTAATTTGTGAACTGGAAGGGATGGATCTCGACCTCGGCTCGAGTCTGTTGCTAGAGATCGGCTCGGAAGAGCAGCTGGTCCTCGAATGACCGGGGTACCTGCAAAAGGCCTAGAAACACCTGGAGAAATCCCGGCAATAGGCCCTCCGACGATCTAGTGAGTCGCTGGAAAATAGACTAAGCGGCTAGGGTTCAAGTGGAGAAATATTCATTACCTTTCAAAGTGAGGAGGGGGCCTGGTATTTATAGGCAAGGGCAAACTGGTATTTGACCCTAATGGGTTGGGTCAGACCCGTTTGTCTGTGGGCCTGAAGTGGTGGAAGGCCTGTTGGACCTGTTAACCTGATGATCGGGGATGAGCGAAATCTGAGGAGATTCGACGGCCCTGACATGTCATCTATATCACATAAGATATCATCCAACAGCTGAGAATTGAACGACATGATTACATAGATTATGCATTAAATTAACAAAATATATATGGTCATATGCGCAAATAGTCCATCTTCTCTCCTTCCAATCTTCTCAGTTTTTGCCAAGGTTTTAAATCTCAGATTTCAGACTCATCTCGGCAAGGGGTGTTTCGTCTCGGATAGGAGATATCGGAGGAGATCTCGGGGAAATGGGATCATCTTGGATGTTCATTTCGGACACTCAATAAAAATATATTTTTTGTTACTAAACAATATATTAAATGTTCTAAATGTCATTTAACATTAGTGTGTCTATTTACTACTTTCTAATACTCTATAACTCTTAACACTTGTTGCATTCTTGTTGCAGGCCCAAAATGAGATGAATTTAGTATATACAAAAAGCTAAACAAACTGAAAACAAGACAGAGAAATTTGTAAAATTCATGGTGATGGTGTATGATAAATATGCATTATTTGTTGAATTTTGTAAATTATGGTTGCAGAGATTTTGTAAATTCATGATGTCATTTGACTAAGGATATTGGATGTTGCTCTATTTTTGAAAGCCAAACAATCTCTACTACTATAATGGGAGAAGGGGTTAGTGTAATTTGTCCTTCTACCAACCCGTGCAGCGCACGTGTTGGGTTGTGAACTAATTTTGGTAAATATTTTCGGCAGTGGACCAGTTTAGTAAATATTTCCGAAAGTGGACCATTTTGGAAATTATTTTCTTTATACCCTTTTCATTATCCCTTCAATGGACTAACTTTGGTTAATATTTTCGGCAATGGATCAGTTTGGTAAATATTTCCGAAAGTGGATCAGTTTGGAAATTATTTTCTTTTTACCCTTTTCATTATCCCTTCAATTTTTTTCACGTGCACGTGTGCACGTGTATAATACTAGTACATATTAAGGAAATCAAAGCTTCAGTTACTTGCGAGGCCATAGATAAATTCATCAAACTACTAGCACCCACAAATGATTAGCATAAAAATTGAATTATAAAATTCACGAATATATACAAAATCTAGAGTAGCAAAAATTAAATAACACTTACCTATCTCTTCTCATCATATGCTCTGGTATTGGTCCCAAAAGTCAAAACCCTCTCCAACATCGCCAAATGCTCCAGATTCTCTTGTGTAAACAATTCGAAGTGTTTAAAAGATTAGGATTTACAGAAGCAATAATGGATCTTAAGACAATATTTGTTATTTTCTATATTAACTTGTGTATCTATTTCAATCTCAGAGAAGAAAAAAGGGAGAATAGGTAGCAGAGGATTAAGGAGAAGCAGTAGTAGAAGAAGAAAAAGAAAACATAGTGGTCGTGGCAAACTGATCATTTCAACCCCCTACCATCAAAAACTTCCAATTGCAAAAGGCGGGCGCTGTTTTGGAATATTTATAATAGCTTCATGTGCTATTTTGAAAATATGAAAACTTCTAGTGCCATTATGGAAATATCAAATGTTTTGAGTGTCACTATGGAAAAATTGCAAATTTTAGCATATTTGAGACATCGAAGGACCATCAATTATATGAAAGATGCAACAAAAAAATACTAAAAAGCACTTGGAAGATTAAGGATACAATCACGGTTAATTGAACAACTAATAATGCCAACATATCGAGCAAATGAGTAACGAGCTCAATTAGAGAAGGATAGATAAAATCTAAAATAGTTGACTTATCTGAAATTTTTGGGTTGGTGTATTACAAACATTCAGAAATCCTTGAAAGAAATCACTTATGAGTTATAATTAAATAGATGACCTTCAAGTCATCAGAGACTACTGGTATTAACTAAAAAAATTATCGCATGTTTGAGAAAGCAAAGGGTTGGAATTTGTGGATCCAATACTCGATAATGGGGTTGGAGAAGTCAGATGAGAAGGAGAGTCGAAGTGGAAGCAAGAGGTCTAAAGTGGTTTGAAGCTACAGGCAGAGTTGTGGTCGACCGCACCCCCCGACCACGCTCCAGGAAAGTGTACGGTCGACCGCACAGTCGACTGTCCCGCTCTCTGATTCAATTTTGTAACTTGAAGAGGCGACCGGTCGACCGCACAGTCGACCGACCTGCTCTCTGTTAGACTTCGTGCAGTCGAAGAAAAGAACCGGTTGACCATCATGATGTTGCGGTCGACCGTCCCGACACTAATTGATGAGCGGCTGAGATTAAAGTTGTGGAATCCTATGTATATTGTATTGTGTACGATTTTAGGGTTAAGTGAAAAGAAAATAGATATCTATCAGCCGTCATTGAGAAAGAGGAAGATAGAGAGAAACCCTACACCTTGATGGTGAGTTCTTAAGAGAATTGTAAACCTAATCTTCATATTTCTAGTGAAAATCGTAGGAGTGCCTCTGCGTGAGGAAGTAGCCATTATTTTGGGTGAACCTCGAAAAAAATCTCGTGTGTTCTTGTGTGTTGCTTTGGGTTGTTCTTTCTTCTCTTGTTTTGATTCTATAGTTCTTGCATCTCGTCGTCGTCGTTGTTAAGTTTATTCCGCAGTTAGAATTCAACAAAGTGGTATTAGAGCTACAGGTTGGTAGTATTGATTGAGATGGAGGACAAGAGTAGAGTCAAGGATTTCGATGGAACGGATTTCACAATGTAAAAGATTCAAATGATTGCATATCTTCAACAGAAGGATCTAGATGATCCATTGTTTAGTGTGAAGCCAGAAGGGGCGGAGGTCGATTCGGTTGCGTTGGCAACCTGGAATAGATTGGATCAGAAAGCGATTGGGCAGATTTAGTTGTTGCTGGGCAGGACGGCACTATTTTACATTGAGAAGGCAAGAACCACAAAGGAGGCAATGGAGATATTGACAGACATGTTTGAGAAGACGAATGCAGCGAACCAGATCTTACACATAAAGAAATTAGTTAACTTGAAGTTGTCAGAAAGGGGTTCGGTTGATGAGCACATTAACAATTTCTGTATGGTTTACAATCAGATGGAATCGTCGGGTTGAAAGTTTGAGAAGAGGGCACAATCGTTGTTGTTGCTATCCAGTCTTCCCGATAGTTATGGCACAGTAAAGCGGACTATTACAAGCACCATGACTGATACGACAACCCTAAAGGATGTTATAAGCAGCATTATGAATGAGGATGCAAGGAGGAAAAGACATGGAGAGACTTCGGTGTCATATCCTAGCAATGTCGCGCTGTCAGTTATGTCGCGCTGTCAGTTGATAACTGTGGTAAAAGTAACAACAGAGGGAAGTCACAGAGCAGGAATCATAGGTCCAAGTCAAGAATAGGACATCGTAAAGGTGAGTGTTGGTACTGTAAGAAGCTAGGACGCATGAGAGACCAATGCGAAGAATATAAGAAAGCACAAGAACGGTCACAGGTAGCCAATGTGGTAAGTATTGAACCCCGGCTAGATGAATTGTGTTTATCTGCAGGATTTAATATTTTGCAATATCATTGGTGTATAGACTCAGGTGCCTTTTATCATTGTACTCCCATGAGGGATGTTTTTTAGGATTACAGGACAGGTAATTTTGGTACAGTTTTAGTTGGTAATAGGAAGATATGTCCAGTTGTAGTTAGAGGGACTATGAGAGGGAAGGCTCACAATGGTGGGCAATTGGTCTTGTATAATACAAGACATATTCCGAGCTTGAAGAAAAACTTGATCTCAAAAACTAGACAAAGAAGGGTTTACAACAACTTTTGGACATAGAGAATGGAAGGTGACTACAGGTACCAGGTTGGTGGTAAAAGAAAAGCGTGGTGACACGTTGTACTTACACAGGGAAGGTGATTTAGGTGATATCATTGCTACAACATCAGTAGATAGTTCTCCTTCAATTCTATGGCATGTTAGGTTGGGGCACCTTGGTGAAAAGGGTGTCAAGTAGCTTTGTTCTAGGGATCTTATGCCGGGGCTGAAGAAGATTGAGATGAATTTTTGTGAGAATTGTGTGATGGGCAAACAGAAGACAGTTAGCTTTCAGTTGGGTGTACGTGAGAAGAAGCTTGGGAAGCTAGAGTTGGTACATACAGATGTGTGGGGTCCAGTTCAGGAATTCTCTTATGGTGGTAAGAGATACTTCGTGACATTCATCGATGATGCTAAAAGAAAGATTCAATTCGCGAGAAATCAGAAGTTTTTGAGGCATTCAGAACTTGGAAGGCTAGGGTTGAGAATGAGACGGGTTGCAAGGTGAAAGCAATAAAGTCAGACAACGGAGATGAGTACACAAGCAAAGAGTTTGTTAACTATCTGGTAAACGAAGGTATCAGAGCAATCAAAACAATTCCTAAGACTCCACAGGAGAATGGTGTAGCAGAAATGATGAACCGCACGATACTCGAAAGGGCGAGATGCATGAGACTTCATGCGAGTCTTCCGGTCCATCATTAGGCTGCTACAGTTGATACAACAGTGTACTTGATTAACCGTTGCCCGTCTAGTGCCCTTAATGGAGCCATTCCAGAAGAACTATGGTCAGGTAAAATTATCAATTATTCGCATTTGAAAGTTTATGGTTGTATGGCATATGTATTAATTGACAGGGAAGAAAGAAAGAAGTTAGACTCTAAGTCCATGAGATGTGTGTTCATTGGCTATAGTGGCGATGAGTATGGTTACAGACTTTGGGATTTTGTGGATAACAAAGGCATTTGCAGCAGGAATGTAGTGTTCAATGAAGATGTCGTATACAAGGACAGGCGCACAGATCAATACAGTACAACCAGTTTAGAATCAGATTCAGATTCTGAATGTGGCTCTATTGGTGGGGCCCTACAGTGCAGCAGCAGGTACAGGTACCACATGCGGCACAGGAGGCTCATGGTGAGCCTATTGGTAATGAGAAGGTTATCCAAGACGAATAGGGACAACCAGAACAGTTCGGGGAACCTGAACCGGTCAGTGAACCGGTACCCACGTTGAGAAGATTGACACGAGAGAGGAGGCCAACCAAGATATTTGATCCATCGGCTAGTGTTGTTCATGAGCATGTTCTGTACACGGATTCAAGAGAGCCAGAGACTCATAGGAGGCTTTGAGGGATGAGGCTCGAATTCAGTGGGAGTAAGTCATGAAGGACGAGATAAACTCCTTAGAACAGAACCAAACTTAGGAGTTGACCAAGTTACCTGCAGGAAAACGTGCTCTTATGAACATAAGGGTTTACAAAGTCAAAGATGAGGTAGATGGCAGTAAGAGGTACAAGGCAAGGCTTGTTGTGAAAGAATTCTCTCAAAGAGAAGGTGTTGATTATAGTGAGATCTTTGCACCGGTTGTGAAGATGGCTTCAATTAGGGTTCTGCTTAGTATTGTGGCGGTTGAAGACTTGCACTTAAAGCAGTTGGATGTGAAGACAGGTTTTCTCCATGGTGATGTCGAAGAAGAGCTGTACATGAAACAACCCACAGGTTTTGAAGCTAAAAAAAAGGAAGAATGGTGTGTCGATTGAAGAAGAGCCTTTATGGGCTCAAACAAGCACCGCGACAATGGTACGTGAAGTTTGATTGCTTCATGAGAGGGAAAGATTTCAATAGGTGCGAAATGAATCATTGTGTGTATATTCGTAGATATGAGGACAATGATATAGTTACATTGGCGTTGTATGTGGACGACATGCTGTTAGCAGGTTCATGTATGGAGAAGATCAAGAAAGTGAAAAAAGCGCTATCTTCGGAGTTTTCAATGAAGGACTTGGGAAAAGCAAAAAAAATCCTCGGCATGAAGATTAATAGAGACAGGAGTAGCAAGAAGCTTTGGTTATCACAAGCGGACTATGTGAAGAAGGTGTTGAAGAGATTTAATATGGATGGCGCGAGGCCAGTCACTTGTTCCTTGGCTACTCACTTCAAGTTATCAATGGACTTATATCCTAAGACAGAGGCAGAGATGGAGGAAATGAATGTTATTCATTATGCCTCAGCCGTTGGGAGTTTAATGCATGCGATAGTGTCTACAAGACCAGACATCGCACAAACAGTGGGAGTTGTCAGCTGTTACATGAAGAATCCAGGTAAACAGCGTTAGAATGCAGTAAGGTGGATTCTTAGATATTTAGCAGGTACTTCAGATCACTCTCTTTGTTTTGGGAGAGATTCTTTGCATATACATGGTTATGTGGATGCAGATTTTTAGGCAATCGTAATGGTTGCAGAAGTACTACAGGGTTTGTATTTACAGTTGGAGGAACAGCTGTTAGTTGGGCTTCGCAGTTACAAAAGGTTGTAGCACAGTCAACCACGGAGTCAGAGTATATGGTACTTACAGAAGCGACGAAAGACATGTTGTGGATTTCAGAGCTTATGAAACAGTTGGGCAGGAAGCAATCCATAGGTGAACTATGGTGTGACAGTCAAAGTACAGTTTTCTTGGCAAAAAACTCGGCACATCACTCTAGGACTCGGCACATTCTATCATTTTATCAGAATGGCGGTTGAGAAGAAATGGTTGAAGCTAACTAAGATTCTTGGCACTAAGAATCCGGTGAACATGCTCACTAAGGTGGTGGATAGTAGGAAACATCAGTTTTGCTATACCGCTATCGTATTGTCTCCAGGTTAATTGTTGAGGAGACTCGCAGAGGCATAGGCCTAGACTAGGCCAATGGAAGATTGAAGAACAGGTTAGATACTTCGTGTATATGTATCCAAGTGGGAGATTGTTGGGGTTTGTGGATCCAATACACGATAATAGGGTTGGAGAAGTCAAATGAGAAGGAGAATCGAAGTGGGAGCAAGAGGTTTGAAGTGGTTTGAAGCTACAGGCAGAGTTGCGGTCGACCACAGCCCCCGACCGCACTCCAAGCAAGTGTACGGTCAAATGCGCAGTCGACCGTCCCACTCTCTGATTCAATTCTGTAACTTGAAGAGGCGACCAGTCGACTGCGCAGTCGACCGATCTGCTCTCTGTTGGACTTCGTGCAGTCGAAGGAAAGAACCGGTCGACCATCATGATGTTGCGGTCGACCGTCCCGATGCTAATTGATGAGCAGTTGAGATTAAAGTTGTGGAATCTTATATATATTGTATTGTGTACGATTTTAAGGTTAAGTGAAAAGAAAATAGAGATCTACCAGCCGTCATTGAGAGAGTGGGAGATAAAGAGAAACCTGACACCTTGGTGGTGAGTTATTGAGAGAATTGTAAACCTAATCTTCATATTTCTAGTGGAAATCGCAGGAGTGCCTCTGCGCAGGGAAGTAGCCATTATTTTGGGTGAACCTCGAAAAAATTTTGTGTGTTCTTGTGTGTTGTTTTTTGTTGTTCTTTCTTCTCTTGTTTTGATTCTATAGTTCTTGCATCTCGTCGTCGTCGTTGTTGAATTTATTCCGCAGTTAGAATTCAACACAAAGAACCATCAATTCAATGAAAGACACAACAACAAATATTATAAAGTGCTCAGGAGATTTAAGGATATAATCACTGTTAATTGAAGAACAATAATGCCAACATACTGAGCAATAAGTAATGAACTAAATTACACTTCCTAGAAAATATATCTCGAACAGTGAAACCTTAAGATTACTAGTGATCTACGTAGACTAATTCATGTTGAACATTACTTTCACAGGTGAATTGAGGAAGGAGCTTCAATAATTTCATTGAAGGTAACAAGATCCTTCAGACGTACGAAGATCAAACATACTTATACAGGTATTCCCATGCAGTCACAGAGAAACAATAGCATAAAGCAACGACATGATTACATAGATTATGCATTAAATTAACAAAATATATATGGTCATATGGGCAAATAGTCCATCTTCTCTCCTTCCAATCTCCTCAGTCCTCACCCTAACCCATCTGATTTTGTTGGACGGCGAGCCACGCAGACAACAAGTTCATCATTGACCTTGCCTCCATGCTATAAAGTACAAATACGGGTACAGAATGCGGGAATGATAAGATACGAGTACGGGAATATGTAATTTTATTTAAAAAAGTATGAGACAAGTGTGTTGGTGGGTACGTTTCATATATATACTAGTGAAATTTTTCGTGTACCAATTGCATGTGGCTTGGTGCATATGGCTATTAACTCTACTATGAAATGAAAACACGAAATTGTAACTATTAAAGTTAGAGAACAATCAATTTGCATAAGCATACAGTTCCAAGTCAACCAAATGAAATGAAAACAAGAAATCGTAACTATTAAAGATAGAGGACAATCAATAGCAAAAGCATCCAACTTAACATTCTATAGATTTTCTTATTGCAATAGTGAACAAAAAGATGTAAAAAGAAAGTAACACCTTCATTTTCACAATCCCTTATTATTATGATCAAATCTCCCTTATTATTTTCACATACAGACAAGTGGTGACATCTCTTCCATCAATTTAACCTACAAAATTAATTGAACATAATGAAATAACAACTGAACATAAACAACCACCATTAAACACTGCAACAAATACATCCAGCTTAAATCACACTTCTGCGCAGACCACGATGTTATCACCTTATAATGGGAAAACAAATTTAATGAGGAAGGATTTACTATTCTTGCTAGCCTTTATCTCATATTTTCCATTGCAATACAAAAAGGAGAGGTTATATACATGATTCTAAGATACAGAACCTATACCAGAATGGTGGTACCCGTTCAATCCCCATCAAGCGAAACTTTTGAGACTGTCCCGTTTTTGCTTGTTTGATTATCAACCAACCCAAAATAGGTTGATCCTCGACAAAGAGTAGATTAATTGTTTCCTTCCATTGTTTCAATAAACCTTCTTGTGTGAGGAACTATTATGTCAGGTTGATGTGGGTTGGGAAGGATTGTTGTCATTAGAATCATTTGGTTTTAGTTTCTTGAATCTGTCAAGGAATTTGAGTGACGTTAGCTTGTATCGCATACATATTTGCAACCCTTTACATGAGAGCTGCAGACAAGGACACTGTTCATGTAGATGATCCATGCAGATTGGAGAGGATATGTCTCATTTCCAGTGTGAAACACATGTATCTTTGACTTCAGAAGTGCTCCCTCTCGTATCTTTCATCTTGAATAAATTGATTGAATTTTGCTGTAAAAATGTTAGATTAGTTAGAAACAAGAATATGTATTTTCAAATTATAACGATTTTTTTTAGAAACAGGATAGAGTCTTACGACTCCAGCCCAAAAAAATTTTATTAAAATAAACAATATGTACAAAAAACAGTTTACAAGAGGGCAAACTGAAACTAGAACTCCCAAAACAACCTCGCAACTAACACCGCACGCTGCAAAATAGCCCAGAACACAGCTAAAGAAATATTGACAACCAAACAAACAGACGCCAATGAATCAATCACCACACAAAATACAACACCATCTCAACCCAGGCAACTGAAAAGACTGCAACGAAGAGATCAGCAACACGCTACGGAAAAGAGTTGGCACAGCTGGCTCATCCAAAGATGATGACAGCGCTCAAGACCAACCACCATCCACTACCCAATCCGTAGCTCCGAATTCACCCCAGCAATTAGAAGAGACAGTTCAAGAGATGTCCAAATGATCAACCTCAAGTACCAATGGAAGAGGAGGTAACCACAAAAATAAAAACGAAATAAGAGCCGGACTAGAACAGTACCGGTCCCAACAACCAACCACACCACCAAAAGTACACCCACCCATACCCTGCGGCATCAGTAAAGGGTGGATGCACACTGAAAGCACTCAACAACATAGGGTAACCAAATAAAAGAAGGCCAAAACCTTCACCCAACAGAGATTCGAATAGCAAAAACACACCAAAATCGTGCACAACAGGGGGGAACAAATAACAAGAGAGAAAAAAATAAAAGCTAGATAGAAGGCATGTACATACAGACCCATCGAACATAGCCTCAATGATAGATACCAACAGAAATAAGTAAGATAAAGAGAAGAAGGTAACATTAGAGGTAGCAAACAGTCAACAGAAACAACACCAACAGCAACACAACAAAAAAAATGCATCCATCATCAACACCCAACAAACGGCCCAGAAACAAAGAACCACCCAGGTACAATCAGCCTCCAAAATAATGCCCTGAGATGGAAATAGAAAGGTGCAACAGCTTGGTCACCACCTAGCTCAGCTCTGCAGACCAAGAAAAGACATAACAAGCATTAATAGGAGTGAAAAGAGCTCACTTATGAAAGTAAAGATAGGAGTAAAGCTTTAGACCATTAGCAAATAAGACTAGGACTAACACCAAATAAGTAAGTGGTTAAGAGATAATAAAAAGTCAGGGGCCATCTAAACATAAAACAAAACCAAATGCAGTGGTAATAAAACTCAAAAAATTTGACTGACAGCCAACCACCGAGCATTCCTCAAAACCACAATAAACAGCTTCAGAAACAGAGAAACAGCCTCAGTGAAAAAACTGAAAAACCCTTAAGGAGGTAAGAATGTGTTTTGGAGAAAATTAGCTGCTGCCACCTCTAAATTATGAAGTTGCATGTACATCAATTTTTTATGGGGTAGCGTGGAAGCCCAGAACTTGGAAAAGAAAAGAAGATCGTCAACCAAAAAACGGATGAACCTTGAGGTATTATTAAAGATCCAATTATTCCTCTTGGTCCAAATAATCCACGTCATGGCCATCATGGTCAAGTCCCAGGACTTGAGCATCGAATGACTGACATTATGGTTCCTCCATGAGGACCACCAAGAGGAGATAAGGTTAGGACGGGAGTGAACATGCCAAGCATTTAAAACGATCGACCATAGAGGAGCAAAAAAAGAACATTGCAAAAAAAGGTGATTAGAATCCTCATGGTGCGAAAGAAAAAAAGCACACTTCTGCCCTAACGCTAAAATCATCTTACTGAGCTTGTCGACAGTCAATAGTTTTTTCTATATGGTTAACCAAACAAGGATCTTCACTTTAAGGGGAGCATGATAACTCCAAATAAACTTAGCCGATGGAGAAGAGACTCCCCCGTGCTTAAGGAATGAGTAAAAAGATTTGACACTGAACGAGCCAGAGGACGTCCATCTCCAGGAAACATCTTTGTGGGGGTACCACGAATAAGAATGTAACTCTGAGAGCAGGAGGACATATTAAGAGAACGCAGAGGGGGGAAGAATTCTTCTGAAAAGGATCACCCATTCACAGTGGCCCAGAATACCCCGAAATAGTCTGCAACAGAAGCACTAAGATTAGCGACTAGATGGAACAAATCTGGAAATTGTGCCGCAATATTGTAATTGCCGATCCATAAATCTGACCAGAACTTGGTTTTAGAACCATCTGAACATAATTTAAACAAGCTACAGCGGAAAGGTTCAACCACTTTCCACATTCCTTTCCAGAACGGGGAGGGTGAAGGAGAAAGATATGGCAGAAGTTCCCAGATTTTGTGACGAGAATGATATTTGTGACTTATAATGCAAGCCCAGGGGGAGGAATAATCCTTGAGCACACGCCAAAGCCACTTCCCTAAAAGCGCCAAGTTTTGGTTCCTAAGGTTAAGAATACCAAGGTCATCATCTTTCTTAGCTTTACACACCGACTCCCAGTTACAAAGATGTTTACCATCTCTATAATTAGCGGAACCAGACCAGAAGAAATTTCTTCTAATCCTGTCAATTTTCTTAATAACTCAGGACGGTACATAGAAGAAGGACATCATATAAAGGGGAAGAGATGACAACACCGAGTTAATAAGGACAAGTCTTCCACCCCGCGATAGAAATCTACCAGACCAAGAGTTGAGTTTGGCTTCAAATTTATCAGTCATAGGCATCTAATCCTCCACATAGAGTCTACCCCATCTTAAAGGAATTCCAAGATAACTGATGGGGAAGGAAGAGGAGGCACAA
Source organism: Hemerocallis citrina (assembly GCA_017893485.1). Taxonomy (NCBI): domain Eukaryota; kingdom Viridiplantae; phylum Streptophyta; class Magnoliopsida; order Asparagales; family Asphodelaceae; genus Hemerocallis; species Hemerocallis citrina. The sequence continues at coordinate 86,795,419 of CM030362.1, read as the reverse complement.
TTAAAAGATTGAGTAATCTCAGCCTAACGGTGGGGGGAGCCACCTAACCAAAGGACGGAGGTTTTATTAAAGTTGATAGAGAGACCCGAAGCCAATTCAAAAAGATAGAGTAGAAGCTTGAGGTTACGCAGGACAACACCATTAGCTTTGGAAAAAAGATTGGTATCATCAGCATATTGAAGGTTAAGGACACCTCTAAACCCTTGGAATCCTCCTAATCCTTCGATATAATTGGCATTCCACGCTTTCTGGAGTATCTGGCTAAAGACATCAGCAACTAGAGAAAACAGCAGAGGAGAGAGCAGATCTCCTTGCTGGAGACCCCGCTTGCACTTAAATTTACTACCTTCAAATTATAACGAATTTAATATTGGACATTCAAATTGTGAAAATTTATTAATCAGTTTGCTAGATATTCTTCCTAGAGCAACAATACAATCATAACTTACTTTGTCGAAAGCAAATGTAACCATATTTATTATAGATCGCAAGTATAAAGATATATTTTTTAAACTAAATTCAGGAAGAGGAATTCTCATTATTGAAAACTGTTGTCTTTTAATTAATCTTATTCCTCCCATTACTGATCAAGTTCAACTAAAGAATATTTCCCAATACAACTTTTTCCAAAAATAATTTGCACAGTAGCTTCTTAAAAGAAAATTCTTATAACCTGGTAAAATACGATTGCCATGTCCATATCATTCTCGCATATTGGCCTGGTTCAAATTGGCTTTCATTGTTCTTTGGTTGTGTCCATGTTGTCTCGACCCCCTACCCATGGAGCATAGAGTATTAATCAGACACTTCTAACTTCTATTTGGTTGCAATATAGTAACGGACACATGAATCCGACATGACGCACACTATCTTGGTGTTTTATCATTTTGGGTTTTTGCTTCTTAGATCATAGTCAATAGACAATAAGTGATGCAAAAGTTAATATTTTCATTAACCAATGATACTATTTCATTTTCCTCCAGATATTTATATGATTTAGTAGCTTTTCTCTACTTGTCTACTCTAGTTCATAAACTAATTAAGATCATATCATGCTAAAAAAAGGTTGTATAATGCAAACAAAATTCTTTGTTAGACCCCTTCAAAAAAAAAAACCATAATCCTACATCTCTACTCTCTACTACTATAATGGGAGAAGGCCTTGGTGTATTTTGTCCTCAACCCAAATAATTACCAAACTGATGCACTTTCAACCCAAATAAATACCAAACTGATCCACTTTCGAAATTATTTACCAAACTGGTCCACTTTCGAAAATATTTACCGAACTGGTCCATAATAATTTTTTCTTTTTACCTTTTCAATATCCCTTTAATTTTTTTCACGTGCACAGCGCATAAATAGAATATAAAAAAAAATTGTTCGAACGTGCATTGCACGTGTATTTACTAGTACTATATTATAAGTAAACGAAACCATCGGCAAATGTTTGTTTCCCACTCTACATTTTTATCTGTCCAACGTCATAATCAAAGGGATTTGAGAGCCTTGTCCGCCAATAGTAGACGATATATGATCATGTAGGAATAGAAGACAACATAAGAAAATATTGTGCAGTTTCTTGTGGAGGGTCAATTCTGAAAATGACAGGTGGTTTAAACATATCTCCTTCTAGAAAGGTACACATCGTACAAATAAAGAGAATGATTTGCTGTACTGACCCACTTTTTGAAAATATTTAAGGATCTGACTCACTTCCGAAAATAATTAGAGATCTGACCTTATTTTGGACAGATCAGCATAAATCGTTATTGAAAATAACGGCATGGCTATTTACGTGCCGTTATTTTCAATAACGGCATCTATTTTAATTTTTTTAGCATGCCGTTATTTGGAATAACGGCATAAGTATATTTCTCTTACAAGCAGGGTTGTTCATCGGTGCGAAAACGAACCTAACCGAAAATAACCGAACCGAACCGAAATTTTCGATTTGGTATATTTGAAACCGAAATCCGAACCGAAACTGATAAAATTCGGTTTGAACCGAACCGGTTCGAACCGAATTTTATCGGTTCGGTTCGGTTAATAACCAAAATAACCGAACTTTTTAGAAGTTGCTCAATTTTGAATTTTACAGGTGATCAAGGTCAGTGATATTGGTATTTCTTGTAATATACATGCATAATGTAGTGTACAGTTTAGCCCGTGACAGCGTTAATTTTACCACAGTATACGGTATCTTATACAGATGGATAATGGAGAGTGGGAGGAAATATAAACAGGTCACTGCCATCTGCATTGGAAATACAAAGTTCTTTGGTGGTGGTACGAAGATTACTCCAACAGCTGATCCTTCCTGTGGAAATTTAGAGATGCATCTTAGTAATTATTATTAAACTTAATTGTAAGTGTTATGTCTTTACAATTTGAAAATTGAATGCTGATAATGCTGTTGTTAGATCAGGTGGTTATTCTTCAAGATTTCAAATGGTACGATTTTGCCCTGAAGTTACACATTTATCAGATAAAAATGTCATTACAAGAAGGTAACTTCCTAGTATCATGCTTCTTTCATATTCAATTGAATCATTCTTCTACTTCATTTCGATCTCTATTTCATTTTCATTAAATATGATATTTAATATTGGTGGTTGGTGCAGTGTGAAATCCATTGAAGTCGTGGAGGCAGTAAGCGTGCAGTCTGTTGGAAAGCAATTCGGGTTTCTTCCTACAAGATTCTCTGTATTACCTATGGTCATAGATATTTTCATCTATTTGTAAATATTTTCGGCTTTAATGTTTTACTGTGTTTATTTTGGGTCGTTTTATATAATTCTCCGTAGGAGTCAGGGCTCATTCATATTCGTAAGTTATCCATCCTACAATGTCATGGATCTCAACATCATTGCGTGAATTCAGTTGCATTTTTGTCAAAGAAGCTTAAATTTGTAATTCAGTCTCCTTAGATCCCATTTACCCTAGATCCTAGGGATAGAATTTATTTTTGTCCAAAAAAAGTTCGGTTTTTTGTTCGGTTCGGTTTATTTAGAAGCCAACCAAAAACCAATCCGAACTCTCTAACAAAACTCCGGTTTCGATCAAAACCGAACCGAAAAACCAAAAAACTGAACCAAATTGGTAAATTTCGGTTCGGTTCGGTTCGGTAATCAGTTTTAACCAAAGTATGAACAGCCCTACTTACAAGTGTGAATCTTCTAACTTAAAAAAAAAAAATCAAAGTGTGAAAAAACTTATAAATAATGTCGTTATCGCTAATAACGGCATTCTAATAACTGATGCCGATGCCGTTATTGGAGATAACGGCATCAGTTATTGGAGATAACGGCATCAGTTATATATAAATGAACTGTTGCCGTTAGAGAAAAAATTACAAGTGTGAAACCTTATAACAGATGTCGTTATTTCAAATAACAGCTTTCTCAATACTGATGCCGTTATTTGGAATAACGGCATCAGTTATACATTTTTTTTAATAAAAAAGTAACTTATTATTCATCCTCTCTGACGAATAAGTTAATTTTTTTATAAAAAAAATTATAACTGATGCCGTTATTCCAAATAACGGCATTAGTTACATATTTTTTAATAAAAAATTAACTTATTATTCATCCTCTCTGATTAATAAGTTAATTTTTCATCAAAAAATTTTATAACTGATGCCGTTATTTGGAATATACGGCATCTGTTATAAGGTTTTCACACTTGATGACAATTTTTTAAATATAGATATCGTTTTTGGGAAAAACGAATGTAAATAACCTATGTCGTTTTTTCCGAAAACGGTTTTTGCTAACATGTCCAAAATTGGATCAGTTCGCTAATTATTTTCGAAAGTGGGTCAGAACGCCAAATATTTTTAAAAAGTGGGTAAGTACGGCAAAAAATTCAAATAAAGAAGACGCAAATCTTCCAATTAAAATCCCAATTTCCATAACAGATTGATAATTAAATATCATAAACAAACCTCTCCATTTCTCCACTTATTTCAAGAGCCATATTCTCGAATTCAAACTAAAAGTTGCTTAGATCCGAGAAGGCATCCTACTGCTTTGCCTTTTCAACCTACAAATAATTTATAAGATAATAAATATACAAGTAACCTGCAAATTTTTTTTTAATGATTTATGTTGGATAAAGATAACGAAATGACCACATGTTGATATGCTCTAATAAAGGTAATAAGATGCTTAGAATGAAAGGGAAGACAGATCTAAATTCAAGTCCATATACCTTCAAATACCTTCTCACAAAATGATCTTGTAAGTTCACTAAATTGGCCGAGATAACTTGAGATAGTAATAAAATCCTCTTGAATAAACCTCAGTGCAACCTTAATTGTTATCTTCACTCTCTCAACTTTATGATGTAAACTTTAAAAGATATAATCAAGCTATACATGTTTCTCCTCTTTTAAATGACATAGTTTGAGATCCATTGAGGTGGTAACAATCCAATTTCCCAGTGTTGTAACACATTCTATTCTATTTGAGATCAACTTTTGCGAGGACAAAATGCAAAACTTTTGTCACAAAGTAATCAAAGAGATCATTTTCAGTCTTCATGTTGTAATAGGAAATCTTCACATCATAATGCTGATGGAGGTAAGCCAACCATTTTAATAAATCATAGAATCATACAATATTTGCACCATCCTAGTTCAATTGAAATCCTTCATTCTGGTTGTCAAAAAAATCATCTATTTAGCAACCAAAGCCATGTAAATATAGATAACAAATGATTTTAAACAATCTAAGATCAGATATAGTCTACCTATGCCTACTTATTTAATCACTTTAGGCAATCATACTAAACATTCTAAACTTTTTACGACCAAAGCACCTCAGGTCCTCTTCTCAAGCGCTGGAAGAAAATTGATTGTGTTGGATTCTATGTAGCAATAAATGTTTAGTTTGAATCTCTCTTTTTCTAGTGCGCCTATGATAAGTTTAATTCTTAGCCACTGATCACATGTACCTATTTCTATAAAGGTCAAAACCTTATTCTATAGAATGAAATCGATCAAGGAATACAACAGTGAAGAAAGAATAATTAGAGTTACTACTGTTAGATATTGTATTATATATAGTATCAGTTTAGTATTTGGTTCCCTCCTATATATATGAGTCATTGTACACAGTTATATTCAATCCCAATAATCCATTCATATTTTTCAATCTCTCTGTTAACCTTATCATGGTATCAGAGCACAATTATACAAATTTTCTTTTCTTATTTCCCCATTAAAACCTTAGAGTCCTAACAGCAAAAAACAAAAACAAAAACAAAAACAAAAACAAAAGCAAAAAAAACCGAAGAACCCATCATCGTCGACATCATCTGCCTCCCGTCGCTCCCGTTCTCGAAGTAGCAGCAATACCTCAATCAAGAAACCGAAGATCCCATTGTCGGCCATCATCGTCATCGCTATCGTCATCGTCTGTCGTCCATCCCGTCACCTTTGTCATCCCCGACAACACTGAAGAAAATAATTTTGGGGAAAATAATTCTTATTCTTCTTGTTATTTTTCCTTTGCTGTATACATCTATATATAGAATTACATTCTTGGAGAAGAAAAAAAGAGATTGAGAGAAGATTGGGGAGATGAGAGATTTGGGGAATCTGTTTCCTATATATTAGGAAACAGAATATACAATTGCTATATTTCAACACTCCCCCTCAAGTTGGTGCATAGATATCAAACATGCCCAACTTGTCAACAAATTTCAAGAATAACCGAGTCGAAACAGCCTTGGTTAGGATATCTGCGAGTTGATCTTCTGACTTCACTTTGGATATCTCAATAACTTTCTCATCTAATTTTTCTTTGATGAAGAATCTGTCCACCTCTATATGTTTCGTCCTATCATGCTGAACTGGATTAGCCGCAATATCACATGCCGCTTGACTGTCACAATACACCTTCATAGGTTCCTTTGGTCCATAGCCTAAGTCTTGCAATAGGAGTTTCAACCATAAAGCTTCTGTTATACTCAAAGCTACTCCGCGATACTCAGCCTCTGCACTAGAGCGTGCAACAACATTTTACTTCTTGCTCCTCCATGTAACTAAATTTTCTCCAACAAAGGTAAAATATCCTGAAGTGGAGTGTCTATCGATTGTAGATCCTGCCCAATCAGCATCAGTATATGCCTCAACCTTCAAGTGACCATGTTTCGCAAATAAAACTCATTTTCCTGGGGCTGACTTAATGTATCTCATAATTCTCATTACTGTGTCCATATGTTGTTCCCGAGGTGCATGCATAAACTGACTTACCACACTTAAAGCATATGACAAATCTGGCCGTGTATGTACAAGATACATTAGTCGTCCAACCAATTTCTGATATCTTTCCTTATCACAAGGCACTTGATCAGCTTCGTTGCATAGTTTAAGTCCTTCTTCCAATGGTGTACTAATCGGTTGACAAGCGGACATTCCAGTTTCCTTCAATAAATCGAGAGTATATTTTCTTTGAGAAAGAAATATCCCCTTTCTTGAGCGAGAAACTTCAATACCAAGGAAGTATCTCAAAGGACCAAGATCTTTCATTTCGAACTCTTGTGACAAGTAGTTCTTTAATGCCTTCATCTCCTCAGGATCATCTTCAGTTACTATCATATCATCAACATAAATAATGAGAGCAGTAATTTTACCTTCTTTCCTTTTTAGGAATAGAGTATGATCAGAATTACTCTGATCATATACGAATGTCCTCATTGATTTTGTAAATCTCCCAAACCAGACTCTTGGCGACTGCTTCAGTCCATACAATGCTTTCTTCAGACGACATACTTTGTTGCTGTGTTGGACTGGTCTGTTCGACCCTGGTGGAAGATCCATATAGACTTCTTCTGTCAATTCCCCATGCAAAAATGCATTCTTCACATCAAATTGCTTCAACGGCCAGTCAAGATTTGCAGCAAGTGATAGTAGAACTCGAATAGTGTTGAACTTTGCCACATGTGCAAATGTTTCATCATAATCAATTTCATAAGTTTGAGTGTACCCTTTGGCAACCAGCCTTGCCTTGTACCGCTCTATCGAACCATCCGATTTATATTTCACTGTATAAATCCATCTGCATCCTACTGGCTTCTTCCCTACTGGCAGCTCGACTATCTCCCAAGTCTCATTCTTCTTCAAGGACTTCATCTCCTCATCCATAGCTGCTTTCCACCTTGGATCTACTAAGGCTTCCTGCACACTGTTAGGAATAGATACAGTAGATAATTGATTCACAAATGACTTATTTGATTCAGACAATCGGTGAGTGGATACATAATGACTCATGGGATATTTGGCTTTACTAGTGGGATTAGGCTCGTAAGTGGATTTTGGGATACCTCTAGTAGTACGGTTTGGAAGTTCTCTTCTTGGAGCTTCGGCTAGTGATGACGATTGGTTTTGGGGTTCTGCTGGAAATAGAGATAGATCTGATGGTACTAGTGGTGAAGATGGTTCAGATGGTGCTGGTGGTGGAGATGGCTCATTTTCATGGAGGTTCGGCACTGACTGCAGATCTTCGTGGAAATTTTCTTCCTCAGCCAACAAGTCTTCATTCGAGTGATCGTCATTACTTACATCCTGATTTTCTCCCCTTATATTTGATTGTTCAGTTTGAATAGTAACCACTTCATCATAGGCAACAGTTTGAACTTCACTTCGGTACTCCCCATGAAGTTCAACCTCAGAGAAAAAATACATCTCATCTTCATGGAACACCACATCCATAGTCACAAACATCTTTTGAGTTGGTGGGTGATAACACCGATACCCTTTCTTATTCTGTGCATATCCCACGAAAATACAGCGGACAGCTCGAGGAGTTAACTTATTGCATTCATGTTGATGAAGATGAACAAATGCAACACACCCAAACACACGAGGTGGCAAGTTGATGACTTTTGGTGCATTCACAGCTTCAGTTAATGCTTGAAATGGTGTGAGGAAGTTTAGGATATTAGAAGGAACTCGGTTGATTAAGTATGCAGCAGAAGTAAGGGCTTCTCCCCAATAAATTAGTGGCATATTCCTATGGATGAGAGAAGCACGGACCACTTCAAGCAAGTGTCTATTTTTCCTTTCTGCAACCCCATTCTGTTGAGGTGTATACGAGCATGTAGTCTGATGAACAATTTCGTGTTCCACCAAATATTGTTGCAGATTTGAACTCAGGTATTCTCCGCCATTATCACTCTTAAGAACTTGAATCTGTGATTTATACTGAATCATAACATGCTTGTGAAATTTCTGAAACAAACCACTAACTTCACTTTTCGACTTCATCAAACAAATCCAGGTCATACGGGTACAGTCATCAATAAAGGTCACAAACCATTTAGCTCCTCCAAATGTAGTGGTTTTGGATGGACCCCAAACATCAGAATGAATAATCATAAAAGGTACGGAGCTTTTACTTGGACTTGGAGGAAAAGAGGCACGATGACCTTTTGCGAGTTCACACACATCACACCGAAAGACAGATATATCCAACTTCAAAAATAAACTTGGAAATAATTTTTTCAAATAACCAAAAGAAACATGCCCTAGATGTCGATGCCATAGCCAAATATCTAATTTCTTCTTCTCATCTTCGGATCCTTCCACACTTAGAGCTTGAGTCAACTTGTTCGAACATTCAGATTCTAAATCCAGGTAATAGAGCTTCCCGTGCCTAACCCCATAACCAATCGTCTTGCGAGTCCGAATATCCGTAAACACGCAATGGGAAGGCCAAAAGACTACAATACAATGTAAGGTAGTAGTTATTTGAGCAACAGATAATAGGTTGAAATTCACGGATGGCACAACTAGGGCAGTATCTAAGGATAGGTTGTTTGTGAGATGTATGGTACCCTCGCCAGTAACAGTGGCAGGATCACCATTGGCAGTGGACACAGTCGATTTAGTGGATGGTTGAAAATTTTGAACTTGTCTACAATCAAAAGTCATATGGTTGGTAGCACCCAAATCAATTATCCATGCACTATTCATAACAGAAGCAGAAATATTAAATACCTTACCAACATTACCTGCAGCTGTGACTAATGTAGAGGCGAGTCCAATACTCTTCTCAACTCTATCAGTTTGTCCCATGGTAGCGGCACAAAGGAGAAAAACAATGGATCTGATCTTCAGCAACCAATAGCAAACAACACAACTTGGTCAAGAATAGCTCCAAGTCTTCAACAACCAGCAAAACAGCAACAATCCCAGTAACTCCACAGCGGATCAAAACACCAAACACCGAGATCCAAATGCCAAACACAAGATCAAGATCCCTCCTTCTCAGATCAGCAAACACACAATTAACACGTGCACAAACTACGTGCAAAGAAACCCAAGCAAAGAGACAGCAATAGCAACCAGCCCAAGAGAGAGAGAGAAACAGCAGCAACTAGTCGATGGCCGGCCAAGGGAGGCACGCGGCGACCAGGGGGCAGCGCAACGACGAGGCGTGAGGGGCAGGGCGGCGTTAGGAGGCGTCGCCGGCGATCGAACAGGGAGGAAAGAGCTTATCGGGATTTGGGATTTCAATGGGTTCTGGCTGCTGTCGATCAAGAATAGAGCGGGGGTTTTGGGTGTCTGGGTGGCGGCAGAAGAGGAGGACGGTGCTGAGGAGTCGACGGGGGTGGTCGGAGGTGAGGAGCGCCGGGATGGTGAACGGGGAAGATGAACCAGTAATGGGTTTTGTGGATTTGGGTTTCTTTTTGGTTCTGTGGCTAATGTCGGGGATCGAGGGGTGGTCCGGTGGTGCTGGGCGGAGGCGGGGCTCCACTGGCTGAAGTCGACGACCGGGGCGTGGCCACCGGAGGGAGAGAGATCGAGGAAGTTTAACAGTAAAGGGATTGGGCAAGAAAACGACTGGCGAGCTCGATAGCAGCGAGGATAGGGGTCGACGAGGATCGGGTCGATGAGGCGGTTCGGGGATCGGGGTTTGGTCGGTGTCAGATCGGGGTGGAGGCGTCGGATCGCCTCCTTCTCTTCTTCTTCTTCAACTAGCCTAGATCTTGTTAGGCTCTGATACCATGAAGAAAATAATTTTGGAGAAAATAATTCTTATTCTTCTTGTTATTTTTCCTTTGCTGTATACATCTATATATAGAATTACATTCTTGGAGAAGAAGAAAAGAGATTGAGAGAAGATTAGGGAGATGAGAGGTTTGGGGAATCTGTTTCCTATATATTAGGAAATAGAATATACAATTGCTATATTTCAACACATCCCAAATCAATACCCATCGCCCTCCATCAACAGCAACTCCGGCGACCCAAATCAATGCAGCACCCCCGCTACTCGAAACCCTAGCGGTCGTCCATCCCGTCACCTCTTCAAACCCTAGCCGCAACCCAATCCCACTACAAATCCGAACTCATTCTTCCCCTCTTCTAACCCTCTACTACCCTACCCGCCGCCATCTCCTATCCTCCCCAAACCCTGATCATCACCTTCTTAACCCCAACCCGAATCCAAATACTCGAAACCCGCAATCCATACCCAACCCTATATCCCAAACCCTAACCCAAACCCCGTACCCATCCTACATACCCATTTCAAAAAAAAAATCAAAATCAAAATAAAAAAACACAAACAAAAACAAAAATAAAAATAAAAAAATAAAAAAAATTACAGGTACTCTTTCTTCTCCAGACACATGCAGTACTACCATCATCCTGACTCCGATCTCCTACCTCCTTCCATCATCATCCCTCACCAAGCACCACCACTACTTCCACACCCGATAGCGCCATCCAGCTCTCGATCCCAACACCAGCAGCAGTTCGTCTCTCACTTTGATCTTTGCTAAAGTGACATCAGCCTCATTACTCCTCGCAACACTTCTTCCCTTACATCCTCGGCCATGACGTTATTGTAGCCTTACCGACTCCTGCTGATTGGACTAATCTGCAGCATTGCCTTGCTCAGCTAGAACTCCAGCTATTGGGTCAGTGTATCACTGCTGGCTCCTCTGCTCCTGCATTCTCTGTTACTTCCGGTATGAATTCTTCCTGAATTTTAGATTCTGATACTTCACATCATCTTATTAGTAATTATACACTGCTCACCACCAGTACTACACTTCTCTCTCACTCTCCATCCCTACACACTGCCGATGGCTCACACATTCTCACTACACTCTCTGGGTCTATTAGCTCTCTCATTCTCACATTGCCCTATGTTCTTTATACTCCTCATTTATCCATGAACCTTATTTTCATTAGTGCACTATGCGAGAGTGATCTTGTCGTTATATTTGATTTCAGTCAGTTGTTCTATTACTGACTCTCATACGGGTCAGGAGTTTGGGCGTGCTAGTTGACAGGGTCGGCTATATCACCTAGATTTTCTTCATGCACATAGATCTCATCAACATTTTGATGGTGTTTTTCACTCTGATGCTGATCTATGGCACAAACAATTAGGACATATTAGTGCATCTCGACTCAAGACTTTAGCCCGTAGTGGTGTCCTTAGTTATCTTTCTCTTACTCATTTTTCTGATTGTCAGGGTTGCCATTTGGCCAAACTTATAGCTCTCCCCTTTAATCACAAAAGTACCTCCCAAACCACCCATCATTTTCAACTTATTCACTCTGACATATGGGGACCATCTCCTACACCTTCTCACAAAGGTTATTTATACTATGTTTGTTTTATCGATGACTTTACTCGATATATATGGGTGTTTCCTATGCGCCAATGCTCTGAGATACCTGACATTTACCAGTTCTTTACAAACATGGTTCACACTAAGTTTGGTGTGCGTATCAAAACCTTCCGCTCTGATGGTGCTTGTGAGTACACTTCTACTGCTATGAGATCGATTCTTCAATCTCATGGTACATTCTTTCAGCAATCATGCCCACACACACATGAACAAAATGGTGTAGCTGAACGCAAGCATCGCACATCCTTGAGATGACTCGCGCTCTTCTACTCTCCTCTTCTGTTCCTCGTTCTTTCTAGGCTGAAACTTTCATGACATATGTCAATCCCATTAACATCACTCTCTCGTCTACTCTATCTGGCACATCACCTTATGAGGCTCTTTGTCACTTCCCGCTGGATTACAGTATGCTCTGTACCTTTGGGTGCACCTATTTTGTCCTTCTCCCTCCCACTGAATGCACAAACCTCACAGCTCGAGCTACTAAGTGTCTTCATCTCGGTCTTAGTCCGGAACATAAAGGTTACCGTTGTTTTAATCCTATCACGGGACGTGTTTATATTTTTCGACATGTCTCTTTTGTGGAAGACTCTCCCTACTACTTAACCTTTCCTGAGGATGCTAGTTTTCTTGACTCCCCTGTTGTTAGGCCTCCTTCCCTGGTCAGACCTTCACGCATTCCATTTGATCCCACTCCTTTAGCTCCCTTTCCATCTCATATTGTCGTTCCACCTATTCTTCCTCCTACGGAGACACCACCTACATCCCCACAGCATCATGCCCCCTCACCACCTACATCCCCACTCCCACATACACACACACAACCTATCTCACCTCCTCACACTGTTCATCCACAACCGGTCCGTTAATCTACACGTCTACCTCGGGCATCCCACCGGCTCGTTACACACCTGATGCCACTGGCCCTTCTAACCAGTTTGGTTTTGCCACCTTAGCCTCCTACTCACTACAGTTTCATTTGTATCTCATTGTCGTCCACTCTACACGTGAGCCCAAAACCTACCAGGAAGCTATTCAATATCCTGAGTGGCGGGAAGCTACTACAGAGGAGTTCAGTGCATTTGATAAGACTAGCACTTGGGATACATTTGAACGATCTAGATTAGACCTGTACATCTAAATAAAACAAGATGGATGGCTCAGATCTCGTATGGACATATTTATTCATGCTTTTATAATATATATATATATATATATATATATATATATATATATATAGGGAAAGTTTTGCACCGAACCGTTTACATTGATCTACACATCTATATTAGTCTAGATATGTAAAATAAAACCATTTAAAATTCATTTATCCATCCATTGAAGTGTTACAAAATTGTATGGCTGAAAACTATTGTTTTTATAGTCACATGATGAATGGGCAAATGAATTTCAAATGATTTGTTTTTGTATATTTAGACTAATTTAGATGTGTAGATCAATGTGAACGGTTCGGATCATCGATATGAACGCCCGAAGGCCTAGTGCACACTCCGTGTGCACTGAGGAGTGCACAACCGAAGCTTTCCCTATATATATATATATATATATATATATATATATATATATATGGCCCTTCAGTTGTGCACTACCCTCTATGTGCACTCCGTGTGAACTTTTTATACAGAGTGCACATGGATGATCTGAACCGTTCACATTGATCTACACGTTTAAATTAGTCTAAATATATAAAATCAAGTCATTTGGAATTCATTTGCCCATCCATCAAGTTAGTATAAAAACAAACGATATTCGGCCATACAATTTTGTAACACTTCAATGGATGGGCAAATGAATTCCAAATGACTTGATTTTATATATTTAGACTAATTTAGATGTGTAGATAAATGTGAACGGTTCGGATCATCCATGTGCACTCCATGTAAAAAGTTCACACGGAGTGCACACGGAGGGTAGTGCACAACGGAAGAGCCCTTTACACACACACACACACACATATACTAGTAATTTACACGTGCGATGCACATCTTAATAAATATATATATTTTTAAAGTAAAAATTTCGGCGTAGTCTGGCCTCGATCCGAGACCTCTTTTATTTTTGTTCTACACGGACAATGCACGTCTTAATATATTTTTTTAAATAAAAAAATAAAAACTTTGACATAGTGAGGACTCGAACCTAAAACCTCCTTCATATTAGTTATGTACGTGCGTCACACGTGTTGATAGATTGACAAATGACACTAAGACCTTCTCTCATTATAATATTAGAGATATATAACTATTTACATAGTTTTTAACAAGTCTAATCCAAGCACGATCATCTTGTCTAAGGATCTTCAGCTAAATTTTGATGTCTTAAATTGCAAGGCCCCCTTCTTTTTTAGTCTTACAGTCATTGCCAATTACAAAGATAGTAACCTAAAGAGGTAGTAAAATATCAGACCAAAAGAAGTTTCTTCTGATTTTGTTTATTCTTTTAATAATCTAAGAAGGAACATAAAAATAAGACATCATGTAAAGAGGAATAGAAAAAAGAATAGAATTTAATACTCTCTAGAAGTTGTCTACCAGTCCAAGCATTTAATCTAGATTCTAATTTATCAATCATAGACCATTTCGCTTAGAATTTTTCTACAAAATTGGTTCTATGGTTCATAAGTTTCATAATGTTGCCCTTGGCCTTCAAATTGATTACTTATAATCAATTTTAGAGTTGATCAAGTGACTAATATAGAATCAGCGAATTGTGGGGGACTAATATGTAATTTTAATATTTGTTGGGGATCTGTATGGAAAACCCCAAAAAAAACACCTGAAAAGAGCCCGGGTCACGCATTGCTCTTATTTTATTTTATTTTATTTTGTTTTGTTTTTTTGCTGCTACTACTAGATAAGATAATAAAAAATGAGTACAAAATAAGAGCATCCCTTGATCAGGCTACCTCTCTAGCATCTTCATCAACCAAAACAAGAAACTCATGGTCGAAGATGTTAACTCACTGAAAGATTTGACCACTACTACGTCCCCTTTTGCAGCACAGTCATCACACATAAGCCCCTTTCAATAAATATGTTGTATCCCACCAATATCCATACCATTAAGCATGAGTAATATATCACGAGAAATAAGATTGTGACCGCTTCTTGCACGGATCTAATCGGTAATGATCTTCGAGTCTCCCGTAATGATCTTCGAGTCTCCCTAAATAAGAATAAGATACTCGTGAGACATATGAAAGACTGTAAGAGCCATCCACAAACCTCTTCTTTTAGTAATGTTCATAGATGTCAACACAACCGGGCCCCATAGACCAGCAGTGGTCTATCACACAAATCTCGATAGAAAAAAATGTAGCCGGAGTTATTCCTTTCCAATGACCATCAAAGTTGAGGTTAATAGATCCTTCAGGTGACGCAACCCATTTGATCAAGAGCTCATGCACACGGCGATAAGCGAAGATCGTTTTGAGACTCATCCATTGGACCTCATTGTAGAGATCCACTGAACCCAAAAAAAACTACCAGAAACATCCCATCTTTTAACAACGTCTGAAACCGCACTGAAAACCGCAATGCGTGGGAGGGGGCACACTCCCTCAAAACAGACTCTGCAACGAGCTTTCCAAACATACCACAAGGTGGTAATAATTACGGATTGCAATAACTATTTTTGAGCACCTGAACTAAGCAATTTCCTCTCTAATATTGACCATAACTCGAGGAAGGATGCCATGTTGACCCTAATGTGCATACTTGCACTAGAATACTCTTTGACTAAGTTGGACTGGCTGTATGGCCCAAAATTTATCCATACTGGGAACCATCTAAAGGCAACTTAATATGAAGTGAGCCCATAACTTGAATTAGAATCCCGGTACAAATTGGGCCAAATTAAGCCCAGAAATCGAAATTCAAAAATATTTTTATTCAGTTGATCGTGCGGACGAATCTCAAGGAAGGAGAAACAGAAGAAGATGAAGAAGGAAATGGCTGTTGAACTGCACGCTGTAATACTGCTCCATCGATCGGCATGTATTGCGTCGAAAGCTTAGAATGTGCAAAATAAAAGGTTAGGGTTTAGGGTTTTCGATTCCAACATCAGTTTATCTCATTTCCGATTTCCAAATTAGGGTTTTCGATTTCAATTTAGGGTTTCTCTTCATGTTAGCTAGAACCTGACTTTGTTTGCTTAACATACGCATATTGATCATCAATTTCTGTAATGCGGCTTTGAATTGGTAAGTCAGATTGAAATGAATGAAGATATGTAATAAACATGCTAGAGTTCACATGGAAAGTGAGCAAATTTTATGATTTTTTTATACTATTTTTTTTGTGTGTGTGTAAAATAATCAAACTTGTATTGCCTTGTTCATCGTGATGTTTGTATCATTAATTCAGCATAAGGTGGAAATGTGATCCGAAAGGGAACTGATCAGATTGTCCAATCTATACATATAACTTTATCCTTTTTGCCTTATTTTCACTAGTAATTTACACGTGCGATGCACGTTTTAATAATTTCAAAAAATAAAAATAAAAACTATGACGTAGGAAGGATTTGAACCGGAAACCTCCTCTATATTAGTTGTGTACGTGCGTTACACATGTTGGTAGAATGACAAAATGACAAATGACACTAAGGCCTTCTCCCATTATAATATTAGAGATAAGGCTTGCGAAATGACACTATATTATTTGTTATCTAGAGCATGCAGATACCAAATTGATATTGCCTTGTTCATCTCTTTAAATATGTGTAGCACATTTTTTCAAGGGGAAAATACATGGGGCATATACACTTCTGTCATGAATTTGAACCCGTATTGAGGCACATGTTAAACACTGTTAATTCATAGACACTTAATTGTATGCTTTTGTTGAACTCCTCGTCATAGTTCTTAACTTCCATCATATAATACTATTTTTGGAGTCATAGTTTTCTAACACTTCTGTATATCCATTGTAGAGATACATATGTATCTACGGTCAACCACGTCGTAAGATTATTTTAGTAGGCTACTAACGTGTCATTGTAAAGATGTCAAGCTACTAACTTGTATTATATGTTTTAATGTCTAACAGTAATAGAAGAGAGACGCATTTGGTTATTCTATAACAAGTTGAACTAGTTCTAGACTTTCTTATTTGAAGTAATGAATTATATGTTGGTTAATGTGACATGCAGGGCCGGCCCCACCCTTGAGGCGGGTGAGGCGGCTGCCTCAGGCCCCGGTATTTTTGCAATTTTAGGGGCCCCAACTTTGTAATTTCCTTGTAAATATAGGCATGTATTTTGCGCGTAAAAGAAAAATATTGTTATTAGGGGCCCCCAAAAATAATTATTTGAGCCTTCAAATTTTTAAAAAAAAATTATTTGGGTTTAGGCTTGAAGACTTGAATTGAATTTGAGACTTTAAATTTGGGTGATTTAAAACAAATTTATATGTTTTGCATATTTTGCTTTCAACAATGTGCAAATTTTTTGTTTACATGTTTTTTTTTTAAAGTGTATTAGGGGCTCCATTTTGAGAGTTCGCCTCGGGCCTCCGGGAACTCAGGGCCGGCCCTGGTGACATGCCGGCAAATATTTATGTTATCATATATGTTTGCATGTGTGCATGTATATAGGTTCTTTTGCTCACTTTATACATATATACACAGACACACATAATTACTTCTCATATCACCATTCCTTATTGACCTTCCAGCTTGATGAAGTGCTATATTTACTCTCTGTATTTTTCATATATCCATAAATCAAATTTTAATGTCAATGCTTTATTGTTCTTAACAGAACACTCCATAACTGTTTGTGGTTAATAGCTACTTAAAATTGATCTAATTTGCTCTAGGAGTATAGAATGCTTACTTTCAGAGTGGTGAATAGGTTTCTCCCAAATTTGGGGACAGGGTAATCTAGAGCTTATAGTACCTCAATGTTTTTGATACAGTTCTACTCAAAATGAACTGTATCTTATATATATCAGCCCTTATATAATGATACGGGACCTTCATCTACAGTATAATCGCAGGTCTTTCAACTGCAGCATGTGTATCAGCTTCAGTATCAGTGTGTATCAGCTCAACTTCAGTATCAGTGTGCATCAGTTCTTCAGTATCAGTGTGTATCAGCTACCGTATCAGTTTTATTGCGTATCAGTCCTCCGCGATTATACTTCTTCGAAGGGCCTATACGAATAAATGCTACTCCATCATGATTGAAGGATGCAGCTGATGCATCTGTATTAGGAAATATCCACAAAGAGACCGTTAGCCAGGGAATCTTGCTTTTTCTCTTTTTGCTTTTTGTTAGCTGTTGTGAGCTGTTAACAGCTCCCTCCCCAGTGTGTTTATAAACAGGGGAGATGGATGTAATAGGGATATGAATGAATGAATCAACATCTTCTAGTCTCTCTTTTCTCTTCAAGCTTCTTCTTCTTCTCTACTTCTTCTTATCTCTTGTAGTCTCCTATATCTAAGTATTAGCAGTTTTCTCCATGGCAATCACTCGTTCCGGTAGAGATGCACCCCCACCACCACCACCACTTGGAGGACCTGTATCAATGGTATCAGAGCCACCTCCTTCCCACCTCTGCCGTTCACTACCGAACTCATCCAACGCCCCTCCGACCGCTCCCAAACTCTTCCCCATAAACCATCCACCTTGGTCATCAATAGCAACTCCAATATTACCAACAAAACTGCAAGAAGACACCCATTGCAACCTCATTTTTGCAAACCCTAAAGAGTACTTTCCCCCAAATCCATCTTACTACCCTCCACAACCTCAACCTCAGTATTACCAAACACAACAGGTCTATTCCCCAAATATCCGACAACCTCCTACAGCCCCACCTCCATATGCTCGACGAAATCCCCAAGAGAAACAGGGAGTGAACTTATCAACCTTCAGCCATATTTCCTACTACCCACCAAGTGTTCGATCGGATGTTTCTTTGATTGCATCATCTTCAATCACCCATCCTCACCGATCAAAAGAATGGGTGGATCAATATCTGAAGAGTCTCCAAGAGAAAGCCAGGAAACAATCCCCACCTCCTTATTATATGGAATATTGCCAAGAGAAAGCTAGACGATATCCTACACCACTTCAATATAGGGAGTACCTCCAAGAGAAGATGGGAATGCAACCAACTAGGGAGGTAAGTATGTCGGCAGCTCTTCCTATTGTTGATGTTGTTGAAGAAGAGGAGAATGATGGTGAATTGGCAATCGGGAACAATGAAGAGGATCAAGAAAGTGAAGCATCAAAGCAAGATGCTGAGGCAACTTCAAGTCAGTATTTCAACAATCATGGAAGTCACTTTTTCCCTAAGCCAATGCCAGTTGTGGAAGTTTCTTTAGGTGAAATGCAATCCACGGTGAGTGCTGTTTTGGAAGAGAATGTGGAAGCTTTAGTGGAGCAACACCGGTGTATCAATATTGGAAGCCTTTATGCTCAGGTCAAAGAGCTGCGCCCTTGGACCGATGCTAAATTCGTGAAGGAAGTAATTGATGCAAGCTGCTTTACTTCTATTTTGGTTCATTCTTCTTTGGCAAGGCTCACCATCGCATTGTGGGGATCCGAGGAGCACTATTCCAAGTACACATCTGAGAATGGTTCTGAGATGGTGGGTATTGTAATTGATGCATCCCTTGCCCTTGAAATGCATACCCTAGAAGCTACACCTGTATGTAAGGCTCTTTACTTCTTAGGGGTCATGGGTAAGTCCACTTGCTCTTTGCTTGATAAGATATGTGAGGATGGGATAGTGAGACAAGGGGTGGAATTAATTGAAGACGGGACAATTGTTGTTATCTTTGATCCCGGAGGAGGAGGAGACGAGGCTACATTGGCAGGATTACCTGGAACCAAAGCCTCTTTGTTAGAAGAGTTTGGTGTACGTTTGGTTACTTATGATCTCCCTGGTTTTGGTGAAAGTGATCCTCACCCAGGAAGAAATCTCAGTTCATCGGCTGTTGATATGCTGCAGTTAGCTGACGGTGTTGGGATCATTGACAAGTTTTGGGTGGTCGGTTATACTGGTGGTGGCAAGCATGCATGGTCTGCTGTGCGCTATATTCCTGAAAGGCTTGCAGGTGTTCCAGTAACATTTTTCGGAGATTTAAAGAACCAGTTTGTTGAGGCTAATGTTGGGTTTGACACAATCTGCAAGGTGAATTCTCAACTAGTCAGCAATATATGCACTGATGCACTTTCTGCTGAAAAGTATTACTATTTCATTCGCCTCATGGGGAGGAGAGCATCTCACGTTACTTTGAAATGTGCGCTACAGTCTCATCCTAATATGGTTATCCTAAGTGAGGAAGTTACTTCTTCGAAGCTTACTCTTTTCGATATAACAAAAAGGATCTGTGATGCTGTTCAGGCCAGGGCAGAACAAGATAAATATCATGGAGTACTTCTTTTGCCCGAGGGACTCATCGAAAGCATACCTGAAGTGTATGCCCTATTGCAGGAAATACACGTTCTTCTTATGAATGGAGTTACTGCTGGGCTCAAGAATAAGACTTTCCCCGAAGGATCATTTTTAAACATAGATGTACCAGCGGATGTTGCACATCATAAGGGTATTAAGATAACAAAACAAGGAAGGTTTATTATCATAACTGGGTGGAAGCAGACAGATAACACTGGATCATTATCAGAGGAGAGCTACCAAACTGCTAATATGACTGGTGTGTCTGTAGCTGATACAGAAGATGGTGCATTTGCAACACCTTCGGAGGTCTCTTAGAGCTGAAGAATATCTTCGCATTGACCTTGTGGTCAAGGTCAAAATAAGGGGGAAGGATTGATACAGTTCTACTCAAAATGAACTGTATCTTATATATATCAGCCCTTATATAATGATACGGGACCTTCATCTACAGTATAATCGCAGGTCTTTCAACTGCAGCATGTGTATCAGCTTCAGTATCAGTGTGTATCAGCTCAACTTCAGTATCAGTGTGCATCAGTTCTTCAGTATCAGTGTGTATCAGCTACCGTATCAGTTTTATTGCGTATCAGTCCTCCGCGATTATACTTCTTCGAAGGGCCTATACGAATAAATGCTACTCCATCATGATTGAAGGATGCAGCTGATGCATCTGTATTAGGAAATATCCACAAAGAGACCGTTAGCCAGGGAATCTTGCTTTTTCTCTTTTTGCTTTTTGTTAGCTGTTGTGAGCTGTTAACAGCTCCCTCCCCAGTGTGTTTATAAACAGGGGAGATGGATGTAATAGGGATATGAATGAATGAATCAACATCTTCTAGTCTCTCTTTTCTCTTCAAGCTTCTTCTTCTTCTCTACTTCTTCTTATCTCTTGTAGTCTCCTATATCTAAGTATTAGCAGTTTTCTCCATGGCAATCACTCGTTCCGGTAGAGATGCACCCCCACCACCACCACCACTTGGAGGACCTGTATCAATGGTATCAGAGCCACCTCCTTCCCACCTCTGCCGTTCACTACCGAACTCATCCAACGCCCCTCCGACCGCTCCCAAACTCTTCCCCATAAACCATCCACCTTGGTCATCAATAGCAACTCCAATATTACCAACAAAACTGCAAGAAGACACCCATTGCAACCTCATTTTTGCAAACCCTAAAGAGTACTTTCCCCCAAATCCATCTTACTACCCTCCACAACCTCAACCTCAGTATTACCAAACACAACAGGTCTATTCCCCAAATATCCGACAACCTCCTACAGCCCCACCTCCATATGCTCGACGAAATCCCCAAGAGAAACAGGGAGTGAACTTATCAACCTTCAGCCATATTTCCTACTACCCACCAAGTGTTCGATCGGATGTTTCTTTGATTGCATCATCTTCAATCACCCATCCTCACCGATCAAAAGAATGGGTGGATCAATATCTGAAGAGTCTCCAAGAGAAAGCCAGGAAACAATCCCCACCTCCTTATTATATGGAATATTGCCAAGAGAAAGCTAGACGATATCCTACACCACTTCAATATAGGGAGTACCTCCAAGAGAAGGTGGGAATGCAACCAACTAGGGAGGTAAGTATGTCGGCAGCTCTTCCTATTGTTGATGTTGTTGAAGAAGAGGAGAATGATGGTGAATTGGCAATCGGGAACAATGAAGAGGATCAAGAAAGTGAAGCATCAAAGCAAGATGCTGAGGCAACTTCAAGTCAGTATTTCAACAATCATGGAAGTCACTTTTTCCCTAAGCCAATGCCAGTTGTGGAAGTTTCTTTAGGTGAAATGCAATCCACGGTGAGTGCTGTTTTGGAAGAGAATGTGGAAGCTTTAGTGGAGCAACACCGGTGTATCAATATTGGAAGCCTTTATGCTCAGGTCAAAGAGCTGCGCCCTTGGACCGATGCTAAATTCGTGAAGGAAGTAATTGATGCAAGCTGCTTTACTTCTATTTTGGTTCATTCTTCTTTGGCAAGGCTCACCATCGCATTGTGGGGATCCGAGGAGCACTATTCCAAGTACACATCTGAGAATGGTTCTGAGATGGTGGGTATTGTAATTGATGCATCCCTTGCCCTTGAAATGCATACCCTAGAAGCTACACCTGTATGTAAGGCTCTTTACTTCTTAGGGGTCATGGGTAAGTCCACTTGCTCTTTGCTTGATAAGATATGTGAGGATGGGATAGTGAGACAAGGGGTGGAATTAATTGAAGACGGGACAATTGTTGTTATCTTTGATCCCGGAGGAGGAGGAGACGAGGCTACATTGGCAGGATTACCTGGAACCAAAGCCTCTTTGTTAGAAGAGTTTGGTGTACGTTTGGTTACTTATGATCTCCCTGGTTTTGGTGAAAGTGATCCTCACCCAGGAAGAAATCTCAGTTCATCGGCTGTTGATATGCTGCAGTTAGCTGACGGTGTTGGGATCATTGACAAGTTTTGGGTGGTCGGTTATACTGGTGGTGGCAAGCATGCATGGTCTGCTGTGCGCTATATTCCTGAAAGGCTTGCAGGTGTTCCAGTAACATTTTTCGGAGATTTAAAGAACCAGTTTGTTGAGGCTAATGTTGGGTTTGACACAATCTGCAAGGTGAATTCTCAACTAGTCAGCAATATATGCACTGATGCACTTTCTGCTGAAAAGTATTACTATTTCATTCGCCTCATGGGGAGGAGAGCATCTCACGTTACTTTGAAATGTGCGCTACAGTCTCATCCTAATATGGTTATCCTAAGTGAGGAAGTTACTTCTTCGAAGCTTACTCTTTTCGATATAACAAAAAGGATCTGTGATGCTGTTCAGGCCAGGGCAGAACAAGATAAATATCATGGAGTACTTCTTTTGCCCGAGGGACTCATCGAAAGCATACCTGAAGTGTATGCCCTATTGCAGGAAATACACGTTCTTCTTATGAATGGAGTTACTGCTGGGCTCAAGAATAAGACTTTCCCCGAAGGATCATTTTTAAACATAGATGTACCAGCGGATGTTGCACATCATAAGGGTATTAAGATAACAAAACAAGGAAGGTTTATTATCATAACTGGGTGGAAGCAGACAGATAACACTGGATCATTATCAGAGGAGAGCTACCAAACTGCTAATATGACTGGTGTGTCTGTAGCTGATACAGAAGATGGTGCATTTGCAACACCTTCGGAGGTCTCTTAGAGCTGAAGAATATCTTCGCATTGACCTTGTGGTCAAGGTCAAAATAAGGGGGAAGGATTGATACAGTTCTACTCAAAATGAACTGTATCTTATATATATCAGCCCTTATATAATGATACGGGACCTTCATCTACAGTATAATCGCAGGTCTTTCAACTGCAGCATGTGTATCAGCTTCAGTATCAGTGTGTATCAGCTCAACTTCAGTATCAGTGTGCATCAGTTCTTCAGTATCAGTGTGTATCAGCTACCGTATCAGTTTTATTGCGTATCAGTCCTCCGCGATTATACTTCTTCGAAGGGCCTATACGAATAAATGCTACTCCATCATGATTGAAGGATGCAGCTGATGCATCTGTATTAGGAAATATCCACAAAGAGACCGTTAGCCAGGGAATCTTGCTTTTTCTCTTTTTGCTTTTTGTTAGCTGTTGTGAGCTGTTAACAGCTCCCTCCCCAGTGTGTTTATAAACAGGGGAGATGGATGTAATAGGGATATGAATGAATGAATCAACATCTTCTAGTCTCTCTTTTCTCTTCAAGCTTCTTCTTCTTCTCTACTTCTTCTTATCTCTTGTAGTCTCCTATATCTAAGTATTAGCAGTTTTCTCCATGGCAATCACTCGTTCCGGTAGAGATGCACCCCCACCACCACCACCACTTGGAGGACCTGTATCAGTTTTGGTCCCAAAAAACTCAATAGTCACTGGATTCGAGGAGACGTAAGACTATGTTCCTACTGCATGACCTAAACAATCCACCTAAAAAATTTATACTGTTTGATGACAAGTTTGATCACATTGAAGAGCTTACGCTGACTCAGGATTTGTCTTCAAAATCCATTGGCAATGTTTATCAGAAGACAGAGTTGAGCTACTGCGAATATATTGATAAGAAGAAACTGTTATCCAGTGTGAGGATAAACTTGACAAAATTACAACTTGAATTTTTTATGGCTACTGTGGTCGCTCTAAATTCATTTGAACTTTGATATGGTCATTACGAGTGATGTGATAAGGATTTAGATAAGTAGAAGGTGTTATCGTGTGAGAGGATTATGCTGTTTTAATTGCTTTGATCGGCTTCTTGATTTTTTTTAAACGTTGGTTGTCCTATTCTAACAAAGTAGAATATTATTAGAGTTTAGGTTAGATTATTATGATCGTGCTAATCTTTTTTATTTATTTATTATTGATTAGAATGAGACTTGTCTGGAAACAGTGAGAAAAAAAAGCTATTGCACATGGAATAAATATATAAGTATTTGTTCTACCTGGTTCTTTTGCAACTATACCTTGCCTTTTGTTATAAAACAATTGATGTTGTTGGATTGCTTTCATAAGAAGGGTTGAATTGTTCAGTTTAGATTTAAAATAGTCCAATCCTCTTTCTGAAAAATCAATCTCTAAGCTAGCCAATGTTGACTTGTTGAGGTCCACTGTAATACATGCTAACTGGGTTGGACTTTGCATCAGGTAGTTAAGTTTGTTTGATATTTGATTCATCATTTTCTAGTATCATTAAAGCTTTTAGCATTAAATCTTAATTTGATTTTTTTTCCCATCTGATTAAGTAAAGAAGGTATCAATCTGAATTTACAGAAAAGGGATTTCATGGATATACTTTTGGAGGAGAGGATAAAGTAATGATGTGTAGATGAAGAATCAAATCCTCCATTATATTATAGGAAAGCACAAGATTAATCGACTATCTCTATCAGTTAAGCAGTATAGTTTTAGTGATAGAGGAGCATATTTGAGTTGAAGTTAAAAGATTGATGAATTTACTGCATGTGAAACTAGTTTTCATCTACACCAATTTTGGTTCATGGAGGGATGGGTGAATTGTAATTATGTTTGTAATTTTTTTCCCACGTATAAGGCTTAAATGCTTTTGATGTGAAATGGTTCATTTTTTATCAGTAATAATGTGTCTTCCTTTACTAAATATAACGTACTTGCTCTTTTAATGTCGCTCTATTAGTTTAAGTATTAGTATTTTTAATTGAACTAGGAAAGAAACTGATGTCATAAGGTTGTTTCCTCGAAGCAGCTTCCTTCTTGTTAAAGTTAGATTATTTGTAGTCAACTTTAAAAGTCAAACTGCTTATGGTTAGAGAGTGACACAGTGACCTGCTATGATAGATCTGTGATGTGTGGCTGAGCAAGCAAACCTATACCTTATTAATTTATCTTATATATTTTCCATGAAGTAGCTTGTGTGTTTGAAAAGTGTGGTTGGTAACATGCTATAATGAATCTAGCATCCCTCTGTTATCACCCTGTTGATCTCTAGTTTGCAGTTGGTATTTACCTCAGTTTTTGTTTATTGTACGAACACTTGCATCATAGATCCATACATATTCACATATTAAAGAGCTATCCAGGTTCAAATCTCATCATGTGCTTATTTGAAGTGGATTATTAGTAAAATATAATATATTGCCGCACACAGCTCAAGTTCCAGCAAGCAAAAGAGGCACTCGGAATTTAAATTTTTTTGAACCATCACCCAGTCTACAGGGCTGCAAACGAATCGAGCTATTCGCGAGCTATTCGGCTCGAGCTCGGTCAAAGCTCGGCTCGAACCGAGCTCGAGCTCGAGCTTGAATTTTTTTTTTTTTAAGGCTAAGCTCGCGAGCTATTCGGCTCGAATATGGTCAAAACTCGGTCAAAGCTCGGCTCGAACCGAGCTCGAGCCGAGCTCGAGCTCAAAATTGAGCTCGTTTCGTAAACGAGCCGAGCTCGAGCCTGAAGTTATTCAGCTCGGCTCGACTCGATTGCAGCCCTATACCCAGAGTACCATTTGATTTTTCATGTCTTTCTTCATTTCAACCATAAACAGCCTGCTTGGAACTTTTTCATGTAAATCATATGTGTGTGTTTTGGAAATTATAGAACAGACTATCTGATACCTAGTTTTTGAAGCATGATTCATGCACTTGGAAGTCTGGCACTTTTCTTCATACATTATATATGCCAAATGTGTTTATGGTGTATTTGTCAAAACCCTAGCAATCTGGAATGTTAACTGAGCCTAATCGTTCATGTCTTAGTCTACCTTGAGGAGTTTTAAGCTTGTAGAGAAATCCACCTAATTTATTATGGCCTCTACTTATTGTTAATGACAGGATCAATATAAAAAGATATCTTGTTCATATTTCTAAATCTTGTATTTTAATTCGGATCAGATGACATTCAGTACTACTGTTGATAAATTTATGAAATACAATGCTTTTTCTATGTATGAATTATTAAAATTGATCAATAACTTAATGACGTTCTTCAGATTGGTTGTGTACGGAAGTGTACGTTTGACTATTCTATAGATTATCAATTTTATTTTTAAGTGTGATTATCTTATACTAGAAAATACTTGCTCAACTTCTAAATTGCAAGGTTAGTATTTTGAGCATGAAGTCTCTCTATCAATATTTGTCATTTTACCGTACATCTTTTGTTTGATTCATGTCATCATTTCCAACATTGAAACAAATTTTAACCAAATCAATGCAGTACGTAATAAAATGCTTGTGTATATGAATTTTGAATCTGCATGTGTATTTGAAATAATGGAGTTGTCTTTATCAAAGGTCAATTGATTGATTTCTGCAATTGGTAGTGGTTGAACTATTATCATCAGAATTCATATTTTACATGTTTGGCAGTGGTTGAAATAGTATTATCATAACTCAATTTTCAAAAATATTGACGGTTTGCTAGATTTTGAATTATTATTACCATAACTCAATTTTTAACAAAATATCGATGGTTGCTGGAATTTTACTTGTTTTACTTATTTCATAATTGTCATCGTTAATAAATTTTGGCTGAACTTTATGGTGAACAAAGACTTTTAACAATTAAAGTTATTTTTACTATCTGTCATTCATGTATCGTATTTGATCTAAAGAGAAGTTATAAAAATAGCGCTTTGATATCTTGAATATCTTTGTTTTCATAAGTTAACATCTTCTATTGTCATCTCAGTCTATAAATAATCTTCATTGCATCAGTCATCTTCTCTATGTATTTTTAACATTAATATTTCTTGGGATCTATCTTATTTAATATTAGATAACTAATGAGCCTAATTTAAAAGTCAAATTGTTCATGCAGGGAGTCACAAATAACATTGCAGGTGCTTTCTTGCAAGAGCAATAAATTGTAACAAACTAACAATTATTAGTATATGTTAGAATACAAATGCAATCTTCCTCAACCCTTCTACAACTTCGAAGTTTTAGCTTAGTAGTAGAGACTTTATGATGTAAAACTAACCCTAAATAGAGAATTTCCAAGAATCTTAAAGGATAATTTTATTAACATGTAGTGCAGATCAAAGTTAGAATTTTAAACAATTAATCGGTTTGATGAATTTTTAAGAATTAAATTAAGTTTAACAAACCCAATTAATAATTCATTTTTAACAATCAATAATTAAATCCTTAAGTGTTCTTAGCAATTAAAAAATGCAATATTGATTTGTACTCTAATTAGGCAAGTGGAACACTTAATCTCAATATTTGTGGACGACAGATAAATCAGATAATATAATAGAGATGATAAAGCAGTATAACACAAATATTTGAAAAGTGGAAAGAGTATACCGAGAGTTCGAAGAACAGTTGCGACAATCGAAGAGGAAGCAACTGTTGGAATGGTGGGTTGCTGGATCTAGCAGTGGCTGACGGCGCGTCAGGGGCGTCGAGCGGCGCGGCGACCTGGGGTCGGGTCTGCTGCTATTGCCGAAGGGAAAGGGAAGTAGCATGGTTGATGGGGCTGAGGTCGAGGAGTTAGGGTTTCGGGGGAATGGGTTTGGGGATATGGGGGTGGTTGGCTTTGATGGTAGATGTGAGAGATGGTAGGGTGGCGACGGGGTTACGATGGCGATGGCGATGGTAGTGGATTAGGGTGATGACGGGATGGAGGAGATGAGAGCGGGGGCGCTAGTTGCTGACGAGGTTGACTGGGGGAGAGGATCGAAGGTGGAAGACGATGGGTTTCGAGGGAAGCTCAGGGGAGGAGCAGGGTGTAGGTCGGGTGAGGGAGACGAGGATGGGAGGATGGGTTCGGGAGTCATGGCGATGGAGTTTCGGAAGATGCAGGGGTGAAGAAAGGCGGCGGCTGGTTAATTAGGGTAGGGTTAATTTTTTTAATTTGGAAAATTAGGGTTAGGAATTTGTATTGATTTTGAGGGTAGTTTTAGAGTTTATCACAAACTCTAAAATTAGTTCTCAATTGTATCACACAAAGAGACAGATGAAGAGCACAACTTCAACACAACAATTTTTAATCAAGAATAGCATGAATTCTCATTAATTTCAAGGCCTATAAATAGGCTCAAAACAAATCTTGATACAAATATCAAAATATTCTAAAAATCTAAAAAATATTCTAATGCATTACAGAAAGATTACATATGGCTATAATTGCCAAAAACAAATATGGTACTGAAATAAAATCTTAAGCTAATGAAGCAGTTGTCCTAAACGATGCCTGTGCTGATAGAAATGCTCGAATCGTCTTGAACCGATGTCCTAATTACTTTAACATGGTATATGAGCAACCCAAGTTCGAATTCCACCAGCTACACAATTTAAATGTGGATTTAAAAAAAAATTACCACTTCGTATAGTTCAGGTCTCGCCGGGCCGACTCCCACCTTGAGGCAGGTAAGGCGGCCGCCTCAGGCTCTCGAATTTTTTGCTATTTTTGGGGCCCCCAAATTTGTATTTACCTTGTAAATATAGGCACGTATTTTACGCATAAAAAAATTATATTGTTATTAGGGGTCCCCAAAAATAATTATTTGGGCCTTTCGCCTCGGGCCCCTGGGAACTTAGGGCCGGCCTTGGGTCTCGACCCACAATTTGTTGGGCATTTATCTTGTTACTTTGGTCTATAAAAAAATGGACTCTCGACATAAGGGGGCATGTTAGAATACAAGTGCAATTTTCCTCAATCATTGTACTAACTTTGAAGTTTTAGCTTAGTGGCAGGGACTTTAACAGTATACAAGTGTAATTTCCTGACTAAAACTTCAAAGTTTTTGCCTAGTAGGAGGTCTTTCACATGGTGTTTGAGCAACCCAAGTTTGATTCTGACTGCATGCGCCTTATTTATTTGCAAAACTAAAAACTAAAAATGTTATATAGGTGTGGCCTGCAACTTGTTGGGCATTTGTTATTTCCTTGGCCCATTAGAAATGGGTGCTTGACCTAGCAGTCTCTTTCCACAAGTAGACACATGGTTTGTGGCTGTGCAAACTAGGCCTTTATGATCTATTAAAAAATTTAAAAATTATTTATTAATGCTTTCCTTTTGTTATGACAGTGATCTTTTAGGTCACAGCTGGCATTTACTTTATTTTTCTTCTTCTTATAGAACTCCATATGTTAGATTCGTACAGCACCAACACAAACCTGATGCTTTGCACCAGTAACTAGGCATTGTTACAGGAATGGGTACTGCGTGGGACACGACATTGTAAGAATTTAGACACGGTAAAACAACTATAAAATGATTTAATATAATACATATATCACAGTTTATGCATAAATTTTATCCAAATGTCAAACAAAAGTATAATTTTGAGCTACACTACCAAAATTAAGAGATTTATTGTCCATAGAAAGTGATAAAACTGTATAGTCGATTACAAATCAGAGAGGATCCATGGTTCATATGCTAACACTAACGTGTATAGACATGTGAAATAGTGTTTGAATTATGTGTTGAAAAGAGTGTCCAAGGAGTGTCCCAACATTTAAAATATATTGCAAAATTTAGGGCATGTATGAGGAGAAGTGTCCGACGCATATGAGAAGTGTCCATGAAGTGTTGGTGTCTGATGCGTGTCCAGCACGTGTAGGGGAGAGACGCTGTCATATATAATCACAGCTATTATTTTTTCTCACTGCTTCAATTTACCTCCCAAATATCATTATTTAAAGTCGTAATGTGATAGGATCACCCTTTTGGTACCCCAGAGCCACGTCCTTATCTTTATCTTTACTATTTACTATTATAACTAGAGAATGGTTGTGTGAAAGCAATTTATTCTGATTGTGTTTGAAACCAACCTATATGTGCATTAGAGCATGCACAGTCGTTTTTCTCATATGCTATAAAATGGCAGCTACAGTAATAGCAAATAGGATCGATCGCTGCAATGGTCGTTTGCTATATTGTTCGCCAAAAATTGAGGGAGACGGTATATCATATACCGTCTCAACTTTTAAAATTAAATTAAAATAGTTAATTACTTATTAAATATTAAACTATATTAGTTAAATAAATTAAATATTAAATAATAACTAAACCTAATTATACAACTACCTAAACCTACCCATTTATGGCCCAGATTTCCCGGTACATCATGTACCGACCCACCATTTGGTTTTTTTTTTTCCTAATCGGCCAATCATGGCCGTTCATTTATTAAAAAAAAAAAAAGGAGAGACGGGGTTACATACCCCGGCCGGGGTATGTTTCCCCGTCTGAGGGAATCATAAAAAAAAAAAATTTTAAGTGGGGGAGACGGGGTATCATATCCCGGACGGGGTATGTTTCCCCGTCCTTTATAATTTGAGAATCGCTATTCTGTTTCTCATATATGAGAAACGAATATAGCATGTTTGCTATGAAATGGCAAAATGAGAAACCGTTGCAGACGTTCGTTTGCTAAGAGCATCCACAGTCGTTTGCTATATATGCCAATTTGCCATTTTTTAGCAAACGAACGTTTGCAACGGTTTCTCATTTTGCCATTTTATAGCAAACAGCTATATTCGTTTCTCATATATGAGAAACAGAATAGCGATTCTCAAATTATAAAGGACGGGATATCATATCCCGTCGCTCCGATTTAATGATTATTTAATCGAGTGAGACGGAAGAACATATACCGTCCAAATAATTTTAATTAATTTTTTTTTAAAAAAAATGGTCGGACGGGGAAACATACCCTGTCCGGGATATGATACCCCGTCTCCCCCACTTAAATTTTTTTTTTTTTAAGTTTCCCTCATACGGGGAAACATACCCCGGCCGGGGTATGAATCCCCGTCTCTCCTTTTTTTTTTAATGCTGATTGGGTAAGTTTAGGAGTAGTAATTAGGTTTAGGTAGTTAATTAATTAGGTTTAGTTATTATTGTATTATTTAATTTAGTTAATTAATATAGTTTAATAGTTAACAAGTAATTAACTTTTTTTAATTTATTTTAAACGATGAGACGGTATATCATATACCGTCGCTCGCTTATTTCTAAAAAATGAGAAACATATAGCAAACGACCACTGCAGCGATCGATCTTATTTGCTATTACTGTAGCTGCCATTTTATAGCATATGAGAAAAACGACTGTGGATGCTCTAAAAAATGGCAAATTGGCATATATAGCAAACGACTGTGGATGCTCTTATGGACTATTTTTTTCATTTTCATGTACATACTGAAAATTAGTAAGCATAATTAATTGCTTTCTGTTTAGAAGTGTTCAGTATCGTAATAGGAGAATTTGGTGGTATGAAACTAAAGCGGAGCTTAGATTGAGTTAGTCATGATTCAGATATTTGAACTGGGAAGCTTCTAGGCATTTAACTTAATTGGTTAACAATTATGTATTTATTTTTTAACAATTTTAAATTATGATTGGTTGCAAACTGAAAGAAGGTATGGATGGATAGATTTCTACTGTTTAATTGCAAGGAAATTCTGCTAATTTAAACATAAATTATTATACAGTCATTGGTTTTTTTCACCTCATATTGTAATCCCCCCCCCTCTTCTCCCCTTTTTTTAATTGTTTTCTTTCTTATTTCTAGGTGTGGAGTACCTGTCTCTCCCTTGATCGTCATTACTGCACTGTGCAGCCATAAAAGTCACGGTTTATGGGATTATATTTACATTATACCTCATCACATGATGCACAGGTATAACTTATTGAGAAGAATCTTTTTTTTCTTTTTCTATATAGTTTTCATGATGTGAATCACATCTAACAACATTTTTAGTTTGGTTAGTTTTTCTAAACACTTCTTATTTTTCTTCCACTTTTGGGTTTACATGAAATTTCTAATCCATTTCAAATTGAAACCCAAGTATATTCTTTAATGTATTTTCTCCAAAGTTTAACAGAAAAATTTGGTAAGTCATATAGTCGTAGAGAATAGTCTAGCTTTTGAATGCTTAGTTGTGGAGAAATCTTTTTGTTGATTACTGCCTATTCAATTTAAGTTCTTACAAGATCGATCATGGCAGGGCCGATTAACACAGCTAGTACTGGATCCAACAGACCCACTACATATTCGGATTCAGTCCAAATGAATTTCTATTCATAGGAAATGAATCCTATCTCTTGATACGGATACTAATTAAGAATCTAAACCCAATAATCCGACAGGGCATAGTCACAAAGCATATGTACTTATCTATGTTACCTTTTACCTAATTAGATAATATAGACCCATTGTCTCTAATACTCTTTTTCTTTCTTCTTCTTTTTTTTTTTGATACAAAAGAGTATTCTATGAACGCAAATATTTTCTTCTTTGGAAATCTATGAACACAAATATTGAGATAAATATTCTATATCATGTAATACTCTTTAAGATTATTTTTCATTTCTTCACTAGAAAAAAGAAGAATGTTTCTTTTTATATTTATGTATTTCTTGGGATGTAAGTAGTATGTATATGCTGAAATTTTTGGGTTTGGAGAACTTTTAGCCGTTGAAGTTTTAGCCTAGTCTTAATTATCAATCAAGGAAAAACTGATGTGTTAGAAATAGTATGAAAATTGGGCAATCTAAATTATGGTTCCAAATCCAATAACCTTGTGGTTTGGATTCTCAAGTGGATCCTTTATGTCTTAGTTGGTTCGGATCACACTCATTATCTTTTCTAGGTTCTGATCACTATTATTTACTGAAAGAGCAAAGACAAACTGGAAGAATGAACTTTAATCTGAAGAACATTTTCATTCAGTGTTTGCCAATGCTCGTTATGGCTTTGTAAATTTAATTTGTTTCTTTAGCCGCTTGAGGATGTCTACATATATCATGGCTTGGTTCATACATTTAAAAGTCACCTGCATATTGAACATTTGTAATCATAAACTTTATTCTCCTATATTTTTATCTTCGTATTTATCGAAGATCTTATTATGTCACTGTGCATCCATTAATGGATAATAAGATAACGATTTGAGTCAATGAGTGATCTATATAAGAACATTCTAATTTTACTATATAATTTTTTTATGATGTATTATACTTTACATCGAACAATATGTAAAACCCACAAAATTTAGTGATACCAGATTTCATATGTGCATATAGCTTCTATAAACTAGCACAAATTTTGTTCTGTACGTTTGTCATTCCTTGAAAGAAGATATTGATAACTTGAAGTAATGTAGTACTCAAGAAAATCTGTAAGGGAACTATCTCCATTCTTAAAGCAATTTAAATTTACTGAAGTACTCATTATATTATATGTTTATGGATTGATTAATAACTTATTGGATGCTTGATTGATTCATCTATTAATTACACTAGGCCATTTGCTGAAGTTTTAATATTCTTGCCCCGAAATATCGTTAAGGTACCTTGAAAATTAAACTAAGGAGGAGTTTCTATCTTGGTTCTTCTCTTCTTCTTTTTCTTTTTTTTTTTTTTTTTGGCATGAAGGGTGAAGAGTCTATCTAACTGCCACCAAACTAATCTCAACATTTAAAACATGTTAGCTTTGACTACGCATTTATATTACTATTATGTTATTTTAGGACTCACTGGGCCAAACAAACCTCCCTGGTGTCATTAAAAAGAGTTGAACGAAACTCCCGAAGTATAGACCAACATACATATATACTTCTGTACCTTAAATTTTTTTTACGTAAAGACTAGGAATGAATCTGGACCGTAAATTTAGCCGTATTCTTAATTTGACTATTTATTCTTCTTCTCTGTTTTTTGATTGTATATGTAAATCAATTGAGTGTACAAATGGCGGTTGGGTAGATGCTTGATCAGCTGGTTGTAGATTTATTTATTTGCTATAATTGAGACATCATTGGGTTGTGAAATACATATATATTTGAATTGGTATAATCTTATAAAACATGATTTTTAATATAGAGGAATAGAAGAGATATTCACATTGGTGATGTCAAAGAATGGTGATAAATGTTATGCTGTTGTTAATCTTCAAGTAGTCACATTAATAAGCACCTAACTACAATTACTGGGTTTCCTTACAGATGTAGGAGAAAGAAAGAAAGGGTAGGAAGAAAAAGAAAAATGTAAGTGTGGTTACAAAAATGTGAGGAGCTTCGAACAATTATCCTTACTTGTGCATGCTTAATCTAGTTATCAAATTTTCATATATTTCCTTAAACCTATCAATTAACTACCAATATTAGTTGCTAATGCTCATATATAGCATTAATCGCCACAATAATTTGTTAATAATATTTACTTTTATTGAGCACCTTACATATCATCTGGTTATGTTATTTTGTGGTTTTGCATTGTAACATTTTTTGTCATATTGGTTATGTAAGTCTCAATCTTGTTGTTAACTTTAAAAAAAAATTGTGATTATTTTGTTGGACCAAATAGTGAAGTATATTCCTCAAAATAAAACAACAATAAGAAAAAATGGTAATATATGGTTAGAAAAAGACATTTCTTGTCAGCTTCCCTCAATAAACATGTGATATTGGCTTAATTAAAAAAATTGCAGGGCCTATTTGTTCTTCTAGTAGATTTTTCATAGGAGAATTATAAAAAGAAAATATTTTCGTAGGAGAATTCTAAAAAAAATTCTACTTTACCTCATTCTATTTGTTCTTTTTAGAAGGGTATTTGGAAAGCAGCTTCTCCTTTCAAGTGTGGTTTATAGAAAATTTGTGGATATGATAAGAATGTGAGATTTTGGCATGATATTTGGATTGGCAACTGCAGTCTGTCTTCTTTTCCTCTTATTTTCCTGATCCATACAAGATTGCTACTTTCTCTAATGCTACTGTTTTTTTTTTAATTCTACGAAGTACCAATAGATATGGAAAAGTGCTACTGTTTTTTCTTTAATTCTACCAAGTACCAATAGATATGGAAAAGTTTGGAATATTAACTTTAGCAGGACACTTTCTCTTCAACAGACTCATGATTTTAATTCTCTTATCCATTTGTTAAATAACTATGATTGGAAACCTAGAAATGGTGTTAGATGGAGATGGAATAGTTCTTGTGTTTTTACTGTCAAATTATTTTATAACTTTCTTAATGTCAAATTTGTCCCCTTTATAGATTTATTTGGCAGAATGTGGCTCATCGTAAGGTTAGAATTTTAGTATGGCTTACTATTCATAATAGATTTCTTACTGTCGACAATTTGAATAAGAGAAATCATGCTATTTGTCAAAAATGTGTCATCTGTTCTTGCTCTAATGATTCTTCTCTTCATATTTTTGTTAGATGCTCTTTTGTGAATCAGGTTTGGCTCATTCTTAAACTTTATTTTAAATTTAGAGGTTTTCCTCCATTTGTTAAATCTTTAGTGGGGCTTATGGAGATTGAAGAGAATTCCTAACAAATTAAGACTTCAGTGGGATATGATTAGAATTCCTAAGAAATTAAGACTTCAGCGGGATATGATTATGATGGCTTTAATTTGGGTAATTTAGAGGGAAAGAAACAAAAGGATTTTTCTTAAGAAAGCTTATGATATTGTTAACATTTTAGATTTTATTTGTTTCTTTGTTTCCTTTTGGTCGGATTTACCCCCTCCTGCAAAGAAGACTAAGGTCAATATGAGTGGTTTCTCTAATGCTTGCAAGTCTTTTATTCCTCAAGTGCACAATATGACCAATCTTGGTGCTTCAGATTCTACTATGCCTTCTGCTTCTGTGGCTACTTATCCTTTTGTTGACACAATTGTTATTGATGATGCTGATGATGATGATTTTCAATCCTCTGATCATATTGCTGCTCAGATTACTTCTGATGTTAATGTGGCTGCTAGTCCTGTTATCAACACCTTTGTTATTGATGATGATGATCAGACTGATCAGGTTAACCCCATTTCTGATGCTTTTGAAGAGATACCTTCGCAAGATCTTGATGTAGATCCGGTAATCAACACAATTGCTACCATCTCTGCTATGTCGTTCCATCAACAAGAGTACATCACTGGGACTCTTTTAGTCCAGAACATGCAAGCTGCATATAAAGCTAATCAATCCAATGATGATGTATAAAACTCCTTAATTTAGTTTCTTATAGTTTTTTGAGGACTCCTTGCTTCTATATATTTTGTTTGTCTCCTCTTTTATGTTGAGGATATTCTGCTTCTCTTTATCTAGATCTTGTATTGGTTGCTTGTACTTCTTGACTATGCAAGACTTTTTGGTTTTATATATACTAGTAAATTACACGTGTGCTGCACGTTTTAATAATTTCAAAAATAAAAATAAAAACTCTGACGTAAGAAGGATTTGAACTGGAAACTTTCTTAGTTTTAATAATTTCAAAAATAAAAATAAAAACTCTGACGTAAGAAGGATTTGAACTGGAAACTTTCTTAGTTATGTACGTTCGTTACACATGTTGGTAGAATGACAAAATGACAAATGACACTAAGGCCGCCTCCCATTATAATATTAGACATTTGCTGGAGTATAAAATAAAATAAAAATTGCAGGGCCTTAAATTGTAATTCCAGACACCAGTACATTACATAAGAATCATATCATCACCTTTCAGAGTGGAAGAAATTTTTTTGGGAGAGGTTTTGTATCAATGATCGTTTGGTGGGGGAGGATGACTTAGACTCGTCTTCAAAAATCAATGTATTATCTCGAAAGGCTTGCAACGTCCTGAAGGTGAAGGTCAAAACAGTAAGTACCAAGACCCAATATGAGTTCTGAATTTCAGGCATTCATTTCGAACTAGTAATATACATGTGTGATGCACGTATTAATTTTTTTTAAAAAAATTAAAGTAGGAACTCTAGTTTACATGTGCGATGCATGTCTTAATAAATAGGATTATATATTTTTAAAAGTAAATGTGAAGACTATCATGGGAGAGTTGGAGTTGCACATGTGTTGCACGTAAGTAGGTAGATTTACAACTCCAACTTTTCCATTATAATATTTACTAGTATTTTTCACGTGAGATGCACGTTTTGATAAAGAGTTGGAGTTAAACATGCTATACACGTAAGTCAACAGTAATTAGCACGTGCGATGAATACCTTAATTTTAAAAAATGGAGCTGAATGGGCGGTACACGTATTTTTATGTGTATGTACGATGCACGTGTTGAAAAATAGATTTGGAGTTGCACGTGCAATGCACATGTTTGCTTAGTGACAAAAGTGGTATTTCTTTTGTGACAAAAAAATATTTAAAATTATTTATTTGTGACAAACTCTTCCATTAAATAGTAAGTAAATATATTATATTATAAATAGATAGATGGATAGTAATTTACACATGTGATGCATGTTCAATATAAAAAAAATTAAAGTAAAAAATCTGACATAGTGAGGCTTCGAACCTAAGACCTCCTTCATATTAGTTATTCATGTGCGATGCACGTGTTGGTAGATTGACAAATGACACTAAAGTTTTCTCCCATTATAATATTATTATTACTAATAATATACACGTGCGATGCACGTATTAATTTTTTTAAAAAAATAAAAATAAAAATTTTGATTAACACGTGTGATGTATGTCTTAATAAATAGGATTATATATTTTTAAAAGTAAATTTGAAGACTATATTATGGGAGAGTTGGAGTTGTGCATTATACATAAGTAGGTAGATTTACAATTCCATCTTTTTCATTATAATAGTTATTATATATTATATTATATTATAGATTGATAGATATATAGATAGTAATTTACACGTGTGGTGCACATTTATTATATTAAAAAATTTAAAGTAAAAAAATCTAACATAGTGAGGACTCGAACCTGAGACCTCCTTCATTTTAGTTGTTTACATGTAATGCAAGCATTGATAGATTCACAAATGACACTAAGGCATTCTCCCATTATAATATTATTACTAGTATAATGTACGTGCAATGCACGTCTAAAAAAAGTGAAGTCATCAAATTAAATGAATATATATTGAATATAAAAAATAGTTTATACTTGAATGTTTTGATTTGGACTGCACGTGCGGTGCACATTTATATTTGTTGGACACAATTTGGACGTGTATTATATGTGTTTATATAGTTACAAAGTTATGATTTGTTTGTTACAGACCTTAACTCTCCCATTAAAATAGTATATATATATACTAGATTTGCCCGTGGGCACGTGCCTAAGGCACGTCTTCGGAACGATACAATACACTAAAAGCTCTGTAAACAGTAAAACAACAATTATGTAGCTCAAGTTTGAATAGTATGACAATAATTAGTTGTAAATAAAAGTCCATATTTTTTTTTGACTGGCAAAAGGTAGGATTATCCTACCTCACAGAATATATATAGATATACAAAGGAAAGTTCTAAAACTATTACAAAAAAAACTGTAGGCGGTTCAATCGAGCATAGGGTGAATCTGAGATTGAGATGGCATGTCGTTGGGTCGTAGAGAGGGCATTGGACTGTTGTCGTGTACCTCTACTAGTCCCAAAGACATGATCTCATCCCCCTTCTTCACCCGAAGCATAGCCCGTAACAAAAAGGAACCACCTTCAGTCGAAAGAAAAGCATACAGTACTAGAAGCAAGAGTTTGAACAAAATATCGGACTACAACAAAGTCCCAAAAAATACAACCAAAAAACAGAGAAGTCATGTCGATGATTAACTTGGGGTAATGTCTGCACTACCGCCCCTAGCAGATCTCATGAGATCACTGTCGCCTGTGCCTCTGAGCTCCTCCAATATCCTTGCTTCTTCTTGGACTCCCCGCTTGAATTTAGCCAATATGAGAACCTAAATTTTGTATTAGAGATTAGTTTATCCACAGTTGTATGCTTGCTGTAAAAAACTCTATCATTTCTAGCGTTCCATAAACTCCAACAAACATCTAGTGTAGCCAAATACCATGAGTGAGTGAATTTGTGCTTGTTGTGATCAAAACACCAATATGAGAAGCATTCAGTAATAGACCCAGGCAGGTTTGTGATTCGGAAAGATTGTGTGAAGTGCAGCCAGGTTTGAGCAGCCACAGGGCACTCGAAGAAAATATGGTAAGTGGTTTCAATCTGACATGCACAGGAGGTGCATGTTAGATCACCATCCCAACCTCTAGAATGCAACCTTTCCTTGGAGTTTAGATTTTCTCCACTCAGCATCCAAATGAAAATTTAGCATTTTAGTGGTGCGCAATTCTGCCAACAAGCTCGATAGAAAGGAGAGATGGGGCCAGAAATGCTATAGAAACTATAGGCTGATTTGACGGTGTAGCTCCCAGTGCAAGAGTGATTCCAGTGAGCGATATCAGGGTGTGGAGAAGGCTGAATGTTCGAAATAGACTGTAAAAGATTTCTCTTTTCAATAAGAATGATGCTAGAAGAAGAGGTGTGAAGGCTATTTCTCCAAATCCAGCTACCTTGGTCTAATGTGCCCTGAGAGCGCAGAGAGGCTTCTTTTTTTCATGCAGCTTCAAAAAGGGAAGGAAAGAGAGTAGCAATACTGTTACCCTCTATCCACTTAGAAGTCCAGAACTTAACCATAGACCCATTGCCAAGTTGCCAAGAGATGCCTTGGTCGAATTGTTCTTTAAGTTTGAACAAATTCTTCCAAAAATCCGAAGCCTGAGTCTTGCAGATGAATTCACTAGTAGTGTTGTTGAAGTAGAGGGACTTGAGAGTTTGAGAGCAAAATGAATCTTCAGTATATAGTTTCCACCACCATTTCATGAGAAGTGCATTATTGAATTGTTGTAGGTCCAAGACTCCAAGGCCTCCCTGGTTTTTAGGTTGGCATATACGCTTTCAATTCGTACAAGAAACCCCCGTAGCCTTGGTTTCTCCTCCAACCCAAAAAAATCTACTCCTCATTTGATCGATCCTGACAATCACCGACTGAGGCAGCTTGAAGAATGAGGCAAAATAAGTTGGTAGGCGCTAAGAACAGAGTTGATCAAAATGAGCCCCCCCCCCCCTAGATAAGAGACGACCTTTCCACGTGAACAATCTCCTCTCAATTTTAAGGAGCAAAGGTTGCCAGTCCCACTTCTTGAGCCTCCCTTTAGAAAGTGGCATCCCTAGATATTTAGTTGGCAGGGTGTCTTGTTTGCAGCCTAAGATATGAGCAAATGCATTGAGTTTGGCCTGAGAGTGTCCAAAATAAAGGATAGAAGATTTAGAGAGGTTGATATGGAGACCGGAGACATTTGCAAAGAGATGCAGGAGCACTCTGAGGTGGAGCACTTCTTGCTCATCCCCTTTGCAGAAAATAAGTGTGTCGACGGCAAACTGGAGAATGGAGAGGTGAGCTAAGGATCCTCTCAGGTTAAGCTGAGAGAAAGTGCCATTATCTCTGCCAGTGCGCAACATTTGTGCAAGAACATCAACAGCAAGTATGAAAAGCATCGGAGATAAAGGGTCGTCTTGCTTGAGACCCCTCTTAGAGACAATGGTCTTACCGCCAACGCCATTGACCAAAACATTAGATTTGGTATAATGCAGTATGGCTTTGATCCAAGAGCACCAACGAGGGCCAAAACCTCTTGCAATAAGGAGTTGCTCCAAAAAATCCCAGCTAAGAGTATCAAAGGCCTTACAAAAATTAATTTTCAGCATAAGAGAATCAGATTTCTTAGAGCAACACAGATTGATTGCTTCGTGAGCTACAAGAAAGCAATCAACCGTAGATTTACCCTTGAGGAAGGCACTTTGTGAAGAGGATACTAGAGTATGCAGAATAGGGCTCAATCTGTTAGCAAGAATTTTGGTAAAAATCTTCATGGAGCAGTTGAGCAGGCTAATAGGACGGTAGTCAAAAATAGAGGAGGCATCTTCACATTTGGGAATGAGGACAATGGTAGAGTAGTTCAATCTATCGATGGCTGCTTCCCCATTTTGGATGGCCAGAAGCATACTACATAAGTCATCTTGGATAGTCTCCCAATGCTGTTGATAGAAATGCATAGAGAAGTCGTCTGGACCCGGAGCTTTGTCTCCATTCATACTGAAGATTGCTCGCTTTATTTCTTCTTTACTGAATGGTGCTTCAAGCACGGAAAGATCAGAAGATGAGGGGGGATATAGAGAGGCCCAATCTACTCTAAACTCTGGAGCTGAGCTAGTGCCACAAATATCTTGAAAATGTGCCTCAAAGCAAGATCTAATCGCCGACTGGTCTGTGATGAGGTCACCATTGTGAAGGAGTGAGAAAATGAAATTCTTGCGTCGCCTTCCATTAGCCATAGAGTGGAAGAACTTTGTGTTAGCATCGCCCTCTTGGATCTAAGTGATTCGTGATCTTTGTCTCCAGTAAGTAACTTCTACTTGGATCAATTGTTGATATTCAGCACGGGCAGCGGATAGTTTAGCAGATTGAGAGGGGTTTAAAGCTTGAGAATCAGCTAGAATGTCGAGGTTGTGGATAGCTTCGAGTATGGACTTCTTGCATTTGGGAATGTGACCAAATTCCTCATTTCTCCAACGTCTGATCCTTCTCTTTAAGAGTATTAGCTTCTTGGCAAAAATATCAACCTTGGATCCTGCGCAGTTGAAGCTGGACCACCAAATGAAGATGTTGTGATTGAAATCCTTATGAGAGGCCCATGCTTTCTCAAATTTGAAGTAGTGGATTTTGTTCTGAATTGCTTGGGAGTCGAGAATAATAGGGCAATGATCTGAAGCAATGCGTGGTAGGGAGTGCTGAACACAGGAGGGAGAAAATTGATCAAATTGACTTAAGATAAGGAATCTGTCTAGCCGTGCAAAAGAAGGACTATCTCTAAGATTGGACCAAGTGTACTTTCGACCTGCAAGCGGAAGATCAATGAGCTGTAATTGTTGGATCCAATTGCGAAAATTTTTCATGTCTCTGCTAGAGCCGAAGCCTCTATTTCTTTTTTGATTGGAAATAGCCGCATTGAAATCCCCAAAGACGACCCAGGCATCACAAAGCAGCCTTCTCCGATGTAAGATTTCATGAAAACTGAGGTCTCTATCATCAAGCTCAAAAGGGGCATAGACGGAGGTTAAGGACCATTCAAAGCCAGATGACCTGATGCGGAAGGAGAGGGAAATAGAGAAGATGTCGATTGCACAATAGAGGCAATCAAGGACATTATCATTCCAACCAATAAGAATACCGCCACGACTATCGGTGGCGTCTAAGGATCTTCAATTGGTGATAAAATTGCCTCCAATAGAAGAAAGTTTGCGTGGAGAGAGCTTGGATAACTTAGAAATAAAAGTCCATATTTCTATTAGTATATGTTGAAAAATAATTATAAATGGAGGTGTAAAATCTAACTTCTTAGAACTTTAAGAATGGAAATAATGAAATTTAACTGTTGAAAAGATATTTGCTATTTTCAATAAACATGTGCAATAAAAAAAAGCATAAAAAATTTGAAAATTTTACAAACCAGAAATCTTAAAATCTAAATATCGGGGGGGGGGGGGGGGGGGGGGGGGAGAGAGAAATATGAAAAAGTGAAGAGAGAAGAGAGAGATAATAATAAAGTAATGAGTTTTTTTAGTTTTGGAGGGAAAATTTTGGTTTTGGGGTTTGAAATTTTGGGAGGAAAAATGTGTTTTGTGAGATTGGATCTGAGCCTTTGATTTTGGGGGAATTGAAGGTGAGCCACTTGATAGCTTTCTTTGTGTTTTATTATATAGATTAGATATTAGAGATTATTATATATTATATTAATAAATTTTCCCGTGGCCACGTGCCTACGGCACGTCTTTAGAACGGTACAACATATGAAAAGTTTAGTAACAGTAAATCAACAAAAATGTAGCTGAAGTTTGAATACTATGACAATAATTAGTTGTAAATAGAAGTCAATGTTTCCATTAGTATATGGTGAAAAATAATTATAAATTGAAGTATAAAAGTCCATGTTTATATATATATATATATATATATATATATATATATATATGAGCTTTCTTCCGTTGCAAACGGGTCGGAAGCGGGTCTTTCGCACAGACCCGTGCGAACTTTGATCTGGACATATTTTTTTAAATAAAATTTTGCCTTAACCCGTCATCCCCAACGACGGGTTAAGGTAAATTTTTATAAAAAAAAAATAGTCTTAAACCGTCCTTCCCAAGAACGGGTTAAGGCTATCTATATTCATTTGTATTTCCATTCAGTTCGTCTTCTTCGGCGATTTCTCCCTCGCTCCTTCTTGTTTCTTCGACGAACCCAACGGAAAAAAAAAACCCTAATCCTTCGTCAAACCCAAATCAACCCACTTACGTCCGCTCCCCCTCCTCCCAACTCCAAAGTTGGAAACCCTACCTTCTCTTTCCCTCTTCGATACGAAATTGAAACCCTAGTTCTCTTCCAAATCGATTGTTTGGCTTGATTTGGACCTACTTTTGTAAGGTATACACTATTTCTTTACCTCAATAATCTATATTTGTATTATTTTTTTAATTTGTGTGTAGTAAATTATTTAGAAATTGGAAAAAAA
The DNA here is from genome assembly GCA_017893485.1 of Hemerocallis citrina. Taxonomy (NCBI): domain Eukaryota; kingdom Viridiplantae; phylum Streptophyta; class Magnoliopsida; order Asparagales; family Asphodelaceae; genus Hemerocallis; species Hemerocallis citrina. The sequence continues at coordinate 86,751,499 of CM030362.1, read as the reverse complement.
TTTATATGCCTTAGTAGATTTTAGATGTAGAATCGGGTTGACTTCAAGTATATTCAATTGCCGAATTATGTTGCTTGCATTAGTAATTTGTAGAATTAAAATTGTATATACGAAATTAGTTAGAAACTTTTGAGTGCGGTTATGGTTGAAAATCCTGCAAACGACCGTAAAAAAATACGAAACTTTGCGAGTAGGTTCGTCTCACGTAGTACAAGGCACCCCAAGTTGTAGAAGCGAGTTTTGACTCACGATTCGAGAGATACGGCCGCGTATCGCTTTCGGTTGAAAAAAAACAAGTAAAGCTGTACACGGCCGTATCTCCCGAACCATGACTCGAAACTCGCTTCTATAAGTTCGGATGGCTTGCCCTACGTGAATTGGACCTAGTCGGAAAGTTTTATAATTTTCGGATACCGTTTGCGCGGTTTTGTTCAATTCCTCAAATGAGAAGTTTTTGACTTAGAATTTTCTAAGTGCGGTTATAATTGAAAACCCTTCAAACGACCTCCAAAAAATACGAAACTTTGCGAGTTGGTTGGTGTCCCCTACGAGAAGCCAACCCAAGTTGTAGAAGCGAGTTTTGACTCACGGTTCGAGAGATATGGCCGCGTATCGCTTTCGGTTGGAAAAAAATAACTAAAGCGGTACACGGCCGTATCTCGCAAACCTCGACTCGAAACTCACTTTTACAAGTTCGATTGGCTTGCCCTTCGTGAATCCGACCAAGTCGGAAAGTTTCATAATTTTCGGATGCCGTTTGTGCGGTTTTCTCAACTTCCTCGCATGATAAGTTTTTGACTTAGAATTTTCTAAGTGCGGTTAGATTAGAAAACCCTTCAAACGACCTCCAAAAAATACGAAACTTTGCAAGTTGGTTGGTGTCCCCTACGAGAAGCCACCCCAAGTTGTAGAAGTGAGTTTCGACTCACGGTTCGAGAGATACGACCGCGTATTGCTTTTGGTTGGAAAAAAAACAACTAAAGCCGGTACACGGCCGTATCTCGCAAACCGTGACTCGAAACTTGCTTCTACAAGTTTGGATGGCTTGCCCTACGTAAATTGGATCTAGTCGGAAAGTTTTATAAATTTCGGTTGCCGTTTGGGCAGTTTTCTTCAATTCCTCAAATGAGAAGTTTTTGACTTAGAATTTTCTAAGTGCGGTTAGATTAAAAAACCCTTCAAACGACCTCCAAAAAATACGAAACCTTGCGAGTTGGTTGGTGTCCCCTACGAGAAGCCACCCCAAGTTGTAGAAGTAATTTTCGACTCATGGTTCGAGAGATACGGACGTGTATCGCTTTTGGTTGGAAAAAATCAAGTTTAGCGGTACACGGCCGTATCTCGCAAACCACGACTCGAAACCCGCTTCTACAAGCTTGGGTGGTTTGCCTTACGTGAATCCGACCAAGTCGAAAAGGTTTATAATTTTCGGATGCCGTTTGTGCGGTTTTCTCAAGTTTATTTTTTTAGAAGTTTTTGAGTCAGAACATTTTCTAAGTGCGGTTAGAGTTGAAAATACTTCAATCCACCTCCAAAAAATACGAAACTTTGCGAGTTGGTTGATCTCATGTAGCACAAGCAACCAGAACTTGTAAAAGTTAATTTGGACTCACGGTTAGAGAGATACGGCCGTGTATCGCTTTTGGTTGAAAAAAACTCAAATAAAGTGATACTCGGCCGTATTTCTCGAACCGTTAGTGGAAACTGACTTTTACAAGTTGTTGTGGCTTGCGCACTTATAAAAACACCATGCACAATGGTTTAGTACCCCTAACTGTTCTCCTTTTCACGGTTTCTTAGGTATGGACAGTTTCGAAGGAAGTTCTGTTGCAGGAGAGAAATTTGTTCGTGCACAACAAATTGGCGAGTATCTTCCTCATGTTGACGAGCACCTAAAACCGAAGATTGGTATGACATTTCCCACTCTTGAGGAAGCGGAAAAATTTTATTCATCATATTGCAAATGTGCGGGATTCTCTATGCGTAAGGGTGGAAATAAATATAAGGGAAATGATGTAGTGGATAAATCATATGTTTGTAATAAAGCCGGGGAGTCACCGAATAATCATAATGAAACTAGACGAGGTGCAACTTCTAGAACGGGTTGCAAAGCTTTCGTTCGTGTCAAACTAAACCTACATAGTAATTCACAAAGTAATTCATGGATTCTTTATTCGTTAAATGAAGCACACAATCACGAATTTGCTTCACCCGGTAGACGTCACTTGCTACCTCGAAACCGTGAATTGACTAAGACAGATAAAAAAGTAATTGGTCAACTTATCGAAGCTAATATCCCTGTATGCAAACAAATGCTATTCTTTGAAGGTGCAAGTGGAGGTAATGAGAAAATTGGGTTCACTGAAACCGATGTCAGAAATCTCAGGAGAGACGAGATGGAGGGTTTAAAAGGACACGACGGACAAATGCTACTTGAGTTTTTTGAATCCAAAAAGGAGACCGATCCTTTATTCTATTTTGATTACCAATGTGATCCCGAAGAGCGATTGTTACATTGTATGTGGGTGGCTGGTATCGCTGGAAAGAATTATGAAGTATTTGGGGATGTCCTCTTCTTTGACGCTACATACAACACAAACCGATACGAAATGTTGTTCGTACCATTTGTTGGATTCAACCATCATTAGCAATCAATATTCCTAGGTTGTGGGTTCATCCCCAATGAGAAGACATCCTCATTTGAGTGGTTCTTTGAAAAGTGGCGAGAAGCAATGGGCTGTGATCCGATCAATATCGTGACAGATGAGGATCGTGGGATAACTTCTGCAATTTCTAAAGTTTTCCCAATCACGTCACATAGATATTGCATTTGGTATATTTTGGATAAGCTACCGCATGAAGTGCGCATGCCGAATAACGTTGATGAGTTCAGGGATACTTTGAAGACTATCATTTATACGGCGGAATTTAAAACAGAATTCGAATAGAAGTGGAAAAATTTGATCTCCCAGTACAAACTGGAGAATAACAAATGGTTGAAGGAAAAATTTGAGATCTGCGAAAAATGGGCTCCTGTGTACGCAAGAGACTCATTTTGGGGGGCATGTTGAGTACCCAACGTAGCGAATCGCTACATTCATTCTTGAAGCACCATACTCATAAAAAGTACTCATTACATGAATTTGCCATCATCTTTGACCGACTCTTAGTAAAACAAAGACACGATGAACTTAAAGAAACACATCGTAATCGCGAGGAGCGGCCAAAATTGAAGACCGAATGGGCATTGGAGTCACAAATGGCAGGAACATACACTTTGAAGATTTTCTGCAAATTTCAACACGAAGTTGTCAAAAGCTTATTACTTAATGTGAGTTTAATTGCAAGTATGGATACACCGGATAGTGCAGCTTATTCTGTAACAGTTTGTGGAAATTCAGAACCGAAGAGGGTGATTTCTTATTGTAAAATCACTGAAATTGCTAAATGCCCTTGTTCTGTGTACGACTTCGTAGGCATTCCCTGCAAACATCTATTGACAGTTATTCGGTTCACAGATCACACCGCACTACCTGAACAATATATTTGTAGGCGATGGATCAGGGATCAACTGAGAAGAAGCAGTATACCGGTTCCCAATAGTATGGACGATAATTTTGCCTCTCGTTATTGTGAACTGACTATGCACTCAAGACATTTGGTCGATCTTGGTTGTTCTTCACAGCGAGGATACAAGTACATGCTCGACCACATGCTGAAGGAAATCGAAGGCTTTGCTAACATTGAGTCAGTGAACAGCACACCACACGAAGGTAGCGCACAACCTGAGAGTGGTGGACATGCACATGCACATGCACATGTAGGTGACCCTGCACAGTGCACCACAAAGGGGAGGCCTAAAGAAAAACGGTTGAAGTCTATAAGAGAAGGTCAAAAAATGAAGAGGCCAAGACTTTGCAGGACATGCCTTCGTATCGTAGGTCACGATTCACGGAATTGCCCAAAAAATGTAGCAAGGTATTATATCAGAGATTTTGTATTTGTTAATTGGACTCAATGAATGTAAACTTATTGTAGTCGGTACTAACTCATTCTTTTTCCTTATTTAGTGGATCGGTAGGGAATGAAGAAGCTCTAAACGCTGTAAAGAGTGATGATGACGAAGGCGAAGGTTCGTGCTAGGGGTTTTTAAGTAATATGTATGTCATATCAAACTTTCAAGATAATCACCGAATAATTGCTAAATTTTATATTTTTTTGTGCAGATAATTATTAATTTCGACTCGATTATTGACTTATATATTTTTTTTATTTTTTGGTGTAGGTCCGGAATGGAAAAAAAAAACGCGCCCAATGGAAAGAAGCAATGCGTTGAAAAATTCGTTGCTTTTGGATTGTATATATGTGGTTAATTGAATGTATCTGTTTGCTACAAGTAAATTAATGATGTATTTAATCAGAGTGTAATCTCTGTATGTCAGTTTATTTTGTGTATTTGTGAACTACATATGTTGCTATGGATTTTGATCTTGTATTTGGGTAGCGAATGTTTATTTATGTCGAAATTTGTGAATTTTGAAGATATGTGCAATTTGGGCAACTCGATCTGTTTGTGAATTATTTGGTAATGAAAATTCTCTGGATGCCGATGTGAACAGATTTATTATTTGTGTGGGAGATTGTGTATTTTGTGGATGATATATCTATATTGTCGAAAATTGTGAAAATGTATGCAGTATTGAAGAAAAGATGCTGCCAGATACTCTCTACTAAACCCGTTATTGGTGATAACGGATTACATTAACTTAACCCGTCATCTTGAATAACGGGTTAAGTAGATAGATATTGGCAGTCCTTAACGAATACTTCACATGTAGGGGATGAAGTTCGGGCAATATCTCTCCACGTAACCCGTTATTGGCGTTAACGGTTTTATATCACCTAACCCGTTATTACCAATGACGGGTTAAGGAGATAGATATTGGCAGTCCTTAACCAATACTTCACATGTAGGGGATAAAGTTCGGCCAATATCTCTCCACTTAACCCGTTATTGTCGTTGACGGTTTTATATCACCTAACCCGTTATTGTCAATGACGGGTTAGGTTGAGATTTATTTACAGAACTTTCCACTTTGTGGACTATATCTTCTTTTGTTGATACATATACATATTTGTTCATTCACAACAAATAACTTAATGAACTTTCGTCTGTGTTGGATATATCTTCTTTTGTTGATACATATACAAATTTGTTCATTCACAACAAGCCATTTGCAACAATAAATTTATTCATATATCAAACATTACAAAATGGCAAGAACAATTTGTTTGAAGATACATAGAATGCGTACATAACTCAAGCAAATTGACATTACAAATTCATCCTTTGACACTCTACTCCAAAATTGAAATTAATTTAGTATACAAGTACATGCTCAGTTTCTTCTCAAAGTGATAGGAATGACTGCTGACTCTGCCTTTTTTGATTGCATAAGTAGCAGTTATCCCTCCCGCATACAATTTAGTTCACAACTATTACACAGAGGTAAAAATTCTCCGCTTCGTGGGATAGCGTAGTAGTGGGTATAACCGTATATTCAAAGTACTTGACAACTTCTTGACATGCACTCCTCATATTCGTACTATTTGTTGCACGATTGTGAGGTGTGCATGCCAAGAAGCTGAAAAGTAGCATGAATACACTGTGGCACCCACCACTACTCCGTCCTACGAAGTAGAGAATTTTTACACTCTGTGTAACAATAGAGAACGAATGTGTATGAAAGGAGGACAATTGCTACTTATGCAAACACATCTAAAAGCTAGAAAAAAGAAGACTAAGGGAAATGAAGGGAAAAAAAGGCAGAGTCGGCGGCCCTCCCTACCACTTGAGAGAAACCGAGCATGCACTTGTACACTGAAATGTTCATGCACAAGTCTCTCTACTCCTGCATCTTCATACACAAGAACAACAATTGTAGGCGACCATCTTTGAACTCAAATTTCTTTCATAACTCAAACTTCTCCCCCCCCCCTTCAAGAAGAAGAGATTATCTTGAAGAGAAGAAGAAAAGATTGGCTCCTCATAATTTTTTTGGAGAATGACTTATTTGAAGTGTCTCCTTCCTATTTTTTTCTCCTTTCTTCTCTACATTGAGTTCATTCTCATTTGAGTTATGAACTCAATATGCTCAGTTATAGGGAAGATTAGAAGGAGGGGTGCATGACATGATAGCTATCATGTACAGACCAATGGCCATCAAACAAGATGAGATGAAAACAAGAAGAAGAAGAAGACAAGAAGGTCAAATCCTTGATACACTTCAATTCACACTGATACAAAACCCAAAAAGTATGATACAAGTCTCCAAAAAAAAGCAGCAAGGACAGCAATTATCTCCACCAAATTGATACACATCTCAAAATGTACAGACCATGTCTGCAAATTATATCTGCATAACCCGTTGTTGGAGACAACGGGTTAAGTATACTTAACCCGTCGTTACCAAGAACGGTTTAAGTATACTTGGTCTGTACATGATGAACCACTGCCAATATTTGTCAATGTAACCCGTTGTTACGGATAACGGGTTAAGTTAACAAAAATCGTTATCATATCACCGACGACGGGTTAAGTACACTTATATTTGCAGAAGTTTATGGCTACATGCATAAGTAGATGGCGAAGTTCTGCCAATATACGTTAACTTAATCCGTTATTGATGATAATGGGTTAAGTACATCTAACCCATTATCGTAAATAATGGGTTAAGTGTACCTATATCGGCAGTACTGAAGATTATTAAATCGCATGGAAAAAAATGTGTAAACAAGTTTGTAAATATAACATATAAAGTAGTTCACTTAATGAAAACAATTTATGATAAATTATTCAAACACCACTTTGACCATATTAAAATCTGCTCATAAAATTTTATATAATCAGCTTTTCATAGATGTTCGTTACGCGATTTCAAATTTTGTTTGTAAACAAACAAATTTTTAAAATATTTACGTTCATTCAGTGAATTCGGTTTAAACAATTATGTTAAACATGGTCTGTAGGCCTCCAAAGGACTGTCAATATCTCTCTACCTAACACGTTGTCGTGAAGAACGGGTTAAGGCCACATTACACGTTGTTCACAATGACGGGTTAAGAAGAGCCATATTAGCAGAACTTTATTAAGACATGGTCTGTAGCCTTCCAAAGGACTGTCAATATCTCTCTACCTAACCCGTCCTTACTGATAACGGGTTAACCTCAAATAACCCGCTATCTTCAATAACGGGTTAAGTATAGATATTTGTGCAGCACTTTTGTTTGTGTTTGGCTGTGTACATTTTTTCTGATACGGAAACAACTTCATCAAATGTTGTTCACAAATTCACCTACAACATCACATCAAAGTAAATAATACAACAGATATCTTCACAAGAAAGTTGAAGGCATACAAATATACAATGTCAACTAAACCACTTAATTAATTGAAATGAATTCAATTTTCAAAATTTTACGCCAAAATTATACATATCAAGTTGCACATGTACAAAATACAAAAATTACAAATGAAGGCGTTCTCCACTTTGGCTTGCACACTATGCCCGGTATTCACCTACAACAATTTATGAACATAGAAACAAACAATACGTTAGTTACTGCAATAACAAAATCACCAGCCAAAAGATATGCTATTACAGAGTATTAGAGATTACCGTCTATGACCACGCGGCTTGCCACCGTTTGGTGTGAATTGATCAGGAGGGTTCCGCTTCCTTTGAGGATTTCGCCGTATGCCTTGTGTCTGGGGAGAATCAGGATCATCCGACGACTGTTCCTCATCAACATCTTAGGGATTTGGCTGTTCTTGTAGTTGTTGTGGCTCGGCGATGCGAATTCCCCTACTCACAGTTTGTTTTTGCCTAGAACCCGTTGCTGGAAAGTTGGCTTTCAAATACGCCTCAAGTTATGGACCTTCACCCACGTCCTCAAGAGTACGACGGCACGGCGCTACCATCTCTCGCATTACCTCCTTGAAGCTCTCGGGTACCCTAGTCTTCAAGATGCGAGCAGCTGTTCGAACGTTCTCCCATGTATTTTCAATCTATATTTGATGAAAAATTCCAATTTAAACATCATTCATACTTAACGGCATCACTTAATTACAGTACATGCATACGAACTATATGAAATTTGACTAACCATTTTTCGATATGTCTCAACCCTTGGTTAGTACATCGGCTGGGAGGAGGAATATGTTGGAGCTGGTTCTGCCTGGGTAGGGGAAATCGGAAGTTGCACACCAGCTGGTACAGCGGCCTTTGGAGAAACATACAACCGTGTTATTCACTTGTACCACATCATGTATGCCTGCTGGAGGGAGCCATCATACGGTATCGTGATGAACATCATATTCGGTGTCATTTGCCGCCGCATGCTGTTCCAGTTGGCTACATGGTAACGATGGTAATCAGCCCAATCGAAGTTGGGCACTCGTCCCGTTCCCCTCACCTCGTGCAACTTTTTATTATAAGACCTGATCTCGGGAATCTTTTGTTGATATCCAAATTGTCACAAGACTTTATCAGGATACTGGAACTCGACAACTCCAAAATTCACAAGAGGTGCAGCCGTCAACCAAAAGGCATTGTCTACACAGACTGGAGAAACCCGTTGCAACCTGTCGGTCGAGTACGGTTTCCAATTGACGAACTCGTCCCGCAGGTTGTCTAACTCATCTCTATAGTAGGTTAAAGATTGGTGTGGGTTATCGACCCACGTGTGCCGGCCCGCCCAATATGCTCCTAGAGGAGGTAACAACTCTGCTGCCCCCGGGTCGACCAACCAATCCGGTGTAACCTGAACAATACGGGGACGTCCGATGTGGATGCGTTCCCAACTCCAAATCTGCAGTAGCACCATTGGGCCACCCATCTGTACGCTACCTAAAGAACATGTGCACAAATTCTTATATAGTAGCGCCAGTGCCGCACTCCCCCAACTAAAACGACCCGCATACCGGAAATCCTCCAACAACCGTAGGTACATTAGCGGCACGGTTGATCCGGATGAGTTCGGAAAGATCACTCCCCCTATCAAACTAAAAATGTATGCACGTGCATAGTACGTTAGGGTTTGCTCGTCCGAATTGGGGATCAAATATTCCTCCTCGAACAAAAATTTTAACCAGCTGATGTACAGTGATTTACCATCGAAAGTTTCATCCATTACTTCAGCCTCTGCTTTATCTTTCGCAGCTTCTATTTGTTCATACAATAAATCTTCATCAAAATTTGCCGGCACATTATCGAGGATGTCTTTTTCAATGGCCTCTTTTCTTTGGTTAACTATCAACTGCAGGCCGATACCGAGTAAGTCACGAACAACTTCAACTCGATCGAAGTCCATGTTCCCCGTCACGGCAACCCCATCTATTTGTAGTCCAGTTATCATTGCCACATCTTGTAGGGTCACAGTCATCTCACCCACTGGTAAGTGGAATGTGTGGGTCTCCGGCCTCCATCGCTCGACTAGAGATGTAAGTCGTGGCCGATCTAGCTTCACTGAACCCATGAATCTTGCTCCGTAGAAATCAGCCTCCACCAAGTACGGCGTGATACGGGGGTCGAAAGGAAGAACTGCGTGCTTCCGGAAATTACATTTTTTATCGGACCCATTCCACACGGCTTCGGATCGGTGTTTGGGTTGCAAGGTGAGTATGTTTGTGTCCACGGATCTGGGTGATGTAACGGGAATCGAGGAAGACGAACCTACCTCAGCAGATGTGGATTGACGGCCACCAACCTACACGAATAAAGATAACAAATATTATTATCGAGATAATGTTACATATTCGTATTTAAAACCAATAATAATAATCAATCTTATCTCACTAGTTGGTGCGCCACTAGTGTTACCGGATGGGCTTCTCGGTTGCCTTGTTCTAGCTATTTATCTATATGACAAAAAATTTAAAATGTGGTTGGTACAAATGACAACAAAACAAACATACCGAGATTGTAGGAAAAACTGCACAAATGAAAACAAAAAAAGGACTGAAGGTGAAATTGGTTGAATTCACGTAGCATAAGTCACCCCAACTTGTGGAAGTGAGTTTCAAATCGCGGTTGAAGAGATACGGACGTGTAAGATGGTTTAGGTTGTAAAAAAACCCAAATAAACCGATACACGACCGTATATTTCGAACCGTAACACGAAACCCACTTCTACATGTTGAGGTGGGTTGTGTTCAGTGAAATCAGCTTACTCGCAAAGTTTCGTATTTTTTGGAGAACGTTTGCAAGGTTTTCAACTCTAACCGCACAAAAATATTGGAAGTCATTAACTTATAATGCGAGGAACGTCAGAAAACCGCACAAACGGCATCCGAAAATTTATAAACCTTTTCTAGTTGGTCGAATTCACGTAGGGCAAACCAGCAAAACTTGTAGAAGCGAGTTTCGAGTCGCGGTTTGCAAGATACGGCCGTGTACCGCTATACTTGGTTTTTTCCAACCGAAAGCGATACGCGTCCGTATCTCTCGAACCGTGAGTCGAAACTCACTTCTACAAGTTAGTTTAGCTTCTCATAGGGGACACCAACCAACTCACTACGTTTCGTATTTTTTGGAGGTGGTTTGAAGTGTTTTCAACTCTAACCGCACTTACAAAATTCTAAGTCAAAAACTTCTCATGCGAGAAAGTTAAGAAAACCACACAAACGGCATCCGAAAATTATAAAACTTTCCGACTTGGTCTGATATACGTAGGGCAAGCCACCCGAACTTGTAGAAGCGAGTTTCGAGTCACGGTTTGCGAGATACGGCCGTGTACCGGCTTTAGTTGTTTTTTTCCAACCGAAAACGATACGTGGCCGTATCTCTCGAACCGTGAGTCGAAACTCACTTCTACAACTTGGGGTGACTTCTCATACATGAGACAAACCAACTCGCAAAGTTTCGTATTTTTTGGAGGTCGTTTGAAGTATTTTCTAATCTAACCGCACTTAGAAAATTCTAAGTTAAAAACTTCTTATTTGAGGAATTGAAGAAAACCGTACAAACGGCATCCGAAAATTATAAAACTTTCTCACTAGGTCGAATTCACGTAGGGCAAGCCACCCGAAGTTGTACAAGCGAGTTTCGACTCACGGTTCGAGAGATACGGCCGTCTACCGCTTTACTTGGTTTTTTTCAACCGAAAGCGATACGCCGCCGTATCTATCCAACCTTGAGTCGAAACTCGCTTCCACAACTTGGGTTGGCTTCTCATAGTGGACACCAACCAACTCACAAAGTTTCAAATTTTTTGGAGGTCGTTTAAAGGGTTTTCAACTCTAACCGCACTTACAAAATTCTAAGTGAAAACCTTCTCATGCGAGGATTTGAAAAAAACCGCACAAACGGCATCCGAAAATTATAAAACTTTTCGACTAGGTCCAATTCACGTAGGGCAAGCCACCCGAACTTGTAGAAGCGAGTTTCGAGTCATGGTTCGGGAGATACGGCCGTGTACCGCTTTACTTAGTTTTTTTCAACCGAAAGCGATACGCGGCCGTATCTCTCGAACCGTGAGTCGAAACTTGCTTCTACAACTTGGAGTGGATTGTACTACGTGAGACGAACCTACTCGCAAAGTTTCGTATTTTTTTACGGTCATTTGCAGGGTTTTCAACCATAACCGCACTGAAAAGTTTCTAACTAATTTTGTATATACAATTGTAATTCTACAAATTACTAACGCAAGCAACAGAATTCGACAATTGAATATACTTGAAGTCAACGCGATTCTACATCTAAAATCTACTAATGCATATAAATTTTTCCCCAATTTGTAAATAATTTACTACACACAAATTGAAAAAAAAATACAAATATAGATTATTAAGGTAAAAAAATAGTTTATACCTTACAAAATAGGTCCAAATCAAGCCAAACGATCGATTCGGAGGAGTAGGGTTTCGATCAAAGTTTGACTTCGGAACTAGGGTTTCGATCTTTGGAGTTCAACTTCCACAAAGAGTAGGGTTTCGATCTTCGGAGTTGGGAGAGAAGAGGGGGAGCGGACGGAGATGTCGATCAAGTCTTCTTCGGAGCTAGGGTTTTTTTTGCCGTTGGGTTCGTCGAAGAAACAAGAAGGAGCGAGGGAGAAATTGCCGAAGAAGACGAAATGAATGGAAATACAAATGAATATAGATAGCCTTAACCCGTTCTTGGGAAGGACGGGTTAAGGCTATTTTTTTTAATAAAAATTGGCCTTAACCCGTCGTTGGGGATGACGGGTTAAGGCAAAATTTTATTTTAAAAAATATGGTTTGATCCAACGGTCCATATCAAAGTTCACACGATTCTGTGCGAACATACCCGCTTCCGACCCGTTTGCAACGGAAGAAAACTCTATATATATATATAGAGAGAGAGAGAGAGAGGGAGAGAGAGAGGGGGAGATAACTAAATAAATAAATAAGTTGTTTTGGGGGAAGAATTCGAATTTGAGTATTAAGGGAAAACTTTTGGAGGAAAAATATGTTTTGTAAGGATAGATTTGGGCCTTTGATTTTGGGGAGATTGAAGGAGAGCCACTTGATAGCTTTTTTTGTATTTTATCATATAGATAGATAAATAGATAGTAATTTATACATGTGATGCACATTTGATATATATTTTTTAAAATAATGTAAAAATTCTGATGTGGTGAGGACTCAAACCTGAGACCTTCATATTAGTTAGACACGTGCAATGCATGCATTGATAGATTTATAAATAACATTAAGACTTTTTCTGATTATAATATTAGAGATCATAGATAGGACAAGAAGGATGATTAAACTTTCATAACATGACTTACAAAAATAAGATTTAAGCATGTAATAAATTCCTTCAACGATACTTTGAAAATTCAGATACTTTTTACACAAACTAAAAACTCCTTTTGATGAAAATTTAGCTGTCAAACACAGACTAAAAACTCCTTTCCTAAAAGCAACAATCGACGCAAAAATTCTCCATTTCATACCTGATAAATTGGATTACTGATAGTATCTACTGATGAATAAATCACGCGGGAACGCGAACTTTGTGTTTCGTTCCTCTATGCAAGTGGGTCCCAGTTACCTTCTTAATCAAGTGAGTCCCACCTTTTTTCTCGAATTTTACTCACAGTTCACCAATTATCTCGGCACTTTTAGCATCTCATTGGACAAACGAAATAGAAGAAAACGCCGACTAAGATTCCTGTTGGATTACATTCAAAAACTTTTAATTTTTTTTTATAAAAGAAGTAAAAAATTCCAGCTGGGAGAATAGTTCAAAATTTTCTCAGTTGTCTCTGCCTCCATTACCTCTCCTGCTGGCAACAACTATTTTATTCTTGTAATTCGTCTCCTATTATAACTATAATTTAGTTTCTTAAGAGCATCTGTAGTTCGTTAGGAGCAAAATTTTGGATATTTGACTGGACATATAGGAATAGGAAAAATGAGTTTGTGTTGTAGTCGTTTGAACCCAAATTTTGAATTTTTAATCTAAAAAAATAAACGGACGATGAATGGTTTCTCATCCGATATTTTTATTTTAATTTTTAATTTAAAAACAACAGACGGAAAATTTCCCGTCCGTTGTATTTTTAAAAAAATTATTTAAAAAAATCCTGATTAATTCCTTAAAAACTGTTAAATTAATCCTAATTAATTCTTAATTTTTAAATAATTACCATTTAAACCTAATTTTAATCCATAGAAATAATTATAGGGTGGTTGTATATGATTTTATAGGTGAGAAATGTATGGAATGGGGCTTCATCTCCTGTACCAACTCATTTCAAAAAATAAATAAATAAATAAATGGAACGGACGGGAATACGACCATTTTTTAATAATAATAAAAAATCAACGATGGGGAACCATCCCTCGTTCGAGAATTATGCGATTTTTGGGACGGTAAATCATTTACCGTCCCAAATTATTTACCGTCCGATGGGGAAAAAATAAAATTAAAAAAAACAAGCGATGAAAGATGGTCTTTCGTCCGATTGAATGGACGAAAAATCATCTTTCGTCGGCTATTTTTTTCCAAATAACTATTTCGTCTGCCAAATTTGGCAGACCACTGTTCATCTAAAACTCAAATTTTGTGTTTATAGTCAATGACTGCAGCACCAAAATTTTCATTTTTTTGGGAATTTTGGCAAAATAGCCAACGACTACAGATACTCTAATTCATGGATATTTACAATTTAGTGTTTTAAATCATAGTAATTGAGATTTAATTCCTTAATTACAATCCATTTATCAATTTATTTATCAATTTTAACTAAATATATTAAATTTAACTCAATTTAGTCTTAAACTACGGTAGATTAAAAATATTGTTTTTTTTTTTTGTTAGACGGCGGATGTTGTTCCGTCTATATATTTTATGTTTTTTTTGTGTGCATATTATAGCTTTGACGATAGTGGCGGAAGCGATTTAATTGTAAAAGAAAATTTCCATATACCTAAAAAATAGCCTGAAAATAGCCTGAACTCTAATAGTGAGGTGAGAGACCATATCGCAATTGCTATAATTTGGAGAACTAAACTGTAAATATCTCTTAATCAACAAAATAAATTACAAAATACCCTTGAATAAACTAATTACGCTAACCTCCTATTCCTTTTCCTTCCCCTGCCGGCACTCTCTATATAAACCCCCCCACCTCCTCCATCTCCTCTTCTCTCATCTCCTCATCAACCCTTCATTTTTCATTTTCCTCTTCACATCCAAAGTCGTGTGTTCATCAGCTATAACAAAGTAACAAAACTACAATGCCGAAAAAAGGCGGCATTCTCCGTCTCTTTAGCGGCCGCAACCAACAACAACCTAAAGAATCACCCGCTGCCATTCCCCTGAAAACATTATCGGCCACATTGATGATGGAAAGCATCGCCACTGCCGAATTGATCGTCAAAAAGTGGGACTTGAACTCCCCCACCAACTGCATGACTCCCTCCTTATTCTACGACACCCGCCAAGAGGCGCAGCTCTTCTTGCATGCCGTCAGCGATCTTCAGCGAGCCATGGTGTTCTTCTCCTCCGCCGACTGTCTTGAGAGCCCAAAAGTGCGTACGGATTCACTGATCCGAGCGCAAAGTTTGATGCAGATGGGCATGAGTAGATTGGAGAAAGAGTTTCATCAGATACTCTCCGCCAACCGTGACCGGTTGGACCCGGAATCGGTCTCCCACCGGTCACCCAGGTCCAGCTTCTCAGACATGGATTCCGAAGACGATACCCGAAACGCTGGAGAGTCCATTAGTGAGGTTCGCAAAGCATCAGATAACGCCATGGACGATCTTAGGTCGATTGCAGAGACCATGATCTCAGCTGGCTACGGCAAAGAGTGCGTCAAAATTTACAACACGATGAGGAAATCCATTGTCAACGAGGGCCTCTACCGTCTCGGCTTCGAGAACCTAACACTTTCACAAGTTCAGAAGCTCGACCGGGAGGTTCTTAATCTTAAAGTCCGTTCATGGCTTCGCGGATCGGGTACCGCCGTCCGAACTCTCCTTGCGGGCGAGCGTATCCTCTGCGACCACGTATTCCAAGGATCCGGCCCGATAGCCGAGTCCTGCTTCGCCGAAATCACCAAGGAAGCCGCTACACAACTCCTTACATTCCCCGAACTCGTCGCCAAATCAAAGCGGTCGCCGGAGAAGCTCTTCCGTTTATTGGATCTTTACCGCTCCGTATCGGATCTTTGGATTGATATCGAATCCGTCTTTTCATTCGAATCCACATCCGCCGTCCGAAGGCAAGCTCTCTCCACCGTCCTCAACCTCACCGAAGCTTCCAGAGTCACCATCCTCGACTTCGAATCCGCGATCCAGAAAGACGGGTCCAAGATCGCGGTTTCGGGCGGCGGAATCCACCCGCTAACCCGCTACGCGATGGACTACCTCGTCGCCCTCGCCGATTACGAGCTGGCGCTGGAAGAAATCTTCGCCGATTTCCCGGTCCAAACTCCACATCCGCTTCCCGAGTCGTTCTTCGACACGTCATCGTCTTCATCTTCTTCGTACGATTCGGCGCCGTCGCCGCTCTCGATTCGGATCGCGTGGCTGATTCTTGTCCTTCTCTGCAAGTTGGACGGGAAAGCTGAGATCTTTAAAGAGGTGGCGCAGTCGTACCTGTTTTTGATGAACAACCTCCATTATGTAATTGAAAAGGTGAGGGCGAGCAATTTGAAGGAGATTTTGGGGGAGGATTGGGCAGTGAAGCACGAGTCGAAGGTGAGGCACTACGCGGCGAGCTACGAGAGGTTGGGATGGGCGAGGATCGCGGCGGAGATTCCGGTGGCAGTGGCGGCGGAGGTGGCGGCGGAGAGAATTGGGGTCTTTTACGCGAATTTTGAGGAGGCGGTGAGGTTGCAGAGGGAGTGGGTGGTTGCGGACGAGAGGATGAAGAAGGTGGTGGTAGATTCGGTGGTGGGATTGATTGTGCCGGCGTATCGGATGTTTTATGAGACGTATCGGCCGGTATTTGCGGATGGTGACGTGGCGGTGGTGAGGTATGGGGTGGAGGATGTGAAGGGGTGGCTGATGGAGCTGTTTAGCGGGTCGGGTGGTTCGGATTTGGGTTTGGATTCGAATTCGAGCAGGAGATCTTGGTGGGCCCGATCGAGTTCAGTGATTAAATTTATTGATTAGTATATATTTTTGTGTTGTTTATATTGAATACGGATTAGTATTAATTAATAATTATTATATACTTGTAAATGCAAGACGGGGGTGGTTGAGGGAGGAGATTCGGAAGATTACTGATGATGGATTTTCCCTCAGCATGTAAATTTGCTGAATAGTAGTATTACAACTGTTCGTTATATGTTTGAATAAAAGGACAAATTTCTGCATTTTTGCTTTCTTAATTTTGATGCTGATTCGATGCTAAATATTCCGATTGTTGATATTTGATTGTTCACCTTTGAAGGTTCTTGTATGACCAGCAACAAAGATATTCAACTAAAAAATGTTTGGTTTCCAACTGTGATTTGTTTATCATCGAAATGCTGAGAGTTATGAAGAATAAATAACAATCTTGTTTACAGTACTACGCTTGGGATCGATCTTTTCTACCTAGTATAGAATCGGTCGATCGGGGAAACAAGTAGAGGAAGTGAAACAGTTTTTGATCATTCGTATCATGCATGCCCAACTCATGATGAACATGCAAGTTAAACCGCAGGCTAATATCAGAGGTGTTCATGTTTTACTGTGGCCAATATCATTATCAGCTGTGTATATTGGTGTGCTCTGTTTATCCTTCATTACCAAGAAACCAAAAAGAAACCGCAGGCCAATTTTCATTTCACGGCCGATATCGGCTGAAGCAAAACACTAGGGAAGAAGAAGAGAGCATCATCATATACATCACGATCAAGATTGATAGCCAATGCAAATATTCCAAGTTTCCAACAATCAGTAACTAACCCATACTATGGATCAATCGTGTTCAGTTAATCCTTCAATTAGAATCCGAATATTTTGTATACTGTTTGCATTCATCAAAAGCAACAGTAGCAATCAAGAATATAGCAGGAAAGAGATTAATTATATATATGCCTAATAGGTATCTTATTAATTTTATTTATTGCTAAGTGATATGGGTTGGATGACGTGGCCCCTCCTGGACCACAGGATCCCCTCAAAAATGTGCGCACCTCTAGATCATCCAGATCCACCACGTCAGTACCGAAAAACCGTCCGGGCCTCTGCCACGTCAGCCCTATACCGTCCGGGTTTCCACCTCTTCAACTCTACGGGCGACCGGGTCCAAATCCGGCCCCAAACGGGCCCAGACCCGGTTGGCATCTTCTATAAATACCAGACCCCTACTCCTTCTCCAGGTAATCAAAACTTCTCCACTCAAACCCTAGTTACTGTTACTCTCCCTTAGTGACTGACTAGAGCGTCGGAGGGTCTACCACCGGGACCAACCCCGGTGTTCCTATACCGTCTGCAGGTACACGAGACCTCGGATCCGAGCCTCCCGATCCGAGCCGAGCATCAGCCTCCGCCTCACTACTGCCTACTCCCGTACCGTTCGCCCAGCCGAGGGTCGTCTGCATAGGAGCTCCCCCCATCAATAAAAATCGAGTAAGAACTCACGCCTGGTGCAGCCACACGCCTCCTGATGCTGTTTATTTCTGAGAAACGTGTGGAAGCACCAGGTGTGAGTTCGGACTCAATTTGTATTGAAGGAGATTGCCGCTCGTCTGCCGACCTTCAGTTGACCTTCTGGGACCTACGATGAGCTCGGAAAGATGTTGAAGGTTGGGCTCGGATCGGAAGGGTCGGATCCGAGGTCTTGTGTACCTGCAGACGGTCCTGAAACACCGGGGTTTGTCCCGGTGGCGGACCCTCCGACGCTCTAGTCAGTCTCTGTGAGAGAGTAGCAATAACTAGGTATATTTAAGTGGCAAAAGATTGATTACCTCAAAAGGTGGGTGTGGGTCTAGTATTTATAGAGAATCCCAATCGGGTTTGGTTCCACTTGGGGGCCGGGTTTGGATCCGAAAGCCCATGGGCCTGACGTGGCAGAAGACCCAGGGGGTTTAGGGCGGACGTGGCGATACCAGGAGTGGTATAGGGCTGACGTGGCGAAACCCTTGGCGGTATTTGGAGCTGACGTGGCCCATCGTGAGCCTCCTGTGCCTCTGGGGGGAATCTAAGGGCCTAGACTGCGCCAGGTCCTCCTTCTGCCCCGCCAGAGAGGAGGGACGGCCTGTGGGACTGCCCCGGATCGGACTCCGAGGGCTACTGAGGCTCGTCGGTACGAGGAGGCTGGCACCGTGAGGGCAAACACGAGGTTCGGCGCCGACCCTGAAGTGGTCCGGAGCCGAACCAGGTTGCCATCTTTACCTTTCTGAGTGGGAATTGTATTGGGCCCTGGTCGGGCCTCAGGCCATTTTTACCCTGTCACACAAGCCCCCCACTCCTGCGGGGGGTGCGGGAGCTAGCCGTGGAGGAGTGTCTATGATTGTAAAAAATGGGAGGGCGGATCACAGGGCCTTCCTGGTGGTGCTGCCCTGAGGCTGGGATAGGACCTCGAGCTAGTCGAGGGTCTACATGTAGGTGAAGGCGATGGCGAACCGTTGTCTCTTCCGGAGAAGAGTACCCTGGTGTTCGACTGAACCTCGAGAGGTCGAGGGATTACGTGTCGACAAGGGTGATGGCGAGCCGTTGCTTCTTCCTGAGAAGAGTACCCGGGTGCCAGACCGAACCTCGAGATGAGGGGGAATTATGGGCTGGTAAGGGTGATGGCCAGCCGATGGATCTTCCGAAGAAGAGTACCCGGGTGCCAGACCGGACCTCGAGCTGGCGAGGGATTATGGGTCGGTAAGGGTGAAGGCGAGCCGTTGCTTCTTCCTGAGAAGAGTACCCCGGTGCCAGGCCGAACCTCGAGACGAGGGGGAATTACGGGCTGGTAAGGGTGATGGTTCGCCGGTGGATCTTCCGAAGAAGAGTACCCCGGTGCCAGACCGGACCTCGAGCGGGCGAGGGATTATGGGTCGGTAAGGGTGAAGGCGAGCCGTTGTTTCTTCCTGAGAAGAGTACCCGTGTAACGCCCCGAACTCCCCGTTGCTGGGAAACCGTGACACATGCCAAGATCTTTCCTTCAATTAGTCTCGAGACACAGAAAAACTGGAAAATTTAAAACTTTTTATTCAACACAGAGTTACTATGCAGTAATTACAAATATCAGTTTGTAATACCAAACTGTACTGCCTGCCCCTTTTCTTTTCTTTTTGACTCCAAAATCAATTTTTCCAATTTCTATATCACTTTAATCATAAACTAAAATGGTTATGTTTCAAAGAAAAATTGGGCAGAGTCTCCTTTGTATTTTTTGCCCAAAACACAGAAAAGCTTACGGAATTTTGCTCTAAATTCCGTAGCTTACATCACAGGCAATAAAAATACGGGCTCCCCAGGCCAAAATGAGCATCATCACACAGGCAATATATATATATGCTCTGGGGGCCAAACTCATAACGGTATAACAATTATCAAATAAAAACCATAAATTCCTTATGAAAACGTAGTAAGTTTTTAGAATTTTACCTGTAAAAACCTACCACGACGCCTGGCACTCCACACGAAATGGTTACGGGTCAAAACCATATCCTGCTGCCTCACACTATACTTTTCATCATCATACTCATACTTATACATCAAAAATACAATTTAAAGCATAAATCTTTACTATTTACAAATAAAACATAACAACAAATTATAACTGGAACTCCACTCCACGGAACCTGTACCTACACCTCACCTCTGCACTGCTGAAAACCTGTAACAGTAGGGACCTAGGGTAGTCCAGGGACCCCCTAACCCCCAAACACTAAGGGGTTAGCCATTTCTGGTGTGAGTATAATTTATTAAAATAAGTAAATAAATTAAACTTACAAGTAAAAACATAACGAACTCACAATTTCCAACATAAACAAATCTTACTTGACATCTGAATATGTAAACATCATAAATGAGATTTTACATCAAATACTCTCTGAGTCATCACCTGTATGTGTATCTATACCCGCTCATAACATACTTATATTTAATAACCCTTTGAATAACCACTCATAATACAATATTGATTTTATTTCCTTATATCACGCATCACATCGTAAACATATGCCTTCATCCTCATACTACCACATTCATTCATGTCCAACCTAACATCTCATTTCACCTTACCATTTACTTGTATTTTATCACAATACACCCCATATCCCAACATAGTTCGACAATAACACAATCACATCCCAAGCCCATAGCTTGGTTATTAATCTACTCCAACTATCACACTCGCAATTTATCTCGAATGGAAAGGACACGTGTACATATGATTTGTGCCTGTGTACCTTATGACTTAAACTCTAATGCAAAACTACCAATACAACGATGCTCTTATTCTAATGCAAGATTACTAATGCGATGATGCTCTTATTCTAATGCCAGCAAGTCTCCGAAGCAACATGCAGCCCATAAATACATGCGCCCCATCTCAAGCCGTTTCTCCATATATAGGGATTTGAACCCGCGTCATGAATTTCTAATTGTACACAACCTGTTCCTGACAGATACTACATGACTGATGAGGTTGCAAATGTGGTCAAGTCCCACCAATGCAGTACGCTCATGGTGTCTATGTTTGCCACTACTACCCGGTACACCGGACCTCACTCAAAAACCAGACGAACACGGGGTCTCTCCGAGCGCAGTATAGCATACAAAGCCTATCCTGTGTCGCCCCTAACTCATAGACCGTGATCTATGGCCTGTTCGCTCTCTCCTGGCCAAGGACCCGACGAAGTTCCGGGGTCCATTCCCCTAGCTCCGCCGCCTTATCATGGCACTTCAGGAATTAACAGTGTGCGATACGCATCCCATGCTCCCAACTCGTGAGAAGGCACCGTACGTATCCCTTTGACAGGAAGGTACAACCCAATAACACCACCTAAGGCCTGCTTCGAGGGACAAGTTGGTCGTAAGGCGCTACCTACAACCAACTCCTCTCTTTTCGGCAAGGGTCGAAGTAAAATGATCTTTATAAGTCACTACCTTAATGGTGTTCCTAACCCTGAACGATCCTAGGAATGACAACATTACACAGCATGCTAGGTCTTAAATTAGACTTCGCAAGATAACTCTATTAGGCTGCTCAACCTAAACTCACCAGAATCCCTCAGGATCTGGTTCATGGCCTATCGATCCAAGACCCCGGCAATACGAACGTATTCGCATGCTACTATCCTGAACTTGGATTTCGTCACACTCCGGTCCGCAATCAACCAACGGTTAAGATCTGACGGCACCCGCGAAGTGACTCGTCCACAGTCCCTTAGGAGTAAGCTAAACACACGTCTTAATGGTCGATAGCCCTAGGGCAATGATATCACCCTAGATGAGCACAACAAACTGCGTATTAGCCAAGAAGCTACATACGAGTAACCAAAAACACATACGAGCTAAACAGCTACGTATGGGACCAACAGCTACATACGGGCCAGTCGAGCCGCGTATGAGACAATAACATGCATACGAGCCAAATAAGCTCCGTATGAGACCAACATTTACATACGGGCCAGTCGAGCCGCGTATGAGACAACAACACACATACGAGCCGAATAAGCTGCGTATGAGACCCACAGCTACATACGGGCCAGTCGAGCCACGTACGCGCAAAACCACATACAAACAATCATACAGGTAATCAAACCTAGAAACAACCAACTGTGCTTACTAGCAAACTTGATCTTCTATAATTAGAAGCAACAAAAGAATCTACTACAATCAACTTAGCATGGGTTTCTTCTAAAATCAACTCATCATGGCATACCTACTATAATCGACTCAAACATGAGTTTCTTTCTAAAATCGACCCAAACATGAGTTTCTTTCTAAAATCGACCCAAACATGATATTCTACTACAACTTAACCATGGGTTTCTTTCTACAACAATTCAAATCCATAGGATGGGTTCTTTTTACTCAATACTACTAACAACTAAAAATGAGTTCTTTTTGAGACTCTTAGCTAAAACCACTACTATACTCACTTAAGCATGGTTTCTTTGAACCTTAGAACAACTACTCATCTTAGCTATTTTCTCAAGTTCTACCATTCATACTTTTTATAGGATCCCTTTAATCCATAAATTATAACAATACTTTAGTTTATTCGAACTTCTTCAAAACATCAAAATACGTATATAAACCATACACCCATATTTTGATATCATCATCTAAATATAACTCATCCATTATATAGGTTTTTATATACTCAAGAATGGTTAGATTTCACCATATTTTTTTACAATCACAAAAATATGTAAAATAAATCAATACTCACATATTCTTTAACCCACAAAATATATTAATATACTAACTCACATATATTTTTAAACCACAAAAATATATAAATAATATAACTCACATATTCATCAAACTACAAAAATATATAATAAACCAACTCACATATTTCTAAAATCACAGAAATACATATAATAAACTAGTACTCACATATATCTTTAACACACCAAAAACACATAATAAATTAACTCACATCTTTCTTAGCACACAAAAACACATAATAAGTCATACTCACATATGTTTTCTTTATAATCACAAAATACGTATAATAAATCCTACTCACCATTCCGCGAAGATCCAAAGCGCCGTGCCGCCTCGCATCCAATGGTCGCAATATATCCTATCACCAAATTTCAAGCAATTAAAACTCAAATAATTCAACTAATCACAAGAGTAAATAATCGCTATCCCAAATATCCCACAAGTGCTTACTGAACACTTGGGATATACACGCGTGATGCACGTGATGATCTAATACCAACGGTATTTTCATCCTCAATTAATTACTAAAATCGCTCCCAAATAATCTAATAGTCCAACTACAAATTTCTATTTCTATACAAGAATTAATTCATATCCCTACAATTTCTTTTACAAACTCAATCCCTAATTTACTAACAACTCACAATCTCTCTAATAACCTACTAATTTCTCTCATCTACAATTTCCAATATCTCTAAATCTCCCTACCAAAATAATTCTACTCAATAAAAATTAACCCAACTAATTTTTATACAATAAAATAGTTAGGGTTTTACCTTCCGAAATCCAATCGAAAATCCGACAACACCACCATGTAGAGAATCCCTCCATTAATCTAACCCTCAACTTAATTCGAAATTGACGAAGAAATGGAGATGGATTTTGAGGTGGGGAGGTATCATTGATGGGTTCGTTTGGTTCTTTCGATCGGGATGGAAATGGAAGGAAAGAAGGAGAAGAAGAATGGAACGGAGGTGGGGTTGGGGTTTCTTCGATCGGCGGCGTGGACGAACGGGAGGAAGGGGGAGGGAGGTCGGGTGTTTTTTTGGGTTGGCGTCGAATCAAGAAGGGAGAAGAAGAAGGAAGGTGGGAATGGCGATCGGGGTTCGTTTCGAGCGGCCGGCGTGGACGAACGGGGGGGAGAAGAAGGGTGGTCGGGGTTCTTTTGGGTTCGGCATCGAACAAGACGGAGAAGAAGAAGAAGAAGGGGACGGGAGTGGGGGGTCGCTGGTTGGACGCGAATGGAGAGGGAGAAGGGAGGAGGTCGGCGGGGGGGGGGGGGGGGGGGGTTCTTTTGGCTGGGTGCGAACGGAGAAGGAGAGGGAGAGGAGGCCGGGTCGTTCTTTGGGCTCGGTCTGGGAACGAAGGGGAAGAAGAAGAAGGGAAGAAGAAGGAGAAGGGAAGGAGAGAGAGAAGGGGTTTTTTTGTAAAAAGAAGAAATAAGTAATAATAGATGATAAATATCTAGGGGAATGTTTCATATAAGCCCTCTAATCTTAACACATTTCAAATAACGCCTAATTCTCTACTCTAATAATCCAAACAATACAAAATACATTAAAACTACTTCGTAAATAATCCATATGAAAAATAATTTAATTTTAAAAATAATAATAAAATAAAATAGGCAATATATTAAAATAATTTTTATCAGAAAATCCATGATCGCGCGAAATTCTCAATCGCGCACACATTTCGATGCAAAATAGCCATATGCTATTTTTCGGGTCGTTACATTACTCCCTCCTTAGAATCGTTCTGTCCTCAGAACGCTGCTAGTGGAGAGGAAGACAACCACAAACATCAATGGTTCACGAGATATTTCCCTGAACCATCTTCAGTTCCTCGAGTGATATTCTTGAAAACTGGTCTTCTACCAAGTTGAACTGTCGTCCTTCAGCCTTTTGAACAGACCCACCATGAATTTGATGCTGACATTCTACTGCTCCTGCTCTGGAGTAGACAGTGGCTGCATTGCCTTGCTCTATTCTTGTCTACAAGTGATGTTGATTCACTCCTTGATTACGACTTCTGTTGGTTGGTGACCACTCCCTCCTTAGAAAGGACGAAGTCACACATTGCCGCTTCAGTGCTTCAATCCCTGTATTTCCTGCCTAAGCCTTCTGACTTGCTCACTTGGACTCGGTTGTAGCTTCCATCGTGCCAAAATTGAGCTCTAAACTTGAGTAATCACTCTTATACTGGCTTACTTGATCTTATCATCTATCTCCTTGCTTCTTTCACGATCTTTGGCTGAGGTCAATTCTTCACTGATCTCGATCTTTTGCATTTCAGTAGCCACTCCCTCCTTAGAACAGGGCATGGCCTATGATCATTACTTCAAACTTCCAGGATTCTCTCCTGTAATTTGCTCGAAGCTGATGCTCCAGATGGTGTATTCAACCAAATCAAATCTAGAGTTGCCTCCTTCACACAACTCAACTCTTGAAAAATAGTTCGGACAAAAGAATATGATGAACCACAATTGAACAAAACAGTTGTATGGATTCCATATATATATAAATCCAACTGGTTACGAAAGTGTTTCATCATACGTTACTTCTTAGTTCAAAATAACTTCCAGAAATACAACTTTTAAACTTAGTTGCAGTTCTATAGGCACATACCGGTACTAGCACTCCTGCCTTCTACAGCTTGCTGGTAGCAGCTGCGAACTCTACCCTTGGTGAACAGGCTCCTTTCCTTTATTGTTCATCTTCGAGGTTGATCTGTCGTTCCTCCGGTGAAGCTGGGGAAATCTGGTCGGATACGACCAATCCTTCCACACTTGTAACATGTATGGGTATCTATCTGAGTGTCCTTCCACGAACACTGGTTCTTGAGATGACCATGCTCACCATATAAAAATAACTTCCTGTCCTGGTGCCTCCAAGGTTGCCCTCCGTTTTCTGAATCTTCTGCTTCTGACCTTGGTCCTTAAACCCTGATGCTGGTACAGATCTTGTCCCTTGTAGTCGTGGACAGACTGATTTCTTGTGCCTGACTCTCTCACAAGGTTGCATAGTACAACCTTGGGGGTTTTTGGAATTTGCTCCCATTCATGTTGTAGTCCTTGTGGTGGTGAAGTCTCCTTGGCTCCTCGCTCAAGGTTATCGGATCATCCATCGATGTCGGTTCACTCTCTTCCATCAACACCTCCTTGGTTAGGACATCCTCGAACATCCTTCATGTGCTTAAAGGATGGTAACACATATACTGGTCTAGATATAGAAAAATTATAAAACATAAGTTGAAAGAGACAACAATATGAATTATAACTATCTACAACTAGCTAAAACCCGACTCCTAAAGGCATTCCAAGTTTAATTTTCCTACTGTGTTGGACTGTAAATTGAAGTCGGCTCTGATACCATCTGTAATGCCCCGAACTCCCCGTTGCTGGGAAACCGTGACACATGCCAAGATCTTTCCTTCAATTAGTCTCGAGACACAGAAAAACTGGAAAATTTAAAACTTTTTATTCAACACAGAGTTACTATGCAGTAATTACAAATATCAGTTTGTAATACCAAACTGTACTGCCTGCCCCTTTTCTTTTCTTTTTGACTCCAAAATCAATTTTTCCAATTTCTATATCACTTTAATCATAAACTAAAATGGTTATGTTTCAAAGAAAAATTGGGCAGAGTCTCCTTTGTATTTTTTGCCCAAAACACAGAAAAGCTTACGGAATTTTGCTCTAAATTCCGTAGCTTACATCACAGGCAATAAAAATACGGGCTCCCCAGGCCAAAATGAGCATCATCACACAGGCAATATATATATATGCTCTGGGGGCCAAACTCATAACGGTATAACAATTATCAAATAAAAACCATAAATTCCTTATGAAAACGTAGTAAGTTTTTAGAATTTTACCTGTAAAAACCTACCACGACGCCTGGCACTCCACACGAAATGGTTACGGGTCAAAACCATATCCTGCTGCCTCACACTATACTTTTCATCATCATACTCATACTTATACATCAAAAATACAATTTAAAGCATAAATCTTTACTATTTACAAATAAAACATAACAACAAATTATAACTGGAACTCCACTCCACGGAACCTGTACCTACACCTCACCTCTGCACTGCTGAAAACCTGTAACAGTAGGGACCTAGGGTAGTCCAGGGACCCCCTAACCCCCAAACACTAAGGGGTTAGCCATTTCTGGTGTGAGTATAATTTATTAAAATAAGTAAATAAATTAAACTTACAAGTAAAAACATAACGAACTCACAATTTCCAACATAAACAAATCTTACTTGACATCTGAATATGTAAACATCATAAATGAGATTTTACATCAAATACTCTCTGAGTCATCACCTGTATGTGTATCTATACCCGCTCATAACATACTTATATTTAATAACCCTTTGAATAACCACTCATAATACAATATTGATTTTATTTCCTTATATCACGCATCACATCGTAAACATATGCCTTCATCCTCATACTACCACATTCATTCATGTCCAACCTAACATCTCATTTCACCTTACCATTTACTTGTATTTTATCACAATACACCCCATATCCCAACATAGTTCGACAATAACACAATCACATCCCAAGCCCATAGCTTGGTTATTAATCTACTCCAACTATCACACTCGCAATTTATCTCGAATGGAAAGGACACGTGTACATATGATTTGTGCCTGTGTACCTTATGACTTAAACTCTAATGCAAAACTACCAATACAACGATGCTCTTATTCTAATGCAAGATTACTAATGCGATGATGCTCTTATTCTAATGCCAGCAAGTCTCCGAAGCAACATGCAGCCCATAAATACATGCGCCCCATCTCAAGCCGTTTCTCCATATATAGGGATTTGAACCCGCGTCATGAATTTCTAATTGTACACAACCTGTTCCTGACAGATACTACATGACTGATGAGGTTGCAAATGTGGTCAAGTCCCACCAATGCAGTACGCTCATGGTGTCTATGTTTGCCACTACTACCCGGTACACCGGACCTCACTCAAAAACCAGACGAACACGGGGTCTCTCCGAGCGCAGTATAGCATACAAAGCCTATCCTGTGTCGCCCCTAACTCATAGACCGTGATCTATGGCCTGTTCGCTCTCTCCTGGCCAAGGACCCGACGAAGTTCCGGGGTCCATTCCCCTAGCTCCGCCGCCTTATCATGGCACTTCAGGAATTAACAGTGTGCGATACGCATCCCATGCTCCCAACTCGTGAGAAGGCACCGTACGTATCCCTTTGACAGGAAGGTACAACCCAATAACACCACCTAAGGCCTGCTTCGAGGGACAAGTTGGTCGTAAGGCGCTACCTACAACCAACTCCTCTCTTTTCGGCAAGGGTCGAAGTAAAATGATCTTTATAAGTCACTACCTTAATGGTGTTCCTAACCCTGAACGATCCTAGGAATGACAACATTACACAGCATGCTAGGTCTTAAATTAGACTTCGCAAGATAACTCTATTAGGCTGCTCAACCTAAACTCACCAGAATCCCTCAGGATCTGGTTCATGGCCTATCGATCCAAGACCCCGGCAATACGAACGTATTCGCATGCTACTATCCTGAACTTGGATTTCGTCACACTCCGGTCCGCAATCAACCAACGGTTAAGATCTGACGGCACCCGCGAAGTGACTCGTCCACAGTCCCTTAGGAGTAAGCTAAACACACGTCTTAATGGTCGATAGCCCTAGGGCAATGATATCACCCTAGATGAGCACAACAAACTGCGTATTAGCCAAGAAGCTACATACGAGTAACCAAAAACACATACGAGCTAAACAGCTACGTATGGGACCAACAGCTACATACGGGCCAGTCGAGCCGCGTATGAGACAATAACATGCATACGAGCCAAATAAGCTCCGTATGAGACCAACATTTACATACGGGCCAGTCGAGCCGCGTATGAGACAACAACACACATACGAGCCGAATAAGCTGCGTATGAGACCCACAGCTACATACGGGCCAGTCGAGCCACGTACGCGCAAAACCACATACAAACAATCATACAGGTAATCAAACCTAGAAACAACCAACTGTGCTTACTAGCAAACTTGATCTTCTATAATTAGAAGCAACAAAAGAATCTACTACAATCAACTTAGCATGGGTTTCTTCTAAAATCAACTCATCATGGCATACCTACTATAATCGACTCAAACATGAGTTTCTTTCTAAAATCGACCCAAACATGAGTTTCTTTCTAAAATCGACCCAAACATGATATTCTACTACAACTTAACCATGGGTTTCTTTCTACAACAATTCAAATCCATAGGATGGGTTCTTTTTACTCAATACTACTAACAACTAAAAATGAGTTCTTTTTGAGACTCTTAGCTAAAACCACTACTATACTCACTTAAGCATGGTTTCTTTGAACCTTAGAACAACTACTCATCTTAGCTATTTTCTCAAGTTCTACCATTCATACTTTTTATAGGATCCCTTTAATCCATAAATTATAACAATACTTTAGTTTATTCGAACTTCTTCAAAACATCAAAATACGTATATAAACCATACACCCATATTTTGATATCATCATCTAAATATAACTCATCCATTATATAGGTTTTTATATACTCAAGAATGGTTAGATTTCACCATATTTTTTTACAATCACAAAAATATGTAAAATAAATCAATACTCACATATTCTTTAACCCACAAAATATATTAATATACTAACTCACATATATTTTTAAACCACAAAAATATATAAATAATATAACTCACATATTCATCAAACTACAAAAATATTTAATAAACCAACTCACATATTTCTAAAATCACAGAAATACATATAATAAACTAGTACTCACATATATCTTTAACACACCAAAAACACATAATAAATTAACTCACATCTTTCTTAGCACACAAAAACACATAATAAGTCATACTCACATATGTTTTCTTTATAATCACAAAATACGTATAATAAATCCTACTCACCATTCCGCGAAGATCCAAAGCGCCGTGCCGCCTCGCATCCAATGGTCGCAATATATCCTATCACCAAATTTCAAGCAATTAAAACTCAAATAATTCAACTAATCACAAGAGTAAATAATCGCTATCCCAAATATCCCACAAGTGCTTACTGAACACTTGGGATATACACGCGTGATGCACGTGATGATCTAATACCAACGGTATTTTCATCCTCAATTAATTACTAAAATCGCTCCCAAATAATCTAATAGTCCAACTACAAATTTCTATTTCTATACAAGAATTAATTCATATCCCTACAATTTCTTTTACAAACTCAATCCCTAATTTACTAACAACTCACAATCTCTCTAATAACCTACTAATTTCTCTCATCTACAATTTCCAATATCTCTAAATCTCCCTACCAAAATAATTCTACTCAATAAAAATTAACCCAACTAATTTTTATACAATAAAATAGTTAGGGTTTTACCTTCCGAAATCCAATCGAAAATCCGACAACACCACCATGTAGAGAATCCCTCCATTAATCTAACCCTCAACTTAATTCGAAATTGACGAAGAAATGGAGATGGATTTTGAGGTGGGGAGGTATCATTGATGGGTTCGTTTGGTTCTTTCGATCGGGATGGAAATGGAAGGAAAGAAGGAGAAGAAGAATGGAACGGAGGTGGGGTTGGGGTTTCTTCGATCGGCGGCGTGGACGAACGGGAGGAAGGGGGAGGGAGGTCGGGTGTTTTTTTGGGTTGGCGTCGAATCAAGAAGGGAGAAGAAGAAGGAAGGTGGGAATGGCGATCGGGGTTCGTTTCGAGCGGCCGGCGTGGACGAACGGGGGGGAGAAGAAGGGTGGTCGGGGTTCTTTTGGGTTCGGCATCGAACAAGACGGAGAAGAAGAAGAAGAAGGGGACGGGAGTGGGGGGTCGCTGGTTGGACGCGAATGGAGAGGGAGAAGGGAGGAGGTCGGCGGGGGGGGGGGGGGTTCTTTTGGCTGGGTGCGAACGGAGAAGGAGAGGGAGAGGAGGCCGGGTCGTTCTTTGGGCTCGGTCTGGGAACGAAGGGGAAGAAGAAGAAGGGAAGAAGAAGGAGAAGGGAAGGAGAGAGAGAAGGGGTTTTTTTGTAAAAAGAAGAAATAAGTAATAATAGATGATAAATATCTAGGGGAATGTTTCATATAAGCCCTCTAATCTTAACACATTTCAAATAACGCCTAATTCTCTACTCTAATAATCCAAACAATACAAAATACATTAAAACTACTTCGTAAATAATCCATATGAAAAATAATTTAATTTTAAAAATAATAATAAAATAAAATAGGCAATATATTAAAATAATTTTTATCAGAAAATCCATGATCGCGCGAAATTCTCAATCGCGCACACATTTCGATGCAAAATAGCCATATGCTATTTTTCGGGTCGTTACAACCCGGGTGCCAGACCTAACCTCGAGACGAGGGAGAATTACGGGCTGGTAAGGGTGATGGCCAGCAGGTGGATCTTCCGAAGAAGAGTACCCGGGTGCCGGACCGGACCTCGAGCTGGCGAGGGATTATGGGCCGGTGAGGGTGAAGGCGAGCCGTTGTTTCTTCCTGGGAAGAGTACCCCGGTGCCAAGCCGAACCTCGAGACGAGGGGGAATTACGGGCTGGTAAGGGTGATGGCCAGCCGGTGGATCTTCCGAAGAAGAGTACTTTAGTGCCGGAGAAGGCGAGCCGTTATTTTGCCCGAACCGACCCCCGTACCGAGCGGCCAGTCTGGCACTGGGTGACGTCAGCAGCACATGTTTCGAGGACGTGGCGTGATTTCCTAGGCGGCAGTTGCACGTCAATCGGTGAATAGGGACTGCGAAAATCGAGGAGTTGTTCCTATCCCCTATAAATGTTCCCCCCTCTCCTCCCATCGCCCATTTCTCTCTTGCCTCTTACTTTTCAAAAAATCCTTCGACTCTTCAGCGCTCGTCCCTTCAGCTTCCTGCAGCAAGGTCGTTTTTCCGAGGTGATCCCAGGTTAGTTGGTAACCCCGTTTAACTTAGGTACAGATGGATAGGGCTCAGTCCGGCTCGTCGGCGTCGACCTCTGGGGAGGGGCCGGCAGGCAAGGAGGAGGTCGTACACAATGTGAAGCCATTGCGATCTCGGAGGCATTTCGTGGTAGAAAGCAGCGACTCTGAGGAGGGGGGCGGTAGCTCAGACGAAGTCCGGACCCTAGGGTTGGCTTCCGGAGAGGAGGGCGGCTCCGAGGGAGATGGCTCCGCAGGGTCTCTGAATCCGCCCGTTCTGGGGCGTTTGTCTACACCTTCGCCGGAACGGACTAAGAGGAGGAGGGCTTCGAAGAAGAAGGGATCGAGGATGGGCGGCCCGAGCGACTTGGTGATAGGGTCGTCTGTACAACCCCGGTCTTTCCGTCGCTACCCCGACGATCTCTCAGATAAGGAGTCCTCGGGGGTCCAGCCATCGTCGTCAAGCCGGAAGAGGTTGAAGGTGGACGCCTCCCCGACCGTTCTGGAGGCAAGCGACTTGGGGGCTCTGCAGTTGGCCTACCACATAGGGCCCAGTTATGTGCTTATGCTGCCGAGTTCTACTCTTCGGCCGACCGATCCCCTGCCGGATAGGTATTGTATCTTCCCTGTGGACGCCTTTATCTCCGGCCTGAGGCTGCCCATCCACCCATTCGTTCGGGAGGTGTTGAATTGGTCGTCCCTGGCGCCGATGCAGTTTGGGCCGAACTCCTGGAAGCAGATCATCTGCTTCGTGCTGTTGTGCAAGGAGCAGAGGGTACCCCTGCGGCTGGGCATGTTCCGAGCGATGTTGTTGATCGGCTCATCGGCAGAAGGAGTATACTACATCTCGCCTCGAGGTAAGGCGAAGGTTGTCCACGGTCATCCAGATTCCATTAAGTTCTGGAAGAAAAAGTATCTGGTGATCCGGAGTGAGGATCCTTGGGCTATCCCTACTCGGTGGAATCATTCTAAGCCGAGCTACGCAGCACCGGGGCCGGGGGACTTGACGGCGGAGGAGTGGAGATTCGTTGAGCGTCTCCGTCTGTCGTATAGCATCAATTGGGGGAAGGTGACGGAGGCCCATCTGGCGAGCGTCGGACTGAGCCCTAGCCCGGCCGTGCCTCGTACGTGGTTGTTTCTTTCCTCACACTCTTCTTGTACTTTCTTGCTCATTTGTTCTTAATGGATCTTTTTACAGAAATGGATGAAGAGTCGATTAAGGCGCTGAGGCTCGCCATGAAGAAGAAGAAGGCCTAGAAGAAGGATGTCGTGGCGAAGACGACCGAGTTGTCCCAGGTGGTCTCCGAGGCCCCCATTCAGCCGAGGATGAAAAGGACTCGGTATGAGACGGGTGGGGACGCGGTGGTCCAGGGGGGTTCGGATCAGGGTGCGGCCGCCGACCTTGATAAGGGGAAGGGTCCCCTGGTGGACCCCGGACTAGAGGAGAGACTTCGGCGAAGGTGGGTGCCAGATTGGTCGATCCGCGAGGGTGATTGCCTGGTCCGGGGGCGCCAGGCCGTGGAGGTTGCAGATAAGCTGGCGACCCCTCGGGATCGTTCGGATATGAAGTCCCAGACCCTGGACGAGGCGTACGTGCGTCTTGCGCAGGCCACTATGCTGGTAAGTCAATCGAACCCCCTAGCTTTCGGGTGATGTTGTTTAAGGAAGATTTCTTAGTAGTGTCTGGTTATGGCAGGCGACCGTGCAGGGGGCCCATGTGAGGGGCCTCTACGAGGTGGCGTTGCAGCGAGAGCGAGACCGGGCTGACAAGGCCGAGCAGGAGGTGACGGAATTGAAGGGAGAGCTCGAAGGCTCTCATAAGAAGGAGGCGGAGACGAAGGCGGCTTTTGACAAGGAGAAGGAGGAATGGGCGAAGGCGAGGGTGGCTCAGGAGGAGAGGTCGGAGAAGGAGAAGGAAGAGGTGACTAAGTCGTGTCAGATCCTGGTGATCAACGCCCAGGATAGCAGTTATGCGAAGGCCCTCAGCCATGTGAGGCACTTTTATCCGACTATCGACCTGTCCAACCTCGAGTATGATATGGAGATTGAGGGGACACCGAAGACCCCTGGCGGACAAGGGTCAGATGATAAATCGGTTGCCGACCCCCCAACGGATCCGGCTGATATAGAGGTGGGAAAACCAGCTGTATAATTTTTGTCCTTCTTTTTCCTTCTCTCGATTGTATCTGCCTTCCGCGGACTGGCCACCGCATTTTTTGTATGGGGAAACTGAATTTATAAAAAGAAGGTTTTTTGGCTGGCTAAGTGTTCCAACTTCGAAGAATTTCTGAACCTCTTTGCTTATATGTCTTGAGTGGGCTGGTTCTCTTGTAGGTCACGGCTCCCCTTCCTGAGGTGGACCCCCTTCGTTCCGACGTGGCGTGGCTTCGGGGCAAGGTCGAGGCCTTAGAGGCCACTTTGGTTCGGTATCGAAAGAGGGCTCGCGACACTGATGCGGCCTTCCATTATTATAGGAACAAGTCTGAAGCCCTAAGTGAGGAGGCGAGCCGGCTGAGGAGGGCGATGGTGGATCGGGAGCTAGGGGGCGTTGGTCTTGGATACACCATGTCAAGTTCCTCGGTGCAGAGGCCTTCCTCCGAGAAGCTACTTCGCGATGTGATAGTGGAGAAGGAGATGGAGATACACCGCTATAGGACTATGTTGGGTGTTTCGACATCTTCCTCGAGGGGTCGGCGAGCAGAGGGGGCTCCCTCGGCGTTGCAACTGATGGAACGCATTCGATCCGTGGATGCCCAGAGCTCCGTGGCCGGGGTGTCGACGGTGGCAGAACCGAAGGACCGTCATGACGAAGAGAGAGTCCCAAGTCGTTTGGTCGGAGTGATCCCGCCCTTCACCGGGTCCGAGGGGCCCTAAGTCGGCGATCCCCTTTAGTTTGAGATGAGTGGAGTGGTCCTGTAACGGTATTTGCTTGTTTTCTCCGCACAAAATAAAAGAGTATGAATAAAGCTTTCTTTTCCTTCTTTGCTCTGGCTATCGGGGTGGTGAAGGGCGGTGTAGGCGCGGTCGGGCCCCGCCGATCCGTGAGGGATCGACGCGGGGCGACAGGGAGACCTCCGGTCCGGAGTTGGGTCGAACCTGCCGAGGCGTTTGGGGATGAGACCCGAGGGAGAACCCAGGTGCCGCCCCCATTGCCCGGTACCGAGTCGGAGGTGCCGAGGTATTTAACTTTTGACAAAAAGAGACTTCTTTTATACCAGACCGGGGGGGGGGGGGGGGGGGGGGTCGCTGAAGCGGCCCTTTACACACGAATGTTTACAAAAGTTTTAATTTACTTAAGCCATGCTAGAACCTAAGCTTGCTCTCCCCGGAATTTCATGAGGTGCTCAGCGTTCCAGGGTCGGCTGATGGGTCGGTCGTTCATATCCGTCAGTCGGTATGTACCAGGGCGTACAGCCTCGACTACGCGGTATGGGCCTTCCCAGTTGGGAGCCAGTTTTCTCTTCTTGGTTGGATCAGAGACAGATAGCTTTCGTAAAACCAGGTATCCTGCCTGGATGCTGGTGGGGCGGACTTTCTTGTTGTAAAATCTCTCGATCCGTTGCTGATAAATGCTCCTTCGGACTGCGGACTTCTCTCGTACTTCGGCGACGAGGTCCAGGTTAGCCCTCAGCCCGGACGCATTGTCGTCTTCATCGAAGGCTATGATCCGGGGAGAAGGCAATCCGACTTCGACAGGGATGACCGCCTCGGTCCCATAGGTCAGATTGAATGGCGTCTCCCCCGTGGGGATCCTCTGTGTGGTTCGGTGTGCCCATAGTACGCTGGGCAGCTCCTCAACCCATAGCCCTTTGGGGGAATTGTCAAGGCGCTTTTTGAGGCCGTCGAGGATTTGCCTGTTCGCATTCTCCGCTTGGCCGTTAGACTGAGGGTGGCAAATGGCGGAGAAACGCTGCTGGATGCCGATGTCCTGACAGAAAGATTGGAAGTTCTGCCCTTGGAACTGGGTTCCGTTGTCCGTGACGAGGATTCGGGGGATCCCGAATCGGCAAATGATGTTCTTCCAAAAGAACTGTTGCACTTGGCGCTCGGTGATGCTGGATAGTGGTTCGGCTTCGATCCACTTGGTGAAGTAGTTGATGGCGACAATCAGGAATTTCTTTTGCCCTACCGCTGGGGGGAAGGGCCCCACAAGGTCCATACCCCACATGGCGAAGGGCGTAGGGCTCGCCAGGGATCGGAGGTTGGCTTGAGGGAGCCTTTTGATGGGGGAGAATCTTTGGCAAGGGCCGCACCTCTTGACTAAGTCTTG
Organism: Hemerocallis citrina; assembly: GCA_017893485.1. NCBI lineage: Eukaryota > Viridiplantae > Streptophyta > Magnoliopsida > Asparagales > Asphodelaceae > Hemerocallis > Hemerocallis citrina. The sequence continues at coordinate 86,715,384 of CM030362.1, read as the reverse complement.
TGAGTCTTGGAGCATGGTGGGCCAATAGTACCCCTGATTCAGGGCCTTTCGGGCAAGTGTTCGACTCCCCATGTGGCATCCGCCGATCCCCTCGTGTAGGTCTTTGAGGGCGTAGCTGGCCTCGTCCCTGGCGAGGCAGCGGAGGTAGGGTTTGCCGTCGGCCAAGGTGTACGAGCGTTTGAAGAGGATGTTATCGATTATGACGAACCTTTCAGCTCGGATTCTGATTCGCCTGGCCTCGGCTTTGTCTTCAGGAAGCTCGACCCGGTTTAAGAATTTTCGGATGGGAGTGGTCCAATCGTCCGGGCTGGTCCCCTCTTGCACACACATCGCTTCCGGCTCTGGGCTACTGATGCTTGGCTCCAAGAGGACCTCGACGAGCACCGTACGATCGAGGCCTTCGAAGGAAGAAGAGGCAAGTTTGGATAGCGCGTCGGCTTGGGCGTTCTGTTCCCTGGGGACTCTGACAACCGTAGCGTCGTCGAAGAACGCCAAGAGTCGTCGGACCGCCGCCAAATACCTCATCATTCGGTCGTCGCGGGCTTCGTACTCTCCGTTGATTTGATGGATCACGAGCTGAGAGTCGCTAAACGCCCGGATTCGCTTGGCACCGGCTCGGTGGGCGAGGGTCATTCCGGCGATCATGGCCTCGTATTCTGCCTCGTTGTTGGAGGCTGGAAAGTTGAGGCGCAGGGAGTATTGAAGTAGGAATTGGTCGGGGCCACGAAGGATGACGCCCGCCCCACTCCCCGTTTCGCAGGATGAGCCGTCAACAAAGACCTCCCAGGTCGGATCCGATTCTTCTACGTCAGGTTGCTCGGAGACAGTGCATTCAGTTATGAACTCGGCGAGGGCCTGCCCTTTAATGGCCGCCCTGGGATGATAGCTAATGTCGAACTGGCTCAGCTCGATCGACCATTTGACTAATCGGCCGGAGTTTTCGGGCTTGTGGAGGACGGTCTTCAGTGGTTGGTCGGTCAGTACTTGGACGGAGTGGGCCTGGAAGTAAGGTCGGAGTTTTCGGGCTGCCATAACCAGGGCATAGGCCACCTTCTCTATCTTCGCGTATCTCGTCTCGGCCGGGTGCAGCACTTTGCTTACATAGTACAGTGGTTTCTGAACTCCTTCCTCCTCTCGGACGAGGACGGCGCTGAGGGCGTAGTCCGAGGCGGACAGGTAGAGCCAAAGCGGCTCACCCGGTTCGGGCTTGCTGAGGAGAGGCGGGTTGGTGAGGTACTGTTTCAGCTGTTCGAAGGCTTCTTGTTGATGGGTACCCCACTCGAAGCCCCCTTTCCCGCGCAAGGCTTTGAAGAAGGGGAGAGATTTCTCCCCTGACTTGGAGAGAAAACGGCCGATCGCCGCCAACCGACCCGTGAGCCTTTGAACCTCTTTGACATTCCGGGGCGGGGACATGTTAATGATGGCCTGTATTTTTTCGGGGTTTGCCTCAATGCCGCGCTGGCTGACGATGAATCCTAAGAACTTCCCCGTGGAGACGCCGAAGGCGCATTTAGCCGGGTTGAGCCTCATGTTGTGGCGTCGGAGGACACCGAAGGCTTCCTCGAGGTCGGCGACGTGGTCCGGCCCCGCCCGGCTCTTGACAAGCATGTCGTCGACGTAAACTTCTACGTTGCGGCCGATCAGGTCCTTGAAGACTCTGTTGACGAGTCGCTGGTACGTGGCTCCGGCGTTTTTCAGCCCGAAAGGCATGACACGGTAACAATAAAGACCTTGATCGGTGACGAACGAGGTCTTGGAGATGTCTGGTGGAAACATCCGGATCTGATTGTACCCCGAGAACGCGTCCATGAAGGACAGCAGCTCGTGCCCTGAGGTCGCGTCTATTAAAGCGTCGATGCGCGGGAGGGGGAAAGGATCTTTCGGACACGCTTTGTTAAGGTCCGTGAAGTCAATGCAGATTCGCCAACCCCCTGTCGCTTTCTTCACCATGACGACATTGGCCAACCACTCGGGGTAGCTGACTTCTTGGATGAATCGAGCGGACAAGAGCTTGTCCACTTCTGTTTTTACAATTTGTTGCCTCTCCGGGGCGACTTTGCGCCTCTTCTGGACGATCGGTTTAGAGTCAGGGAGGACGCTCAGTCGGTGCATGATCAAGTCCTCAGAGATTCCGGGCATATCGGAGGGCTTCCAAGCGAAGAGATCAACGTTGCGGCGGACGCAAGCGATGATGCCCGTCTTCAGGTCTTCGGCGAGTGAGCAGCTCACCCGGAACCATTTCGACTCATCCTCGGTGTCGAATAGGACCTCCTCCAGTTCGTCCACGGGCTCGGGGGCGGGACCGTCTTTCTCGGGTTCGAGTTCAACGGTGCTGAGGGGGAGCACGCCCCCTCCCCTGGTGGTAACGCAACATGACCGGGCTGCTTCGACGCTGTCTCGGACGATGCTGACCCCTTGGGGGGGGGAATTTGAGTCTCAGATGGTGGGCCGAAGGTATCGCCTGGAGGGAGTTTAGCCCGGGTCGGCCGAGGATGGCGTTGTAGGCCGCCTTGACGTGGATGACCATGAAATCCAAGGACTCGGTCCTCTTGTCAGGGGCCGGTCCAGCGGCGACGTCGAGGGTAATAACTCCCTCCACTACGACCGGGACGCCCGAAAGTTTGAGCAACGTGTATCCTGCTGGTTTGAGTTTCCCTCTGGATAATCTGAGACTTTCGAAGGTTCCGAGGAAGAGAATATTTACCGGGTTGCCGTTGTCAACAAGGATTCGGCGAACCTCACAATTGGCCATGCGGAGGCTAACGACGAGGGCCTCGCCGTGGGGGAGGTGAACCCCTTCGGGGCCCTCTCCTGAGAAGGAGACTGGCCGCGGTTGTAGCTCAGGAGAGGGGCCGTACTGAATAGCGTTCGCCTCCTGGGTGAAGGTTCTTTGGGAAGTATCGGTTTCTCCCCCCACCGGTCCCCCGTGGATGTAGTGTAGGGTGAATGGCGTATCCATGGATACCTCGGATTCGGGATCCTGACCCTGGGTGCGGTTTGGGTTAGGCTTCGGGGTTGGTGATCCCCAGTTCCTATCACCTTGCCGACCCCGTGGGCCGTCATCCCTGTGGGTCTGCCTCGGATGGTTCGGGGCCGAGTTGGAAGCGGCCCTTCCCCAGCTGTGGGTAATCTTGCGGTTGAGGATTATTCTCCGTAGGTCGGGCTGGGCTGTCCAGCCGACGCTCCTTTGGGACTCCCGAGGGGGAGCCTTGTGTTTCGACGTGCGTGGCCTGGCTTTATCCGTGGGTGGGGGCGAGTCCCGTTGGTTGACGGGGGAAGCAGCCCCCTTTCCTTTGGAGGCCATGAGGATTCGGCTGTCGATGGCCTTTGAGGGTCTGGGTCGGATCGGCTTCTGGAGCAGCTGTTCCCACAGACGGCGCCAACCTGATGCTGTTTATTTCTGAGAAACGTGTGGAAGCACCAGGTGTGAGTTCGGACTCAATTTGTATTGAAGGAGATTGCCGCTCGTCTGCCGACCTTCAGTTGACCTTCTGGGACCTACGATGAGCTCGGAAAGATGTTGAAGGTTGGGCTCGGATCGGAAGGGTCGGATCCGAGGTCTTGTGTACCTGCAGACGGTCCTGAAACACCGGGGTTTGTCCCGGTGGCGGACCCTCCGACGCTCTAGTCAGTCTCTGTGAGAGAGTAGCAATAACTAGGTATATTTAAGTGGCAAAAGATTGATTACCTCAAAAGGTGGGTGTGGGTCTAGTATTTATAGAGAATCCCAATCAGGTTTGGTTCCACTTGGGGGCCGGGTTTGGATCCGAAAGCCCATGGGCCTGACGTGGCAGAAGGCCCAGGGAGTTTAGGGCGGACGTGGCGATACCAGGAGTGGTATAGGGCTGACGTGGCGAAACCCTTGGCGGTATTTGGAGCTGACGTGGCCCATCGTGAGCCTCCTGTGCCTCTGGGGGGAATCTGAGGGCCTAGACTGCGCCAGGTCCTCCTTCTGCCCCGCCAGAGAGGAGGGACGGCCTGTGGGACTGCCCCGGATCGGACTCCGAGGGCTACTGAGGCTCGTCGGTACGAGGAGGCTGGCACCGTGAGGGCAAACACGAGGTTCGGCGCCGACCCTGAAGTGGTCCGGAGCCGAACCAGGTTGCCATCTTTACCTTTCTGAGTGGGAATTGTATTGGGCCCTGGTCGGGCCTCAGGCCATTTTTACCCTGTCACACCTCCCAAAAACAAACCGCATCAGGATGGCGCTGTCTGTGGGAAACTATCTATCGTAGACACCGATCCGAGCATTACCTCCAACGGTACCCCTGTTAACGCCGACCCGAGCCTTGCCTTCAACGGTACCCCCGTAGACCCGAGCTCACATGGCGCCCAAGGCTGCAAAAACCGTTACCTCCGCACGTCGGCAAGACGTACCTCCACAAGGCATCGCTGCTAATGCTCACGGATCGAACAACAAAAGGGCCAGCCACGAGCCCCAGCCAGATGCCTACCATCCGGTCCAGAACGACCTATGGGGGGTAATCTTGAGCCGACAGGCTAGCCGTGGCAGGGGAGGAGCCGCTTCCAACTCTGCTCCGAACCATCCAAGACCCCCGTCCCAAGAGCAGGAGCCGATGCTCAGCGGTGTCGGTCGGCGACAGTCCACTCAACCAAATTGGGCCGAGCGAGGCCCCGGTTACCCACCAGGAGTTCCAGAACTTCCGGAGGGGAATCTTGGGGGCCATCCGAGGGGTCCCCGTCGATGAGAACGCCCGCCGTTCCCACACACGGTCGGAGGCCGAGGCTAGCATGTCTCGCCCCTCAACAATCCCCCCAGAGTATGATGGCGACATTTTGAAGTGCCCCAAGAAATGGAGGATCGCCTCGACCATTTTGGCAACGACAGCCCAAGAACGGTTCAGGGGTACAGGCCGGTCCGACCTCCTTTCTCCGACCTCATCCTACTGGCGGAGATACCCCGAAATTTCTGTCCACCTCAATTCGAGACCTATAACGGCGAGGGCGATCCTGCTGATCACATGGAGGGCTTCAAAACTCTCATGATGATTCACAGCGCATCGGATCCCCTCCTCTGCCGAGCCTTTCTCGCCACACTTCGGGGTCCGGCTCGGGAATGGTTCTCTAAGCTCACCCCCGGCTCCATCTATTCTTTCGACCAGCTAGAGGGCAACTTTCTCGCCCACTTCGTAACCAGCCGAAAGGCCGAACGAACAAGTGCATTCCTACTTGGCCTCCGGCAAAAGGAAGGGGAGTCACTCCGGGTATTCATCCGAAGGTTCACCGCCGAGGCAAGGTCGGTCTCCTCCTTCGACACTGGGGTTGCCTCGGCAGCCTTCCGGCATAACGTCTGACACGGAAAGCTAAAGGCCTCCCTGGCAAAGAAGCCGCCGATAGACTTTCCTGACCTCCTCAACCGAGTCGAAAAATACATCCGAGCCGAAGAGGCCCTGAATCCAGAGGACCAGAAAGAAGTTTCCGGGAAGGAAAAGCGCGAGGTCAATCCGGCGAAGAAAGCTCCGAGAGACGGGGGCACCGCGAAGAAGGTTCCGCCGGTCCCCCGTTTCGAGAGGTACACTCCGCTGATGCAGAACATGTCGACAATTCTCTTAGCAATTGAAGACGACGACCTCGTGCAGTACCCTCCTCGACCGTCCAACAACACCACCAAGAAGAGGGATCAGCGGTTCTACTGCCGCTTCCACCGGGACAACGGGCACGACACAGATCACTGCCGTGCCCTGAAGGACGAAATTGAGGCCCTCATTCAATGAGGGTACCTCCGAGAATTCAAAAGGGATGGCACCCGGGAACAGAGGGACGCTAGAAACAGGAGGGATTCCCCTCCTCCTCGAGCGCACCGACAACGTCCCGAGTGGGATCCGGAGCCCGAAGAGCCTGAGGGTCAGGCAATCCTGCATTGAGTCCACGGAGGGGCCATGGGAGGGGAATCCAATACTTCCCGCAAGGCCTTCGTCCGGGACGTCAACACCATCCAGGGCCCTCTCTTCCCCCAGGTCCAGCAACATCCTGTCTCCTTCTCAGGAGAGGATCTGGAAGGAGTCCGGCTCCCTCATTGTGACGCACTTGTCATCAGCCTCAGCATGGCGAACATCAAGGTCCGGCGAATCCTTGTGGACAACGGGAGCTCGGTCAACATTCTATTCCTGGGAGCATTCGAGAACTTGAAGCTCTCCCGTGAGAAACTGAAGCCGGCCGGATACACCCTGTATGGATTCTCCGGCGTCCCCGTGACTATAGAGGGGATCGTCACCCTAGACGTCACGGCAGGCGCGACCCCGAACAGAAGGACCGAGTCCATGGAATTCATGGTTGTGAATGTCAAGGCAGCCTACAATGCCATACTCGGCCGTCTGGAGCTCTGCTCCCTCCAGGCGGTTCCCTCGGTCTACCACCAGAAAATGAAATTCCCGACCAGCACTGGTGTCGGAGTTGTCCGAGGAAATCAAGAAACAGCACATTCGTGCTACATGACGGCGATCGGGAGCGGTGTATTTCCCCTCGATGCCGTCAAGCTGGAGCCCGAAAGGACCCAGCCGGAGCCAGAGCTGGCGGACGAGCTACAAGATGTCTCGTTCGAGACAGGGGATGCGTCGAAGCACTTCCGAGTAAGCTGCTCCCTCGCACCCGACCTCAAGTCCGCCTTGATTGCCTGCATTAGCCACAATGTCGACCTCTTTGCCTAGAAGCCCTCTGACATGCCCGGTGTGGTAGGGTGAAAAATGGCCTGGAGGCCCAACCAGGGCCCAATACAACTCTCACTCAAGAAAGGTAAAAATAGCAATTTAGTCCGGCTTCGAACCATTACAGGGTCGGCGCCGAACCTCAAGTGCACCCCCACAGAACCGGCCTCCTCGTATCCGACGAGCCTCAGTGGTCCTCGGTCTCCGATCCGTGACAGCCCCACGGGCCGTCCCCCCTCTCTGGCGAAGCAGGGGGATGACCTGGCACAGCCTAGGCCCTCCGATTCTCCCAGAAGCACAGAGGACCCACGATCAGCCATGTCAGCTCCAAATACCACCCAGGGTTTTGCCACGTCAGCCCTATACCGCTCCTGGTATGGCCACGTCTGCCCTAAACCCCCTGGGCCCTCTGCCACGTCAGGCCCATGGGCTTTCGGGTCCAGACCCGGCCCCCAAGCGGATCCAAACCCGGTTAGAATTCTCTATAAATACTAGACCCTCACCCACCTTTTCAGGTAATCAATCTTTTTCCACTTAAATTCACCTAGTTATTGCTACTCTCTCACAGAGACTGACTAGATCGTCGGAGGGTCCGCCACCGGGACAAACCCCGGTGTTTCAGGACCGTCTGCAGGTACACAAGACCTCGGATCCGAATCCTCTGATCCGAGCCCAGATCTCCGAATCATCCCTAGGTCGCCACAGGTTCCGCCCGGTCAGCCGAGGGTCGTCAGACGAGCAGCTTTCTCCTTCAAATACAAATTGAGTCCGAACTCACACCTGGTGCATCCACACGTCTCCCAGAAATAAACCGCATCAGGTTGGTGCCGTCTGTGGGAAAACTGCTTCAGAAGCCGACCCGAGCCCGACCATCGAGCGACCTCGACAGCCGAACTCTCATGGCCTCCAAGGGCAAGGGGGCCGCCTCCTCCGTCAACCGACGGGACACACCCCCACCAAACACCAATGCCGGGCCACGCGCATCAAGGCACGGAGATTCCCATCAGGGATCCCGGCGAAGCGCCACCCGTACAGTCCAGCCCGACCTACGGGAAGTAATCGTCAACCGACAGATTAGCCGTAGCAGGCGAAGGGCCGCTTCCAACCCGGCCCCGAACCATCCGAGACCGCCGCCCGAGGGACGGAGATCGGCACTCAGCCGCATCGGAAGGCAGCCTCCAGACCGACCACACCGGGTCGAGGGAGCCCCCGTCACTCACAAGGAGTTCCAAGACTTCCGGAGAGAAATTCTCGGGGCCCTCCGACGGACCCCCGGGGAGGAAACCCTCCGCTCCCAAACGGGGTCGGATGTCGAGACCAGCGCGTCGCGCCCTTCAACAAACCAGCCAGAAGACGATGGCATACTCCTAAGACGCCTCCAAGAAATGGAGGATCGCCTCGATCATATGGGAGACGGCGACCGACGGGCGGCTCAGGGGTACAGACCTGTCCGACCTCCCTTCTCCGCCCCCATCCTCCAAGCGGAAATACCAAGGAATTTCCGACCACCTCAGTTCAAGACCTACGACGGCGAGGGAGATCCCGCTGATCACATGGAAGGTTTCAAAACCCTCATGATGATTCACAGCGCCTCGGATCCCCTGCTATGCCGAGCCTTCCCCGCCACGCTTCGGGGTCCGGCTCGTGAATGGTATTCGAAACTCACCCCCGGCTCCATTTACTCCTTCGACCAACTAGAGGGCAATTTCCTCGCCCACTTCGTCACCAGCCAGAAGGCGGAAAGGACTAGCACTTCTTTACTTGGGCTCAAGCAGATAGAGGGAGAATCCCTCAGAGTGTTCGTCCGGAGATTTACCACGGAGGCGAGGTCGGTCTCCTCTCTTGATCCAGGCGTCGCCTCTGCGGCCTTTCAGCACAACGTTCGTCATGGACAGCTGAAAGCTTCTCTGGCAAAGAGACCCCCCATCGACTTTCCCGATCTCCTCAACCGGGTCGAGAAATACATTAGGGCAGAAGAGGCCCTTAACCCCGAAGATACCAGGGAGGCCATCGGGAAGGGAAAGCAGAAGGTCGAAGCTGTCGAACCACCAAAGAAAGCTCCGAGGGACGCGGGGGCTGTGAAGAAGGTCCCGCCGGTCCCCCGCTTCGAAAGGTACACTCCCTTGACGCATGACGTATCCGCCATCCTCTTAGAAATCGAAGACAAAGGCATTGTCCGACTACCCCCCCGATCTAATAACAACAAGAATCGAGATCAACGCTTCTACTGCCGATTCCACAGAGATCACGGGCACGAAACCGACCAGTGCCGGGCCCTGAAAGACGAAATTGAGGAACTCATCTCCAGGGGGTACCTCCGAGAATTCACCCGAGAAGTCCCGCGGGATCGACGAGATACTAGGAACCGGAGGTCCTCGCCTCCGAACCCTACCCCGAACCGCATCCAGGGTCGGGATCCCGACTCCGAGGGAGCCACAGATACGCCCTTCATCTTGCATTGTGTCCACGGAGGGCCGATGGGAGGAGATTCAAACACTTCCCGAAAAGCCTTCATCTGGGAGGTGAATGCTGTCCACGACAGTCCCTCGCCCAAGCTACAACCGATGCCGGTCTCCTTCTCAGGAGAGGACCTCGAAGGCGTTCGCCTGCCCCACTGCGATGCCCTCGTCATTAATCTCCACATGGCTAATTGTGAAGTTCGCCGAATCCTCGTCGACAACGGCAGCTCGGTTAACATTCTTTTCCTCGAAGCCTTCGAGAATCTCAAGCTACCTAAAGGCAAACTCAAGCCGGCCGGATACACCTTGCATGGGTTCTCCGGCGTCCCTGTCGTGATAGAAGGGATTGTCACCCTCGACGTTACCGCAGGATCGGCTCCTGTCAAGAGGACCGAGTCCATGGACTTCATGGTGGTCAACGTCAAGGCGGCTTACAACGCCATACTCGGCCGACCCGGACTATGCTCCCTCCAAGCGGTGCCTTCGGCTTACCATCTGAAACTCAAATTTCCCACCCCGCAAGGAGTCGGCACCGTCCGAGGTAGCCAAGAAGCAGCGCGATCGTGCTACATGACCACCGTCGGGGGAGGTGTGTTCTCCCTCGACGCCGTCGAGTCCCAACCTGAGAGGGACGGCCCTGCTTCCAAACTGACACCGAGCGGGAGGAGACCCCAGTCGAAGCCAAGTACCTAATGACACTCCTCGAGGGACAAACATAGGCTCTAGCCTGGCTAAATGTAGACCCGTTTTTGTGTAAACACTCTTATGTACAGGACCATCTTAGCGGCCCTCCTTATCTTATGCAAAAGAGGTCTCTTTTTGTTAAAATCCTAACGCCAGATAATAAGATCGGCGCCTGAGTCCTCACTCCGGTATCGTCCCCAACACCTCGGTAGGCTCCAACCGAATCCAAGCTGAGGACTCTCCCTAAGGCCCCACTTCGATCCCTCGCGGATCGGTGGACTCTCCCTAAAAACCACCATCGTTCACTACACTACTAGCCGAGGCAAAGAAGGAACAGGATTCTTTATTCGTACCCTTTTATTTTCGTCCCAAGAAAACAAACGAAGACCGTTACAGGACCACTCCACGCATCTCAAACTGAAGGAAGTCGCCATCTTAGAGCCCCTCGGGTCCGCTGGAGGGCGGGATTACTCCGAACGAGCGGCTAAAAAATCCCCCTGCTCGTTATGATGGTCCTGGAACTCAGCCATGGTCGACTCCCCAGCCACGGAGCTCTGGGCGTCACCTGGTCGCGTACGCTGCAACAGCAGCAGCGCAGAGGGAACACCCTCCGCTTGCCGACCCACCGAGGAAGACGCAGAGGCACCCAGCATAATATTGTAACGGTGTATCTCCATTTCTTTCTCTGCAGAGACATCCCGAAGTAACCTTTCAGAAGTGGGCCTCGGCACCGAGGCACCCAACACCGCCTGCCCAAGGCTCGCACCGCCGAGTCCCCGATCCAGCATCGCCCTCCTCAGCCGGCTCGCCTCCTCGCTTAAAGCTTCAGACTTATTCCAATAAAAATTCAAAGCCGCATCAGTGTCACGGGCCCCCCTTCGGTGGCAGACCAACGCGGCCTCCAGGACCTCAACCTTGCTCCGGAGCCACGCCACATCGGAATGTCGGGGGTCCACCTCGGGAAGGGGAGCCACAACCTACAGGAGAACCAGCCAACCCAATACACACACGCGAAAAGGCAGTGGCCAGTCCGCGGGAGGCAAATACAGTCAAGAGAAGGAGAAAAGAAAGACAGAATAATACAGCTTATCGTCCCACCTCAGCATCGACAGACGGATCCACAGATGGGTCGGCCGGCGGGTCGAGAGCAGGCCTTTCTTCGCCAGGAGTCTTCGACGTCCCCTCAATCTCCATGTCGTACTCAAAATTGGACAGGTCGATGGTCGGATAGAAGTGCCTCACATGGCTGAGGGCCTTCGCATAACATGTGTCCTGGGCCTTGATCACCATCATCTGGCCCGTAATCGTCACTTCTTCCTTCTCCTTGGCGAACTTCTTCTTCAAGAAGGCCACCTTCTTCCCCCACTCCGCATCCTTGGCCTCGAGCTCGAGCTTCATCTGCTGCTCCCTCTTGTGCGAACCCTCGAGCTCGATCCGCAGTTCCTTCATCTCCCGCTCGCTCTTTTCTGCCCGAGCTCGCTCTTGTGCCAGGGACGCCTCGTAGAGGTTCTTCATATTAGCCCCCTGCATGCAAGCCTGCGACCAACGAGCGCAGATAAGAAAAAGACTTCCGCAGAAAAAATTGACAAGGAGAATAGGGTCGACGGAATTACCTGCACGAGGGCCTGCGCCAGACGCGTGAACGTCACTTCCACGACCTTTCCCCTTGTCAAGAACGGAGGCCCTCGCTAGGCTCTGGCCCTTCGAAGCAGCCGCTCCCTTGCTCGTCTCCGAGCGAATCCTCTTGGTCCCCGATTCGGGCTGGACCTCGGAAATGACTAGGGGCGACCCCCTTGGCCTCTTCGCCGCCTCCCCCTTCTTCTCTGCATTCTCCTTCCTCATGGCGAGCCTCTTTGCCTTGATCGATGCTTCGTCCATATCTGCAGAAAAAGCCATTAAGAGCAATGAGCAAGAAAGTACGAAAGGGCCGAAAGAAAAGAAACAACTACATACACATAACGGCCGGGCTCAGTCCAACGCTCGCCAAGTTGGCCTCCGTCACCTTCGTCCAATCGATACTGGGTGACGAACGGAGGTGCTCGACAAACCCCCACTCCTCGGCCGACAAATCCCTCGGCCTCGGTGCTTGATAGTTCGGTTTGGAGTGATTCCATCGAGTGGGAATGTCCCAGGGCTCTTCACTCCGGATCACCAGATGTTTTTTTCTTCCATTCCTTGATGGAGTCCGGGTGACTGTGAACGACCTTCCCCTTACTCCGGGGAGAGATGTAGTAAACACCCTCGGCCGCCGAGCTAATCATCAACATCGCACGGAACACATTCAGTCGCAGGGGTACCTTCTGTTCCTCGCACATCAGCACAAAGCAGATAATCTGCTTCCAAGAGTTCGGCCCGTACTGCATTGGGGCCAAGGAGGCCCAGTTCAGCACGTCCCGAACAAACGGGTGGACTGGCAACCTCAGCCCGGAGATGAAAGCGTCCACTGGGAAGACGCAATACCAAGCAGAAAGGGGATCGGTGGAGCGCAGAGTAGAGCTCGGTAGCAACAATTCGTAGCCAGGCCCTATGTGATACGCCAGCTGCAGAACCTCCAAGTCCCCGCCCTCCAAGACAGTCGGGATCGCGTCCATCATCACCCTCCTCCGACTCGGCGAAGAGGGCTGCACACCGAAGAGCTCCTTGTCAGAAAGATCGTCGGGATACTGACGGAAAGGCCTCGGCTGTACGGGCGAACCTGTCATCAAATTGCGGAAAACAGGCGCCTGGCTCGAACCACCAGTCCTCGACCCCGCCTTCCTCGGGGCCCTCTTCCTCTTCTTGACTCGCTCCGACGAGGGAGTAGATTCGGGCCCCAGGCCTGTCGGCGTGAAACTCGGGCCCGCACCCTGAACGGTGGATCTCCTCGTTGCGTCGCCCACGTCTCCCTCCTCCTCGGAAGACAACTCCAGCACAAGGATATCGTCCGAACCATCACTGGCTCCCTCCGACTCGCTACTCTCCACCACGAAGGGACGTCGGGAGCGTGACGGCCTCACCTTGTGTACCACCTCCCCCTCACCTACTGGTTCCTCCCACCAAACTGAATCGAAAGGCTCCGCAGCGTGCGCCGACTCCTCCTCAAGCACGGGCTCCTCCCACGACGTCGATGTGGAGGCTCGCTTCACTTCCCCCCTGGACGTCGATGCTGACGAGCCGGACTGAGCCCTACCCATCTGTGCTTAAACTAAATAAACTTACCAACTAAACTGGGGCCGCTTCGGAAGGACAAGCCTAGTACAGCAAACTGCAAGAGCGAGGGCTGAAGGGTTAGAAGATTTTTTGAGAAAGAAAGCGGCAAGAAAGAAGTGAGCGAGAGGAGGAGAAGGGGGAATACTTATAAAGGATGAGAACGACTCCTCGACTTCCGCAATTACTGTTCACCGATTGACGTACAACTGCCGCCTAGACAATCGCGCCACGTCCTCGAAACGTGCGCTGCTGACATCATCAGGTGCCAGGCTGGCAGCCAAACTCAGGGCTCGGTTCGGATGGAGCACACGATGGAGAAAACGTTTTACTTAAGGTTTAAGGCGCCGTCCTTCGACAGACGCCCCGGGCTCCATCACTCGATCGGTTCCCCTCTCATCCCCGAGCAGCTCGGGACTTACAGCCTCGGGTTGGCACCGAAACCCCGAACTATTCGAGGGTGGGACAGAAACCACCATCGCCTGGAGCCCTATCGGAAGACAGAGTGGCCAACCCCTGATCGGAGGCGACCCCTCTATCTGAGGCTCTTCAGCCCCAAAACTGGAATACGGTTGGTGCCCCTCCCGTCTGGTTCTCTCTCGGGCCAAACAACCGTGTCAGGGTCATTTGACCCGAAAAAGGATCCAGACGGCAAAGCCACCACCAATCCGAGACTCCTTTTCTACCGATACGGAGTTCGGCCGTTACCCCTCTCGCCCCGATCTCCCTTGGATCTGGCTGCCGTATCAAGAGCCATCAGATCCAAGAGAAGATCGGGGCGGCAGAGTAACCACCTCTCCAGCGCCGTCAGGGTTGAAAATTTTTGCAAGAGACAGGCGTCCGCCTAAGCAGACACCTCCGATGGTCAATAGACCACCCCTGCTGTGATCAAACCCGCTGTGGGGAGAGAGGTATTTATAGCCTCCCCCATAGACCAACCATTATGGCACGGGGAAAGCCAATCGACGGAAGCCCATGCGCTATCTGCATTTATTAGGCGGCACCATTAAAGCCCCTGGGAAATTGGACCATCACACAGATCTCAAGAGCCTTCAATGCTCCGCAGAAACAGTGGGCTACCCCCGCTCAAACGATCTAAGGCACAACAGTTCGACCTCACCCTTGCCAACCCGTAATCCCTCGCTAGCTCGAGGTCAGGTCTAGCACCAGGGTAGTCTTCTCAGGAAGGCTCCACGGCTCGCCATCGCCCTTGCCGGCCAGTAATCCCTCGCCAAGCTCGAGGTCAAGCCTGGCACCAGGGAGGTCTTCTCAGGAAGGCCAACTACTCGCCATCACCCTTGTTGACCCGTAATCCCTCTCCAGCTCGAGGTCAGGTCTAGCACCAGGGTAGTCTTCTCAGGAAGGCTCCAAGGCTCGCCATCGCCCTTGCCGACCCGTAATCCCTCGCCAAGCTCGAGGTCAGGCCTGGCACCAGGGAGGTCTTCTCAGGAAGTCCAACGGCTCGCCATCACCCTTGCTGACCCGTAATCCCTCGCCAGCTCGAGGTCAGGTCTAGCACCAGGGTAGTCTTCTTAGGAAGGCTTCACGGCCCGCCATCGCCCTTGCCGACCTGTAATCCCTTGCCAAGCTCGAGGTCAGGTCTGGCACCAGGGAGGTCTTCTCAGGAAGGCCAACGGCTCGCCATCACCCTTGTTGACCCGTAATCCCTCGCCAGCTCGAGGTCAGGTCTAGCACCAGGGTAGTCTTCTCAGGAAGGCTTCACGGCTCGCCATCGCCCTTGCCGACCCGTAATCCCTTGCCAAGCTCGAGGTCAGGTCTGGCACCAGGGTGGTCTTCTCAGGAAGGCCAACGGCTCGCCATCGCCCTTACCAACCCATAATCCCTCCTCATCTCGAGGTTCGGTCTGGCACCAGGGTACTCTTCTCAGGAAGAAACAACGGCTCACATCACCCTTGTCGACACGTAATCCCTCGTCATCTCGAGGTTGAGTCGAGCACCAGGGTACTCTTCTCCGGGGGATTCAACGATTCGCCATCCCATTTCCACGACCATGAACACTCCTCCCCGGCTAGCTCCCGCACCCCCGCAGGAGTGGGGGGCTTGTGTGGTAGGGTGAAAAATGGCCTGGAGGCCCAACCAGGGCCCAATACAACTCTCACTCAAGAAAGGTAAAAATAGCAATTTAGTCCGGCTTCGAACCATTACAGGGTCGGCGCCGAACCTCAAGTGCACCCCCACAGAACCGGCCTCCTCGTATCCGACGAGCCTCAGTGGTCCTCGGTCTCCGATCCGTGACAGCCCTACGGGTCGTCCCCCCTCTCTGGCGAAGCAGGGGGATGACCTGGCACAGCCTAGGCCCTCCGATTCTCCCAGAAGCACAGAGGACCCACGATCAGCCATGTCAGCTCCAAATACCACCTAGGGTTTTGCCACGTCAGCCCTATACCGCTCCTGGTATGGCCACGTCTGCCCTAAACCCCCTGGGCCCTCTGCCACGTCAGGCCCATGGGCTTTTGGGTCCAGACCCGGCCCCCAAGCGGATCCAAACCCGGTTGGAATTCTCTATAAATACTTGACCCTCACCCACCTTTTCAGGTAATCAATCTTTTTCCACTTAAATTCACCTAGTTATTGCTACTCTCTCACAGAGACTGACTAGATCGTCGGAGGGTCTGCCACCGGGACAAACCCCGGTGTTTCAGGACCGTCTGCAGGTACACAAGACCTCGGATCCGAATCCTCTGATCCGAGCCCAGATCTCCGAATCATCCCGAGGTCGCCACAGGTTCTGCCCGGTCAGCCGAGGGTCGTCAGACGAGCAGCTTTCTCCTTCAAATACAAATTGAGTCCAAACTCACACCTGGTGCATCCACACGTCTCCCAGAAATAAACCGCATCACCCGGTATCTCCGAAGATCTCATCTTGCACAAACTCAGCGTGATTCCCGGGTCCAAACCAGTCGTCCAAAAGCGGCACAAGTTCGCTCCTGAGTGACAACAGGCAGTAAATGCGGAAGTAGACAAGCTCTTGTCCCTACGTTTCGTACAAGAGGTCAGCTACCCTAAGTGGCTGGCGAACGTCGTCATGGTCAAGAAGGCGAGCAGGAGTTGGAGGATCTGCATATATTTTACCGACCTCAACAAGGCATGCCCCAAGGATCCGTTCCCTCTCCCCAGCATTGATGCCCTGATCGATGCCACCTCGGGCCACAAGCTGCTATCCTTCATGAACGCCTTCTCAGGCTATAACCAGATCCAGATGTTTCCTCCCGATATCGCCAAAACGTCCTTCGTCACGGACCAGGGACTTAACTGCTACCGGGTCATGCCCTTCGGACTGAAGAACGCCGGTGCCACCTACCAGAGGCTCGTTAACCGATTCTTCAAAGATCAAATCGGGCGTAACATGGAGGTATACGTCGATGACATGCTCGTCAAAAGCCAGCGGGGACAGGACCACGTCGCCGACCTGGAAGAGGCCTTTGGGGTCCTTCGAACCCACAACATGAGGCTCAACTCTGCGAAGTGCGCCTTCAGCGTCTCCTCGGGGAAGTTCTTAGGGTTCATCGTCAGCCAGCGTGGCATCGAGGCGAACCCCGAAAAGATCCAGGCCATAATAGACATGGCCCCTCCCAGGAACGTAAAAGAAGTCCAGAGGCTAACGGGGAGAAAGGCGGCCATCGGCCATTTCCTCTCCAAGTCCGGAGAGAAGTCCCTTCCGTTCTTTAAGGCGCTGCGCGGCACCGGAGGGTTCGAGTGGGGTACTCAGCAGCAAGAGGCCTTCATCCAGTTAAAGGAGTACCTCGTCAACCCTCCTCTCCTTAGCAAACGTGAACCCAGGGAACCACTCTGGCTCTACCTGTCCGCTTCGGAGAACGTGCTCAGTGTCGTCCTTGTTCGGGAAGAGGAAGGAGTCCAAAAGTTCCTGTACTATGTGAGCAAGGTCCTGCTCGATGCCGAGACCAGATATTCTAGGATGGAGAAAGTAGCGTACGTCTTGGTCATGGCCGCACGAAAGCTCCGTCCTTACTTTCAGGCACATTTGGTCCAGGTACTCACAGAACAATCCCTAAAGGCCGTGCTTTATAAGCCCGAGAGCTCCGGTCGACTAGTCAAATGGTCGATCGAACTCAGCCAGTACGACATCGGCTATCAACCAAGAACGGCCATCAAAGGGCAGGCCCTCGCCGAATTCATCACGGAATGTACCATCTCCGAGCAACCCATGAGTCAGGAAGTCAACCAGACGTGGGAAGTTTATGTCGACGGCTCCTCTTGATAAGCAGGAAGCGGTGCGGGCATCATTCTACGGGGTCCAGATAGTTTCCTCCTTCAATACTATCTCCGCCTCAACTTCCCGGCCTCTAACAACCAGGCTGAGTATGAGGCCATGATCGCCGGGCTCAACCTGGCTCACCAGGCTGGCACCAGACAGATCAGGGTCTTTAGCGACTCTCAGCTGGTGGTCAACCATATCACCGGGGAGTACGAGGCCCATGACGATCGAATGATCAGGTACCTGGCCGTGGTCCAACACCTATTAACGTCCTTCGACGAATCGGCCGTATTGAGGATCCCTCGGGAGATGAACGCCCAGGCAGACGCCCTATCAAAATTGGCTTCCTCCTCCTTTGAAGGCCTCGACCGTACAGCCCTGATTCAAGTCCTGTTGAAGCCAAGTATTGACATCCCGGAGGTTCTGTGCATTGAAGACGGGGCCCCTCCCAACGACTAAACCACTATCATCAAGAAATTTCTAGTCAAGGAAGAGCTCCCTGAAGACCGGGCCGAAGCAAGGCGGATCAGGGTCCAATCTGAAAGATTCGCGGTCATCAATGCCACCCTCTTCAAAATGTCCAATACAACAACGGATGGCAGACCCTACCTCCGCTGCCTAACCCCAGACGAAGCCAAGTACGCCCTCAAGGAGCTGCACGAGGGGATCGGCGGATGTCACATGGGAAGCCATTCGCTAGTGCAGAAGGCGTTAAATCACGGGTACTACTGGCCCACTATGCTGCAAGACGCCCTCGTCCTAGTGAAGAAGTGCGGCCCCTGCCAACGGTTCTCCCCCGTGAAGAGGGCTCCTCAGGCGAACCTCCGATCAATGGCCAGTCTGACCCCCTTTGCAATGTGGGGGATGGATTTGGTGGGCCCATTTCCAAAAGCAACGGGCTAGCGAAAGTTCCTCATTGTAGCGATCGACTACTTCACTAAGTGGATCGAGGCTAAGCTATAAGCAACGATCACCGAGCGACAGACCCAGCAGTTTTTCTGGAAACACATCGTCTGTCGGTTCGGAATTCCGTAGGTGCTCATCACAAACAATGGGATTCAATTTGCGGGTAAGCATTTCTGCAAGTTCTGCGAAGATCTCCGGATCCAGCAGCGCTTCTCCTCAGTATGCCACCCCTAGTCTAACAGTCAGGCCGAGAACGTGAACCACCAATTACCTCGACGGCCTCAAGAAACGACTCGATAACTCTTCTAAGGGGTTATGGGTCGACGAGTTACCCAGCGTTCTCTGGGCCCACCAAACAACTAAGAGAATCCCCACGGGAGAATTCCCTTTCAATCTGACATACGGCGCGGAGGCCGTCATTCCCTTGGAGATCGGGATCCCTTCACCCCAAATTATGGCTTTCGATGAGGCCGCCAACTCCAAACAGCTGCGAGCCGACCTGGACCTCATAGACGAGGTCAGGGAGAAGTCCGCCATTAGAAGAAGTATCTACCAACAAAGGATTGATAAGTTCTACAACAAGAATGTGCATCCCACCGACATCAAACTCGGAGACCTCGTTCTCCGAAAACTGGCAGTGTCCAATCCCGGTCAGAAAAGAAAATTGGCCCCGAACTGGGAGGGCCCTTACAAAGTATCGAAAATCGTACGCCCAGAGACGTACCGCCTGAGCAACTCAGAGGGCAAAGCCATCAAGAGGCCCTGGAATGCGGAACACCTCATCAAGTTCCTAGAAGAAGATTAGCCTCTATCCCCCCATGTAAATTATGAAGAAATGTAATCGGCACATCGTGCCTTATTTTTTGTAAGAATCCCTTATGATGTAAATATGCCAACTTTCTTAAAACAAGTTTATGGCTTCGTATTTTGTTCTCAATAAAAGACTTCTCGAGCTCGGCGCTCGGATAACAGCGCGAGCTAGAAAAGCTTCTCTTACAAGCTTGGGACTCGGCGCTCGGATAACAGCGCGAGCCAGAAAAGCTTCTCTTACAAGCTTGGGGCTCGTTGCTCGGATAACTGCGCGAGCCAGGAAAGCTTCTCTTACAAGCTTGGGGCTCGGTGCTCGGATAACAGCGTGAGCCGGAAAAGCTTCTTTTACAAGCTTGGGGCTCGGTGCTCGGATAACAACGTGAGCCGGAAAAGCTTCTCTTACAAGCTTGGGGCTCGTTGCTCGGATAACTGCGCGATCCAGGAAAGCTTCTCTTACAAGCTTGGGGTTCGGCGCTCGGATAACAGCACGAGCCAAAAAAGCTTCTCTTACAAGCTTGGGGCTCGGCGCTCGGATAACAGCGCGAGCCAGAAAAGCTTCTCTTACAAGCTTGGGGCTCCTTGCTCGGATAACTGCGCGAGCCAGGAAAACTTCTCTTACAAGCTTGTGGTTCGGCGCTCGGATAACAGCGCAAGCCAAGAAAGCTTCTCTTATAAGCTCGGGGCTCGGCGCTCGGATAACTGCGCGAGCCAGAAAAACTTCCCTACATGTTTGGGATAGCTACACACCCTGAGAACAAGTGCGGGAGCTCGGCGTCGATCCCGAGCAAGGCAGGGGTTTTCCTCAAAGCTCCTCGCCTTGATGCTCGGTGGCGACACCCTGCTACGCCTGCTACTGGATTTCTCCCCGATGTGGGGGCTCGGCACCCGTCCTTCGCTCGGTTTGGGCTTCTTTAAGCCCATCAACCGATGCACGAGGCGACAACCGCCAGCCACACCCACACCATCTCTTCTGAGAACAAGTGCAGGAGCTCGGTGTCGACCCCAAGCAGGGCAGGGGCTTTCCTCAAAGCTCCTCGGCCTTGACGCTCGGCGGCAACCCCCTGCTACGCATGCTACTGGCTTTCTCTTCGGTGTGGGGGCTCAGCACCCGTCCTTCGCTCGGTTTGGGCTTCTTCAAGCCCATCAACCGATGCACGAGGCAATAATAGCCAGCCATGCCCGCACTGTCTCTCCTAAGAACAAGTGCGGGAGCTCGACGTCTGTAACGCCCCGAATCCCAAATACACTGAATTCGAGATGCTCTACAGGATCTTTTCACTTTCTTTAGTACAATTTTACAGGGAAATTTAAACTTTTCATCTTACATCAGAGTTTACATCAATATTACACTTTTCTTTTGCACAGCGGAAGTAAAATACAACAATTAAATAAATGTACAACAACATGGTACAATCCTTAAGCATCCATTCCTCTTTAACATGTCATATACCTGCATATAAGACTGTGGGTACGTCAGTTTATTCAACCGACGAACATTATACACGGCCATCCTCTCTATGCCGGAAAATAGTATAACTCAACTTTCCATATTTATCAAACACAAACTTGTCACATTTCAAACTAAAGGGACTACCCTATTGATGTCGTGTTGTGATTGTGCACTTAATCCTTAATGCATTTATTTATGTTACATGACACTAATGCGCACTTGTTCGGATTCTATGCATCCCATACTACATAGGTTCGAGGGCAAGCCCTTAATCGTTCTTCATCTTTGTAGGGTTCAATCCCCCGTTATGACTTAGTCTACTACTGTAACTACGGTAGTGTCTTAGATGTCCTATGATCTACGAGCCCATGCCCAGGCAACCTGGAGGGGAATCCCACGCACTGACACGACGCATCGAGCAGGCAACCTATGGACAATTCAGCCTCCGCCATGGAACAATGGCACCACCCATAGCCACTCGAACATCCCACGAGCGTCGCCACCGGGACGATAATTCTGGAGTAGCGCCCACGCCATGTCTTGACGCATCAAGCAGGCAGCCTGTGGATCGCTCTCACACCGCTATCCGATGGCCCCCATACTCATGTTTTTCTTCTACTTTCATCACGTCTTCACTATGTGCTAATCCTTAGTTTAATTAAAAATCATGAACAAAAATTAATCTCTAGAGTTAGCCTCTCCACTAACCGGACTTATTCATTCATTTCAACATGACCAACCTTGGTCTAATTTCATTTCATTTCATTTCTCAATGCCGGGGGAGACTTAGCTACTCTATTTCAAATTTTCATTTCACAATCTTCAACTTATAAATTTTTCATGTTGAGTTCTCATACTCACATGTATATTCTCTTTTCAATTCATGATTTTCAATTTGTTCATAAGTCCATAATTGTACATGAATCTCATGCACTTTATCAATTTTCACAACGAATCAAATTTCACTTTATCAACAAATGTGCATACTTCATTTTATTCTACAATGAGAAATAAATTGCATTAAGTCACACCACCAAGTTTCTTTTGCCAAATCACTACTAATACATCATTGTTATTTATTCTTATACGCTATACTTTTTCACAAATACATAATCTAGAACCATAGTTCTAATTATATCTTTTGTTCACAAACCATAGTGCATTTCATTCAAATAATATCCAAATCACTCTTATAAAATTCCTTACATTTTTATAAGAATAGCCATATTTTTTTCACAATTTTTGGACATCTAAAAAGCCCAAAAAAATATTTTTATATATATGCCAAAGGTGAGAATCGAACCCAGGCACACGGGAAACAAAGCCAAGAGCACCCGCCAATAGGCCGAACTGTGCTAGCGTTATAAAGGGGGCGAAATTAGTATATATTGCTTCGGGTCGAAAGTTATATGTTTTCAAAAAAATGTGTGAAAAATATTGCGGACACAGGGATTCGAACCGATCGACCCAGAGAAGCCAACCGCACACGGTGACTGCCTGAGCTACAAGCTCAGGTTGTCTCAATACCAAATTAAAACCCATATGAATCATTTTACTACTGTTGTTAAAACATCTCGATGTTCAATTTAATCTTGGTTCATATTGCCTTTGTAAAAATTACTGAAAAATTCCAGATTAAATCCCCTTTACATGATTTTCATATCAGCAAGTATAAAATAATTTTTGCACTAATAAAAATATATTTTTCACACAAATCAATGAATTATTCATTAAAACTACTATATTTTCATTTTCGACATTGGTTAACAATTAGTCTTCAAATCTTTTCCATCCAAATTTCTTATACTAATTTTCTGATATTAATCTTTCATTCAACATACAAATCTAATTTCTTTGAATTTGTCCAACCCCAAAATAATTCAAAAAGGTCTCTTCACAAATTAACACTAACAAGGTATTAATTTTTCTTTACATACAATTAGTGATGGCAATAAATGTATTTTCTTTAAATCAACATATACTTCTAGTTCAATCATGTACATCACAAAATATATAGCCACTTATCAATTATCATGCTCACACATCAAACATTCAAGAAAGTTACTCTTTCAAAAAGCGTGCTCTTTCTTAATCAATTTCATGCTTCAATTAAACTAACATCCTCATTAGTATTCTCAAGCATCAATACTAGCATCATTCATTTATTCTAATACGCATGGAGAATTTTACCCACAACTTAATTAACAATGTAATCACATGCAAATTGTTCATTAACATACCAATCAATTTGTGAACTAACTTTCCATTAAAATGTATTCTTACTAACATTTTCCATGAATCATTTCTAATTAGAAACAAAGATAGTCAACCCACTTTGTAGTCACATTCTTATTGCACACAATCACACATAATTCGCATATCAATAATTCAATCAACTAGAGATCATTTATTCAATTAAAGGCGCATTCTTATTAATCATTTTCATGTAATTTTTGCTAATGAAATCTAGCACATATTCCTATATTAGAAATAAGGAAAATTCCACCCACCTTGTATGGAGAGAAAACAACACAAAAGCAACACTTCCTAGCGAATGAATGCACCTCCTCCGAGACGATGCGCGCACCTCCAAGCCCAAGCACAAAACCGAAAGCTTCCCCCTTGCAATAGCCGACCTCTCCTCCTTGGAAAAAGCAAGCAATCCCACACAACTCTCTCTCTTTTTTAACTCACACTATTACTAAAATAAGACTATAGTTTAGAAAGATATAATTGCATATGAATGTAGCCATGGGAGAGGGGGGGGGGGGTATTTATACTAGAAAACAAGTGAAATGGATGGCTAGGATTTGCTAGTTGGTTGAAAGATGGAGGGCCAAGATTAGAGTAGGAGTTATAAAAACTACCCACATCCACATAACCACCTCCATGAACACCATGACTAAATTCAAAAACTCCCTCCAAAAGAAGTGCCAACCGGCCATGGAAAAAGTGTGCATTGCACGTGTACGTGTAGTGCACATGCATGCAACTAGGCCTAAAAATTGTACACTTTAATTTTGTATAAAAATAAAATAGTTATAAAATAGTCTTCTACATGACAAGTTTGAATAAAAAGAAGATTAATCCATGGGCTTTATTTTTAGGCCAAAATAGTTCTTAAAATAAATAAAATAAAAATACATTTTGGGCTTTTAAGAAAAGGTCTTTTAATTAAATTAAAATAAGGCTTTCTATTTATTTAAAGAAAGGCTTTTGTAAAAAAATAATTTGAGAATACATAAAAAAAATGTTTATACACATCATAAGATTTAATTCAACCAAAATATTGCACGTGCACAACACGTGCAAAATAAAAATAATTTTTCATTAATTGAAAAATCAGGGTATTACAGCGTCGACCCCGAGCAAGGCAGGGGCTTTCCTCAAAGCTCCTCGGCCTTGACACTCGGCGGTGACCCCCTGCTACGCCTGCTACTGGCTTTCTCCTCAGTGTGGGGGCTCGGCACCCGTCCCTCGCTCGGTTTGGGCTTCTTCAAGCCCGTCAACCGATGCACGAGGCGACAACCGCTAGCCACGCCCGCACTGTCTCTCCTGAGAACAAGTACGGGAGCTCGGCGTCGACCCCGAGCAAGGCATGGACTTTCCTCGAAGCTCCTTGGCCTTGACGCTCGGCGGTGACCCCCTGCTACGCCTGCTACTGGCTTTCTTCCCGGTGTAGGGGCTCGGCACCCGTCCCTCGCTCGGTTTGGACTTCTTCAAGCCCATCAACCGATGCACGAGGTGACAACTGCCAGCCACGCCCGCACCGTCTCTCCTGAGAACAAGTGCGGGAGCTCAGCGTCGACCCCGAGCAAGGGCTTTCTCCCCTCAGAATATGGAGATAGTCCGCCCTCAATATGCACTGAATGTTGTCCATCCGAATCTTCACCGGCCCTCTTCGCCTGGCACGGGGGGGATGGGGCCTATGTCCTTGATATCATTAGGATACATCCGAATCGATCCCGAATTTTTGAAAGAGACTGGGGGGAACTCGAGCCCCGGTCTGGGTGCATATTCATCTTGCGGAGGAGGACTGTCTGGGATAGTCAGCTTCTGCTTCTTCCGATGAGGACGAGCCTTCCTCTCGGGAGACGGGGTCGATAGGGGTGGGAGAGGTGGAAGGTCATCCCCGACCAACCTTCCCGCTGTGCCTGCGCCAGCACCCTCTTCAGCATCCTCATCCTCATCATCAACGGCGCCCTCATCCTCCTCACCATTGTCATAGGTATCCGGATCCTCCTGATCCTCATCCTCTCCCTCCTCTTCGCCTTCGGCACCCTGGCCCTCCTCGTCATTTTCCTCCTCCTCATCGCCCTCGGCTCCCTGACCCTCCTGATGTTCCTCATCCTCTTCCTCCTGCTCTTCGCCCTCACCTACAGGCTCCTTTCCCGGCCATCGGGATCTCAGTGGCGACACTATGAAGACTACGTCGTTACTACTAGCCAACTCAGGGTCTGTCAGAACCTCTTGCTTCACCTTATACTTGCCGAAAGACGAGGACGTCTCGGACTCGGACTCCTTCGTGGAACGGCCCGACGAGCTGGCCTCGGATCCGGACTGAGAATACTAACTTGGAAAGTTTACCGAACGATCACCGAAAAAAATCGCCGACGGTAGGTAAAAACCCTGTTCTTGAAATAGTGGAGTAAGAGAGTACAGAAATGAAAGAGAAAAAGTGGAAAGGAGGAGGGGGATTTATAGGGAGAAAGGCGACTCCTCGATTTCCGCAATTAAGATCTGGCCGTTCGATCTTAACCACCAAGATCTAACGATCGCTAAGATCTGGAGACGCTTCGATCCTTGCGCTCCTGATGTCAGCAGTGGGCGTGAAATCACCCAAACTACCCACAGACCTTTCTTCCCCACACAGCTTTAAGTCAATACAGCTCGGGGCTCGGATGGCACCACGAGCCACAATTCCTCTTCTATTCCTACAGAAGGGTCGACGCTCAGATGGCACCGCGAGCCACAATTTCCCTTCTATTCCACAGAAGGATCGACGCTCGAATGGCATCGCGAGCCACAATTCCCCTTCTATTCCATAAAAGGGTCGACGCTCGGATGGCATCGCGACCAACAAATCCGCTTCTATTCATACAGAAGGGTCGGGGCTCGGATGGCATCACGAGCCACAAATCCACTTCTATTTATACAGAAGGGTCGGGGCTCGGATGACACCACGAGCCACAATTCCTCTTCTATTCATACAGAAGGGTCGGGGCTCGGATGGCATCGCGGCCACAATTCCCCTTCTATTCCACAAAAGGGTTGACGCTCGGATGGCATCGCGGCCCATAAATCTGCTTCTATTCATACAGAAGGGTCGGGGCTCAGATGGCATCGCGAGTCACAAATTCACTTCTATTTGTATAGAAGGGTCGGGGCTCGGATGACACCACGAGCCACAATTCCTCTTCTATTCATACAGAAGGGTCGGGGCTCGGATGGCATCCGCTTCTATGCATACAGAAGGGTCGACGCTCGGATGGCACTGCGAGCCACAATTCCCCTTCTATTCCATAGAAGGGTCGACGCTAAAAATTTACCGCGAACCCCAGGGTCTCCCTCTATCCCACTGTAAGGGGTTCGACCGCCGACCCCCAGAGCTCACTTAACCTCGCCATCATCTCGCTCTTCCAACTAGCGAGAGGACCGTCTGCCGACCCCAGGCGCTCGACAAGGCCGACCAACGCCAGCCGTCAAGACTCCTCAAACATTTAATACAATGAAATTATCCAGTTGCTACTACCAAGTGTTGGGGGCTCGGACCTCGGATGTCACCGCGAGCCCCAGAAACACTCCTCTATTCACAAAGGGGCTCGGAGCTCGGATGACACCGCGAGCCCCTACTGCCCTCCTCTATTCACAAGGGGCTCGGAGCTCGGATGACACCGCGAGCCCCTACCGCCCTCCTCTATTCACAGGGGCTCGGAGCTCGGATGACACCCCGAGCCCCTACCGCCCTCCTCTATTCACAAGGGGCTCAGAGCTCGGATGACACCGCGAGCCCCTACCGCCCTCCTCTATTCACAGGAGGCCCAGAGCTCGGATGATGCCACGAGCCCTACAGCTCTCCTCTATTCCCAGGAGGCTCGGAGCTCGGATGAAATCGCGAGCCCCCATAATTCTCCTCAAGCGACGGGCTCGCCGACCGACCTTCTATGCTCGGCGAGCCGACCTCCAACCCAACAAGCATTGGCATCCCCTCGCTCTTCCAACTAGCGAGGGGGTCTTCTGCCGACCCTCAACGCTCGCTTGCCGACCCTCTATGTTCGGCGAGCCGATCTCCAACCCAACAGGTGTTGGCATCCCCTCGCTCTTCCAACTAGCAATGGGGTCGTCTGCCGACCCTCGATGCTCGCCTGCCGACCCTCTGTGCTCGGCGAGCCGATCTCCAACCCAACAGGCATTGGCATCCCCTTGCTCTTCCAACTAGCGATGGGGTCGTCTGCCGACCCTCGACGCTCGCCTGCGGACCCTATGTGCTCGGCGAGCCGATCTCCAGCCCAACAGGCGTTGGCATCCCCTTGCTCTTCCAACTAGCGAGGGGTCATCTGCCGACCCTCAATGCTCGCCTACCGATCCAAAGGCTTGGCCAGCGTCACTCCGACCCCTTTACACAGCGTCCTGCCCGAACTTCGATGAGGAATCCCTTCCTCCTAACTCCTAGCCTATTCCAGGAGTAACAGATTCTACTTTCTCACCGCACCATCCACCCTGCTCTTCCTATAGAGGCAAATGACCACTCCTACACGGCTGGCTCACCCAACCCTCCAAGAGTGTGGGGCTTGTGATATGGGTTGGATGACGTGGCCCCTCTTGGGCCACAGGATCCCCTCAAAAAGTGCGCACCTCCAGATCATCCAGATCCGCCATGTCAGCACCGGAAAACCATCCGGGCCTCTACCACGTCAGCTCGGAAACCGCCCGGGCCATTGCCACGTCAGCTCTATACCGCCCGGATTTCCACCACTTCAACTCTACGGGCGACCGGGTCCAGACCCGGCCCCAAACGGGTCCAGACCCGGTTGGCATCTTCTATAAATACCAGACCTACTCCTTCTCCAGGTAATCAAAACTTCTCCACTCAAACCCTAGTTACTGTTACTCTTCCTTAGTGACTGACTAGAGCGTCGGAGGGTCTGCCACCGGGACCAACCCCGGTGTTCCTAAACCGTCTGCAGGTACACGAGACCTCGGATTCGAGCCTCCCGATCCGAGCCGAGCATCAGCCTCCGCCTCACTACCGCCTACTCCCGTACCGTTCGCCCAGCCGAGGGTCGTCTGCATAGGAGCTTCTCCCATCAATACAAATCGAGTAAGAACTCACGCCTGGTGCATCCACACGCCTCCCAAAAACAAACCGCATCACTAAGTAATGGATATCTAATTTATACCAACATATAACAGAGAATGGTATATGCTCGGTTGGCCTTAAAGTTCATCTATGCCGTCGGTAGGATTCAGGATTGGCCATAGGTTATGCAGGAGGCAGGAGATCAGATGACTCTTGTTCTTCTTGCCCTGTGAATCAAAACCATTGGGAATATTCCTTTTTTCCCCATGTTCCTCGAGTGTTTGAAATGTGCTAATCTAATTGTCAATTGTGCTTCGTGGTTTCCTATGATTTTTAGATGTGGATGTGCATGTAATTAGCAAAATTATGTATCTATATAATAAAACACAAAGAAAGCTATCAAGTGGTTCTCCTTCAATTTTCTCAAAAATCAAAGGCCCAAATCTAACCTTACAAAACATATTTTTCTCCCCAAAAGTTTTCCCCCAAAACTCAAATTCAAATCCACAATCCAAAACAACTCCTATATTTATTTATTTATTTTTCTCTCTCTCTCTCTCTCCCTTCTTCTTCTATTCAAAAAATTAAGAAAATAAAAATTTTAAATTTTTAAAAAATTAAAAAATTAAAAAACTAAAATAATTTTAAAATTAAATATTTAAAAAATTTTAAAATAATTCAAAAAAAAATCAAAAAAATCATATAATATATTTTTTGTTGGACCCCTAAAAGTTTCTTATATAATATGTTTGCTACTTCAATTAATTTGCTGGAATTTCAAAACTGTTTTATATGATCAAACAAGATGCACTGTTTCGAAGACGTGCCGTAGGCACGTGTCAACGGGCAAACCTAATTTGTCAATAAAGTATAAATCAAGCCAATGCTACAAACCTTTACTAAAACTATAATAACAAAATCAATCACATAGACTGTTAGATGTTGATGTGCTACGTTATTTGTCTTAAACAAAACAAGACAAAGCTACCAACGTTTACTAAAAACTAGAATAATACCAAAATTAATCACATAAAAATCTTGTAGTTCTCATCAGTTAAAAGTAACTTCAATGTCCAAATTAATCATGAATATTTATGAGAAAATCTGGAGAGGGACGACATTGAGCGATTCACATTGTTTGATATCTCATTCCTTGATCATTTCGATATGTTTAAATAGACAATGTAATTATTGATCTTAATTATGCAGAACAAAAGTGTTCTATTTACTCAAAAAGTAATACTAACAACATTAGAGGAATATACATTTTCTCAGTGAGGGACAACATATAATATTAATTAAGGTCGGCCAAAAAACACCCTTTTGTTCGTTTATGTTAGATGTCGTTTTTTCAAAATATAGTAATATTTAGACAACAATGTGTGTCATTTTTTATACTCCAATTCAATAAAAGTGTGCTGAAGCTGAAGTGTATTGTATATGGTGTATTTTCTATCGAATACAACAATACATACCATATTCAATAACTGACCATATTCTTTAGGGTAGACGATATGAAAAATTATATATATGCATGCTAACCTTAGGGTGTGTGGAATTTTTTACCAAACTATCCCACTTTTTGTAAGTATGTACAAAACTATCCCTGTTTGAAAATTTAATACCAAAATATCCTTGTCGCTAACGGAGTTAACGATTCTAGTAGTTTCCCTAGCGTTAACCCCGTTAGCGTGGGTTAGAGGATAACACTTTTTCCCTCGAGTGGAGGTGTACCAAAAAACTCATTCAATATAGTAACGCTAACCCCGTTAGCGTTAGTTTTAAAACCACTCACGTTAACGGGATTAACGTTTGTAGTTGGGACAGTGGGGGGACTTATTCAAAGAGGGGTGTTCGTAAAAAAATCATTAAGTATAGACTCGTTAACCACGTTAACGCGCCTCATTATACCAGGCGCGCTAACGGGGTTAACGAGTGTCGATTGGGATCATCTTTAAGTAACCCACACTATGTTAGGGACATCGTCGACAGGGTATCTCTGATCGTCAGCGTCTCCGAGCAGTTGTGGGTCACTTGCGAAGTCTGCCATGATGGGTTCTGTGATAGCAGAGTAGTATTAGAGTATCAAGTAGTGTTTGTATCAGAATAGTTGTATCAGTGTTTTACGTGCAATACGCACTCTTTTATTTGAATGTGAAAAGAGCGCCTGTAAATGAAATAGGTAAATGGCGGGTGTTACCGCTGATTTCGGTGTGGGGGTAAACAGATAGAATTTGTGGATCCGAGGAAAACCTGAACAGCTGACTCGGCCTTCTTGCTCCCGCCGCAACCTGCAGGGAAGTGCGAGACACCGGGGTTGATTCCGGCGACGCACCCTCCGACGCTCTTGTCAGTAATCAGTAAAAGATTAAGAAAGAGCTTAAGTGGTGAAAAAGTGATTAACCTGGTCTTGGTGGTAGAGGGGTCATATTTATAGTCGCCTTTGGAATGATCAGGGTCCTGATTTCCTGGCTAACATTTAGGAGTAAAATCCTCCTATTCTGTTTTAGGAAAGTAGGCCTTGATTCCCTGGTGAGAGCAAATCAAGCTTATTGATTTGATCTAATCAAATCAGTGGCTTGATTCTCCCTTGGTGGACTGGGCTTGTATCGGGTCGGAACCCGCGCCCAGTTGGAGCGGATCTATCCGCGGGCGGTTGGTTTCGTGAGGCGGAGACCCAATACCCGTTTTGGATCCATCTGTATGTGAAATTACCTTTTTACCCCCGTGCTTCAAGATTCGTGCTCGATCTGGACGGTCCCGATTTAACCCCAATTTTAGCCATATCACGAGCCCCCCACTCCTAAAGGCTGAGCGTGATCAGGCTTTGAGGAGTAGTTCAGCAGTTTCAATGGCTGGTGGAGTTGTATCGGAGTCCAGATGTGGGATTTCGAATCTAGAAAGGGGGCGACGAGGTAATTTTTGATGCGGTGAGCCGCTCTTGAGCTGAGTCGGGTATCTGATAGTCATTCATCTGCTTTTTTCGAAGTACTTGTTTAATTCTGCGATGTGTTTGCTAATCGTTCGGGGACTTTAGCGGTGCATTCGGGGTAATAATTGTTTGCCCCGGGGTTCGAAAGCGTGTCCCCGAATTTTCAATCATTTCCCAGAATTTTTAGCTAATTTTCCCGAATTTTTAGCAATTTTTTCGCAAATTTTAAACAAATAAAACGATAAAAATAAATAAAAAATGATTTAAATACCGATTAATGGCGTGGCTGGATCTGAGCCATTGATCATGGGCGAGCACCAATTTCGGAAGGATCTGATGGCTGTTGTAGCTTGGCAGCGTTTTTCTCCATTTTCGAGCTCGGAAAGGCACTTGCTCGGCTGCCGACCGGAGACTTGGGGGGTTCGGCGTTCTGAGCGACGTGGCACAATCTGAGCCATCGGATGGTGGCGCGTTTTCCAAGAAATCGCTATCTTGTCTTTTAGCGCACGTGGCGCAATCTGGACCATTCATCGTCAGGAGCACGAATTTCTGAGAGATCGAACGGTCGCGATTGATTGGTGGCGTTTTTTCTCCATTTACGAGCTCGGAAAGGCACTTGCTCGGACGCCGACCGAAGGCAGCAGTGTTCGGCAAGTCGAGCGACGTGGCGTTATCTGAGCCGTCGGATGTTGGCGCATATCTCGAGACGGGCGCAGCTCCCAAGAAAACACTATCTTGTCTTTTAGCGCGCGTGGCACAATCTGGGCCGTCTGATTGAGATCAGACGCGAAAGTTGAGGGGAAAGTGGGTTTTCCCCGTTTACGAGCTCGGAAAGGCACTTGCTCGGACGCCGACCGAGGACCTGTGGTTTCTGACAGTCCGGGATAGTTCTGTTCTCCATGGTATTAATTGTGCTCTGGGACTTGCGCGGCGTTCTGCCTTCCCAATGTCATTAAGGATGAGTCCCTTAATTAATACGCGGCGTTTCAACTTCCGAGGGTCATAATGACTGGTTCTTGAAGGTTGGCTATAAGTACTCCACTCTCTTTGCCATTTCTGTCACAATCACCATAGAGTCTCAGACCTCGGGGGCACTTAGCCTTGGGTAGTTTCTCTCTCGAGTTCCGGGGAGGTGGTCGCCCTTCTACCTGGTTTTCCCTTTGTTCTTGACGGCCCCAAAGTGGATGTCAGGAGCAAGGGGGAACGAGGTAGTAGTGGTGACGACCGTAGTTCGGATCCGAGGGAGGATTTACTTCGGAAGGACGGGCAGTCGTCTTGTTGTCTTGTTGTTTCCCCATTCCTCACTGCTCCGAATGGGGGGTGTTAGGAGCGGGGAGCAATAAGACAGTAGGGTCGACGGCAATAGTCCGGACCCAGGGTGTGGGCCTCTTCGGAAGGACGGGTGGTCGTTCTCTCACCAAGATCTTCTGCTTTCTTTGGCGGCTCCGAAGCGAGCGTCGGAGTGAGCGGAGGCCTTGGTGAGAGAGTGACGATCCATGTCCAATGCCGATCTCCGGGCCATCCGAGCCCGCTTGTTGTAGCTCGGGCTTTTGGACCGTCCGAGCCTGTTGTTAGCAACTGTGAAGGCGCTGCGGTTAGGGCCCTCCTGGCAAGCCGCGTCTTCCAGTTGCAAACAACTGGCTCGGAATGGTGCGTGTCTCCCGATCCCTGAGTGTGGATGGGTCCCCTCCCATCTCTGTCTTCCTTCCGGGCTGATGGCTTCTGATGGGGGTCAGCCCGGGGGAGTTAGAGACGAGAGGAGCGCCGATCTGTTTCTGACCGGGGCCCGTGGGTCGGTAGGATACCGGCCGAGCCACGGGACCTGGGGGGCGCTTGCCGAAGGCGGCGCCTCAAAACTGAATCAAAATTTTACTACCTTCCTTGGACGTAGGCGAGGCATCCGAAGGTTCGATCGTCCGAGCGGCGTGGCGTAATCAGAGTCGTTCGACGCTGGCGCGTATCTTGAGACGGTCGCGTTTCTCGAGATAATACTATCTTGTCGTGTAGTGTTCTCGACGAGATCTAGGCCATCTGATTGGGATCACGCACGAGTATTGAGGAGAAAGTAAGTTTTCTCCGTTTACGCGCTCGGAAAGGCACTTGCACGGATTCCGACCGAACCCTGTAGCCGTAATGTAGGTTTCGCTTGTAGCTCGGATTCAGATCCCCTGGTGCCGAGCTAGCTGACTTGGTGATGGGACAGCGGTGGTGGGCCTTCGCGATGTTTCGAGGGCGGCCCAAAAGTCACTTTGGGAGTCCAAGGGACGTCCCGTTTTTACTATAAATCTTCACCCCCCCTAGACCAAGTCTCACTTTTCATTTTTACTCTCTCTCCTCAGTTTTCACTTTGCTGCGAAGTTTTCTGCTCTCTGGCGGTGTTGCTGGCTGTCGCGGTAGCGTTTGTAGACTCCGGTGAACTTTCCGACCGTACACGTCACTTCAAGGTCAGTTTCTATCCCTTCTCTTTGAAATGGTTAAGATCACTGAGACCCCCGCCTCGGAACAAACTGTTGGCCGAGGGGATAAAGGGAAGGGTGTGGCTGAGCCGAGCGAGCAGGAGGTCGTTCGCCCGGATAGAGAAGGTGATGTGGCCGAGCGGCCTAGGGAGGTTGAGACCCCGTCCGGGATAGGCAAGGCTGTGGTCACCATTGTGGAGACGCCGAAGAGGGCGGGGGCGTTCGGTCGGCAGCCCATCGTCTTGTCGAGTGTGGGCGGCGTCCGGGACTACGCTGATGACGTCCTGGAGAAAGTGACTCAGGGTACAGCCCCACTGGTGGAGGAGAATGAGCCGAGGGAAGTTTCCGAGGTGGACCATGCTTTCTCGTCGCTCACCGAAGATGACCTTCGGATGATCCGAGAGGGATTCCGGATCCCGCAAGAGTACGTCCTGCTTCTCCCTGGGCCGGGTTTTCGAGCAAACACGAGCTGTTCGCCAGACGTGTGTGTCTTCCCGGTCGATTCCCTTATCGCCGGGCTCCGCTTTCCCCTCCATCCGTTCGTGGTCGAGGTCTTGGTCTTCTACGGTTTGAGTCCTGCTCAGCTGGCGCCGAACACATGGAGGCACGTTACAGCCTTCGTCCTTCGATGCCAAGAGGTTGGCGCTAAGCCGAGCATGTTCCTCTTCCGTAATCTTTACCGACCCTGCCAGCCGAGGAAGGAAGAACAGAGGTTTTACCTGTCGCCCCGACCGGGCGTGAAACTGATCGAGAATCCGGACTCAATCAAACACTGGAAGACAAAGTACTTCCTCGTCCGATCCCTGACGCCGTGGGTGATACCGGCGGTTTGGGAGACGGAGGGCCTGCCCAAGCGCACCAAGAATGAGGTGCCACTGAACGAGGGAGAGGCCGAGGTCCGGAGGAGGCTCCTCGCTTTGCCAACCATGAGTTGGAAAGATATTACAGAGGAGGATCTGTTCCGTGGGGGTCTCAGTCCGATCGACCCTCGTACGCTTCTGGTATTTATACTTATCGTTCAAAGCTCATGAAAATTTATCTAAGTTTTTTCGTTCGGCTTTTGCAGAGACGATGAAGATGGACTACAGAGCCCTGATGGCGAAGGGTCGTTCGGAGCAGGAGAAGAAGAAGAGGTCGGCGGCGGAGACTCAGGAGAGCCGGCCAGCGAAGAAGCCTTCGGTTGCGAAGACCGCCGAGCAGCCGAAGGTCGTGGTCCCTGACCCTGCGGAGGTCCAGGTCCTCGACCCGCCCGCCCCGGATGCACCGATACCGACCCCGAAGGGGGACGCTCCTGGTCCGTCGATCGGCACGTTCGGCGTGACGGAGGTGTTGTCCCTCCAAGTTCCGCCCCTGACTGCCGAGGCGGAGAAGATCCTGACCGAGCGTCACAAACAGATCTTCGTCCCCGACTGGCAAGTCATGCAGGTCGACGGCTTCTTGGGCGATGGCAACATCTGTATGGAGGCCGTGAAGCACCTGCCGACCCCGAAGGACCGAGCGACCCTGAAGGCCGGGCAAGCAGGGGACGCCGTGATGCAGATCGCTCGGAACACTATGTCGGTAAGTTGACCTGGTTCTTTCTCTTTGGCTTTTCTCCCCTTGAGTTCTTCTTATTTTTGGCACCAAGTGTTTGGGTTCGGATTTTAATCCGTCGCTCTTTTCCAGACCCTCTGCCACTTCAACTTCTTGGTCGAGGAGATGGCGAGCAAGGAGCAGGAGAAGGAACGGGAGAGGGCAGAGCGCGTCAAGGTTACGCAGCGGCTTGATGCCGAGCAGCTTCTCTCGACGAAGAGGTCTGCCGAGGTGAAGGGGTTGGAGGGACAGCTGGCCCAGTCCATTCAGCTGTCGAAGGACACAGCGACGAAACTTGAGGCCGCGGAGAAGGAGGTCGCCGAACTGAAGGAGGCCTTGGCCACCGCTCGGTCGGAGGCGGAGAAGGCCCAGAAGAGGGCCGAGAGGACCCAGGCCAAGCACCAGAAGAAGGTGAAGCGGGTGAAGAAGGCCGTGCAGGAGGAGGCCGCTCAGCATATGCTCCAGAACATGGAGGAAGCCTACGGTCGGGCGCTGACCCACATAGCCGCCAGGAACCCGGGCTTCGACATCTCCTCCTACCACTTTTACGACCCCGTGGAAGGGGAGGAGTGCGTGCCCGAGGGGATGCTCGGGCCTGTGGGAGAGACGGAAGTCGTCGAGGGTCCTGCGGGGTCCGAGGTCGAGGGGGAGAAGGTGGACGGCTCCGAGGAGGAGAGCTGGAGCGAAGGCGAAGGGGAGGACGGTGGCGAGGACAAGACCGAGGGGTCGACGGACCCGAGCGGCAAAAAGGTCGACCCCTGACTCGGTTGTCTTCTTTTTTGTCTTTTTTGTTTTGTAAGCCTAACCGCGGACTGGCCACCGCTAGTGTAAAGCTTTCACTATGATTTTGAAATGAAAATATTTTGTTTGGCCAAAATTTGTCCAAGTGTTGAGCTTCGGATTTGTGTGTTTCCGAGTGTTGGGTATCGGATTTATCTCTACTTTTCAGGTGAAGTTTGGTCCGGTCACGGAGCTCGTCTGCCTCCGGAAGGAGTTGGCCAAAATGAAACGTGAGCTCAAGGACAGCCGACAGAGGCGGTTTCTTCTGCTCGGCCAGGCGGAGGAGGTGAAGGCATTTCTACGGAGGCAGTGCCGCGAGCTGTATCAGCTGCGGAAGCACTACCCAGCCCCTTGTCCCGAAGGGGAAGTCGAGCGGCTCTGCGGGGAACTAATCGCCGCCGAGCAGAGGAATGCCGATCTTCTGGCAGAGGTCCGACACTTGGAATTGGCGGAGAGGGAACGCTCGGCGGAAGCAGTGAAGCTGGCCTCCGAGCTGGAGAAGGCGTTGGCCGAGCGCAAGAGGCTAGTGGCCGACGTCGACAGGCTCAGAAGGATCACGATAGATAGGGGAATTGAGGTCACCCACTTCCGTCGGCTCGCTGCCGAAGGTGCTAACGCCTCCGGCTCGTCAAGGCCTTCTCGCCCGATGAGGTCGGCGAGGGACGACGTTCTTAGAGACAGGATTGTCGAATTGGAGGAGGAGATCGCGTCGCTCAAGCCCGCGCCGGAGAGGGCTAACGTTCGCAGTACTTCGTGCACCCGCGAAGAAAGTGAGAAGGGGATTTCGTTTTATGAGCTTGCGACACGCTCGCCTATGACCAGGCGGAGTCCGGCTGACGCGCAGAGCAGTGCGGCTGTCTCGTCGAGCGGGGCCTCGGCAGGTGCCGTGGTCAGGGCTAGCAGCGAAGGGGGGACGCGTTTCGTTGGTTTAGGATCGAGCTCGGAGGGCAGACCTCGTCGTTCTCGCGTATCCCTAAACCGAAGCATTTCCCTTCCGAGGAGATCTTGACCTCGTTGTTTTTTACTTCCGTTGATTGTTGTAAAGTTTAATTGTAGGGTCGGTTCGGCCATTTGTAATACCATTACATCTGAATGTGAATTTTGAAAGTTTCCTTAGAACGTTTTGAAAGTGTGTTGGACTTCGGGGGAGTATTGAACTTGCGTTATTCTCTTTCCCTTCTTTTCAGCTCATCGTGACGATCCACAGCTCGGACTCCAACCGTTCGAAAGGTGACGCCGAATCCGGGGGAACCTCTAGAACGGTGGTTCTGAGCCCCAGGAGCGCCGATCTGAAGTTACGCCGAGCCGAGAGTGAGTGGGACCACCTTTCGTTGGTTCTCAGTCTCCGGGAAGCTAAGGTCCAACGCTTGGAGAACAAGATCGTCGAGCTGAGCCCCGCAGGAGAGGATGACGACTCGCAGACCGCGTTCAGCAACGCTCTTCGGGTCAAAAGCATTCGGCACATCCAGTCGAAGATTATTGCCGAGCGGGATGACTTGCTCTCGGAGATGCAGTACTTGCGGGCTGTAATGGCGAAGCTCCGGGGGGATGCAGAGGAGCTGTCAGCCGAGGAGAACGAGCGGTCGGCCGAAGAATTGAGTGAAGACATTTCTTTTTGAACACCAAGTGTTGTTGGTCGGAAGTGTATCTTGCTTGTGAACACTTTGTAACCATGGGACAGATGTGCTTTGTATTTCGGCCTGGCTGTTTAATAAAATATTTTTTATTGCTCTGTGCTTTTGTCTTGCTTATGACTGTGTTTTCTACGCCGAGGTCTTTGAACCGGGCATGTCGGTCCCGTCGACGAGGTCGTTGGACTGAACTGGCCACTATACATATGTCATTCTGTCGTTTAGCGACTCTGACGTGGCGCGGTACGAACTCCCAGGCGGCTCTGTTTCTAAGAAAGTGCTATATTGTCGTTTAGCGGAGGTGGCAAAATCTGAGCCGCTGATTGTAAGCACGGATCTCGAGGCGGCTCAGATCCCGAGAAAATGCTATCTTGTCGTTTTGCGCAGGTGGCGAGATCCGGGCCGTCTGATTGAGATCAAGCACGAAAGTTGAGGAGAAGGGGAATTTTCTCCGTTTATGGACTCGGAATGGCACTTGCTCGGACTCCGATCGAAGGGTAGGTCCATCCTCCTTGTTTTCCCCCGTTTCCGTGACGAGGTCCGGACTGAATGCGAGCCGAGCGCTCGCCACAACGTAGGGGATTTCCGGAAGGCAATCTTTAGGGCAGGAATTTAACCAAGTGTTTGCCCTCGGGGTTGTCACGGAGTTCGACGGCTGTGGGAGCAATTCCGAACGGCGATCTACCCCTGGTTCGTCCGGAGACGAGCCAAAGAGGTAAAGTCGAGCCGAGTGTTGGACTCCGAACCATCGGTATAGTTCAACGGCTGTGGGAGCAATTCCGAACGGCGATCTACCCCTGGTTCGTCCGGAGACGAGCCGAGGAGGTAAAGTCGAGCCGAGTGTTGGACTCCGAACCATCGGTATAGTTCAACGGCTGTGGGAGCAATTCCGAACGGCGATCTACCCCTGGTTCGTCCGGAGACGAGCCGAGGAGGTAAAGTCGAGCCGAGTGTTGGACTCCGAACCATCGGTATAGTTCAACGGCTGTGGGAGCAATTCCGAACGGCGATCTACCCCTGGTTCGTCCGGAGACGAGCCGAGGAGGTAAAGTCGAGCCGAGTGTTGGACTCCGAACCATCGGTATAGTTCAACGGCTGTGGGAGCAATTCCGAACGGCGATCTACCCCTGGTTTGTCCGGAGACGAGCCGAGGAGGTAAAGTCGAGCCGAGTGTTGGACTCCGAACCATCGGTATAGTTCAACGGCTGTGGGAGCAATTCCGAACGGCGATCTACCCCTGGTTCGTCCGGAGACGAGCCGAGGAGGTAAAGTCGAGCCGAGTGTTGGACTCCGAACCATCGGTATAGTTCAACGGCTGTGGGAGCAATTCCGAACGGCGATCTACCCCTGGTTCATCCGGAGACGAGCCGAGGAGGTAAAGTCGAGCCGAGTGTTGGACTCCGAACCATCGGTATAGTTCAACGGCTGTAGGAGCAATTCCGAACGGCGATCTACCCCTGGTTCGTCCGGAGACGAGCCGAGGAGGTAAAGTCGAGCCGAGTGTTGGACTCCGAACCATCGGTATAGTTCAACGGCTGTGGGAGCAGTTCGGAACGGCGGTCCGCCTCTAGTCCGTCCGGGGACAAACTGAGGGAAAGAGGCCGAGCCGAACGTGGACTCCGAACCATTGGTTGAGATCACAACATAAAACGTAGGTGATAAGAGGGAAGAGTGACATGCATATTCATAAATATAACAGAGCTTTCTTTATTGATATTTGACGGCGAACCATTTTACATAATACAATTTGAGAAAAAATGGGTTACAAGTTGGAGGAGAGGAATGGTTCGACACCTCGGATTACTTAGAGAGGCGCCGGAGCGCTCTCTTGGTATTTCAGGAGGTGGTCGGCATTCCAGGTCCTCGAAAGCTCTCTGCCATCCATGTCTTCGAG
The DNA here is from genome assembly GCA_017893485.1 of Hemerocallis citrina. NCBI lineage: Eukaryota > Viridiplantae > Streptophyta > Magnoliopsida > Asparagales > Asphodelaceae > Hemerocallis > Hemerocallis citrina. The sequence continues at coordinate 86,676,422 of CM030362.1, read as the reverse complement.
CCGGTATGCCCCAGGCCGGACAACCTTTGTGATTCGGTATGGCCCTTCCCAATTCGGAGCTAGCTTGTTCCTCTGACTGGGGAGGGATATGGCTAGCTTTTTCAACACCAAATCTCCTTGCTTAAGGTTGGCGGGTCGGACCTTCTTATTGTACGCTAGCTCCACTCTCCTTCTGTAATTCTGTTGCCGAATCGATGCCCTTTCCCTCAGTTCATCTATCAGGTCCAAGTTTCCTCTGAGGTCCCTGGCATTCTGCGCTTCGTCATAGGCTATGAGTCGAGGGGAAGGAGTTCCGACCTCGAGGGGTATCACGGCCTCGGCCCCATAGGTAAGGCTGAAAGGGGACTCTCCGGTGGGCGTCCGCTTGCTTGTGCGGTAGTTCCACAACACATTAGGGAGTTGGTCGACCCACAATCCTTTGGAGCACTTGTCCAACCTCTTCTTGATTCCTGCGAGGATCTGCTTATTAGCGTTCTCGGCCTGCCCGTTCGACTGAGGGTGTGAGACGGACGAGAAGCGCTGTTGAATGACGAGGTCGTCGCATAGGGCTCGGAATGCTGTGCCAGTGAACTGAGTCCCATTGTCCGTCACGAGGACGCGGGGGACTCCGAATCTGCATATGATGCTCTTCCAGAAGAACTGCACCACTTTGTTCTCAGTTATAGTGGCGAGGGGCTCGGCCTCGACCCACTTCGAGAAGTAGTCGACGGCTACGACTAAAAACTTGAGCTGACCCGGAGCCGGTGGGAAAGGTCCTAGTAAGTCCATTCCCCACATCGCGAAGGGGATAGGGCTCGATAGGGAGGTGAGGTTGGCCTGAGGGAGGCGTCGGATGCTGGAGTGTCTCTGGCAGGAGCTGCACTGCCGAACATGTCGCTCGGCATCCTGAAGAAGGGTCGGCCAGAAGTACCCATAGTTCAAAGCTTTCCGGGCCAAAGACCTGAATCCGGAGTGTGCCCCTCCGATGCCTTCATGAAGCTCCTGTAGGGCATATTCGGCCTGATCCGGGGAGAGGCACCTTAGGTAAGGTCGGCCATCTATTTGAGAGAAGGAGCGCTTGTATAAAATGCCCTCGATCAAGACATATCGCTCGGCCCGGGTTCTGACTCGGCGTGCTTCTTTGGGATCTGAGGGCAGAACTCCATCCCTTAAGAATTCTACCAGTGGCTTCAACCAATTGTCCTGCAGCATGACCGGCAATGACTCCACCGAGCGAGGTGTCTCGTCTTCGATGCTCGGTTTAGAGAGGACTTCAATCAGTATGGTCTGTTCGAGACCTTGCAGAGAAGACGAGGCCAACTTGGAGAGAGCGTCAGCTTGTGAGTTCTCCTCCCGGGGGACCCGTTGGATGATGGCTTCTTCGAACCGGCCCATGAGGTCCCGGACCTTGGCGAGGTACTTCGCCATTCGCTCGTCCCTGGCCTCATATTCGCCCAAGACCTGGTTCACGACTAGTTGGGAGTCACTGTGAATCCGAAGGCGCTGCGCCCCAGCACTTCGTGCGAGTCCGAGGCCAGCTATGAGAGCCTCATACTCCGCCTCGTTGTTCGAGGCCTTGAAGTTCATGCGGATCGCGTACTGCAGGACGAAGCTGTCAGGGCCGTTCATGATAATGCCGGCGCCACTTCCTTCACTGCAAGAGGATCCGTCTACAAAGACTGTCCAAATGGGGGGCCCATTCGGAACGTGGCCGACCTCAGGGATGGTGGACTCTACAATGAAGTCGGCGAGAGCCTGTGCCTTAATTGCCGTCCGAGGCTGATAGGAGATGTCGTGCTGACTCAGCTCTATGGACCACTTCATCAGCCGGCCCGAGGTTTCGGGCTTGTGGAGGACTTGCTTGAGGGGTTGATCGGTGAGGACGATGACCGAGTGAGACTGGAAGTAGGGCCGAAGTTTTCTTGCTGCCATGACCAGGGCGTAGGCTATCTTCTCTATCCTCGGATAGCGGAGCTCGGCGTCCCGAAGCACCTTGCTCACGTAGTAAATAGGCCTTTGGGTCCGGTCCTCTTCTCTTACCAAGACAGCGCTCAGGGTCTGCTCGGAAGCGGCCAAGTAGATGAAGAGAGGCTCGCTCGGGATTGGCTTACTGAGCAGAGGGGGGTTAACCAGATAGGCTTTCAGCTGGTCGAACGATTCTTGCTGTGCCGGGCCCCATTCAAATCCTTTAGCGCCCCGGAGTGCTTTGAAGAAGGGGAGGCACTTTTCCCCTGACTTGGAGAGGAACCGACCGATGGCTGCGAGCCGACCGGTGAGCTTCTGCACCTCTTTGACGTTCCGAGGCGGGGCCATGTCTAATATGGCTTTAATCTTTTCGGGGTTGGCTTCAATTCCCCGCTGGCTCACCATGAAACCGAGGAACTTGCCAGAGGAGACTCCGAACGCACACTTGTTCGGGTTTAGCCGCATGTTGTACTTCCTCAACACACCGAAAGCCTCCTGGAGGTCGGCTACATGGTCGGTGCCGCGGATGCTCTTGACGAGCATGTCATCAACGTACACCTCCATGTTTCGGCCGATCTGATGCTGAAAGACCTTGTTGACGAGGCGCTGGTAGGTGGCGCCCGCGTTCTTCAAACCGAACGACATTACTCGGTAGCAGTAGAGGCCTTGGTCGGTGACGAAGGAGGTCTTCGGGATGTCCGGAGGGAACATCCGGATTTGGTTGTACCCCGAGAAGGCATCCATGAAGCTGAGGAGCTCATGGCCCGAGGTGGCGTCGATTAGGGTGTCGATGTTCGGGAGAGGGAAGGGATCCTTCGGACACGCTTTGTTGAGGTCAGTAAAGTCGATGCATATCCTCCATGAGCCATTGGACTTCTTGACCATTACAACATTCGACAGCCACTCGGGATAATTCACCTCCTGGATGAACTTGGCCTTCAGCAGCTTATCCACTTCCTCCTTGATTGCTTGCTGTCGCTCGGGAGCGAACTTTCGCCTCTTCTGCTGAACCGGTTTGCACCCCGGTTCGACGCTTAGGCGGTGGACGAGCAAGTCCTCGGAGATGCCGGGCATATCCGCGGCCGACCAAGCAAATAGGTCGCGGTTATCCCGGATGCACCTCACCAAGTCGGAGAACAGCACGGTCGGCAAGGACTTGCTGACGAGGAATTTTCGGCTCGGATCCTCGTCGGAGAAGAGTACTTCTTCTAACTCGTCCGCCGGCTCGGACGTTGGACGGGCCTTCGGCTCGGGGATCTCTAGTGTCTCGAGCGAGAGCACTGGTCCCCCGGTGGAAGTCATGTAGCACTTCCGAGCTGTTTCCTGGCTTCCCCTGACTTCCCCTACTCCCGAGCGAGTGGGGAATTTCATCTTCAAGTGGTATGCCGAGGGGATAGCCTCAAGAGCGGCTAGGCCGGGACGGCCTAGGATGACATTGTATGCTGCCGGGACGTCGACGACCATGAAGTCCATCGGCTCGGTCCGGGTAGTAGGGGTGCTTCCCGCAGTAACGTCTAGGGTTATCACCCCTTCGACGGTTACCGGGACCCCCGTGAACCCGTGGAGAGTATAACTGGCCGGCTTAAGACGGTCCCGGGACAGCTGCAGGCCTTGAAAGGCCGAGAGGAATAGGATGTTGACCGAACTCCCATTGTCCACCAAAATCCTCTGCACCTTGAAATTGGCCATGCGGAGGTCGATGACGAGGGCGTCGCAATGGGGGTTCGGACTCCTTCAAGGTCGGCATCGGAGAAAGACACAGGGACGCCGAGACCCTTCGGGGGAGGGGCACTGTGGACCGAGTTGACTTCCCGGACGAAGGCCTTTCGGGAGGAATTAGAGGAGCCCCCCATTGGGCCTCCGTGGATCAGGTGCAGAACCCATTCTTCTTCGAACTCGGGTGTCTCCTCGCGCCGCTCGGAGCGCTTGTTAGCCCCCCGAGGGGGAGGTGAGTTCCGATCTGTTCGATCGTTACCTTTCACGAACTTAGCCAACTGCCCCCTCCGAATGAGTGCTTCGATCTCATCTCTCAGAGCTCGGCAGTCATTTGTGTCGTGCCCATGGTCTCGGTGGTAACGACACCACTTATCTTTGTTCCTCCTCTTCGCCTGAGTGTGCATCCTCGGGGCCGGAGGAATGATTCCCTCCTTCTCCACCTCCATGAGGATAGTAGAGACATTAGTGGTGAGGGGAGTGAACTTCTCGAACCTGGGGGGAGGGCGGCGCTGATCGCCCATGTCCTTCTGAGCTTTCTTGGAGCCTTCTTCTCCCGTCGCCTTCCTCTTTGACCCCGCGGCGGTGCCCCCGAAGCTCGGAAGGGCTTCGGCCTCCTCCGCCCGGATGTACTTCTCGCACCTCAGGAGGAGGTCGGCGAAGTCATGCGGGGGCTTCTTGGCCAGGGATGATCGGAGGTTGGCGTTAAGGATGTTCGACTGGAACGCCACGGTAGCCACGGACTGGTCCAAGGAGGCAATTGACCTGACTTCCGCGGTAAATCTTTTCACATAGTCCCGTAACTTTTCTTGCTTCTCCTGCCGCAGGTTCAGCAAGGAAAGACTCGTCTTCTCGGCTCGTCGGCTACTCACGAAGTGAGTAATGAACAGTGTCTCAAACTGTTCGAATGAGAAGATGGACGAGGGGGCGAGCCTAGAATACCATTCCCGAGCCGACCCCCGGAGGGTGGCAGGGAAGGTCCTGCAGAGCACTGCGTCGGAAGCTTGATGGATCAGCATCAGGGTCTTGAAGCTCTCGACGTGGTCGACTGGGTCGGACTCCCCAGAGTATGTTTCAAACTGTGGCGGTTTGAAGTTCCTCGGTATGTGGGCCTCCATGATCGACCGCGAGAAGGGGGGTCGGCTAGGACGGAAGGTTCCGGCTCGGGACTCTTCCTCCCTGTCCATGCGGCCGATGCGCCTCTCCACTTCATGGATACGGCGGATGAGGGCGTCGTCCCTCCGCTGGTAGTCGTACGACCCTCCGGACTCCTCTTCGTGGGAAGGGGAGTGTGGACTGCGGCGCCGGTATTCCTGGGAGCGCCGAGGACTCTGTTGCCGTTGCTGTCGGCTGGGAGCCGGGGAAGGACTCCGGGTTCGGCGCCGGGGACTGGGATCCCTGGGGGGCGTCGGAACCCTCTGAGCATTCTGGGCGTTCTGTCGGAGATTGAGGGCCTGCAGAACGGTCTCTTGAAACTGGAGGAACTCGGCTCGGCTGATGGGCATATCTCGGTCCCTCGGATGGCGCCGATCCCTGGGGGACCGGGACCTCCTCCTTCGGCGCTCAGGGGACGCCACTCGGCCTCTGCGTTCCGGGGACCTTCTGCCGTCCCGACGACGTGGCGACCGCTCACCTTGACGCTGGCGGGAGGCTCCCTCTCGGGCCCGCCTCTCGTCAAGATGGGTACGGAGGTCGTCGTCCTTATGGCGGTTTTGGAGTGTAATGCGGAGGTCGGGGTGATGGGAAGCCATCGAGTCCGAGGACCCATTGTGGACCGAGACGTGGCCCGGATTGACTGGCTGCTTCTCCTTCCGACCGTTATGACCGGACGGACCGTTGTTGGGCTGCTGCTGAGGAGGAGGAGGAGGTGGGACCTGCTGGGTCAGCGGAGGGAGGTTGGACTGAAGGATAGGGTTGACCGGAGCTTCATTCGCCGGGTCGGTGGGGTTGCCCCACGGTTCGACCCTCTGGATCTGTTCTTCTTCGGCGGCATGGCTGCAGAGGAAGGCGGAGAATGGACTGAGACTGTTCGTGTGGCTTTCCCACAGACGGCGCCAATCTGTTACCGCTGATTTCGGTGTGGGGGTAAACAGATAGAATTTGTGGATCCGAGGAAAACCTGAATAGCTGACTCGGCCTTCTTGCTCCCGCCGCAACCTGCAGGGAAGTGCGAGACACCGGGGTTGATTCCGGCGACGCACCCTCCGACGCTCTTGTCAGTAATCAGTAAAAGATTAAGAAAGAGCTTAAGTGGTGAAAAAGTGATTAACCTGGTCTTGGTGGTAGAGAGGTCATATTTATAGTCGCCTTTGGAATGATCAGGGTTCTGATTTCCTGGCTAACATTTAGGAGTAAAATCCTCCTATTCTGTTTTAGGAAAGTAGGCCTTGATTCCCTGGTGAGAGCAAATCAAGCTTATTGATTTGATCTAATCAAATCAGTGGCTTGATTCTCCCTTGGTGGACTGGGCTTGTATCGGGTCGGAACCCGCGCCCAGTTGGAGCGGATCTATCCGCGGGCGGTTGGTTTTGTGAGGCGGAGACCCAATACCCGTTTTGGATCCATCTGTATGTGAAATTACCTTTTTACCCCCGTGCTTCAAGATTCGTGCTCGATCTGGACGGTCCCGATTTAACCCCAATTTTAGCCATATCAGCGGGAAAGGGTTTTAGTGCACTATGCACGTGCTTCAGGTTTGTCCTGTAGCGAAACCGTTTAACCTCCTCTCCTATAAAGATATGTAACTTTTCTTTATGAGATATGAATAAAGATCTGCTAAATTCTTCCCTAATCTTCTTCGTCTTCAACCCTAGCTCTCAAGCATTCCCACCATGACTCATTCTCGATCTCACCTCAACCCAAATCCTAACAACTTGGTATCAGAGCTAAGCTCTATCGAAGGCGATGGACGTGATGAAGGGAGTACAATGATGGAAGGCGACGTGGCAAATCTCAAGAGTCAAATGGCGGAGGTCCAATTAAGAAGCGGATATCTCACTGAAAGAGTAGAATCAATAGCAGAGGGAATCAGTGATCGCTTCTCGGCAATGGAAACAAGAATGAATGCTAGACTGGATGCGATGCTAGCAATGATGCAACAGTCTTCACATCAACCTTCAAATTCGTAACGCAAGTGGTTAAAATACTACCGCTAACGGGGTTAACGAGTCTATATTGGATAAGTTTTTCTGCAAATTCTTACTCAAGGGGAAAAGTGTTATCCCCTAACCCACGCTGACGGGGTTAACGCTAGGAAAACTACTAGACTCATTAACCCTGTTAGCGACAGGAATGTTTTGGTATTAAATTTTCAAACAGGGACAGTTTCGTACATACTTACAAAAAGCGGGATAGTTTGGTAAAAAATTCAGGTGTGTGTGTTTTCTGTTAATACAACAATACATGCAACACATATTCGTTAATTTACTTATACTTTTAGGGCAGACAGCAAGAAAATTATATGTTGACCTTAGTGCCTGTTTGCTATAATTGATACAACACCACATGACAATATCATTAGTTTAACATAATTGGGTCAATAATCCCTGGAATGATCCATGGCAACAAGGATATCAGAATGGCATTTCAGTCCCATTTCAAACTACTCTTTGGACACAAAGCAGACCTGAGAGTCCCCCTCCGTCACGATTTCTGGCAGGACTCGGCGGGCAACTCCGGACTTATGCTGCAATCCCTAGAAGCTCCATTCTGTGAGAAGAAAGTCTGGGAGGCAATCCAACAACATGGCAAAGACAAAGCCCCAGGTCCAGATGGTTTTCCGATGATCTTCTATCAGACATTCTGGAAAGAAATCAAAGGCGACTTGCTGAAGATGTTCAATGATTTTTACGACCATAAGCTCAAACTAGGAAGAATTAATTTTGCGGAGGTTGTGCTGATTCCTGAAAAAGAATACTCTCGGCGAGTGGGAGACTACCGCCCTATTAGTCTCCTTAACTGCTTTGTCAAGATCATCACAAAGACTCTCGCTAATACACTGGAAAAGGTGATGGATGGTATCATTAGCCACGATTAGACGGGGTTCATTCAAGGGCGATGTATTCAGGACAGTATGGCTACGGCCGAAGAAACTATCCATCAATGCCACACATCAAATACTAAGAGCTATCTCCTGAAACTGGATTTTGAGAAAGCTTATGATTCGGTCGAATGGGACTATCTCCTAGAAGCACTTGCTGAAAGAGGCTTTGGGGTTAGATAGATCAGATGGATCCACACATATCTTACCACCAGCAGAAGTGCAATTTTGATAAATGGGGTGTTGGGCCACCCACATTTGTGCAAACGGAGCCTTAGACAAGGAGATCCGCTCTTACCCCTTCTCTTTACCATAATGGCAGACGTACTTCTGTCCATAATGGCTAATTGTTGTAGAGCAGGTTGGATTGTACCGGTGGCCAAGGGAGTAAACCGCAAAGGTTGCTCAATCCTCCAATACGCAGATGATACTCTCCTATTTGGTAATGGCAATCTCGGGGAAACTACTGCCTTCAAAGGTATTCTATATAGTTTTGAAGCTTGGTCTGGACTCAGGGTAAACTTCCACAAAAGTGTTCTCATTCCTATTGCCCTGACAACGGAGGAGGCACTAGAATATGTCACAATTCTCAATTGCGCCACAAAGAGCTTCCCCATTCAATACCTGGGATTGACACTAAGACCCGGGAAACTCAAAAAGGCTGATTGGCTACCCATTATTGACCGGGCTGAGAACCGTTTAGCAGGTTAGAAAGGTAAAGCCCTATCATTGGGAGGGAGAGTCACGCTAATTAATGCAGTCTTATCAAATCTTCCAACCTATTATCTGTCCTTTTTTGAAATGTCGCGATGGGTAATTCAGAGAATTGACCGGACCAGAAAACAGTTTTTATGGAAAGGAGCAGATCTAGATCGAGGCGGCTACCACCTTATCAGATGGGAGAAGGCATGCATGAAAAAAATACATGGAGGACTAGGTATCATTGATTTGCGAGATATGAATCTTGCTCTACTGGGTAAATGGTGGTAGAATGTTTTTTACCATAATGGGAAAGGGTGGCAAGATTTTGTTCAGGAATATCTGCATGGGAATGGAACGAGAAATTTTGGCTTTAGGGTGGGCCAATGTGTTTCCTGGTTCTGAAAAGGCATCACTAAGGCGTACGAACCCTTCATTAGCTGTGTTAAATCAGTTATCGGTAACGGCAGACTCACCGGATTCTGGTGGGATAAGTGGTGTGGTGATCACATACTTAGAGTCATGTTCCCCGATCTATATGATTATGCGTCACAACCACTCTGCACGGTGGCTGCAGCCTGGAAAAGAGGCGCCTGGAAACCACCATTTAAACAATCACTCGATCTGAGCTCTCAAACTAGACTCATAGAACTTCAGACCTACATCACCAATGCTGGAATTAGTTACTCTCAAGGTCCAGATAAGAAATCCTGGGGACTGGAAAAGAACGGCACATTCACCGTCCGCTCCCTGTATAACTGCATTCACTTTAGGGGATGTACCCAAAAGTGGGCATGCGTCGTTTGGAAGACGAAAGCTGTGCTGAAAATCAAAGTTTTCTTATGGCTGGTGCTGAATGATGTGATTTTGATTAGAGAAAATCTATAAACGTCAACCGAATGTGGACTCTCGTTGCGGGTTCTGCCATGATACCCTAGAAACTAGAGACCACCTCTTCCTGCAGTGTCCTAGGAGTAAAGCGGTACTCGTTGAGGTACTCAGCGCACTGGGGACGAATCAGTACCCTAATGTGTATGAGGACCTGTAGGTAGGGTCAAAATTTGCTACTGAGAGAAGAACTATGAGAGAAGCGTGGTACATCGCTATTACTGCAACAACCTGGGTTTTTTGGCTAGACAGGAATAATTTTTATTTCCGCAGAACTTGTAATAATATTTCTAGTAACTTGACTCGCATTATTCATTTTATTTTATTTTGGGCTAATGTGGCAGCAGGTCCCGGGGGGAGGATATCGAGCGTATTCCAGGTTCAGGATTTTGATGACGGGGAAGTCGAGATCGGTCCGACGATCGATTGACAACCGACGTAGCCGTTACTGTTGATAGACACCCACCGCCCCAGGGTTTATTGGGGAGATGTGATGTATTTTGTTTAATCGCAAGTATGTTGCGGCCTTTCTGGTTCTCTTTTGTCCCACTCCCTATGTTTGGGGTGGAGGTTATGTTCATTCGTTTTGTTTGTAGGACCTTGTAATTGGCTCAGTACTCTGAGTTTGTTTTATTAACCTCTTATTAATGAAACAGGGTGGTCATACTCCACCTTTTCTTCCAAATAATAAAAAAAAAAACTATTTGCCTATGATTGGATCCCTAAGGCTGCCTTATCCAGTCGAAGTTGGATTAATGGTCACCGATCAATCCCTCTTCTACATTGAAGTTGATGAGCTTCTAAATGTCTTACATGTTGTCTTTGTTCAGAGCTAGCTGAAGAAGAGATCAGCCTGTTTGGCACTGTCCAATCGGCATATTAGATTCTTAATCATGGAGGTTGTCTCTCACCGTCTACTGAGTTCACTACCAATAGTCTTCTTCTCTTCTCACTTAAAATCAAGATATTTTGTTTTCTAGTTATTATATTGGGACAGAATTTATTTTCTAAATAACATTTGCTTAAAAGAGGTTGGAGTACCGGAGATCCTTCTTGCTCAGCTTGTGGGGATATCCCTGAGACATCATGGCACATAATCTTTGAATTCAGTTTTGCACTGCAAGCTAGTTTGGGGATCTTTTACCTCTTTCCTATGCCTCTCATCAGTGACTGCCCATTTCCCCCTCTTTTTCTCATAAAATTTGCTACTTGGATAGCTCAATTAATGGGGAACATTTGATAACAAGGTGTGGCCTAATCTCGATGAGCCTTGGTCTTGACTTGATCATCCTTAGGTACGTCAACGTAAACTGAGCTAGCAAAGGATTCTCTCATTACATAGCAGTATAAATTAGATACCAAATTATGACCGTTGCTTTTGATGAATGTGAATAAAACACAGAATATTATATTTTAATTGAACGATTCACTCAACACGATTGGTCCATAGTATGAGTTTAATACTTATTGTTGCAAACTTGCAATATTTGCTTTAGATATTTTGCATTGGCTATCATTAATCTTTGGCTATCTTTAATCTTGATCTTGAAGTATATGATGCTCTCTTACCTAGTATTTTTCTTGAGCTCAGATTGGCCATGAAGTCCAAATAGTAGCTAGTATTGTAAATTAATATGGGTCAGATGACGTGGCCCAATCTGGGCTATCGGATCCCCTCAGAAACAGCGTTTTCTTGATCATCAGATCAACTCAGGGTCAAACGGGCTTTTGTCGCAATAAGCCCATGGGCCAACGGGTCCGACCCGGCCCGGCAGGGTCTCAGACCCGGTTCCCTGCCTATAAATACCAGGCCCTCCCCTTCATTAACAGGTAATTAATCTTTTCCCTCTAAAAACCCTAGCTACTGTTACTCTTCAGTAACTAACTAGACCGTCGGAGGGCCTGCCACCGGGATCAACTCCGGTGTTCCTAGACCGAGTGCAGGTACACGAGACCGAGCCGAGCCTCCAGATCCGAGCCGAGCATCCGACCTCCACCTCACTCCTGCCTACTCCTGAGCCGCTCCCTCAGCCGAGGATCGGGCGTATAGCCAGTACCGCGACTTTCACTTTATAATTTGAGAGAACTCATACTTGTTGCAGTCACCCCCAAAAACAAACCACATCAGGTTGGCGTCGTCTCTTGAAAACCTTGGTACGGACCTCAGTTCGATCCCGGCCATTAACAGAATCCCTTCAATCCGAGCTCATTTGGCACCCAAGGCCAGAAAAGCTGTCACCTCTGCACGTCGCCCGGACGCTCCTCCCCAAGACGTCCCCGCCGACACTCATGGATCCAACCATCCGAGGGTCAACCTCGGATCCGGACCGGGCGCTTCTCGCTCGGTCGCAATCGACCTACGTCGGGTCATCCAGAATCGACAAGCCAGCCGAACTAGGGGAGGGGCTGCTTCCAACTCGGCCCCAAACCATCCCAGGCATCTATCCCGAGAGCGGGAGCCGGAGCTCAGTCACGCCAACCGGAGGCCGCCACCGCAATGCGACCCAGCCGGACGAGCTCCAGTCACTCGCCGTGAGTTCCAAAACTTCTGGAATGAGATCCTGGAGGCCATCTTAGGTACCCCCGTCAACGAGATACTCGACCGCTCTCACTCGCGGTTGGGCACCGGCGCGAGCGAAACTTGCAGCCTAACCCGCCTGCCAGAACATGATGAGGATGTCTTAAGACGCCTACAGGAAATGGAGAACCGCCTCGACCATTTCGGCGACGGCGACTCAAGGCCGGCTCAGGGTCATAGGCCAACCTGACCTCCTTTCTCCGCTGCAATCCCACAAGCAGAAATACCCCGGAATTCCCGACCTCCCCAGTTCGAGACCTATGACGGCGAGGGTGATCCTGCTGATCACATGGAGGGTTTCAAGACCCTCATGATAATTCACAGCGCTTCGGATTCCCTCCTATGTCGTGCCTTCCCTGCCACCCACCGGGGTTCGGCTTGGGAATGGTTCTCTAAGCTCGTTCCCGGTTCGATCTACTCGTTCGACCAACTGGAGGCCAATTTTCTGGCCCACTTTGTGACCAGCAGGAAGGCCGAGAAGACGAGCGCGTCCCTATTGGACCTCTGACAGAAAGAAAGGGAGTCACTCCGACAGTTCATCCGGAGGTTCACCACAGAGGCGAGGTCGGTCTCCTCCCTCGATGCTGGGGTCGCCTCGGCGGCGTTCCGACACAACGTCCGGCACGGCCAGCTGAAGGCGTCCCTGGCCAAGAAGCCTCCCCTCGATTCCCCATACCTACTCAATCGAGTCGAGAAGTACATCCGGACAAAGGAGGCCCTAAATCCCGAGGATGCCAAGGAGGTCCCGGGGAAGGGGAAGCGCAAGGCTGATAAGGTAGAGCACCCCAAGAAGGTTCCGAAAGACGGGACCGACATGAAGAGGGTCCCTTCGATTCCACGCTTCAAGAGGTACACGCCACTGACACAAAACTTGTCGTCCATTCTCTTAGCAATCGAAGACAAGGATCTCGTCCAGAAGCCCCCTCGACCAACCAGCAACAAGAAAAGGGAATAACGGTTCTACTGCCGTTTCCACCGGGACAACGGGCACGACACCGACTACTGCCACGCCTTGAAGGACAAAATCGAAGCCCTCATCCAACGAGGGTATCTCCGGGAATTCACTCGGGAAGACGCTCAAGACCGAAGGGACACGAGGAACTGAAGGCCCTCTCCTCCTCGCGCCCCCAAACAACATCCCGAGCGGGACCCCGAGCCTGAAGAGACCGAAGGCCAAGCCATTCTACATTGTGTCCATGGGGGGCCTATGGGAGGGGATTCTAGTACTTCCCGCAAGGCATTCATCCAAGAGGTAAATGCCGTCCGAGACCTCCCTTCCCCCAGGTCCAGCAGCTCCCTGTCTCCTTCTCAGGGGAAGACCTGGAGGGGGTCCGGCTTCCGCACTACGATGCGCTCGTCATCAGCCTCGTCATGGCGAACTACGAGGTCTGTCGGATTCTTATGGACAACGGAAGCTCGGTGAACATCTTTTTCCTGGAAGCGTTCGAGAACCTAAAACTCCCCCGGGATAAGCTGAAGCCAGTCGGGTACACCCTGCATGGGTTCTCCAGCGTCCCGGTGCTAATAGTGGGGATCATGACCTTGGATGTCACCGCCCGTGCGATCCCCCACCGACGGACTGAGTCGATGGACTTCATGGTTGTGAACGTCAAAGTAGCTTACAATGCCATCCTTGGTCGATCGGGGCTTTGCTCCCTCCAGGCTTTTCCCTCGGTCTACCACCTAAAGTTGAAGTTCCCCACTGAGTCAGGTGTCGGGGTCGTTCAGGGGAATCAAGAGGAAGTGCAAACGTGCTATATGACAGCTGTCGGAGGCAGTGTGTTTCCCCTGGACATCGTCGAACTACAACCCGAGCGGAGCCAACCAGAGCCCGAACCTGCAGACAAACTAGAAGAAGTCTCGTTCGAGACGGGAGAAAAGTCAAAGTGGTTCTGCATGAGCTGCTCCCTCGTGCCCGACCTAAAGTCCGACCTAATCGGTTGTATTTGCAGCAATGTCGACCTCTTTGCTTGGAAGCCCTCCGATATGCCCAGGATCTCCGAAGACGTGATCATGCACAGACTAAGCGTGATCCCTGGCTCGAAGCCGATCGTCCAGAAGCAACGTAAGTTTGCCCCGGAGAGGCAGCAGGCTGTAAAAGCGAAGGTAGACAAGCTCTTGTCTGCCCGGTTCATCCAGGAGGTCAGCTACCCTGAGTGGCTGGCGAACATCGTGATGGTGAGAAAGGCGAGCGGGAGCTGGAGGATCCGCATAGACTTTACCGACCTCAACAAGGTGTGCCCCAAAGATCTGTTCCCTCTCTTCAGTATCGATGCTCTGATCGACGCAACATTGGGTCACGAGCTCCTGTCCTTCATGGACGCCTTCTCAGGCTACAACCAAATCCGAATGTTCCCCCATGATAGAGCCAAGATATTCTTCGTTACCGACCAAGGTCTTTATTGCTACCGGGTTATGCTCTTCGGGCTAAAGAATGCCGATGCTACCTATCAAAGGCTCATTAACCGTGTCTTCAAGGACCAGATCGATCGCAATATGGAGGTGTACATCGACGACATGCTCGTCAAAAGCCAGCAAGGACAGGACCACGTCGCCGACCTAGAAGAAGACTTTGGCGTCCTTCGGACCCACAATATAAGGTTCAATCCGGCGAAGTCTGTGTTCGGCGTCTCCTCGGGTAAATTCTTCGGGTTCGTCGTCAGCTAGCACGGCATTGAGGCGAACCCCGAGAAGATCTAGGCCATAATAGACCCCTCCTAGAAACATCAAAGAAGTCCAATGACTCACGGGAAGACTGGCGGCCATCGGCCGTTTCCTCTCCAAGTCCAGAGAGAAGTCCCTCTCGTTCTTCAAAGCTCTGCGCAGAACCGGAGGCTTTGAATGGGGTACTCAGCAGCAGGAGGCGTTTGCCGAATTGAAAGAGTACCTCGCCAATCCTCCGCACCTTAACAAACCCAAGCCGGGCGAGCCTCTCTGGCTTTACCTGTCGGCCTCGGAAAGCGTGCTCAGTGTTGTTCTCGTTCGGGAAGAGACGGAGTCCAAAAGCCGATGTACTATGTGAGCAAAGTCTTGTTCTCGTCCGAAACCAGGTATGCGAAAATGGAGAAGGTGGCCTACGCCCTGGTCATGGCCGCGAGGAAGCTCCGCCCCTATTTTCAGGCACACTCAATTCAGGTCCTCACGAACCAGCCTCTGAATGCCGTACTCCAGAAGCCCGAAAGCTTCGGCCGACTAGTCAAGTGGTCGATCGAGCTCAGTTAATACGACATCGGCTATCAACCAAGAACAACAATCAAGGGACAGACCCTTGCCTAGTTTATCACAGAATGCACCATCTCCGAGCAACCCGAAAGTGGGGAGGCCGACCAGATGTGGGAAGTTTAAGTCGACGGCTCTTCCTGCGAAGCGGGGAGTGTTGCAGGCATCATTTTGAGAGGACCTGACAACTTCCTTCTCCAATATTCCCTCCGCCTCAACATTCCAGCCTCTAACAACGACGCTGAATATGAAGCTATGATTGTCGGGCTCACCCTGGCCCACCAGGCAGGCGCCAGATAGATCAGGGCTTTTAGCAACTCTCAGCTCGTAGTCAATCAGATCACCAGAGAGTATGAGGCCCGTGACGATCGGATGATCCGGTACTTGGCCGTGGTCCAGTGGCTCTTGGCATCCTTTGACGAGTCTGCAGTCTTAAGGATCCCAAGAGAGCAAAACACCCAGGCCGATGCCCTATCAAAGTTAGCTTCCTCGTCCTTCGAAGGTCTCGACCGCACCGTTCTAATCGAAGTAGTCCTAAAGCCGAGTATCGACCTCCCCGAGACCCTCTGTATATACAACGGAGCTCAGCCTGATGATTGGACCACTCCCATCCGAAAGTTTCTAGTCAAAGGAGAGCTCCCCGAAAACCGAGTCGAGGCAAGGCGGATCAGGGTCTGCTCAGTGAGGTTCGCCATGATCTGCAAAACCCTCTTCAAACGCTCATACACCACAACAGACAGAAGACCCTACCTCCGCTACCTAACTCCCGACGAAGCCAAGTACGCTCTCAAGGAGCTCCACAAAGAAATTGGCGGGTGCCATATGGGGAGCCGATCGCTTGCCTGAAAGGCTCTGAACTACGGGTATTACTGGCCCACGATGCTTCAAGATGCCCTGGCCCTGGTCAAAAAGTGTGGCCCTTGTCAAAGATTCTCCTCGGTGAGAAGGGTTCCCCAAACAAACCTCCGCTCTCTGGCCAGTCTGACCTCCTTTGCTATGTGGGGGATGAACCTGGTAGGCCCATTTTCGAAGGCAAAGGGCCAAAGGAAGTTTCTGATAGTAGCAATCGACTACTTCACAAAGTGGATCGAGGCTGAGCCCCTGGCCACGATCACCAAGCAGTAGACCCAGTAATTCTTCTAGAAGCACATCGTCTGCCAGTTCGGAATTTCGCACATACTCATCACAGATAATAGGACTCAGTTCGCAGGTAAGAATTTCTGAAAGTTCTGCGAGGATCTCAGGATCTAGCAATGCTTCTCTTCGGTATGCCACCCGCAGTCGAACGGTCAGGCTGAGAACGCGAATAGCCAGATCCTTGACAGTCTCAAGAAATGACTTGATAATTCTTCCAAGGGGTTATGGGTCGACGAGTTACCGAGCGTTCTCTGGGCCCATCGAACGACGAAGAGAATCTCCACGGGAGAGTTACCATTCAATCTGACTTACGGCGCGGAGGCAGTAATTCCCCTCGAGATCGGGCTCCCTTCGCCCCGAATCATGGCCTTTGATGAAGCAAGCAACTCGGCACAGCTACGTACCGATCTGGACCTCATAGACGAGGTCAGGGAAAAATCTGCCATCAGAAGGAACACATACCAGCAGAGGATCGAGAGGTTCTACAACAAAAGGGTGCATCCCTTCGACATCAAGCTAGGGGACCTCGTCCTCCGAAAACTGGCGGTATCTAACCCCGGCCAAAAGAGGAAGCTGGCTCCAAACTGGGAAGGCCCATACAAAGTTTCTGAGGTTGTACGCCCGGGCACGTACCGCCTCACCGACTCGGAGGGAAAGGCTGTCAAGAGACCCTGGAATGCAGAGCACCTTATCAAATTCCTCAAAAGGAAGGATTAGCCTTTGCAGATACCCCTATGTAAATTATAAGATGTAATCGGCACGCCGTGCCTTGTTTTGTAAAGATAATATGATATAATCGTGCCAGCTCTTTTAAAACAAGCCTCGTGCCAGCTTTCTTAAAACAAGTTTCGGGCTCGGCATTCGGATCGAACCGCGAGCCACAAAAAGCTTCTCTTACAAGCTTGGGGCTCGGCGATCGGATGGAACCGCGACCCATAAAAAGCTTCTTTTACAAGCTTGGGGCTCGGTGCTCGGATAGAACCGCGAGCCACAAAAAGTCACTCCTAAGGTATGGGGGCTCGGCATCGACCTCGAGCAAGGTCTGGGCTTCTTCAAGCACTGCGACCTATGCGCTCGGCGATGACCTCCAGCTACACTCGTACTATCTACCCAAGAACATGTATGGGGGCTCGGCATCGACCTCGAGCAAGGCCTTTGTAACGCCCCTAAAAAAAAAATTTTTGACTCCAAACTCGATTCTTTCAATTTCTATATCACTTTAAACATAAACTAAGAAAGTTATATTTCAGGGAAAATTTTGGCAGAGTCTCCCCTGTAAATTTTGCCCCGAAACACAAAAAGCTTACGGAATTCTGCTCAAAATTCCGTAGTTCACAAAATACACAATAATTTCATGGGCTCCCCAGGCCAAAATGAGCAGATACACACAGGCAATATAATATAATGCTCTGGGGGCCAAACTCATAACGGAATATCAAATATGAAATAAAAACCATAAATTCCTTTGGAAACGAGGTAAAGTTTTTAGAAAAATCTTTGTAAAATCTACCACAGAGCCCAGTACACCACAACAAGATGGGTACGGGTCACAACCACCACATGCTACTCTATACTATACTCACCATCACCATTTACATGCATATACATCCACAGTACAATTTAAATCATAAATTCAACAATTCATAAAGCAAATTAATACAAAATTTTAAATTGAAAACTTCACCCTACCATCTGCGCCTCACCTCTGCACTGATGAGAACCTGCAACAGTAGGGGATCTAGGGTCGTCCTCGGACTCCCCTGACCCCCCAAACACTAAGGGGTCAGCCATTTCTGGTGTGAGTATAATTTACTAAAATCAAAAATAAATTAAATAATGAAAAGAAAATAATCTTAAACTTACGAATATCCAAATAAAAATATTCAACCTGAAATTCGCACATAACTCGTCATACATACGGATCTATATCAAAGTATTCTGCAAACCTGTATCCATCTGTATAAATCCATAATTTCACTATATGCATCATACCAACATCTAACGGTGTATATATATGAGTATATATACATACAACTCCTTCTGTTCACACTCAATTACATAGCAACATATTAATTCATACTCCATTACTTTTCATTTTGAAATCTCCAATGCTAATACTCTATCTTTTCACAATTTCCATCACCTCATCCTTTCTTTATTTACAAAATAGTCACATAAGGTCACTACCTCTTTTTCTTCATACTATTCATTTTCATCGTATATCCTCAATTGCATTCATTTTAATCGCATAACCTTTCCCATGCTTAGTCTCCTAATAACATATCCACCCCACGTATTATCACATTATTCAGTCTCCTAATACCACATTGGTTCAATCTATGACAACAGGTTCATCCCATTTCGAGATATCACACTTAACCATAATTTACAGCACATCACGTAACATATTAACTCTTATTCCCATTATAATTTACTCTTTACTTTCTTTTCATTCCAATGTCATCATATAGCTTATTTTCACCCTCATCTTACGAATTACTTTACTTTTATTTCCAACTCACAATACAACTAGCATATCAACTCATTCATTCATCCTGAAAATTGTACCTAGGCAGGTAGTTCCCACTATTTCCTCCGAAATAGCAGGCGGGTAGTTCCTAGTCACAATTTCAAGGCACACCAACTTATAACACAGCATACTTTCTTTATAACCATTTTCATTACCAACCTCATAATACAGGTATTGATCTTATTGTATTATATCACGTATCACCTCATGAACATGTGCATTTCTTCTCATAACATCACATTAATTCATGTCTTACAACACAAACATAACGCCTCAGTGCACATAACAATTTGCTTACATTTCATCACAGCATTATCATATCACTTATAACACAAAATGCCATTAACTTCACTTTCATTCGCATCACAATATACTCCATATCCCAAACATGGTTTGAGCAATCACATATCACACCCCAAAGCCGATAGCTTGGATAATACTCACCGCACCCCAAACACATAGTCTGGGTAATATCACATCACATCTCAAACCAAATGCCTATATATACATATATATCTCCCGTAGTATATTCACATCTCCCATACTATAAATAGTCTCCGTAATATATCATATCATCAATATCTTTATATACATATACATTCTTTCAATACACATATACACCTTTATATTTTCTCCTTTTCAGTGCCCCCACACAACTGACCTCCTCGTACAACACAGGGATCTCTGTGCCTCCTATCCCGTACATTTCAATCCCGATAACCCACCACATCACCCAGATCAGGTGTCCTAAGCATCTACCATTTGTGGGCTGGATTGAAAATACAGTTGCGTGCTTGTCCAACCAAGACTAAAGCCAAAAGGCTAGTCAAAAACAAAATATAACATGCGGATCGATGCTCACACAGAGTCTTACACGTCCGAGGCTACGTCTTCCTCCTGACCCTATACCAGCGAGGGAAACTCCTGATCCCCAAATAAATTTGGGGCAATATATAACTCCTGATCCCCAAATATAAAATTTGGGGCAATATAAATATAACACCTGTTCCCGGGTGTATCCCGGGCCTGTGGGGTCTAGCACAAACCCCGGGAGATTGTGCGGCACTGCAATATTTAATTCTCCTTTATATACATATACATATCTCCTTTATTATACACTTCTTCACAATATAACTCATGTTCCCCAAATATAAAATTTGGGGCAATATAAATATATATATAACTCCTGTTCCCCAAATATAATTTTGGGGCAATATATAACTCCTTTATAATAAATATATCTCCATATATATATATATATATCTCCTTTATAATATAACTCCACAAATAAATATATCTCCTTTATTATATTTCTCCATATACATGTATCTCCTCTTTTATAATATAACTCCACAAACAAATATATATCCTTTATTATACACTCCTTTATAATAACTCCTTTATAAAATATCTCCATATATATATTCATTTATAATATATCTCCTTTATAATAAAACTCCATATACATAAATATATCTCCTGCATAACATAACTCCTTTATTATATAATTTCGCCGTTATAACATAACATGAAAGTATATACTCCATTAAATTCATAAGCATAAACAAGCCATTAATCTCACTGATATCATATAAAATTATCATTTACCACCCACACGTCACACACACACCATACCCATTTCGCATCACAATATCACATAAAATTTCCAATTTATCACCCGCATACACACCTACTCCATATCATCATTTCATCAGGTTATCACATCACATTGTCATAACATATTTTACATTTCATATATATCTACACACACCATACTTTTCATCATATCACATTAGTCATGAGATCGCACGTCACACATACACATACATCCACATACAAATATCTGATCATTACGCCCCGTATCATAGAGATATCTATCTACAACCATCAACACACTCTCATACATATATACTAATTTCTTGCACCTCATAATTTACTCTGTATCATACTTATGTACTTTTCTATATTCAATCTACTTCACGCATCACACCAATCCATATTTTAAAATTTTCATAGCACATTATGCATATAAAATAAAAGATCATACTCACATAGCATCCCGCGAAGACTCGAAGCACCCTGCCACGCATCCGAAATCGCTAACATCACCTATTATCAAGTTTCCACACAATTAAGGCTCAATTCATCCAAATCAACCACAGAAAAATAATAACACTAATCTTAATATCACACAGACGTTTTATTGAACATCTGGGATACGCACGTGCAGTGCACGTATGAGACAAATTCCTACGGGGGTTTTTATCCCCTAAACAATAACTAGACTCACCCCCAAAATATCTTAATAACTCAACTATATTTTCCATTACTATCCAAGAAATAATTCATCCCTATATAATTCTCTTTTACAAACCCAAAACCCTAAATTTTTTGCAACTTGCAAAACCCCCAATAATTTGCTAATCTCTCATCTCTACAATGTCCAACACCTCCTAATCTCCCTACCATAACCATTCTACTCAAAATAAATTAACCACACAAAATTTTATACAAAAATAAAATCTAGGGTTTACCTTTTCGAAACCCTTTCGAAAAACGGACTCCGCCACGACGTAGAGGACCCTTCTATTAGTCTATCCCCTAATTTAATTTGGAATTGATGAAGGATTGGAGGGGATTTGAGGTGGAGAGAGAGAGACCGAATGGGTCTCGGTGGCTCCAGGTTCGATCGGGAAAGAAAAGAAAACGGAAAAGAGAGGAGAAGGGAAAGGGAGTTAGGGGTTTTTAGAAAATATTTAATAATATAAATATATTTTATAAAGAGATATTTACAAATAAGCCCCCAAATCTCCAAAATATTTCAAATAAATCCCAACTCTTTCTTTAATAATACAAACAATACAAAAATACATCAAAATTATCTCATATTAATCCACCAAAATTATAAAATAAAAATAAACCATATCTTTTCATATAAATCTCAACTCTGAGCTCTCAACTCTGAGTTCTAAAATCTCAATAATACCAATCGAACACGAATTCAAACACCAATATCAATATTTAAAATAGCTACACTCGTGCTATCTACCAAGAACATGTATAGGGGTTCGGCACCGACCTCGAGCAAAGCCTTGGATTCTTCAAGCCATGTGACCTTTACGTTCAGCGATGACCTCCAGCCACACTCATAACAGCTTCTCTAAGGTATGGGGGCTAGGCTTCGACCTCGAGCAGGGCCTGGACTTCTTCACGCACCGTGACCTATGCACTCGGCAATGACCTCCAGCTACATTCATACTATCTACCCGAGAATATGTATGGGGGCTCGGCACCGACATCGAGCAAGGCCTTGTCTTCTTCAAGCCATGCGATCTTTACGCTCGGCGATGACCTCCAGCCACGGTCATAACAGCCTTTCTAAGGTATGGGAGCTCGGCATCGACCTCAATCAGGGCCTGGGCTTCTTCAAGCACTGCGACCTATGCGCTCGACAATAACCTCCAGCTACACTCGTACTATCTACCCGAGAAAATATATGGGGGCTCAGCACCGACCTCGAGCAAGGCCTTGGCTTCTTCAAGCCATGCGATCTTTATGATCGGTGATGACCTCCAGCCACACTCATAACAGCTTCTGTAAGGTATGGGAGCTCGGCATCGACCTCGAACAGGGCCTGGGCTTCTTCTAGCACTGCAACCTATGCACTCGGCGATGACCTTCAGCTACACTCGTACTATCTACCCAAGAACAGGTATGGGGGCTCGGCATTGACCTCGAATAGGGCCTAGGCTTTTTCAAGCACTGCGACTTATGCGCTCGACGATGACCTCCAGCTGTACTCGTATTATCTACCCGAGAACATGTATGAGGGCTCGACACCAACCTTGAGAAAGGCCTTGGCTTCTTCAACTTATGCGATCTTTACGCTCAGCGATGACCTCCAGCCACACTCATAACAGCTTCTCTAAGGTATGAGGGCTCGGCATCGACCTCGAGCAGGGCTTGGGCTTCTTCAAGCACTGTGACCTATGCACTCGGCGATGACCTCCAGCTACACTCGTACAATCTATCCTAGAATGGGTATGGGGGCTCGGCATCGACCTCGAGCAAGGCCCTGGTTTTTTCAAGCCATGTAACCTTTACGCTCGGCGATGACCTTCGGCCCCACCCAACCCAAAAGTTTTCATTAAAGACTTAGGGCGCTCGGCTTTGGCAAACGCCCGGAGCCCCGGACTGTTGATTAACCCACCTCTCACCCGCGGACAACTCGGGGTTAACGACCCTCAGAGCCGAAACCCCAAATTGTCCGAGGGCAGAATGGGAGCCACCAACCCAGGACTCTCGCCCAAAAAACTCCTCGAGCCCCCTAGACCTTGGTCGGCACACATCTCACCCGCTAGCAACTCCGGGTAAACTATCCTCAGAGCTTTCTACCCAAAAATGCTACAGGATAGCAGGACAGCCACCGATCTGGGACTATCGACCAAAAATTCCAACTTGTGGGTGCCTGCCTTAGGCAGGCACTCGAATCTCACCTCTGGGTCGACCCACCTCTCACCCACCGACAGCTCGGGGTAAACGACCCTCGGAGCCAAAATCCCAATTGCCAGCGAGGGGCAGATAAGTCATCGGAATTTCTTGGTGAAAAAAGTGATGAGGTGGTGAGGACTATATAGCCCCCCGGAGAGGCGCATTTATGACATCAGGAAATTCAAACGGCAGAAGATGAAGCATCTCCATTAATTTTTATCGGAAGACGAAATGTCCCTTATTAAATGCTACCTGCGAGGAGTAGCGGTTCAGCTCCCGAGCGTAGCCCCGACCTCATCGGCGACCTCAAGCAAAGCCATACTCAGCAAGGGTCTCAAGCTACGCCCCTACCGGTCTCGCTTAACTAATTATCAAAGTAAAGAAATTGAAGTTTTATTACTCATTGAGCGCTAGAAATGGCCACACAATACAATAAAGATTTTACAAATTGCTCACCGCTCGGCTTAAAACTCAAACTCGGTGCTTCCCACGGAATCCTCCGCGTGCTCCACCAGTCCGGCTAGCGAGGACACCTGGCAACAGAGCTCTGCGCGTCGGTGGCCTGACCGTTTCCAGGTAAAAAGTCGGAGAAGGTCCCAATACGGAATTGCTCGCCTCCTCGAGCGGACCGGTGCCTAGCATGAGCTTCAGCCTACTAATCTCCAACTCCTTCTCTACAACAACCTCACGAAGAAATAACTCCGAAGCCGGTCGCCCGATGGAGGCATCCGAGATTGACCTGTTCGTCTCAACTACCCGCCAGTCCCGGTCGGCTATGGCCTTCTTCAGGCGAGCAGCCTCTAAGCCGAAGCTCTTTAGACTTGTTCATAAAATAATTCAACGCGGCCTCTCGATCCCGAGCCTGCTTACGATGGCGAGCCAGGACACTCTCCGTGGACCCCAGCTCAGCTCGGAGCTAAGAGACCTCGGCAGAACCAAGGTCGGCGCCGAGGGCCTCATGCGTCTATCAAGAAGACGGGAAAAACAACAAGTCACAAAGGAGGCAAAAAAGCACAAGTCATAAAGCATCGGCCAAAAATCTTCTTTTATAAATTCAAAAAAAAATTGTATTACAAAAGGCGGTGGCTAGTCCGCATAAGGAAAATACAAAATCAAAAGAAAGAAAATTCTAAACTGTGTTTGAGGGGGGGACGGCACCTCTTCGTCAGCAGGGTCGCCCCCAACCTCCTTTTGGTGAGGGTCCCCCATCTCCTCCTCGCCACCGGGCGTGAGCGGATGGTTTGGTTGCCAGTTGTAGTGGAGGTGGTCGACCCGAACGTCCGGGTAGACCTGCTGGAAGTGCTCCTTCGCCTTGGCGTAGGCCTTGTCCTGGGCCAGGATCAAAGTATCCGCCATAGTGATCTCCATCTCTACCATGGCGATCTGTGCCTTCTCAACCTCCACCTAGGCCTTGGATCGGAAGTGCGTCAGCTCGTTCGTATGATGGTCTTGCAGCGAGGCCATCTGAGCTTGCATAACTGCCTCGGCACTCCGAGCCTCTTTCAGCTCGTCCTGCAGTTTAGTAACCCCGTGGAAGTACTTCTCCGCATTCCTCCTCTCGACGAGGACCTCCTTCTCCAAGCACTTGTGAAAGTACTGCTCGTGAAGCACTGCCTGGCCGAGGAAGAATAAGTTAGAAGAAATCCTAAATTCTACGCTTAAAGCAAATTCCAAACACTTACCGAGAGCTGTGCCTGATCCCACCTCATGAAGATCGTCTCGGATGTCTCCGTTGCCAGAGCCATCCGATCTCGCTCTGTGGCGAGATGCTTCATCACCTCCATGGCCATCGGACCTTCGAGCAGGGTATCTCCTGCCTTGACCCCCAATCCGGGGCGTGCAGCCTCAGGCCCTGCTGCCCCACCATCTGCTCGGCGTTGGGGCGGGGTGGAGGGAGCCTCTGCTCCGAGACCTTGGCCCCTCTTCTGCTACCGGAGCTCGCCCCCGGTTCCTTCAACAACCTCGGTGTGTGGTGGTGCTTCTTCGCCTTCTTCGGGGATGGCTTCTTCTCCTTGTCCGCCCTCCTTTTGGCGACTAGGGCCAACAAAGCCTGCCGGTCGTTGAGCTACTTGGCAGACATCTCTGCAAAAGGGAAGAAAAAGAAATAAATGTTAACACGAAGTCAGGAAAATAAACAAATTCAGAACAAAACATACTAGGGTCGGTTGGGCTCAGTCCGGCTCGGGCCAGGTGCAGCTTCGTCACTCGCGGCCACCCTATACTATGCCCTCCAACAATCTTCTCCACCTTTGCCCACTCTTTCTACATCAACTAACTGCGCTTAGGGGGCTTGCAGTTCGGCTTTCCGAAGTTCCAAAGGGTTGGAATCTTCTAAGGCTTCTCGCTCCAGACTATGAAATACTTCTCCTTCCATCCTTTGATGGAGTCTGGATGGCCGTGCATCACCTTCTTGTGAGGTCGCGGCGAGAGGTAAAAGATCCCCTCTGCATCGCCGAGCGAGCTCATCCCTAGGATGGCACGAAAATACATAAGTTTCGGCTTGATCCCCTTCTCCTAGCACTTCAGAATGAAGCAAACCAGGTGTTTCCACGGCTTGGGACTGTACTGCATCGGACTCAACTCCGCCCACTTCAAAACCCTCATGATGAAAGGGTGCAGCGACAGCCTCAACCCCGAAATAAAGGCGTCCTTGGGAAATATATAGTAGCTCGACTCCAGAGCTGTGGTCGGACGAATTCCAGGGTTCGGCATAAGAAGATCGAATTCCTTCGGGATGAAGTAGACCGCCCTCAGGATATTCAGATAGTCCTCCCTTAAGACGCACTGGATGTTGTCCATCTTAATCATAGGCTTACCCTCATCCCGCAGCAAGGAGGTGAACGCAACAAGGCCCTCCACGTCGTCAGGGTACATCCTGATCAACCCCGGGTTTCTATGGGACACAGGAGGAAACTCGAACCCCATTCTAGGACTATATTTTTCTGGCATGGATGGGCTATGAGGATGAATCCACTTCCTCTTCCTCCTACGAGGGCGAAGCTTCTTCTCCGGAGATGGGGTCGCTAATGGAGGCAAAGGCGGAAGATCATCCTCCTCATCGGTTGCCTCCCCCACGGTTCCTCCTTCCTCTTCACCCCGACCATCGCCTCCCTTGGTCCCCTGTTCGGGCTCCTCCTGGTCGTCCTCCAAACCAAACTCTTTCCCCTCAGGGTCTTCTTCCTCATGCTCCCCCTCCTCAACAACCCCCTCTCACTTAGGGTCTCCTTCTTCGTGCCCACCCTCCTCCACAGGCTCCTTACCTGGCCTACGGGATCGTAAAGGTTGCACGACAGAAACTACATCCCTCTCACCATCCGATCCTAAGTCTGACTGAACCTACTGCTTGATTCCAAGGTCACCCAGAGACCAAGATGTCGATGCTGACTCACCTTCCTCCTCAGAACGACCTGAAGAGCTTGCTTCGGAGCCAGACTGAGCACGCGACATTACGAATCAAAAATACTAACCTGGAAGTATCGAGCTATGGGAAGATCACCAGAAAAAGTTCGTCCATGGTTATTGGAGAAATTCCTGTTCTTAAGAGAAAAAACAAAAAGTGTGGAAATGAACGGGGGGGGAAGATTTATAACAGAGGAAGAGACTCCTCAATTTTTTCGAAAAAGATCTAACCGTTGGATCTTGATCAAGATCCAACGGCCACTAGGATCTGAATTGCTTCGATTCTCACGCCTGTGACGTCAGCCTGGGACACAAAATTACCTCTTTACCCCCAGCCCTTTTAGTCGGTACGATGGCTCGGAACGCATGGCCAACTGGAGCTCAGTGCTCGGATGGCACCGCGAACGACAAAAACTTCCTCAACAAGTTTAAGGCTCGGCGCTCGGATGACACCGCGAGGCACAAAAACTTCCTCAACAAGTTTGAAGCTCGGTGCTCAGATGGCACCACGAGCCACAAAAACTTCCTCAACAAGTTTAAAGCTCGGCGCTCGGATGGCACCGCGAGCCACAAAACGTCCTCAACAAGTTTGAAGTTCGGCGCTCGGATGGCACCGTGAGCAACAAAAACTTTCTCAACAAATTTGAAGCTCGGCGCTCGGATGACACCGCGAGCCACAAAAACTTCCTCAACAAGTTTGAGGCTCGGCGCTCGGATGACACCGCGAGCCACAAAAACTTCCTCAACAAGTTTGAAGCTCGGCATTTGGATGACACTGCGAGCCACAAAAATTTCCTCAAAAAGTTTGAAGCTCGACGCTCGGATGGCACCGCGAGCCACAAAACTTTCTCAACAAGTTTGAAGCTCGGCGCTCGAATGACACTGCGAGCCACAAAAACTTCTTCAACAAGTTTGAAGCTCGGTGTTCGGATGGCACTGCGAGCCTTAAAAACTTCCTCAACAATTTTGAGGCTCGGCGTTCGGATGGCACTGCGAGGCACAAAAACTTCCTTAACAAGTTTGAAGCTTGGCACTCGGATGGCATCGCGAGCCACAAAAACTTTCTCAACAAGTTTGAAGCTCGGCGCTCGGATGGCACAGCGAGCCACAAAAACTTCCTCAACAAGTTTGAGGCTCGGCGCCCGAATGGCACCGCGAGCCACAAAAACTTTTCCAACAAGTAAGGGGGCTCGTCTACCGACCCCCGATGCTCGGATAAGCACGCTTCTACTCCTTAGATCTCAACGTCCCCTTGATTTTTCAACAAGTATGGGGGCTCATCTATCGACCCTCGACGCTCGGATAAGCGAGCTCCTACTCCTCAGATCTCAATGTCCCCTTGCTTTTCCAACAAGTAAGGGGCTCGTCTCCCGACCCTCGATGCTCGGCTAAGCGAGCTCTTACTCCTCAGATGTCGACGTCCTCTTGCTTTTCCAACAAATGAGGGGGCTCGTCTACCAACCCTCGATGCTCGGATAAGCGAGCTTCTACTCCTCAGATATCAACGTCCCCTTGCTTTTCCAACAAGTAAGGGGGCTCGTCTACCGACCCTCGTTGCTCGGATAACCGAGCTTTTACCCCTTAGATCTCGACATCCCCTTGTTTTTCCAACAAGTAAAGGGGCTCATCTACCGACCCTCGACGCTCGGCAAAATGGGCTCCTGCTCTTCAACACTCGATGTCCCTCACAACTCCAAGAGGGGATCCCCTTCATCCTACCCCGCTGGCCTCTCCAGGAAGATACGGACCTCATTCTTCGCCATACACACCACTCTCTTCTTCTTACAGAGGCAAAATCACTCCTACATGGCTGAGTTATCCAGCCCTCCAGGAGTGGGGGCTCCTAATATGGGTCAGATGACGTGGTGATGTGGCCCCATCTGGGCCACTGGATCCCCTCAGAAATAGCACTTTCTTGATCATCAGGTCTACACAGGGTCAAACGGGCTTCTGTCCCATAAGGGTGAAGCAATTGACATGTTTAGATATTATGTAGCTGAAGTGAAAAATCAATTTGAAAGAAATATTAAGAGATTTCGTAGTGATAGAGTTACTGAATATGATTCCAATGAATTCAAATAATTATATGCATCATTAGGAATTATTCATGAGACCACTGCACCTTATTTACCTGAATCTAATGGAAAAGCCGAAAGAAAGAATAGAACTCTTACTGAACTGGTAGTTGTTTCTCTTATTAGTTCAGGTGCACCCAAATCTTTATGGGTGAAGCTCTTTTATCTGTTTGCCATATTTTAAATAGAATTTCGCATCTACCTTCTGATACATCACCATGTGAATTATGGAGAAACAGAAAACCTAATATTGATTATTTTAGAGTTTGGGGTTGTTTAGCATATGTTAGAAAAACTGATCCTAAATGAATCAAACTTGCATGTATAGCATATGAATGTGTTTTTATTGATTATGCAGATAACAGTAAGGCTTCAAGATTTCTAAACTTGAATAATAATGTGATTATTTGATCTTTAGATGTTGATTTTTATGAGGATAAATTTCCTTACTTATTGAGGAACAGTGGGGGTAATAGTGGGGGTTCACAACTCTCTACTTCTTCTAGTGTACCTCAAGCTGATATGCCTCTTAATGTTGATCCTCATAATATAGATTATGAACCTCGTAGAAGTAAACATGCTAGAACTGCTAAAGCTTTCGCAATGATTGTGTTTTATATGCTTTAGAATCTGACCCTAGTTCTATCAAAGAGGCCTTAACTTCACCTGATACCGATTTGTGGCAAGAAGCCATAAATGACGAGATGGATTCACTAATCTCTAATGGTACTTGGGAGTTAGTGGACTTACCTCATGGCAGTCGTTCTATAGGGTGCAAATGGATTCTTAAGAGGAAACTAAAACCAGATGGTGCTATTGAAAAGTTTAAAGCTATATTAGTAGCTAAAGTATATGTACACCATAGCAGATTAGGCCAATAAAGCCTACTACCTGTAACACCCTACATTTTTATTTAATTAAAAAATATATTTTTCAATTTTTGCACGTATGGTGCACGTGTTAATTTTTCTATCTCTGTTTTCTTACTCTCATTTACTATTTTAGCATGCAAATCTTTATTTAGTCTTTTATTAAACCCATGGACCTAAAGAGAGATTCTAGCCCATTAGGAAAGCCCACTAGAATAATTAATTAAATTGATTAAAAAGAAAGCCCATTAGACAAGCCCATTAATTAAATCCTATTTTAAAGTTGTGCATGGACTCACACATAACATGTAACAACTTTTAATACACATTTTGGAACTATAGGAATTGTATTAAATATTGTGTATGTGTGTGCACTTGTGCACAACACGTGCACGTGTGGAGGTGAGGAGACTAGGGGTTGGCCGGTTTTCACATGAAGGGTTGGGGGTTTGATTTTTGAAGAGGTGGAGACATGAAGAGTTGGGAGTTATGGGAGTTAGGATTATGAAGAGATGGAGAGTTAAGTGAGTAATTTATTAGGTGGAGAATTATGTAATTTGAACCCTCACTTTGTCCTATAAATACACCCAAATTTCCTTCTCATTTCACACCTAAACTAAACAAAATAAAGAGAGGAAAAGAAATAGAGAAAGAGAGTACCATTGTGCATTTGAGAGCTCTTGCTAGGAGGAGAAGGACAAAGAGGTGCTAGTTGGAGCTAGGAGCTAGAAGTTATCTCTTCATCTTGGTTATTCCATTCTTCACAAAAGGTGGGTGATCTCTTTCTTTCTAATGTAGAGAATGCATGCTAAAAGTTATAAATGAGTAGTTTAGATTAGATTTGATGTGAAATATGTAGACATAATTCATGCTAATGTAGTATGTCATCTTGTTGTGATTAAGTAAATAATTGCCACATGATAATTAGAAAGGGAAATATTAACAAAAGAAATAATGCTATGAACCATACAAATATGTTTGTAAATTTGTACATGTCGAATATATAATTTGTATGAAAATTTGTAGAAGTAATGTTATATTAAATATATGCCTTGATGCCATGATAATTAGAAAGAAGAAAGAAAGAAAAATAAATTTAATTGTTGCCGTGAAATGTGTTGACTTATGTATATTGCCATGTTATATTGAAAATATAATTTTTTGCATAAAAGAGTTTTTTTTTGAGATCCTCATGATTGAGAGGCATGTTTGAGTTTTATTACAAAATTTTAATTAGTATAATTGATTACATAAACTAGTTTTAATGAATATAATTCTTAAATTCGAGTTTTGAGAAAATGTAAATTTGTATGAAAAGAAAAACTAATTGAAAATAAAGATATATATTTTAAAGTAAATTTGAAATTTGTTGGCTACTGTTTTAAAATTAAACTCAGTCAAAGAAAAGCTTATTTCAGTATCCTAAAAGATTGGATCATTTGAATAAACGAGTTTTGCGAAAAGGAGTCAATTTCAGAACAGTATGAACAAAATTATATTAATACAACTCCTAATCAATAGTCACACTTGGACTTACTGGTTAGCCAGTGCACCACAGAGCACTACTGTACTTGTAAGAGATCTTGGGTTCGAAACTTGATGGTCACATTTTATTTTTGTTTCACTTAATTATAATCTGAACCCGTACTTTGAGTATAAGGGGATTTTGTTGTGTTTTATGACACAAAGTCCAAACGGACTCAATGGCTAGCATGACTGGCTTTGGACGCTTACTGTTGGTCTCGGCTGATCATGGGTTCGAAACCCAAAAGCCAACTTTTGATTTTTTTTGTGGTTTTTAATATATTTTTGGGATTTTCTAATGTGAATAAGGTTGACAATAAATACTATTATTCTTAGAAAATAAAATAGAAATTATTAGAGATAGTTATAAAATTTTCTTGTATACTTTGAGAAAGTAAAAATGGGGAATTGAGTTAGTAAATGTGTTTTTGACTCCAAAATTATTATTTGAGTACATGACCCTTATTTTTGAAAAGAAGAGAAAAATATGTAACAAGTTATGAAATTCTCTTGATGTAAACAAACACTTATGCTAAGCGAGAAATACTTGATGTGAATTAAGATATGAATTGCTTAAATTGCTAATGAAATTTATAGTGATGAATCTTTTGTTCATGAAAGGAATTGTTGTTCTATTTTGAGTTGTAAAAGAATAAGTGAATCATGAATAAGTGCTAAAATAAGACATTGATCTACTTATGACTAAGTTGAAGATAAGAATACTTTGAGTTAAGACGTGATTATTGAAGGGAATGAGTACCCATGGAGTCTTGTACATGAAAGGTTGTGATTTAGAGTTAGTAAGACCTCGGGTACCGGCACTGTTGAAATAAAAAGAATTGGGTTATATTTTGAGATTTGCCATGGAGCGATCTCGGTATTTGTGATCCAGTAAGGGGTAAGACTAACTCTAGGTATGATAATTGATTCATGTCTTGAACTTAAGAACTAGGCACTAAGAGAAGATGTAGTAAAACCTAGCCAAACGTAAGTGGGGCACTCTATATAGTCGGGCGGTGGATTTGCTGCGCGGTTCACCGGGACTATAGACCCAGTTGGGCAGTGTACTCTGGGATTGTGGTTGCCTCGTGGGAGACGGGCTTTTATTTTAAATCTGGGATTATGCGTAGTCGGGCGGATAGTTTGCCGTACTCCAAAGTATATACGTATACCGGGACTAGAAGTTCGCACGACGAGGAGTCTGTACAACAGTCGGGTGGGGAATTTACTGCGACGGTTCTCCGGGACTGGGATCCATACTCGTGGAACGTCTCAACTTTGTTTTATTACTTGGTAGTTTGTCATGGCGAGGGATCAAACCCTTTATTATGGAGTACGTAAGTGCATGCCCTCGGACCTATGTAGAATGGGATGCATAGAATCCGAACAAGTATGCATTAGTGTTATCTTAGTATAAAATATCTACATTAGGCATTAAGGCATCGCATATACTTACCTGTTTAGTGTAGTCACATTTAACACTTTATTTGCATTCAAAAATTGTGGTTTGTTAAACTATTGAGATCGTTATATGTACGGCATGAAAAGGATGGCCGAGTATAACATTTTTGTCAGTTGTAAGTAACTGACGTGCCCACAGCTTATTATGCAGGAATTGGATTTCCCATGAAGAAGTAAAGTTGATATGACACTGTTACATGTTAAAGATGTTGCAAGTTGTATATTATTTTCATTGTTGTAATTCATTTTATTTTTCGCTGTGTACAAAATTGTAAAGAACTCTGATGTATGATGAAAAGTTTAAATTTTCTTGTAAAATTGTACGAAGTGAAGTGTAAAGATCCCGTGGAATCTCGAATTCGGTCTTATTTAGAATTCAGGGCGTTACACTACCAGAGTAGTTGTTGTGTTTTGATTTGCACTAGTTTCTTTGTGGTTTTATTCTTTTCATTATGAAGATTGGTAGTTGGAATGCAGAGAGCTGGGATGCCCGAATAAATGTGCACTAGTAAAGGATGAAATTAGGAGTATAGGAGTTTTAGTTATTTGCCTTCAAGAGTCCAAGTTTTCATCTTCTTCGGATAAGAAGTTAACATAGATTGGGGGTCAATTATTACCAAGTAGGTTTATCTGGAATCTATTGAGACTTGTGGGGGGTTATGATTGGGTGGAATGACAACTTTCTGGAATGTATCTATTCAGCAATTGACATATTTTCGGTATGTGTTACTTTTAAGGAGAAAAAATCAGGGTTGGAATGGCCAATTACATCGGTGTATGCCCCTTTTGAATAGGATGATATAGAGCTTTGCTTCTATGAAATTAGCCAGAGAAGGGCTGCTCTTTGCCCCAGGTGGGTGCTATGTGGAGATTTTAATGTCACTATCTCAAATGGGGAGAGAAGAGGGGCAAGAGGTTCGCACAGAGATATGCATGCATTCAGAGACTTTATCGACTCCCTCGCACTGATTGATATGCCTTTTACAGGTACGGAGTCACTTGGTCAAATATTAGACAATCCTCTTCTATGGCAAGACCGGACAGATTTCTCATATCGCAAGAATGGGATACTCACTTCCCGCGCTCCATACAAACCTCTCTCCCATGAATAACATCTGGCCACTGCCTCATTGTCCTAGATACTCAAGCAACAAACAAGATACCTCACTATTTCAAGTTTGAAAAAGCTTGGCTGACCCACCCACAATTTCACATGGTGGTGTCATACTGGTGGCAGCATTTCAAATGTCAAGGAGACATGGTTGCTAGGTTTTCAAATAAGCTGACTTTTCTTAAGAGGAGACTCAAGGTTTGGAGTAGGACCCATTTTGGAAATCTCGAAAAGAAGAAAGCGACCATTTTAAGCAATATTTAAGCTTTGGATGTTATTCAGGATATTAGAGACTAGACTTTATTAGAGAAGGAGGAGAGGGGGCTGCTCAGTAAGGAGTACACTGATATAGTTATGGCTGAGAATATTTATTGGAGGCAGAGGTCAAGAATCACTTAGAAGAAAGAAAGGGATGCTAATACCAGGTTCTTTTATTGCACAGCAAATGGTAGAAGGAGAAGAAATGTTTTCATTCTATCACGAAGGGTGATATTATTATCACTGATCTGATAGTCATTAGGAGGAAATTTGAGGAACACTTTGAGAATATTTTTGGGACGTCTAATGAGGCTCTTTTTACGGTGGACTGGCAGACCCTAACCCTCAAAGTATTGATCTACCCACCCTAGAGGCCCCATTATGTTTGAAAGAAACTAAGTCAGCAGTGTTTGGAATGAATAGTGATAAGGTGCCAGGACCTGATGGATTCTCCATAAGCTTCTACCAGGAATCATGGGAGGTGATCCAGTACTACCTCCTCTCCTTGTTTAATGATATATACTTTCAGGATGAAGCAATTGATAGGCTTAATTACTGTGATATTATGCTCATCCCTAAATTTCAGGGGGGCAGTAGTGTTATGGGCTTCAGACCCATCAGCTTGCTAAATTACTCTTTCAAAATATTCTCAAAAGTGCTTGATAACATATTGTGGCCTCTCTTTCACGACCTTGTATCTTCCTCTCAGACTGCATTCTTAAAAGGCAAGACCACTCTAGATTGTTTTTTTGTCGCTCATGAAGTTGTTAACCTCTGCTCCAAGAAAAAATCTGACATTCGTATGCTAAAGATTGATTTCAAGAAGGAATTTGATTCTCTGAGTTGATCTTTCGTAGAGGAGCTTCTTCAGGCCAGAGGTTTCGACACTAAGTGGTTCAACTGGATTCATATGATACTTCACTCTACCAAGTCATCTATTCTTATCAGTGGAGAAAGAGGCAAGTATATCCCCTCCGTGAGAGGACTTAAACAGGGAGACCTACTGTCCCCATGCTATTTATCCTCACTGTTGATGTTCTGGCACAAATGCTCAAGCAAGAGAGGGAAGAAGAATTTTTTACTCCTCTTAATATAGGAGGTCAACTCTCCCAACTATCAGTTATGCAATTTGCAGATGACATTCTTGTATTTTGCAATGGGGACGAGGGAGAAGTTATTAATCTCAAATTGCTGCTTCACTTTATGCTGATGTATCAGGACTGGCCATCAATTTTAATAAATCCTCGATAATTTACTTTGGCAAATCTAGAGCAAAGCACGCAACTTTTTCTTATATACTTGGATGCACCGAAGGATCCCTCCCTCAGAAATACTTGGGGCTTCCTCTCTCGAAAGGCATGATGACCAAGAGAGAATGGATGTCACTCATACTTAAAATTGAGAATGGACTCTCCAGCTGGTAAGGCAAAATGTTTTCCGGGGGGGAGGGGGGGCTGACTCTAATAAATTCAATACTCTCCGCATTGCCTTTATATTACTCTTCCTTCATCAAGCTACCTTAGTGGGTCATTAGGACGATTGATCAGTTAAGAAGCATGTTTTATAGGATTGAATCAGACAAAGAAGCAAGAGGGACAACAACTATGAATCGGAAGATAGTTTGCAAACCAAAAAGACAAGGAGTGTTAGGGTACTTGACTTACAGGTGTTCAACAACTTGCTCCTTATGAAATGGTGGTCGAAAATCATAAATGTACCAGAAGCACTTCCAGTCTCTACACTTAGATCCCTCTATTTTAACAGGTCTATTAGTTGCTTCCAACAGCCTAGGAATTCTTCATATTTTTGGAAAGGCATGTATCAGGTAAAGGAATTCTTTATGCAGTGTGTTTCTTGGCATTTTAAGGATGGTGCATCTATTCTGTTCTGGGAGGATAATTGGCTTAATGGGAAAAGTATCAAATATACCTTTCCAGCTTTGTATGCAAGAGCATGGAACACCAAAGCCCAAATGTTAACTCAATGCAGATGGGATAGGGGAATTTGGGTGTGAAGATTAAACATGCATAGGCTTACTGAGGAGAAGATCAGTTTGCTACAGGCCCTTAAAACCACTTCCCCTGCTAATGGAAGAGACTTCGTAACTTGGAAGCTTACAGCTTTAGGCAGCTTCACTGTGAAGTCCGCCTACAACTTCTTCATCAACGGTGGACTGTCATCTTCATTCTTCGAAGCCACTTGGATGACTATGGTGCCACTCAAATGCAAGTGCTTCATATGGATGCTGAGTTTGAATAGATTGCATACTAAAGATTTGGTTTTAAGGAAGGGTTGGGAAGGGAACTCTTCCTGCAATTTCTGTGCCTCTGCTCAGGAAAATGCATACCATATCTTCTTTGCATGCCATTAGCACTGGAAGTGTGGTCTTATTTTCAAAATCTTTTCCACATCTCCACACTGCCACCTTCATTGCATGAGGGTTTTCACTCATGGTGTTTTGCACCCACCCAACCACACTTAGCTCAAGTCTAATGTTTATGCACTACTGTAGTGTGTTAGAGTCTTTGGTTGGAAAGAAATGCTAGAACTTTTCATGCTAAGATTAGTGTTCCATCTGTAATTATACGAGATGCAATATTTTGGTTTTCTCCTTTGTTTACTATGGCACAACCAAACATAAAGAAAGCTAAGATGGAACATGTGCTACAAATGAGTGGAACTAGAACAGAAATGGTCCAAGGAATGAGGGGTCTGACTGCATCTGTTCTGATTGTTCTCAACAGTGACTACATCTTCGAATAATTGGTTCATACATTTATTTCAGCACTTGTGTTTTTCCTTGGTAGAGAGGTTTGATCTTGAGTTTGGCCTTTATAACTGACTGTAATTTGAAACAATGATGACATACTATATTTAGAAGCACTTCCAGCCTTTACACTTAGATCTCTCTATTTTAACAGGTCTATTAGTTGCTTCCAATAGCCTAGGAATTCTTCGTATTTTTGGAAAGGCATGTATCAAGTAAAGGAATTCTTTATGCAGTGTGTTTCTTGGCATTTTAAGGATGGTGCATCTATTCTGTTCTGGGAGGATAATTGGCTTAATGGGAAAAGTATCAAATATACCTTTCTAGCTTTGTATGCAAGAGCATGGAACACCAAAGCCCAAATGTTAACTCAATGCAGATGGGATGGGGGAATTTGGGTGTGAAGATTAAACATGCATAGGCTTACTGAGGAGAAGATCAGTTTGCTACAGGCCCTTAAAACCACTTCCCCTGCTAATGGAAGAGACTTCGTAACTTGGAAGCTTACAGCTTTAGGCAGCTTCACTGTGAAGTCCGCCTACAACTTCTTCATCAACAGTGGATTATCATCTTCATTCTTCGAAGCCACTTGGATGACTATGGTGCCACTCAAATGCAAGTGCTTCATATGGATGCTGAGTTTGAATAGATTGCATACTAAAGATTTGGTTTTAAGGAAGGGTTGGGAAGGGAACTCTTCCTGCAATTTCTGTGCCTCTGCTCAGGAAAATGCATACCATATCTTCTTTGCATGCCATTAGCACTGGAAGTGTGGTCTTATTTTCAAAATCTTTTCCACATCTCCACACTGCCACCTTCATTGCATGAGGGTTTTCACTCATGGTGTTTTGCACCCACCCAACCACACTTAGCTCAAGTCTAATGTTTATGCACTACTGTAGTGTGTTAGAGTCTTTGGTTGGAAAGAAATGCTAGAACTTTTCATGCTAAGATTAGTGTTCCATCTGTAATTATACGAGATGCAATATTTTGGTTTTCTCCTTTGTTTACTATGGCACAACCAAACATAAAGAAAGCTAAGATGGAACATGTGCTACAAATGAGTGGAACTAGAACAGAAATGGTCCAAGGAATGAGGGGTCTGACTGCATCTGTTCTGATTGTTCTCAACAGTGGGCACTATGAGGACTACATCTTCGAATAATTGGTTCATACATTTATTTCAGCACTTGTGTTTTTCCTTGGTAGAGAGGTTTGATCTTGAGTTTGGCCTTTATAACTGACTGTAATTTGAAACAATGATGACATACTATATTTAGTTTTGTGTGAAAGGTGGTGGGCTCGTTTTTGCCTAGAAAGCATCTTTGTACAAGATAGATATGTATGGATTCATTGTTAGAGCTAGTAGAGGTGTACGGCAGTAGCCCTCGACCCTCTTTACGCTCTAAAAGGGAGTCCATCTATTCTATCATGTTTCTGCTTTCTTTCTCTTCTAACTCATGCCCAACAAATGTGCTACTCTGTAATAGATTAGTATTTAGTTTATATATATATATATATATATATATATATATATATATATATATATATGAAAATGCTCCATTGAAAACGCAAATGTTGTGAAAACACGTAAAAATCACCTAGACCGTTGTTGGAAACAACGGGAAACAACGGCCTAGGTTATTGTAATGCCCTGAATTTTCATTCATGAAAATTAGTTATTTATTTCATTATTTTGCACGTAGTGTGCACGTGCCATTTTATAAAATTTTATAATGAATGATGAGTATATGTCTATGTATATATGTTTGCTAAATTATTTTTTTTAAAAGGTCCTTGTTTCAAATAAACTTAAGCCCAAAATCTAAATTATTTATTTTGTAAAAGTTAATATTTTGGCCCATTAATTTAAGCCCAAGAATTAATTCTCTTTTTAAATAACAACTTGTGAAGTAAAACTCTTTTAAAAGATTATTTTGTAAAAGTGTATATGTACAAGTTTGGTTATATGGAGACTAGAATAGCACGTGCATGCAACATAGTGTGCATTGCACACTATTCCTTCCATGGCCGGTTTTAATCTTTTGGAGGGAATTGGAAATTTTCAAATGGAGATCATGCATGGGTGGTTACTTAGTTGTGGGTAGTTAATGCAACTCCTACTTTCATCTTAGCCCTCCATCTCATAACCATCCACTAGATCCTAGCCCTCCATTTTACCCAAGGTTTGTGTATAAATACCCCCCCCCCCCCCAATTAATTGTAATCTACAGTAAAATCTATTTGAAAAGAGAAAGATATGTTTGTAAGAGAGTTGTGAGTGTGATTATTCTTTGGAGGCCGGCATTACTTCAGAAGATTCTCAGTGACAAGGAGCAAGGAGGAGGAGTCACATTACCACTAGAAGGCTTTTTCGGGATTTCATTTATTTCGTCAACAAGGTGGGTGTTTCTCAGGACTTCTAATATAGAGATCATGCTAGGGCAATTTTGATTGTTATCATGATTGTAAAATGTGGATTGATATGGTGATCATTATACTAAAATGCGTTGTGCTATACTTAGTATGAAAGATGTGAATGAATGAACAGAATTAATGAAATTTGAAAGATTGGAACTGACCTGTACAGTCGACCGGTCATGTGAATAAGTCGACTGGTACGAGGTGGATGTTTCCCATGACTTCTAAATTAGAATTCATGTTAAGATCGAGGATTTAATTGTGTATGTATGTGCAAACTGAAGTGATAGAATGATTTCTAAATTGATATCTTCCATGCTGTACATAGTGTAGAAATTATGAACTTATGAAAAAGGACTAATAATAATTAGAGAACTGGAAATGACCTGTACAATCGACCGGTCGTATGAACAGTCGACTGGTATATTGAAAGAAAATATATACAGTTCAGATTTTCATGAAACGACGTATTTTTAATGTGAATTATTAACCTGATGTTCTAGCATGTTAAATTGGGATTAGTATTCATCTCCGTGAGTAAATGATGAGTAAAAGGAAAATATATGTTTAGCATTTCCTTTTGAGAAAAGAATACACTAGTTATGTGGAATTTACATTTAATCGAAAAATATGTTGTGATGTTAATAAACATATAAGAATTTCATGTTTATGTTGGCATGAGCACATTGTAGTGTGACAAAAAACAAAAAAAATGATGTGAGAACAGAATAAAGAGAGAATTCCTTAAATTAAAAGTTTAATATGCTCAGTCGACCGAATGTATGTAACAGTCGACTGTACTGTACTTGAAAAGTTACATAATTGAACTCTGCTGAACAGCCGACTGGGTTGATTGACAGTCGACTGCACTTGTAACACCCCGCAAAATTGAAAATTACAATTTTGCCCCTGGGTGTTACGCACGTATATTTTATAATGTGTTTCACTACATATTTTGGATTCGTACTATTTATACATTTTCCGTATTGATTTTTCCTATCTTGAGTCAACAAAAATATAGTATTTCAATCTTTGTATATTACGTGTTTCCTACATGTTTTCAATGCACGTATTAATTACATATTTTCCGCCGCCACGGGTGATAATATCTGTGTTTCAATTATTTATTTTATGTTTTCAAATCTATTTTTATAAAACGAAAATTTATTTTTCCCCCTATTTTGATTAAAATGCATTTTCGATTTTCTGCACGTATAATGCACGTGCTTTCTACGTGTAGTGATTTCATCATGAAATTAGTAAATATAATTTTTCTTATATTGTTTTCGATTATATTTAATAGTTTTTCATTAATAAAATCAATTTTCGCATTTTTGATATTTCACGTGCGATGCACGTGTTTTCGGTGAACGTATTTTGGTATCCGTTTTTAAAATAAATTTTTGAGTGTGTGTACTTATTTTAATCATGCTAGATACATTTTAAAATTTTTTTAGGTAAACTATTTTTACTAAACATATATATAGTATATACATGAACTTATATTTAGTTGGTTTTATAGTATGGTTTGGTTTAAACAGCATGTATGCTGTTTGGGCCATGGCAAGTTATAAAATTTAGTACTCAATTAGAATTATAGAATTTGTGTTTTTGTACATGTAGAAATATATATGATATAGTGATAAATGCTAGAGTAGTGTATATAGTGTATAAAGATTATAACTGTTGGTAATAGTTGAAATGGAAATGGATGAATAGTGTGAAGAAGGAGGGGGCCCACGTGGGAGATCAAAACAGCACAACTATGTGCTGGATTGATTTTTGAGTATAGTGACTGGATTTTTTGATGATGGGAATAGAATGAATGTGAGTTAGAGTTGGGTATGACCGGTTTTGAATGAGGAAGGAGAAGGGTTTGGAGTTGGAATTTTAGAGTAGTGGGGAGATGTAAAGTTAGGAGTTTTGAGAGTTATGAAATGTGAAAGGTTAGAAATTAATTTGAGTGAGTTATTAGGTGTGTAATTTTGCAAGTTTGACCCTCTACATATCCTATAAATAGCACCATACCCCTTTCATTTCACACATCAAAAATAGAATCAAAGGGATAGAAAGAAAAGAAAAGAACAAGAAAAAGGAAAAGAGAAGAGAGTTTTGTGCTTGGAGGCCATTGCTAGGAGGAGAAGAGTTAGGAGCCCTTGAAGCTAGAAGTGGTGTTCTTCCTTTCAATTGTTCAAGCTTCAACTAAGGTGGGCGTTCTCCTACTTTCTAATTTTTAGAATGTACATGCTAATAAAAGTGAATGAGTAGTTTTGATAAAATAGAATAATTATGCTATGATTGTGGTGAGATTAATAGTGAATCATGCTATGGATTAACATTATGGTTGTGGGTGATCCTATACCTTCTAATTTTAGAATAATGTATGCTAAGTAATAAATAATGAGTAGTATGAAATTTCTTATATGATCTATGATATGGTATGAGATGAGAATGATAAGTAATTCATGTATGATTAATAAATTAAGTCATGTTAGGGGTTAATGAGAAAAAGAATTGATTGATTATTTGTCATACATTAGCATGCATGAATGTAGAGAATTTTGATTATGTGAACAATTGATAAGTAAATAAATTATTGTAAACAAGATTTGATGTTATGAAGCTCATTTGAGTGTTATAAAAGATATAATATACTATCTTTAGTTAAAAGAAATGAATGCGAATGTGTGTTATTAATATGGGGAACAAATTTGAAAGTTGGTTTTATTTTTCTAAAATATGATTTTTTTTTGAAAGTAACTCAGTTAATATGAACAAATTTCAGTTTAACAAAGGATTAGAAAAGTTGGGGAATCGAGTTTTATAAATAAAATAGAATAACAGAAAGTTGGGGATAAAAAGCTATGAAGAACCTTCATACCGATTGGCACACTTGGCCTAGTGGTCTGGCACTGTACTATCTTCTTGTCTGGCCTGGTTCGAATCCTGAAGGCAACAAAATATTTTCGTTTGTTGTTTTTTTTTAAAAACTACTTAAAACTGAGGCTCAGTATATGAATAGTTTGGCATGAGTTTTTCACACCAGAGCTTAATAACTCAAGTGGCTAGCGGGCTGGGTTGGGCTTTGACCCGGTTTGACTAGAGGAGCCAGGTTCAAAACCTGAGCACCTTATATATTTTTCTAAAACCCTTTTTTTTGCATATAAAGAATTGAATAAAAGAAATCTTAGAGTATATAGTCTAGTTTTGATATAAAAATGATATGGAAATACTAAAAGGTAAATTCTTGTATATTTTTTTTGAAGTGTAAAAAGAAATAAATTTTTTTGAGAATAGAAACTTTCCTTGTGAAAAAGAGTAAAAGATTAGTTGTGAAGTAATTTCTCTTGAAGAGTTTATACTCTTATTGTGTTAAAGAATAATTTGTAGCAAATTGAGATATTGTAAGAGTTTGAAATGGTTAATAATATTTCATTGTGTTCTTGAAGAAAAATTATCCGCTTCCAAGATTATGAATGAATAGATCATGAATAATGATGAGGCTATGATTACTTGTGATTAAGTTGAAAGAAGAAATTATTTAAGTTTAATACATGATTATGAAAGGGTGTGAATACCCATGTTTCTTGTACATGAAAGATTTATGATTTAGGATTAGTAAGACCTCGGTTACCGGTAATTTTGAAAGAAAGATTTTGAGACTTGATTTCGAGTTAATGCCATTGGGCGATCTCGTATTTTGTGAATAAATCCGGTATGAGGTAAAACTGATTCTAGGGTGATAACATATTCATGTCTTGAACTAAAAATAATTAGGCACTTAGGTGAAGATGTAATAGACGTGTGCAAACGTAAATGGGTGCTTCTATATAGTCGGCGGTGGATCTCCGTGGCTATAGACCCAGTTTGTGGACTGTGGTTGCTCCATAGGAGATGGACTGTGTTTTATCCGGGACTTAGGGTAGTCGACGGATGTTTACCATACTCCAAAGAATATGTATATAACGGGGCTAGAGGGGCATTTACGGGATTATTCTCACGATATAATAGCCAGGGAGGCTGGGATCTGTTATTATAGCTAGGGAGGCTAGCCAGGGAGGCTGAGATCCGTATCTGTGAAATAACTCTAAAACTTGTTTTATTACTGGGTAGTCTCATGGCGAGGGATCGAACCCTTCAATGTGGAGTACGTAGGCGCTTGCCCTCAGACCTATGTAGTATGGGATGCATAGAATCTGAACAAGTGTGCATTAGTGTCATCCTAGTGTAGATTTGTGTGTATTAGGCATTAAGGCATAACATACACTTATATTTAGAATAATCACCCTTGACACTTTACTTGTTCATTCAATCTTTTTTTGTGATTTGTTAAAGTATGAAATCGTTATACTATTCCCGGCATAGGGAGGATAGTCGTGTATAACATTTCGTCAGTTGTAAGTAACTGACGTGCCCACAGACTGACATGCAGGTAATGGACTATTCATGGAGTTATAAAGTGGATATGCTGTTGCTGTTTAGAAGTTAAAGCTGTTGCAAATGATGTTAAAGTTATACAAGTTGTATTTCATTGTTGTAATCTTTTATTCTTCCGCCGTGTAAAGGAACTCTGATGTATTGTGAATGAAAAGTTTTAAATTCCTTGTAAAATTGTACGAAGTGAAGTAAAGATCCTGTGAAATCTCGAATTTATCCTTATTCGAAATTCGGGGCGTTACGGCACTGTAAATGATATTTGAATTTTGAACGCTGCGGAACAGCCGACTGGCCATGTGCAGCAGTCGATTCTTCCGAGCAGTTTACTGAAGGACTTTGTTTGACTGAACAAGTCGACTGGATGAGCTCTAAGTCGACTGTCCAGAGCACTTTTTGACATCTCAGAAATTCTATGAATTGTTTTATAATAAAGATTGTGAATCTTATGTTGAATATTGGTTGTGACAGTAAACTCTATTTTGTCTTTGCATGAATTAATATGAAGTGAATTATTTATTTGAATTTATGAAAGTTATATAATTGTGAAACTATGAACATGAAAAAGAAAAT
The DNA here is from genome assembly GCA_017893485.1 of Hemerocallis citrina. Classification (NCBI taxonomy): domain Eukaryota; kingdom Viridiplantae; phylum Streptophyta; class Magnoliopsida; order Asparagales; family Asphodelaceae; genus Hemerocallis; species Hemerocallis citrina. Next base: position 86,632,292 of record CM030362.1, on the reverse strand, counting down.
CTCACCATTATGAAAAATGAACTCATGAGCTGGAAATGCTCAGATTTTTAGTAATTGTGAACTGGAATTGAAATGAAAGAGTAGCTAGGTCTCCCCCGGCAATTGGAAAGAGATTGAAATGAATTATTGAAATGAAAGACCAAGGTTGGTCATATTGAATGAATGATTAAGTCCGGTTTAGTGGAGAGGCTAACACTAGAGCTTTGATTTTGTTCATGATTCTAATAAAACCAAGGACTAGTATATAGTAGAGATGTGATGAAAGTAAGAGAAAAACACTGAGTATGAGGCCCATTGGATTGGCGGCGAGAGTGTATCCCAGGATGTCCCATGATGAGTCATGATAGGGCGTGGATACTGCTCCAGAGTACCGTCCCGGTGGCGACGCTCGTGGGGTGTTTGACGGCTACGGGTGGTGTCATGTCTATGGTAGGAGCTGAATTACCACAGGATGCCTGTATGATGAGTCATGTGTCAGTGCGTTGGGATTCCCTCCAGGGTGCCTAGACATGAGTTCGTAGGTCAGAAAACGTCTAGGATACTTACCGTAGTTACAGTAGTAGATTAAGTCATGACGAGGGATTGAACCCTACAAGATGAAGAACGATTAAGGGCTTGCCCTCAGACCTATGTAGTATGGGATGCATAGACTCTGAACAAGTGCGCATTAGTGTCATATAATATAACCATTGCATTAAGGATTAAGTGCACAACCACAACACGACATCTTTAAGATTTCCCCTTTATTTTGATATGTGAACAAGTTTGTGAATTATTAAGAAATGAGAATAGTTATACTGTTTCTTGCATAGAGAAGATGGTCATGTATAATTATCGTCGGTTGAATAAACTGACGTACCCACAGTTTTATATGCAGGATAATTGTCTTGATAAAGGTTAAAGGAGAACCAATGCTCAAAGATTATGTATTGTTGCATCTTTTATATAAAGTTGTAATTGCTTCCACTGTCATTATTTGTAAATTATTGATGTATATGTTTCTGCTGTAAAATATAAAGTGTAAAATCTCATGTAACTCTGATGTATAGTGAAAATTTTTCAATTCCTTGTAAAATTGTACCGAACGAGACGAAAAGATCCTGTAGAACTCTCAAATTCAGTTGTATTTGGGATTCGGGATGTTACAGAGTGGTATCAGAGCCTACGTTTCACATCGGTACAAATTTATAAGGAACGACACCCTAGATGTGGACACTAGTGTGTGAGTTTGAGTCTAGAGATTTAAATGTAAGTTACTTACATCTGTGTTGCTCTATGATTTATGTTTCTTCCTCTCTATTTCTAAAATGGCTGATCACTTCGACCCTGCTGGCGGCGACAATTGGCATATTAATGAGGAAGAGTACTATCCTGGACAAGCAGATCCCGAGGAAGAGTACCATCCTGGGCAAGCGGATTCTGATGAAAAGGAGTGGCCTGAATCTCGAGAGATTACCCCACCTCCAGACTCGTCTGACGATTCTTCTTCTGATGAAGAAGAGGGACTAGTTTCGAATAGACTTGTTGCATCTCTTCAAAGACAGGTTGAGACACTGCGAGAGAGAGTTGGATTATTGGAGGCTCAGTTAGCAAAGCGCAGGGACGACTTTTCTGTCCTCAGTCATCGGGTATGGGAACTCGAGAAGAGGAAGAATATAACTGATGTGCTGAAGGATGAAGTTGATGAACTACGGGAAGAACTTCGTGAAGCGAAGAGGAACCGTAGGAATTAGACTGTTGTAGCTTCTACTATTTTCATTCTGATGTCAAGAAATATTTTCAATTCGAATGTATAAAATTTGGAATTCAATGAAATGCAAGTTGATTTAAAATTCATGTCTTATACTTCGAATTTAATGGATCTTTTGCATCAGAATATGGCTAGAAGAGAAGCTAGGAACGGAGAAGGTCTGGATCTGGAAACAGAACTTGCGAGAGTCTATCAGACGCTCAACGCCGTAGCCATGAATCAGAACCAAGGAAGGGGGCCTGTGAATCCAGTGCCCGAAGCGATTAAACTGGTGGAATCGTTCAAACGAATGAAACCACCTGTATTCGAAGGAAAGTCAGACCCTGATGCGGCTGACAACTGGATTCGTCAGGTAGGGACGATCTTCGAAGTGCTGGAGACCCCTGAAGGCAGCAAGGTCAAGTTGGCGACTCTGCAACTTGAGAAGGATGTAGCCGTTTGGTGGCAGTCGATGAAGAGGACCATGGGAGGTATAGCTCTTGGCTGGGAGGAATTTTTGGAAGAATTCCGCAGTCACTATTTCCCCTCCGACGTCCAGGAGAAGAAGGCTATGGAGTTTCTGTCACTACAGCAAGGTGGCATGTCAGTTAGAGAGAGACTAAATTTACTCAGCTCTCTAGGTATGCGCCTGAACTAGTGATGGATGAGGCGAAGAAGGCTCGTAAGTTCGAGCATGGATTGAGGCCGAGCTTGAGGTCCCGGATGATACCTCTTGGTATCAGAAGATTTGACAAGTTGGTCAAGAGAGCAGCAGCCACTGAAGCAGATATGGAGCAGTTCCATGTTGTTCAGAATCAGAGGAACAACTGGCAGTCTGGAAAGAGGCCTGCGCATTCTGGGAGTTTCAAGGGATAACCATCTGCACAAAGGTTCAAATCGACAGGGCGAACGCTATTAGTGTGGCTGGAGGACCTGGAAACAATGTTGTGAGACCTTCTGCGGTAACTTGCTACAACTGTGATGAGACGGGACATTACAAATCTCAATGTCTCAAGCCACGGACTGGCAATCATAATGTGCCAATACCACAGACTGGGAAGAGATCGTACCAACCAGGACGAGTATTTGCCTTGACGGAAGCTGATGCTGATGAAGTAGATCATGTCATCACTGGTACGATGGCAGATGTTTAGAGGTTCATGTCATTTCTTTTTCCCGCTATTTAGTGAACTGTTACGTAATGAGTGTGTATTATGTAACAGGGTAACTTTATTTAAATGGAATGAAAGTTGTTGTGTTGTTCGATACTGGATCCTCTTATACTTTTGTGTCTCCTAAATTTGCTAAAGTATTGGGAGTTGAACCGAAGATTTTTTCAGGCAAGATCTTTGCAGTAGCTACTCCATCAGGGGAAACTTTAACCATTAATCGGTACTATGCAGATTGCGAGATTGTGATCGGGGAGAGAATCTTTGGGATTGATCTGATCGAGCTAACTATCTTGGGAGTCGATGTTATCATTGGTACTGATTGGATGTCTGTGTACATTGCAAGCATCGAGTGTAAGACTAAGACGGTAACAGTGAGGGCTCCAGGCGAACCTGAAGTCACTTTCCAAGGGAAGAAGAAGTGTTCTAAGCTAGTGGCAGCTATCCGCAAGGAAGAGATTCCTGTGGAAGTGTAAAGGATTCCTGTGGTTCGGGACTATCCGACTGTGTTCTTAGATGATTTTCCTAGGTTACCTCCACACCATGATGTAGAGTTCAGCATCACTATTCAATCGGGAAGTGCACCCATTTATAAGGCACTGTACAGGATGGCTCCAGTGGAACAGGATGAGATCAAGCGGCAGATTGAGGAACTGTTGGGGAAAGACTTTATTCAACCTAGTGCATCACCTTGGGGAGCACCAGTGCTTTTGGTAAAGAAGAAGGATGGATCGATGAGGATGTGTATCGATTACTGAGAACTGAATAAGGTCACTGTTCAGAATAAGTATCCTATTCCCCGAATTGATGACTTGTTCGATCGTCTACAAGGAGCAGCTGTTTTCTCCAAAATAGATCTTCGATCAGGATATCACCAAGTTCGAGTGAAGGCTGAAGATGTGCACAAAACTGCATTTAGAACTCGACATGGGCATTACGAATTCTTAGTTATGCCATTTGGAGTGACAAATGCACCCGCAATCTTCATGGACATGATGAACAGAGTTCTGAGGCCGTTCATTGATTCTTTCGTCGTAGTTTTTATCGACGATATCCTCGTGTACTCCAAGTCAGAAGAGGAGCACACCGAGCATCTGGCAGCAGTATTGAAGAAGCTGGAAGAGCAGGAGTTGTATGCCAAGCTATCCAAGTGCGATTTCTGGAAGTCTGAAGTGGCATTCCTAGGTCACATCCTTTCTAAGGAGGGAGTGGCAACTGACCCTCAGAAGATAGAGGCAGTGAGAGATTGGGCTAGGCCTACTACAGTGAAGGAAGTCAGGAGTGTTCTTGGATTGACTGGATACTACAGGAGATTCATTCAAGGTTATGCTCAGTTAGCTGTACCGCTTACTAGTTTGACCAAGAAAAATGTGAACTTCAAGTGGACTGAGCAATGTGAGGCAAGCTTTCAGGAGTTGAAGGATAGGCTGACTACTGCACCTATTTTGGCCTTGCCTAGAGCAGGTGTTAAGTATGATGTTTATAGCGATGCTTCACATTGTAGGCTGGGTTGTGTCTTAATGCAAGAAGGAAAAATAATCGCTTATGGGTCTAGGCAACTCAGACCGCATGAGAAGAATTATCTGACTCATGATCTGGAGTTGGCTGCGATTATCTTTGCCCTGAAGCAATGGAGACATTATGTGTATGGCGAGAAGCTGAACATGTACACTGACCACAAGAGCTTGAAGTACATCTATCAGCAGAAGGATCTGAACTTGAGGTAGCGGAGATGTTTGGAGGTACTTGAGGACATTCGTCCGGAGATTAAGTATCACCCAGGGAAGGCTAATGTTGTTGTTGATGCACTTAGCCGCAAGAGCAGTTTGGCGAGTTTGATTACAACTCAGTGGCAGCTGGCAGAGGAGTTGGATCGGGCAGGTATTGAAGTTGTTCTGCATGACTTGGGAACATCCTTAGCTCAGTTGAGAATTCAACCGACACTGAACGATAGGATTATTACAAGTTGGAAGGTTGATTCGGAGTTTCAGAAGATGTTGGAGCAGGTTGGTGCTGGCAGGTTGCCTGGATTTCAAATTAAGGACGAAGTGCTGCGGTTTGGAGAGAGGCTGTGTGTTCTGGATCAGGCGGACCTGAAAGAGAGTATTCTTCAGGAGGCGCATGCTACTCTTTTGTCTGTACATCCTGGGGAGTACCAAGATGTATAGGGACATTAAGCCGCATTTCTGGTGGTCAGGTTTGAAGCAGGATGTGGCCGAATTTGTGTCGAAGTGTGAGGTTTGTCAACAAGTTAAAGCCGAGAATCAAAAACCTGGAGGTCTATTGCAACCGTTACCTATTCCGGAATGGAAGTGGGATAACATCAGTATGGATTTCATTACGGGTTTATCCAAGAGTTCTAAGGGCAATGATGCGATTTGGGTTATAGTCGATAGATTAACCAAGTCTGCTCACTTCTTGGCAATGAAACTTACTGCTTCGATGGACAAGTTGGCTGAGATGTATGTTGGTGAGATTATCAGGCTGCATGGCATTCCTTTGACTATTGTATCTGATCGAGATACGCGGTTTACTTCGCATTTCTGGAGGAGTCTTCAAACATCTTTGGGTACCAAGACAGATTTCAGTACTGCTTTTCATCCCCAGGCCGATAGGCAGACCGAGAGAGTCAATCGTATTCTTGAAGATATGCTTCAGTGTTGTATACTAGACTTTGGAGGCAGTTGGGAAAGGCATTTACCTTTGGTAGAGTTTGCCTATAATAACAGTTTTCAGACTAGCATCGGGATGGCGCCGTACGAAGCTTTGTATGGCAGAAAGTGTAGGACGCCTATTTACTGGTTCGAAGTTGGGGAGCGTCAGATGTTTGGACCTGAGATTGTTCAGCAGACCTCTGAAAAGATTGATCTGATCGGGAAGAGGTTGGTAGAAGCTCAGAGCAGGCAGAATAGCTATGCAGACAACCGAAGAAGGGACCTTGAATTTGAGATCGGTGACTTCGTCTTTCTGAAAGTATCACCCAGTAAAGGTGTGGTTTGATTTGGCAAGAGTGAAAAGTTAGCCCCAAGGTTTATAGGCCCGTACAAGATATTGAAAAGGATCGGAAAAACTGCTTACCGGCTTTAGTTACCGGAAGAGTTATCTCAGGTGCAAAATGTCTTTCATGTGTCTATGCTAAGAGGTTATATTCCAGATCCGAGTCATCAGTTGCCTGAAGTGCCGGAAGGTTTGCAGTTGGATCTGAATTACATCGAGTCTCCTGTTGAGATTGTTGATCGTCGAAAGAAAGTCTTGAGGAATAAGACGATACCGATGGTCAAGGTAGTCTGGAGAAACCATTTGGTTGAAGAGGCTACTTAGAAATCTGAGGAGAGGATGTTGAGAGACCATCCTGAGCTTTTTGGTTGATATGTATTTTGTATTTTTATGCTTGTTTTTGTTTCTCGCTCTTGACTGTAGTTCCGGGGACGGAACTTTTCTAATGAGAGAGTGTTGTAATGCCCTAAATTTTCATTCATGAAAATTAGTTATTTATTTCATTATTTTGCACGTAGTGTGCACGTGCCATTTTATGAAATTTTATAATGAATGATGAGTATATGTCTATGTATATATGTTTGCTAAATTATTTTTTTTTAAAAGGTCCTTGTTTCAAATAAACTTAAGCCCAAAATCTAAATTAGTTATTTTGTAAAGTTAATATTTTGGCCCATTAATTTAAGCCCAAGAATTAATTCTCTTTTTAAATAACAACTTGTAAAGTAAAACTCTTTTAAAAGATTATTTTGTAAAAGTGTATATGTACAAGGTTGGTTATATGGAGACTAGAATAGCACATGCATGCAACATAGTGTGCATTGCACACTATTCCTTCCATGGCCGGTTTTAATCTTTTGGAGGGAATTGGAAATTTTCAAATGGAGATCATGCATGGGTGGTTACTTAGTTGTGGGTAGTTAATGCAACTCCTACTTTCATCTTAGCCCTCCATCTCATAACCATCCACTAGATCATAGCCCTCTATTTTACCCAAGGTTTGTGTATAAATACCCCCCCCCCCCCAATTAATTGTAATCTACACTAAAATCTATTTGAAAAGAGAAAGATATATTTGTAAGAGAGTTGTGAGTGTGATTATTCTTTGGAGGCCGGCATTACTTCAAAAGATTCTCGGTGGCAAGGAGCAAGGAGGAGGAGTCACATTACCACTCGAAGGCTTTTTCGGGATTTCGTTTATTTCGTCAACAAGGTGGGTGTTTCTCAGGACTTCTAATATAGAGATCATGCTAGGGCAATTTTGATTGTTATCATGCTTGTGAAATGTGGATTGATATGGTGATCATTATACTAAAATGCGTTGTGCTATACTTAATATGAAAGATGTGAATGAATGAACAGAATTAATGAAATTTGAAAGATTGGAACTGACCTGTACAGTCGACCGGTCATGTGAATAAGTCGACTGGTACGAGGTGGATGTTTCTCATGACTTCTAAATTAGAATTCATGTTAAGATCGAGGATTTAATTGTGTATGTATGTGCAAACTGAAGTGATAGAATGATTTCTAAATTGATATCTTCAATGCTGTACAAAGTGTAGAAATTATGAACTGATGAAAAAGGACTAATAATAATTAGAGAACTGGAAATGACCTGTACAGTCGACCGGTCGTATGAACAGTCGACTGGTATATTGAAAGAAAATATATACAGTTCGGATTTTCATGAAAAGACGTATTTTTAATATGAATTATTAACCTGATGTTCTAGCATGTTAAATTGGGATTAGTATTCATCTCCGTGAGTAAATGATGAGTAAAAGGAAATTATATGTTTAGCATTTCCTTTTGAGAAAAGAAAACACTAGTTATGTGGAATTTACATTTAATCGAAAACTATGTTGTGATGTTCATAAACATATAAGAATTTCATGTTTATGTTGGCATGAGCACATTGTAGTGTGACGAAAAATAAAAAAAATGATGTGAGAACAGAATAAAGAGAGAATTCCTTAAATTAAAAGTTTAATATGCTCAGTCGACTGAATGTATGTAACAGTTGACTATACTGAACTTGAAAAGTTACATAATTGAACTCTGCTGAACAGCCGACTGGGTTGATTGACAGTCGACTGCACTGTAAATGATATTTGAATTTTGAATGCTGCGGAACAGCCGACTGGCAATGTGTAGCAGTCGACTCTTCCGAGCAGTTTACTGAAGGACTTTGTTTGACTGAACAAGTCGACTGGATGAGCTCTAAGTCGACTGTCCAGAGCACTTTTTGACATCTCAGAAATTCTATGAATTGTTTTATAATAAAGATTGTGAATCTTATGTTGAATATTGGTTGTGACAGTAAACTCTATTGAGTCTTTGCATGAATTAATATGAAGTGAATCATTTATTTGAATTTATGAAAGTTATATAATTGTGAAACTATGAACATGAAAAAGAAAATCTATGGTGATTATGAAAAATGAACTCATGAGCTGGAAATGCTCAGATTTTTAGTAATTGTGAACTGGAATTGAAATGAAAGAGTAGCTAAGTCTCCCTCGGCAATTGGAAAGAGATTGAAATGAATTATTGAAATGAAAGACCAAGGTTGGTCATATTGAATGAATGATTAAGTCCGGTTTAGTGAAGAGGCTAACTCTAGAGATTTGATTTTCTCATGATTCTAATAAAACCAAGGACTAGTACATAGTGGAGATGTGATGAAAGTAAGAGAAAAACACTGAGTATGAGGGCCATTGGATTGGCGGCGAGAGCGTATCCCAGGATGTCCCATGATGAGTCATGATAGGGCGTGGATACTGCTCCAGAGTACCGTCCCGGTGGCGACGCTCGTGGGGTGTTTGACGGCTACGGGTGGTGTCATGTCTATGGTAGGAGCTGAATTACCACAGGATGCCTGCATGATGAGTCATGTGTCAGTGCGTTGGGATTCCCTCCAGGGTGCCTAGACATGAGTTCGTAGGTCAGAAAACATCTAGGATACTTACCGTAGTTACAATAGTAGATTAAGTCATGACGAGGGATTGAACCCTACAAGATGAAGAACGATTAAGGGCTTGCCCTCAGACCTATGTAGTATGGAATGCATAGACTCTGAACAAGTGCGCATTAGTGTCATATAATATAACCATTGCATTAAGGATTAAGTGCACAACCACAACACGACATCTTTAAGATTTCCCCTTTATTTTGATATGTGAACAAGTTTGTGAATTGTTAAGAAATGAGAATCGTTATACTGTTTCTGGCATAGAGAGGATGGCCATGTATAATTATCGTTGGTTGAATAAACTGACGTACCCACAGTTTTATATGCAGGATAATTGGCTTGATAAAGGTTAAAGGAGAACCAATGCTCAAAGATTATGTATTTTTGCATCTTTTGTATAAAGTTGTAATTGCTGCCGCTGTCATTATTTGTAAATTATTGATGTATATGTTTCTGCTGTAAAATATAAAGTGCAAAATCTCATGTAACTCTGATGTATAGTGAAAAGTTTTCAATTCCTTGTAAAATTGTACCGAACGAGACGAAAAGATCATGTAGAACTCTCGAATTCAGTTGTATTTGGGATTCGGGATGTTACAGTTATAATGCATTATAACCTAGGTCGTTGTTGGAAAACAACGGCCTAGGTGGTTTTCCACGTTTTCATCAACATTTGCGTTTTCAACTGAGCATTTCCCATATATATATATATACATATATATATATATATATATATATATATATATATATATATATATATATATATATATATATATATAGTATGTGTGTGTGTGTGTGTGTGTGTGTGATGGCAGTTTGGTAATAATATGGAAAATGAATAGTATGATAGGGGGGCACTAGTTTGGTTAAGAAACAGCACGTTGGCTGTTTTGGGTTGTTGAGAGTGCACGTGCAAGATTAGTGTTTCCAACAACGGCCTAGGTGGTTTTCCACGTTTTCATCGCTATAGTACGTTTTCAATGGAGCATTCCTTATATATATATATATATATATATATATATATATATATATATATATATATATATATATATATATATTATTTTAATGGGAGAGTCGGAGTTTGTAACAAATAAACCCTAACTTTGTAACTAAATAAACACGTATAATACACGTCCAAACTATATCCAACAAATATAAATGTGCATCGCACGTGTAGCCCAAATCAAAACATTCAAATATTAACTATTTTTTTCTTATTCGATATATATTCTTAATTTAATGACTTTAATTTTTTTAGACGTGCATCGCACGTACATTATACTAGTCCAATTAATTACAATAAAAACAAACAAACAAACAAAATTTCACATATTTAAATGTGCAACGCACGTGCAAAATAATTTTTAAATATTTTTTTAACACCAAACAAATATATATGTTGCACGTACAACTCCAATTATACTTATGAACATGTGCACTATACGTACAAATCGTAATGTTTTATTCAAAATATTTTTTCAATTACGTGCAATGCACGTCCAACTTCAAAACTGTTTCTTAACACATATATCGCAGATGAAAATCCTCCAAATCTTATTAAAACGTGCATCGCACGTGAAAAATACTAGTATATATTAATGGGGTAGTATTTTCCTACCTTTTCTTGATAAAAAAAATTTGCGAATAAGTTTTACTTTATCTAATGATGTGGCATAAAAATGGTAGTATTTTCCTACCTTTTATTGATAAAAAAAATTGCGATAAGTTTTACTCTATAAGATAATGTGGCATAAAAATTAATTAATTGTATCTTCAATTAATTCTACATTAAAATTTTGTACTGGATGCTAATGTTCGGTTTGTGACTCGTCAAAATCTGGTATGTGTTTTTCTATTGTTTACCATAAAAAATAAAAAAACATAAAAACATTTTGAACTGAAAATTATAGTTGTGAATTACAATTTTATTTTATTTTAAATGAAAAACAAATATTTACCTAGAAAACAATACTGATACTAAAAAATAATTGAAATAATAAATCTCTAATATTATAATGGGAGAGTTGGGGTTATTATTTGTAGACATTCAACCATCTATAATCTCAACCATTTATTTTTAAGTGAGAGTTATATTAATTATTCATTTATTCAATTGTTGTTAGTTACCATAATATACCCTCAAAGTTTAAATCTATTTCTATTATAAAAGCAAGAATAAGTAAAAAAAATCTGTCCAGAATCAATTGCAACCTTTCGTTCATGTTGTTGATCAAACTGATCAGAGGCTATTATTGGTGTCCGTTGCGTACTCAGTTTGGTGGGTACTTCCGTTCGCACTCTTCCACAGCCGTCTGATCCAGACTCGGATCGTTATCTTTGATCGGACGGTTGTGCTTTCACCCGCTCTTCTCACTTAATATTAAAGGTAGTTTGGTGATTTAACAGTTTCCCTCTACTTTGATCTCCTATCTATCTAAATCTCTCTCTCATAAGTTTCTTCCCCAAACCCTACCTATTCTCTTCTCTCCCGTTCAAAACCCCCCTTCAAATCAAAGCACTCTTCCTTCTCTCTCAGCTTCGAATTCCCCTTCAAAAAATCCGACGAAACCTCCAAACCCTAGATCAATATTCTTCGAAACCCTCGACGCCCGATGTCCCTCTTCCCCGGTGCCCGACGCCCCTCTGCAATGTTGAAGCCCCCGACGCCCCTCTGCACTGTCAAAGCCCCCAATGCCTCTCTCAGTTCACTCTTCCTTCAACCCTCTATCATTACTAGAGCAAATTGTGTTGTTGTTATTATTATTATTATTATTATTATTATTAGTGTTATTGTTGTTATTGTTGTTGTTGTTATTTCTTGATGAAAATTTCGAAACTTTTTTTGTGGTTATTGTTATGCTAGTTCTTTAAGATAGAATTAGGAGAGATGATGGGTTGCTAATGGTTAATTACTTGTAGATACAAATCCATATTTGCTACTCGTGGATGTTAATCGAAGAATTATGATATTTTCTAATGCGCTGGGCATTGTAGTGCATAATTAATTTCGAAATTTTGATGTGGGCTGAGTAAAGCAAGCAACAATTGCTCTGTTATTGTTTTTGAGGTGGATTTCGATATATAAGAGTAGTTTTATTGTATCCATAGATTTATTGTATACGTAGTTGCAATTGCTATGTTATTGTTAGCTGTTTCATTGACATGTTTTAATAACAGAAATAAGCGAGAAACTAACAAAACCAATTTTTCTTCCCTCATTCTCATGTAAAATCTGTACCACTGCTAACTGATGCGGTTTGTTTTTGGCGGGTGGCTGCACCAGATGTGAGTTCTTCTCAATTTGTATTTTTACGGAAGCTTCGGTACGGATGGTACGCCCGACCCTCAGCCAGGGGAACGGCTCGGGAGTAGGCGGGAGCGAGGTGGAGGTCGGATGCTCATCTTGGAGCTGCAGGCTCGGCTCGGATTCGGGAGTCTCGTATACCTGCACTCGGCCTAGAAACACCGGGGTTGGTCCCGGTGGCAGGTCCTTCGATGGTCTAGTCAGTTACTGAAGGAGAGTAACATTAACTAGGGTTTGAGAGGGGAAAGATTGATTACCTTTGGAAGGGGTAGGGGGCCTGGTATTTATAGAAAAAGCCAACCGGGTCTGGACCCGGTTGCCCGTGGGCCTGACGTGGCAGAAGCCCAAGTGGTATAAGGCTGACGTGGCGGAGGCTTGGGTAGTTTCCAGGCTGACGTGGCAGACCCGAATGTTCTGGTAGTAAATGCCTTTTGAGGGGATCCTGTGGCCCAGGAGGGGCCACGTCATTTGACCCATATCAGGAGCCCCCCACTCCAAGAGGGCTGGGTGACCCAGTCGTGTAGGAGTGGCTCTTTGTCTCTGTAGGAAGAGCGGGGTGGTGTGTACGGCAAGGAATGGGATATGTATCTTCCAGAAGAAGTCAGGGGGGAGGGTGAAAGGATCCCCTATTGAAGTCATGCGGAGTGTCGGCCGCAGAAGAATCGGAGCTCGGTTTGCCGAGCGTTGGGAGTCGGCAGACCAGCCCCCTCGCCTGTTTGAAAAGCAAGGGGACGCCGGGATCTGTGGAGTAGGAGGTCTTCTTGCCGAGCATTTAGGGTCGGTAGGCGAGCCCCCTCACTAGTTGGAAAAGCAAGGGGACGCCGAGATCTGTGGAGTAGGGGGGGTCTTCTTACCGAGCGTCGAGGGTCAGTGGACGAGCCCCCTCACTTGTTGGAAAAGCAAGGGGGATCATCGCGGCTCGTGGTACCATCCGAGCGTCGAACCTCCTGCTGAATAGAGAAGGATTTTGAGGCTCGCAGTGTCATCCGAGCTCCGAGCCTCCTGTTGAATAGAGGTGGATTTTGGGGCTCGCGGTGTCATCCGAGCTCTGAGCCTTCTGTTGAATAGAGGAGGATTTTGGGGCTCGCGGTGCCATCCGAGTTCCGAGCCTCTTGTTGAATAGAGGAGGATTTTGGGGCTCGCGGTGCCATCCGAGTTCCAAGCATCCTGTTGAATAGAGAAGGATTTTGGGGCTCGTGGTTCCATCCGAGCTCCGAGCCTCCTGTTGAATAGAGGAGGATTTTGGGGCTCGTGGTGCCATCCGAGCTCCGAGCCTCCTGTTGAATAGAGGAGGATTGTGGGGCTCGCAGTGCCATCCGAGCTCCGAGCCTCCTGTTGAATAGAGAAGAATTTTGGGGCTCGCGGTGCCATCCGAGCATAGGGTGGCCCCGAGTGACGGAAATGCACCTGGCCCGAGCCGGACTGAGCCCAGCCGATCCTAATATGTTTTTGTTCTGAATTTTCCTACCTTTCTGCCTTCGTGTTAACATTTTCCTCTCTTCTTCTATTTTGCAGAGATGACGGCCAAACAGCTCGACAATAGGCAGGCCTTATTGGCCGTTGAGCAAGGAAAGAAGGTGGAGCAGGATAAGGCGGCTGCCAAGGTGCAGGGTCCAGCAAGAGGCCGGCCTCGGAGGCTGTGGAGCGATCCTCAAAGAGGGTGAAAAAGCATCACCACATGCCGAGGGCGTCTAGGGAGGCAGGGGGAAGCTCTGGTAGCAAAAAGACTTCCGAGGTCCCGGAGCAGAGGCTTCCCCCTCCTCGGCCCACTGCCGAGCAGATGGTTGAGCAATAGGGACTGAGGCCACATGCCCCTGATTGATCGGTTCTCGCAGAGGATTCCCTGCTTGAGGGTTCCGTGGCTATAGAGGTGGTCAGGAACCTTGCCACAGAGCGAGATCGCATGGCTCTGGCGGTGCAAATGTCTGAGATGGCCTTTATGCGGTGGTCTCAGGCGCAGCTCTCGGTGAGTGCTCATAATTCTGTTTCGAGTTTAGCCTCTTAGGATTTCTTCTAACTTTTTCTTTCTCGGACAGGCGATGCTTCATGGGCAGCACTTCCAGAAGTGCTTAGAGAAGGATGTCCTCATCAAGAGGAGGAACGCGGAGAAGTATGTCCGCAAATTGACCAAGTTGACGGACGAGCTAAAGGAGGCTCGGAGCATGGAGGCAGTCCACGAGGCCCAGATGGCCTCGATAGCCAATTATCATAAGAAAGAGGTGGATCGTCTCAAGGAGAAGGCCCGGGAAGAAGCTGAGAAGACGCGAAAGGCCATGGAGGAGGCGGAGATCACCATAACGGATACCCTGATCCTAGCGCAGGACGAGACCTATGACAAGGCTAAGGAGCATTTCCGGTTGATCTATCCAGACAAGAGGGTCGATCACCTCCACGACAACTGGCAGCCCGAGCATCCGCTGACACCCGGTAGCGAGGAGATGGGGGACCCTCGCCAAGAGGAGGTCGGGGGCAACCCTACTAAAAAAGAGGTACCACCCCCCCTCAAGTATAGTTTAGGGCCTCTCATTTGATTTTGTAAACGCCTTGCGCGGACTGGCCATCGCCTTTTGTAGCACAAAAATTTTTAACTTAATGAAAGATAATTTTTTGGCCGATGCTCCATGACTTGTGCTTTTTTAGTCTCTTTTGTGACTTGTTGTTTTTCCCGTTTTTTTGATAGATGCATGAGGTCCTCGGTGCCGACCATATTTTCGCGAAGGCCTCCTTGGTCCGAGCAGGGCTAGGGGCCATGGAGGCCGCTCTAGCTCGCCAACGAAAGCAAACTCAGGACCGAGCAGCCGCGATGAATTACTTTATGAACAAGCCTAGGGAGCTCAGCTTGGAGGTCGCTCGTCTGAGGAAAGCCATAGCCGACCGGGACTGGTGGGTGATTGAGACGAACTGGTCGATCTCGGATGCCTCGAGTGGGCGGTCGGCTTCGGAGTCTTTTCTTCGTGAGGTCGTTGTTGAGAAAGATTTGGAGATTCGCAGGTTGAAGCTGGTACTGGGCGCCTGTTTGATCGAAGAGGCGAGCAATTTCTTACTAGGACCTTCTCCGACCTTTTTCTTGGAGGGGGCCCAGCCTGATGATGCGGAAAGCTCGGTCGCGGGAGAGCCTTCCCCGGTCGGGCCGGCCGAGCGTGAGGAGGAACCCGAGGGAAGCGCCGAATTTGAGTTTTAAGCCGAGCATGAGTAATTTGTATGCTTTTCATTGTATTTGTGCTGCCGTTACTAGCGCACGATGAGTAATAATAAAAAAACTCCCGACTTCTTTAACTTTGACAATTCATTGAATGAGGATTGTTGCCGAGCTCGGCCTTGTCAGGGGTCACCACCGAGGCAAAAAGGCCGCGCTGTAGCTTCTTGTAGGCAACGAATAATTAGTGGTGTTTCGCCTTCCGATAAGCATTAATTGCGACATTTCACCTTCTGTCGTTTGGACTTCCCGATGCAATAAATGCGCTTCTCAGGCGGCTATATAACCCCCATCCCCTCATTATTTTTCATCAGGAATAGGGATTGACTCATCTGCCATATGATTCAGGTGCCCGCCGAAGGCGGGCGTCCTAGAAGTAGAACTTTAGTCCGAGAGTTCCGGATTGGTGGCGCACCAATCACCCTCGAACATTTCGAAGTTTTGGCTTTGAGGGCCGTAAAACCCAGGGTTGTTCGTTGGTGAGTGGTGGGTCGATCAATCGGTGATGATCCCCCACACTTGTTCTCAGGAAGATGGCAAGGGTGTAGCTGGTGGTTGCCGCCGAGCGCATAGGTTGATGGTCTTGAAAAAGGCCAAATCATGCTCGGGACAGATACCGAGCCCCCACACCATGGAGAAAGCCAGTAATAGGAGTAGCTGAAGGTCGTTGCCGAGCATAAAGGTTGCGTGGCTTTGAAGAAAGCCAAGGCCTTGCTCGAGGTCAACGACGAGCCCCCATACTTGTTCTCCGGAAGATGGCAAGGGTGTAGCTGGCAGTTGTCGCCGAGCACATAGGTTGATGGCCTTGAAAAAGTCCAAACCATGCTCGGGGCAGATGCCGAGCCCCCACACCATAGAGAAAGCCAGTAATGGGCATAGCTGAAGGTCGTGGCCGAGCGTAAAGGTCCCGTGGCTCTGAAGAAAACCGAGGCCTTGCTCGAGGTCGACGACGAGCCCCCACACTTGTTCTCAGGAAGATGGCAAGGGTGTAGCTGGCGGTTGCCGCCGAGTGCATAGGTTGATGATCTTGAAAAAGGCCAAACCATGCTCGGGGCAGATGCCGAGCCCCCATACCATGGAGAAAGCCAGTAATAGGCGTAGCTGAAGGTCGTCGCCGAGCGTAAAGATCGCGTGGCTCTGAAGAAAGTCAGGGTCTTGCTCGAGGTCGACGACGAGCCCCCACACTTGTTCTCAGGAAGATGGCAAGGGTATAGCTGGCGGTTGCTCCTGAGTGCATAGGTTGATGGTCTTGAAAAAGCCCAAACCATGCTCGGGGCAGCTGTCGAGCCCCCACACCATGGAGAAAGCTAGTAATGGGTGTAGCTGAAGGTCGTCGCCGTGTAGTACCCCGATTTATTTTCTAATATATATGAAAGAGGATTTATTTTTCTTATGATAGCCTATTATTATTACTTTTCTCCATGATAAATAGAGTGTAGTATTTCCTATAAAACATTCTTCTCAAAGCCCAAATGTGACTTGTTTATTTTCTTATATAAAAATACATATTTTGGCCCAAATGTATTTAAACCCCTAAACTTAACCTTTTCACAACTTGTATATGTAGCATTTTTTCTCTCTTTATTTTCCGGGTAAGATGTGCATCTTATGGGGTTTTGTGTGTGTACACGTGCACTTCATGTACACGTGCACAAGACATTTCTCTTGGCCGGATTTGTGGAGTGATGGGCTAGGATCATGGGCGGTTACATCTAGAGGTGTGGGTAGTTTCTTAACTCCCGATTAGATCTCAGCCTTTGATTCTCCAACTCCCCTATTAATCCTAGCCATCTATTCTATCTATTTTCTAGTATAAATACCCCTTCTCATCTCCTATCTCTTTTACACTAAGATTATTACTGTAATAGAGAGTATTTGTGAGTTGTGTGGGAGCTCTTCTGTGGAGGCAAGCAGCATTGTTGAGGAGCTCGGCGTGGAGCAAAGGAGCAAGAAGGTGTTCTCTACTTTGAAGGACTTTGCGGGATTTCGTTATTTTCTTCACATAAGGTGGGTGTTTCTCAGGACTTCTAATGTAGGAATAATGCTACAATGGCTATGATTGATATTATGTTATAAAAGTGATTTGAATGCGGTAGAAATTGCTTGAACACGCTATTAATATTGAAAACGAGGCTGTCGGTACAGTCGGCTGCCATGTGAGCCAGTCGACTGGTACGAGACATTATTTTTGCATGATTGTAATGATAAACGTGTGTATAAATGAACATGATGGTATGAATACTATCTGCATGGTTTCCCTATGACACATATGATGGAGGGAAGGTAAATGAATAAAAGGAGCTAATGGTAGTTAATAATTTGGAATCGTCGAAGCAGTCGACTGATAGTGTGTTAAGTCGACTGGTACTTCAATCTGACTGTGACTGTTGGGTAGTTTCATAAATTGAGATATTTTCATCATGTGGACCCAGTTTGATGACTTGGGATTTACATCTTTATTGTTGTAAGGAATTATGAGCATATGTGAATGCATGTTTAAAGTATTCCCCTAGCGGAAAGAGCATGTTAGTAATTTGAAGATCCATGTTGTAGTGTTACTGAATGATAAGAAACCTTGTCTGTGGAACATGAACTTATGTATACTGTTAATTGACATCATGATGAAATGCACGTAAGAACTGTAAATAATCTACTGAAAATGGATCTGTCCAGTCGACCGATTGCGTGTAGCAAGTCGACTGATCTGGACATAGAATTATGCTGTTGAAATTGCTGAGACAGACGACTGAGGTGTGAACAGTCGACTGTCGTGTGACTAATATTGTGAACTTGAAAGTTGCGGGACAGGCGACTGGTAGTATACACAGTCGACTATCCCGAGCCTTTTGATAACCCTGTTTATGACTGTATGAGTCGACTGGTGTTCTTCCAAGTCGACTGTACAGAAAGGACTTTGACATATTTGAATTCATGTTATTTTTGCTGTTGGTAACTGTGAACTATATGATTAAAGTCAATGGATTCTGTTTATGACTGCATAAATTGTGAAATTGAATCATAGATGAGGATTGAGAATCAAATGGAATTATGAAATGTGAAATCATGATGAGGAAAGTCTGTGAGACTCTAAAATGAATGATGAGCTGATGATGCTCCATTGGATATTGTGAATTTGAAATTGAACGAAAGAGTAGCTAAGTCTCCCCGGCAGTAAAATGAAATGATATTGAGAAATAGACCAGGTTGGTCAAGTGAAATGAAATGATAAGTCCGGTTGATGGAGAGGCTAACTCTAGAGCTTGATTTTTATTCATGATTCTAATATAACTTAAATACATAGTGTGGAGGTGATGAAGGTGAGAGAAAAACATGAGTATGAGAGCTAGGGTACGGTGCGGGTGTGTGAGCCGCAGAATGCATGCTTGATGAGTCAAGACATGGCGCGGGCACAACTCAGTAATGATCGGACTCTAGTCACGCTTATGGGATGTTTTGGTGACTGCAAGAGGAGTGTGTTCAGGGAGGAGGCTGAATTATCGCAGAATGCATGCTTGACGAGTCAAGACATGGCGCGAAATTCTACTCCAGGGGCCAGGATACATGCTTGTACTCATAGATTCATCTAGGATACTCATTGGAATTACAGTAGTAGAATAAGTCATGGCGGGGGATTGAACCCTACTAAAATGAAGATCGTTTAAGAGGCTTGCACTCGAACCTATGTAGTATGGGATGCATAGAATTCGAACAAGTATGCATTAGTGTCATAATTAACTAAGTAAATTGCATTAAGGATTTAAGTGCACAATCACGACACGACATCATTAAAAGTTCCCTAATTTGCATGCTTATGTTGAACTGGCTTGTGATTTGTAAGAAATGAGATTCATTATACTGTTTCTGGCATAGAGAGGATGGCCATGTATAATTATCGTCGGTTGAATAAACTGACGTACCCACAGTGCTTTATGCAGGATAATCACATGTAAAAGGAATGGATGCACCAAGAGTTCATTATATTGTTGTTCATTTATGTAAATATTGTATATTTTGCTTCCGCTGTGTAAATTCAAATGTAACATGCTGTAACTCTGATGTAAAAGTAAAGATTTTAAATTCCTTGTAAAATTGTATGTGAAGAAAGCGAAAAGATCCTGAAGAACATCTCGAATTCAGTAAAAATGGGATTCGGGGCGTTACAGAGTGGTATCAGAGCCACGCTTTCTATGCTTTCACACCCGTACAAATTTATAAGGAACGACACCCTAGATGTGGACATTAGAGTATGTGTTTGGATTTAGAGATTTAAATGTAAGTAACTTACATTTGTGTTGCTCTATGATTTATGCTTCTTCCTCTCTATTCTAAGATGGCTGATCACTTCGACCCTGCTGGAGGCGACGACTGGCACATTATTGAGGAAGAGTACCATCCTGGACAGGCTGATTCTGAGGACGAGTATCACCCTGGGCAAGCTGATTCTGATGATGAGGAGTACCCTGAATCCCGAGAGATCACCCCACCGCCGAACTCACCTGATGATTCTTCTTCTTCCGATGAAGAAAAGGGACCAGCTTTGGGTAACGCTGTGGCTTCTCTGCAGAGGCAAGTGGATACCTTGAAGTATAGAGTTGGAGTTTTGGAGGCTCAGCTGGAGAAGCGAAATGCTGACTATTCTGTTCTTAGCCATCGGATTTGGGAACTTGAGAAGAAAAAGAACCTAACTGATGTGCTGAAGGATGAGGTGGATGAACTGCGGGATGAACTTCGAGCAGCGAAGAGGACCCGTAGAGATTAGATTGTCTTGGTTTCTATTTTCTTCTATTCTGATGTTAAAATGTTTTTTTTAATTCGAATGTATAAACTTTGAAATTCAATGAAATGAAAGTTGGTTTAAATTCTTGTTTTATACTTCGAATTTAATGGATCTTTTGCATCAGAATATGGCGAGAAGGGGAGCCAGGAATGGTGAAGGTTTGGACCTGGATGCCGAGTTTGCAAGGGTTTACCAGACGCTGAATGCAGTGGCTGCAAACCAAGGAAGGGGGCCGGTGAATCCAGTACCCGAGGCAATCAAGCTAGTGGAATCGTTCAAGAGAATGAAACCACCAGTGTTCGAGGGAAAATCCGACCCGGATGCGGCCGATAACTGGATTCGGCAAGTGGAGACAATCTTCGAGGTGTTGGAAACACCGGAGGGCAGCAAGGTCAAGTTGGCGACTTTGCAGTTGGAGAAGGATGCGGCTGTTTGGTGGCAGTCGATGAAGAGGACTATGGGCGGCTTGTTGCTTGGCTGGGAGGAATTTCTGGAAGAATTCCGCAGTCATTATTTCCCCTCCGACGTCCAGGAGAAAAAGGCCATGGAGTTTCTGTCACTTCAACAAGGCAGCATGTCAGTGAGAGCCTATGAGACCAAGTTCACTCAACTCTCCAGGTATGCTCCAGAACTGGTGATGGATGAGGCGAAGAAGGCTCGCAAGTTCGAGCATGGTCTGAGGCCGAGCTTGAGATCTCGTATGATACCCCTTGGTATCAGGAGATTCGATAAGCTGGTGAAGAGGGCGGCAGCAACGGAGGCGGATATGGAGCAGTTCCATGTTGCTCAGCATCAGAGGAGCAACTGGCAGTCTGGGAAGAGGCCCGCGCCATCGGGGAGTTTTAAGGGGCAACCATCTGCACAGAAATTCAAACCGACAGGGGCGAATGCCGTCAGTGTAGCTGGGAGACCTGGAAACGATGCAGGGAGACCTTCTGCAGTCACTTGCTTTAACTGTGGTGAAGTGGGACATTACCAATCTCGATGTCTCAAACCGCGGACTGGCAATCACAATGTGCCAATACAGCAGACTGGGAAGAGGCCGTACCAGTCAGGGCGAGTATTTGCTTTGACAGAAGCTGATGCTGAGGAAGCAGATCAGGTTATCTCTGGTACGAGGGCTGAGGTCTAGTGTGATTTCTTTTCATTTCTCCTTCCCGATCATAGTGTAAAACTGTTATGTAATGATGTATGTTATGTAACAGGAGAACTCTATATTAATGGAAAGGGAGCTGTGGTGTTGTTTGATACTGGATCCTCTCATACTTTTGTGTCTCCTAGATTTGCTAAAGTGTTGGGAGTTGAACCGAAGATTTTCCCAGGCAAGATCTTAGCAGTGGCTACACCATCAGGGAAAACTTTGACCACTGATCGGTACTATGTTGATTGCGAGATAGTGATTGGGGGTCGAATCTTTGGCATTGATCTGATCGAGCTGACTATCTTGGGAGTCGATGTTATCATTGGCATTGATTGGATGTCGGTGTACAGTGCGAGCATCGAGTGTAAGGCCAAGACGGTGACAGTGAAGGCTCCAGGTGGACCTGAAGTCACTTTCCAAGGGAAGTTGAAGTGTTCTAAGCTGGTGGCAACTATCCGCAAGGAAGAGACTCCTGTGGAATTGCAAGGGATTCCTGTGGTTCGGGACTATTCGACTGTGTTCTTGGAAGATTTTCCTGGGTTACCTCCGCATCGTGATGTAGAGTTCAGCATCACTGTTCAACCGGGAAGTGCACCCATTTCTAAGGCACCGTATAGGATGGCTCCAGTGGAACAGGATGAGGTGAAACGGCAGATTGAGGAACTATTGGGAAAAGGCTTTATTCAACCTAGTGCGTCACCTTGGGGAGCACCAGTGCTTTTGGTAAAGAAGAAGGATGGATCGATGGGGATGTGTATCGATTACCGGGAGCTGAATAAAGTCACTGTTCAGAATAAGTATCCAATTCCTCGAATTGATGACTTGTTCGATCTTCTACAAGGAGCAGCTGTCTTCTCCAAAATAGATCTTCGATCAGGATATCACCAAGTGCGAGTGAAAGCTGAAGATGTGCATAAGACTGCATTTAGAACTCGGCATGGGCATTACGAATTCTTAGTTATGCCATTCGGAGTGACGAATGCACCTGCAATCTTCATGGACTTGATGAACAGAGTTCTGAGGCCGTTTATTGATTCTTTCGTCGTGGTTTTTATCGACGATATTCTCGTGTACTCCAAGTCTGAGGAGGAGCACACTGAGCATCTGGCAGCAGTTTTGCAGAAGTTGGAAGAGCAGAGGTTGTATGCCAAGTTATCCAAGTGTGATTTCTGGAAATCTGAAGTGGCATTCCTAGGTCACATCCTTTCTAAGGAGGGAGTGGCAACTGACCCTCAGAAGATAGAGGCAGTGAGAGATTGGGCTAGGCCTGCTACAGTGAAGGAAGTCAGAAGTTTCCTTGGGATGACTGGATACTACAGGAGATTCATTCAAGGTTATGCTCAGATAGCTGTGCCGCTTACCGAGTTGACCAAGAAGAATGCGAGCTTCAAGTGGACCGAGCAATGTGAGGCGAGTTTTCAGGAGTTGAAAGATAGACTGACTACTGCACCTATTTTGGCTTTGCCTAGAGCAGGAGTTGAGTATGATGTCTATAGCGATGCTTCACATCGGGGGCTTGGTTGTGTCTTAATGCAAGAAGGTAAAGTGATCGCATATGGGTCTAGGCAACTACGACTGCATGAGAAGAATTACCCGACTCATGATCTAGAGCTGGCTGCGATTATCTTTGCTTTGAAGCAATGGAGGCACTACGTGTATGGTGAGAAGCTGAACATGTACACGGATCATAAGAGCTTGAAGTATATCTACCAGCAGAGGGATCTCAATCTAAGACAGCGGAGATGGTTGGAAGTGCTCGAGGATATGCGACCTGAGATCAAGTATCATCCCGGAAAGGCTAATGTTGTTGCTGATGCACTTAGTCGCAAGAGCAGTTTGGCCTGTTTGATTACGACTCAGAGGCATTTGATTGAGGAGTTGGACCGAGCAGGTATTGAGGTTGTCTTGCAAGGATTGGGAGCATCTTTATCTCAATTGAAGCTTCAGCCTACTCTGAATGCAAGGATCATTGCAAGTCAGGAAATTGATGCTGATACTCTGGAGATGAAGGAGCAGGTTAGTGCTGGCAGGTTGCCCGGTTTTCAGACCAGGGATGGAGTGCTGTGGTTCGGAGATAGGCTGTGCGTTCCAGATCAGGCGGACCTGAAAGAAAGTATTCTTCAGGAGGCGCATGCTACTCTTTTGTCGGTACATCCTGGGAGTACTAAGATGTACAAAGACATCAAGCAGCATTTCTGGTGGTCAGGTTTGAAGCGGGATGTGGCCGAATTTGTCGCGAAATGTGAGGTTTGTCAGCAAGTTAAAGCCGAAAATCAGAGACCCGGAGGTCTATTACAGCCATTACCTATTCCGGAATGGAAATGGGATAATATCAGTATGGATTTCATCACGGGTTTGCCTAAGAGTTCTAAAGGCAATGATGCTATTTGGGTTATAGTCGATCGACTTACCAAGTCCGCTCACTTTTTGGCGATGAAACTCACAGCTTCGATGGACAGGTTGGCTGAGATGTATGTTGGCGAGATTGTCCGACTTCATGGCGTTCCTTCGACCATTGTGTCTGATCGAGATGCGCGGTTTACCTCGCATTTTTGGAGGAGTCTTCAGGCAGCTTTGGGTACCAAGACAGATTTCAGCACTGCTTTTCATCCACAGACCGATGGGCAGACCGAGAGAGTCAACCGTATTCTTGAGGATATGCTTCGGTGTTGTATACTAGACTTCGGAGGCAGTTGGGAAAGGCATTTACCCTTGGTGGAGTTTGCCTACAACAACAGTTTTCAAACTAGCATTGGGATGGCGCCGTATGAAGCTTTGTATGGCAGGAAGTGCAGGACTCCTGTGTGTTGGTATGAGGTTGGGGAGCGTCAGTTGTTTGGTCCTGAGCTTGTACAGCTGACTTCTGAGAAGATTGATCTGATCAGGAAAAGGTTGGTGGAAGCTCAGAGCAGGCAGAAAAGCTATGCAGACAACCGGAGGAGGGACCTTGAGTTTGAGGTTGGTGACTTTGTCTTTCTGAAGGTATCACCCAGCAAAGGTGTGGTTCGTTTTGGCAAAGGCGGGAAGTTAGCCCCGAGATTTATAGGCCCATATAAGATATTGAAAAGGATCGGGAAAACTGCTTACCGGCTTAAATTACCGGAAGAGTTGTCTCAGGTGCACAATGTTTTCCATGTGTCTATGTTGAGAGGTTATATTCCAGACCCGAGTCATCATTTGCCAGAAGTACCGGAAGGTTTGCAGTTAGACCTGAATTACATCGAGACTCCTGTTGAGATCATTGACCGTAGGGAGAAAGTCTTGAGGAATAAGACGATACCGATGGTCAAGGTAGTCTGGAGAAACCACTTGGTTGAAGAGGCTAATTGGGAATCCGAGGACAAGATGTTGAAGGACTATCCTGAGCTTTTTGCTTGATTGTATTTGTATTGATTGTATCTGGTATCTTGTATCTTATGTCTTTTGTTCTGGTTGGGTGTGTTGTATTTCTTCTGTTCTCGCTCTTGACTGTAGTTCCGGGGACGGAACTATTCTAAGGAGGGAGTGATGTAGTACCCCGATTTATTTTCTAATATATATGAAAGAGGATTTATTTTTCTTATGATAGCCTATTATTATTACTTTTCTCCATGATAAATAGAGTGTAGTATTTCCTATAAAACATTCTTCTCAAAGCCCAAATGTGACTTGTTTATTTTCTTATATAAAAATACATATTTTGGCCCAAATGTATTTAAACCCCTAAACTTAACCTTTTCACAACTTGTATATGTAGCATTTTTTCTCTCTTTATTTTCCGGGTAAGATGTGCATCTTATGGGGTTTTGTGTGTGTACACGTGCACTTCATGTACACGTGCACAAGACATTTCTCTTGGCCGGATTTGTGGAGTGATGGGCTAGGATCATGGGCGGTTACATCTAGAGGTGTGGGTAGTTTCTTAACTCCCGATTAGATCTCAGCCTTTGATTCTCCAACTCCCCTATTAATCCTAGCCATCTATTCTATCTATTTTCTAGTATAAATACCCCTTCTCATCTCCTATCTCTTTTACACTAAGATTATTACTGTAATAGAGAGTATTTGTGAGTTGTGTGGGAGCTCTTCTGTGGAGGCAAGCAGCATTGTTGAGGAGCTCGGCGTGGAGCAAAGGAGCAAGAAGGTGTTCTCTACTTTGAAGGACTTTGCGGGATTTCGTTATTTTCTTCACATAAGGTGGGTGTTTCTCAGGACTTCTAATGTAGGAATAATGCTACAATGGCTATGATTGATATTATGTTATAAAAGTGATTTGAATGCGGTAGAAATTGCTTGAACACGCTATTAATATTGAAAACGAGGCTGTCGGTACAGTCGGCTGCCATGTGAGCCAGTCGACTGGTACGAGACATTATTTTTGCATGATTGTAATGATAAACGTGTGTATAAATGAACATGATGGTATGAATACTATCTGCATGGTTTCCCTATGACACATATGATGGAGGGAAGGTAAATGAATAAAAGGAGCTAATGGTAGTTAATAATTTGGAATCGTCGAAGCAGTCGACTGATAGTGTGTTAAGTCGACTGGTACTTCAATCTGACTGTGACTGTTGGGTAGTTTCATAAATTGAGATATTTTCATCATGTGGACCCAGTTTGATGACTTGGGATTTACATCTTTATTGTTGTAAGGAATTATGAGCATATGTGAATGCATGTTTAAAGTATTCCCCTAGCGGAAAGAGCATGTTAGTAATTTGAAGATCCATGTTGTAGTGTTACTGAATGATAAGAAACCTTGTCTGTGGAACATGAACTTATGTATACTGTTAATTGACATCATGATGAAATGCACGTAAGAACTGTAAATAATCTACTGAAAATGGATCTGTCCAGTCGACCGATTGCGTGTAGCAAGTCGACTGATCTGGACATAGAATTATGCTGTTGAAATTGCTGAGACAGACGACTGAGGTGTGAACAGTCGACTGTCGTGTGACTAATATTGTGAACTTGAAAGTTGCGGGACAGGCGACTGGTAGTATACACAGTCGACTATCCCGAGCCTTTTGATAACCCTGTTTATGACTGTATGAGTCGACTGGTGTTCTTCCAAGTCGACTGTACAGAAAGGACTTTGACATATTTGAATTCATGTTATTTTTGCTGTTGGTAACTGTGAACTATATGATTAAAGTCAATGGATTCTGTTTATGACTGCATAAATTGTGAAATTGAATCATAGATGAGGATTGAGAATCAAATGGAATTATGAAATGTGAAATCATGATGAGGAAAGTCTGTGAGACTCTAAAATGAATGATGAGCTGATGATGCTCCATTGGATATTGTGAATTTGAAATTGAACGAAAGAGTAGCTAAGTCTCCCCGGCAGTAAAATGAAATGATATTGAGAAATAGACCAGGTTGGTCAAGTGAAATGAAATGATAAGTCCGGTTGATGGAGAGGCTAACTCTAGAGCTTGATTTTTATTCATGATTCTAATATAACTTAAATACATAGTGTGGAGGTGATGAAGGTGAGAGAAAAACATGAGTATGAGAGCTAGGGTACGGTGCGGGTGTGTGAGCCGCAGAATGCATGCTTGATGAGTCAAGACATGGCGCGGGCACAACTCAGTAATGATCGGACTCTAGTCACGCTTATGGGATGTTTTGGTGACTGCAAGAGGAGTGTGTTCAGGGAGGAGGCTGAATTATCGCAGAATGCATGCTTGACGAGTCAAGACATGGCGCGAAATTCTACTCCAGGGGCCAGGATACATGCTTGTACTCATAGATTCATCTAGGATACTCATTGGAATTACAGTAGTAGAATAAGTCATGGCGGGGGATTGAACCCTACTAAAATGAAGATCGTTTAAGAGGCTTGCACTCGAACCTATGTAGTATGGGATGCATAGAATTCGAACAAGTATGCATTAGTGTCATAATTAACTAAGTAAATTGCATTAAGGATTTAAGTGCACAATCACGACACGACATCATTAAAAGTTCCCTAATTTGCATGCTTATGTTGAACTGGCTTGTGATTTGTAAGAAATGAGATTCATTATACTGTTTCTGGCATAGAGAGGATGGCCATGTATAATTATCGTCGGTTGAATAAACTGACGTACCCACAGTGCTTTATGCAGGATAATCACATGTAAAAGGAATGGATGCACCAAGAGTTCATTATATTGTTGTTCATTTATGTAAATATTGTATATTTTGCTTCCGCTGTGTAAATTCAAATGTAACATGCTGTAACTCTGATGTAAAAGTAAAGATTTTAAATTCCTTGTAAAATTGTATGTGAAGAAAGCGAAAAGATCCTGAAGAACATCTCGAATTCAGTAAAAATGGGATTCGGGGCGTTACACGCCGAGCGTAAAGGTCGCTTGGCTCTGAAGGAAGCCAAGGCCTTGCTCGAGGTCGACGATCAGCTCCAACACTTGTTCTCAGGAAGATGGCAAGGGTGTAGCGGGCGGTTGCCGCCGAGCACATAGGTTGATGGTCTTGAAAAAGCCCAAACCATGCTCGGGGCATATGCCGAGCCCCCACACCATGGAGAAAGCCAGTAATGGGCGTAACTGAAGGTCGTTGCCGAGCGTAAAAGTCGCGTGGCTCTGAAGGAAGCCAAGGCCTTGCTCGGGGTCAACGACGAGCCCCCACACTTGTTCTCAAAAAGATGGTAAGGGTGTAGCTGGCGGTTGCTGCCGAGCGCATAGGTTGATGGTCTTGAAAAAGCCCAAATCATGCTCGGGGCAAATGCCGAGCCCCCACACCATGTAGAAAGCTAGTAATGGGCGTAGCTGAAGGTCGTCGCCGAGCGTAAAGGTCGCGTGGCTTTGAAGAAATCCAAGGCCTTGCTCGAGATCGACGACGAGCCCCCACACTTGTTCTCAGGAAGATGGCAAGGGTGTAGCTGGCGGTTGCCGCCGAGCGCATAGGTTGATGGTCTTGAAAAAGCCCATACCATGCTCGGGGCAGATGCCGAGCCCCCACACCATGGAGAAAGCCAGTAATAGGCGTAGCTGAATGTCGTTGTCAAGCGTAAAGGTCACGTGGCTTTGAAGAAAGCCAAGGCCTTACTCGAGGTCGACGATGAGCCCCCACACTTGTTCTCAGGAAGGTGGCAAGGGTAGCTTTTTGTGGCTCGCGGTTTCTTCTGAGTGCCGAGCCCTAAGTTTGTAAGGAAAGCTTTTTGTGGCTCGCGGTTTCTTCCAAGTGCCGAGCCCTAAGTTTGTAAGGGAAGCTTTTTGTGGCTCGCGGTTTCTTCCGAGTGCCAAGCCCTAAGTTTGTAAGGGAAGCTTTTTGTGGCTCGCGGTACCATCCGATCGTCGAGCCCTAAGCTTGTAAGGGAAGCTTTTTGTGGCTCGCGGTACCATCCGAATGCCGAGCCCTAAGCTTGTAAGGGAAGCTTTTTGTGGCTCTTGGTTTCATCCGAATGCTGAGCCCTGATCTTGTAAGGAAAGCTTTTTGTGACTCGCAGTACTATTCGAATGCCGAGCCCTAAGCTTGTAAGGGAAGCTTTTTGTGGCTCGCAGTTTCATGCGAATGCCGAGCCCTGAGCTTGTAAGGGAAGTTTTTTGTGGCTCGCAGTTTCTTCCGAATGTCGAGCCCTAAGCTTGTAAGGGAAGCTTGTTGCTTTTAATGAGAACTTGTTTCAAGAAAGTCGGTATAATTACAACATACTTGAACCTTACAAAAATACGGCACGACGTGCCGATTACATTTTTCATAATTTTACATGAGCTGTAAAGGCTAGCCCTCCCCTTCAAGGAATTTGATGAGGTGCTCTTCGTTCTAGGGCCTCTTGACAGCCTGCTTCCTGGGTCAGTTAGGCTGTATGTGCCCGGGTGTACGACCTCAGATACCTTGTATGGGCCTTCCCAGTTTGGGGCCATCTTCCTCTTTTGGCCGGGGTTGGATATCGCCAGCTTCCGGAGGACGAGGTCCTGAGCTTGATGTCGGTGGGACTTGCCTTTTTATTGTAGAACCTCTCGATCCTCTGCTGGTAGGTGTTTCTTTGAATGACGGACTTCTCCCTGTCCTCGTCTATGAGATCTAGGTCGGCACGTAGCTGTGCCGAGTTGCTGGATTCATCGAAGGCCATGATCCGGGGCGAAGGGATCCCAATCTCCAGGGGGATGACGGCCTCCGCGCTGTATGTTAGATTAAATGGCGACTCTCCCATGCGGATTCTCTTTGTCGTTCGGTGGGCCCAGAGAACGCTTGGCAGCTCATCGACCCAAAACCCGCTTGAAAGAGTTATCGAGTCGTTTCTTGAGACCGTCAAGAATTTGGCGGTTCGCGTTCTCGGCCTGGCCATTTGACTGCGGGTGGCACACCGAAGAAAAATGCTGCTGGATCCCAAGATCTTCGTAGAACTTTCAGAAATGTTTACCCGTGAATTGGGTCCCATTGTCTGTAATGAGCACCTATAGGATCCCGAACCAGCAGACGATGTGTTTCCAGAAAAACTGTTGGGTCTGCTGCTCGATGATCATGGCTAGTGGCTCGGCCTCGATCCACTTCGTGAAGTAGTCGATTGCCACTATGAGAAACTTTCATTAGCCCTTTGCCTTCGGAAATGGGCCTACCAGATCCATCCCCCACATCGCAAAAGGGGTCGGACTGGCCAGGGAATGGAGGTTCGCTTGCAGAGCCCTTTTCACAGGGGAGAACCGTTGACAGAGGCCACACTTCTTGACCAGGGCGAGGGCGTCTTGTAGCATTGTGGGCCAGTAGTACCCGTGATTTAAAGTCTTTCTCGCGAGCGAGCGGCTTTCCATATGGCAACCGCCGATTCCCTCATACAGCTCCTTGAGAGCGTAATTTGCTTCATCGGGGGTTAGACAGCGGAGGTAGGGTCTTCCGTTCGTCGTTGTGTATGATCTTTTGAGGAGGGTCTCGTTGATCATGGCGAACCTTTCTGAATGGACCCTGACCCGTCTTGCTTCAGCACGGTCTTCGGGGAGCTCTCCTTTGATTAGGAACTTCTTGATAAGAGTCGTCCAACCATCAGGATGAGCTTCGTCTTTGATGCAGAGAGTTTCGGGGAAGTCAGTACTCGGCTTTAGGAGTACTTCGATCAGGACGGTGCGATCGAGGCCCTCGAAGGACGAGGAAGCTAACTTTGACAGGGCATCGGCCTGGGCGTTCTGCTCCCTAGGGATCCTTAAGACTGCCAACTCATCGAAGGACGTCAGTAGCCATTGGACCACGGCCAGGTACATGATCATTCGATCGTCACGGGCCTCGTACTCTCCGGTGATCTGGTTGACCACAAGCTAAGAGTCGCTGAAGACTCTGATCTGTTTAGCGCTGGCTCGATGCGCCAGGGTGAGCCCGGCAATCATGGCCTCATACTCACCCTCATTGTTAGAGGCCGAAAAGTTGAGGCAGAGGCAATATTGAAGGAGGAAACTGTTTGGACCCCGCAGAATGATACCCGCACCACTCCCCGCTTTGCAGGAGGAGCCATCGACGTAAACTTCCCAAGTCTGGTCGGCCTCTTTGCTTTCGGGTTGCTCGGAGATGGTGCATTCCGTGATGAACTCGGCAAGGGCCTGCCCTTTGATGGCCGTCCTTGGCTGATAGCCGATATTGTATTAACTGAGCTCGATCGACCATTTGACAAATCGTCCAAAGCTCTCGGGCTTGTAGAGCACGGCCTTCAGAGGCTGGTCCGTGATGAACTCGGCAAGGGCCATGACCAAGGCGTATGCTACCTTCTCCATTCTAGAATATCTGGTCTTGGCAGCGAGCAAAACCTTGCTCACATAGTACAAAGGCTTTTGGAATCCGTTCTCTTCTCAAACGAGGACAGCGCTGAGCACGTTTTCCGAAGACGAAAGGTAAAGCCAGAGGGGCTCACCTGGTTCGGGCTTGCTGAGAAGAGGAGGGTTGGCGAGGTACTCTTTCAATTGGGCAAATGCCTCCTGCTGCTGAGTGCCCCATTCAAAACCTCCGGTTCTGCGCAGAGCCTTGAAGAATGGGAGAGACTTCTCTCCGGACTTAGAGAGGAAACGGCTAATGTCCGCCAGCCTTCCCGTGAGCCTCTGGACTTCTTTGATGTTTTTGGGAGGGGCCATGTATATTATGGCCTGGATTTTTTCGGGGTTCGCCTCGATGCCGCACTGGCTAACGACGAACTCAAGGAATTTTCTCGAGGAGACGCCGAATGCACACTTCGCCGGATTGAGTCTCATATTGTGGGTCCGAAGGACCCCGAAGGCCTCTTCCAGGTCGGCGATGTGATCCTGTCCCTGCTGGCTTTTGACGAGCATGTCATCGATGTACACCTCCATGTTGTGCCCAATTTGATCCTTGAAGACTCGGTTAATAAGCCTCTGATAAGTAGCGCCGGCATTCTTCAGCCCGAAGGGCATAACCCGGTAGCAATAAAGACCTTGGTCCGTGACGAAGAACGTCTTGGCTATATCATGAGGGAACATTCGGATCTGGTTGTAGCCCGAGAAGGCATCCATGAAAGAAAGGAGCTCGTGATGCGATGTAGCGTCGATCAGAGCGTCGATGCTGGGGAGAGGGAACAGATCTTTGGGGAATGCCTTGTTGAGGTCGGTAAAGTCTATGCAGATCCTCCAGCTCCCGCTCGCCTTTCTCACCATCACGATGTTCGCCAGCCACTCGGGGTAGCTGACCTCCTGGATGAACCAGGCAGACAAAAGCTTGTCTACCTCCGCTTTTACAGCCTGCTGCCT
Source organism: Hemerocallis citrina (assembly GCA_017893485.1). Taxonomy (NCBI): domain Eukaryota; kingdom Viridiplantae; phylum Streptophyta; class Magnoliopsida; order Asparagales; family Asphodelaceae; genus Hemerocallis; species Hemerocallis citrina. The sequence continues at coordinate 86,600,326 of CM030362.1, read as the reverse complement.
CTCTGGGGCGAATTTACGTCACTTCTGGACGATTGGCTTCGAGCCAGGGATCACGCTTAGTCTGTGCATGATTAGGTCTTCGGAGATCCTGGGCATATCGGAGGGCTTCCAAGCAAAGAGGTTGACATTGCGGCGAATGCAGCCAATTAGGTCGGACTTTAGGTCGGGCGCGAGGAAGCAGCTCATGCGGAACCACTTTGACTTTTCTCCAGTCTCGAACGAGACTTCTTCTAATTTGTCTGCAGGTTTGGGCTCTGGTTGGATCCACTCAGGTTGTAGTTCGACGGCGTCCAGGGAAAACACACTGCCGACCGACCGCGGCACTGTGTTCATTTTTGGGCTTCGATTTGTTAGGTCGTTTCAGCTCAATCTTCAACTCCAAGTTAGATCTTGCAGCTCCTATTCAGTTACTTCTTTTGAGGGTTTTATCGGACGACTAAGGATTAAGATTAGGCCTAGGTTTTCTCTATATTCTTCTATATATATTGTAAACTCCTCCAATATAAGAGAGAGTACTTCATAGATTATTTTCTCCATTGCAAAGAGAGGCTCGAGAGAGAGATAGTTCTTGGTAGGTGAGTTTAATTTCTTGTGTCAAGTGAATTAGTAACTCCTTGTAATCTCTTCTAGTTGAATATCATATCTCCCTATATTCCCCCCCCCCCCCCCCCGGATTAAGCAAAAGCTAACCGGGATAAGTCATTGTTGTTGTGTTTGTGTTTGTTTGGTGGATCTACTTGCTTGCTCAATTTATTCGCCTCGTCTACTTCGACTTCCACATTGCTCTAATTAGTTTCGCTGCGACCAGAGGGCGTTTGTTGACGCCCCAATCCCAACAGACACTGCGTTTATCAGTTGATTATTTTGTTATTCCAGTCTACAATTAATTTCAGTCATAACATGCTATATTTAACAAGTAGCAACTAATTTCGGTGACTGGGCTAATTTGGCAGTGATTGCCGAGCTAGGAAGATACTTCGCAGATACAACTACCACCTTGGCCACGTGTGCATATAATTGGGCATAGAGTTCTGTTTTGTTATTAATTGATATTGAATTTATTTGAAGGTATATTCAATATATTGTGATCTGATTGGTTCAGGAAAAAATATTATGTGCTAAATGTGATTTCCCTTTCTTATGTTTCTAGAGTATATAGTCATCTTTCATTTAACTAAAATTAATTGCATAGATTTTTTCCTATTCAAGTAATTGCATTCATTAAAGCGATTTGAGGAGGAGAATCTGACTGAGAGTTTACTCTTACAACCTAATATTGCCTTTGATATAGAGATGCAAACCATAAGGATGTAAACCATGCTGCAAGGAAATAACTTTAGTGTGTTGGTTGGCTTCCAATTGGATGACTGAAGAAGCTAACATAAGGGTTAATCAGGATTCTCCCAGTCCTCCCATCAGCTCCTCTTACCAGCTGCCACATCTTTATAATGAGGCCTTTGTCATTGTATACTAAATGGTTTGGATCCAATCTATAATCATCAAAGATCCTCACTTGTCATTTTTATTGGGATGTTATATTGCAAATTTATTCATCTCCTATTACCATACCATTTAATTTTTGTAGTCAGACCAAGCAAATCGAGATTGTTTTAGTAGTACTAATTCTTCTACTTAAGGAAATGGCCTCTAATTAACCTTCTAAACACAAACCACTTTTGACACATAATCACTCTATCAGAATATCTAGCTACTAAATAATTCAGAAAAATCTAACTAACAAACCAAACTAAGAATGAATTAAGAAATAGTTTAGAATTGCAACAAATATTTATACTTTATCTGGAACTAAGGAAGATAAGCTGTAACACCTCATACTTAAGCGGGTATATATATATATATATATATATATATATATATATATATATATATATATATATATATAAATAATAAAGAAAGAGATGAGATGGTTAGTTGTGGCCTATAAAAGATCCTATGGGTATGATCAAAGAATTGATGAAGAGTTGGGCCTATAGGATTGCCTATGGAGCTTATGCATTAATGTTGGAAAAAATAAAGAAATGAGAAATGAAGTGTGCATGCATGCATGATGGTCAACGAGAGTTGGCATGGGAATGAAATCCCATATCGGAAAAAATGTGGTGGACAAGTGTGATTTATATAGGATTCCAAATGAGAAAGGTTTACCTAAGGGTTAACCCCCCTTTTCATTGTGCCTGTGGTGGGCGTGGCTAGAGTTTTGTGTTCGTTCTTTCGAAAGGTTTACCTAACGGTTAACCCCCCTTTTGATGGTGTCTGTGGTGGGCGTGGCTAGAGTTTTGTGTCCATTCTTTCACGTGTGCGCACGTGTAGCCGTGTGCCCAGCTGAGTCAGGGCTCGGGGCGTTACATAAGTGATATGGCTAAAAATAGGATTAAATCGGGACCGTTCACATCAGAGACGAATCTTAAAGCTCAGGGGTAAAACGGTAATTTCACCTACCGACGGGTCTGAAATGGGAACTGGGTCTTTATTCAAAACCCAATAATCCATAAACGGATCCACATCAACTGGGTACGGGTTCCAACCCGCTGCACACCCGGTCCAGCGAGATAAAATCAAGGTCCCTGATTAAGTCTTAATCAACGGCCCTGATTCACATCTATCTTTTTACTGGGAATTAGGGATTACATTCCTTATCTATACACAGGAATTACATGCCTAATCTGATCCCTGAGACGCCTATAAATACCCCCCATCCATCTCCATTAAGAGGTAATCAGTATTTTGCCAATTTACGCTCTTTCTTAATCATCCCTGATTACTGACTTGAGCATCGGAGGGTGCGTCGCTGGGATCAACCCCGGTGTCTCGCACTTTTTGCAGGTGAACGGCGGGAGTCAACGGTCAAGCTCCGGCAGAACAGGTTAGGTTTGCTATTCAGGTTTTCCAAGAACTCACAAATTCTATCTGTTTACCCCCACACCAGATTTAGCGGTAACAGATTGGCGCCGTCTGTGGGAAACACCATGAATAGCAGCCTTCCTCTTCCCGTAGGTCAGACCTTCCCCCGTCATGCCTCCAAGGAAACTCAGATCCAGGGGGCCCAACCGTGGGCCTACCCCTCCTCAACCACAACAGGAGGTCCCCCTCCAACCCGTTCAGCAGCAAGGACAACTTCATCCTCAGGCAGAGGACCCCCTGCGGCTGGACCAACTCCCTCCTCAGAATCTTCCGGGCCTCAGAATGCCGGTGCGGGGGGCTCGCGTCCCAATCCTCAGAAGCAACCTCTCCAACAGGACCGTATCCCAATACTCAACCCCTCTTCCGACTCTATGGCATCCCATAATCCCCAAGCTTTCGACCTTCGAAATACCATCCTCAATCGGCAGAAGGAAGAGGATCTTCACCACTGTTTGGATGAAAGGCGGGCCCGAGAGGGAGCCTCCCGCCAACAACGTCCAAATGAGCGATCTCCTCATCGCCGAGACTACAGAAGGTCCCCTACTCGAAGAGGGTGAAGGGAGTCCCCTCAGCGTCATCGGCGGAGAACTCATTCTCCAGTAAGCCGAGCCACACATAGGGACCGCCAAGCTGAAGAGGCACCAGTCATAAGGGCAGATCTTCAAGACTTCCAAGCAACAGTCTTACGGACCCTCAATATCACCCCAAAGAACAACCAGAGGCCACCTACTCATGAGCCAACTAGGAGCCATCGCCTTCACACTCTCAGTCCTCGTCCGTCTCCAAGCTACCATCGCCGCAGCTCCAGTTCACCCTCGTACGAAGATGAGTCCCGGGGCTCGGCAAGGTATGATCAAAGAGAAGACTCGGTCTACCGCCATCTCCACGAGATGGAGAGGCGCCTCGGCCGAATTGACAGGGGAGAAGAGCAGCGAGCGATAAACCTCCGCTCGAGCAGACCTCCATTCTCCCGCACCATCATGGAGGCCCCCATCCCAGAGAACTTCAAGTCGCCTCACTTCGAGTTGTATACCGGAGAGTCAGACCCCGCGGATCACATAGAGAGTTTTAAAACTCTCATGATGATCCACCATGCTTCAGACGCCCTCCTCTGCAAGATCTTCCCTGCCACGCTGAAGGGGTCTGCACGAGAATGGTACTCTCGACTCGCCCCGGCCTCCATCTTCTCATTTGATCAGTTCGAATGGCTATTCCTTACTCATTTCGTGAGTAGCCGCCGAACCGATAAAACAAGTGTATCTCTGGTGACCCTCAACCAAGAAAAGGGTGAACGCCTAAGGGATTATGTTCGACGCTTTACCGCCGAAGCCCGGTCCATTCCCTCCCTCAACCAGTTAGTAGCCTCTGCCGCATTCGAGCGCAACGTCACTAATGCCAACCTCAGGGCATCCCTTGCCAAGAAACCTCCTCGAAACTTCTCAGAGCTCCTACTCAGGGTGGAGAAGTACATACGGGCGGAAGAGGCTCTCAACCCCCTTGCTCTTGAGGAGACATCTTCCGCGAACAAACGGAAGAACACAGGTGAAGAAGGGTCCCAAAAATTCCAGAAGGATAGTAATGGCCAGCACCGCCCGACTCCCCGTTTTGAGAAGTTCACCCCCCTCATTGCTAATATATCAGAAGTTCTTATGGAGGTGGACAAGGAAGGGCTACTCCGTTCTCCCCCCAGAATGAATACACCTGGCAAGAAGAGGAACAAGGATAAGTGGTGCCGCTTTCACAGGGACCACGGCCACGAAACGGATGATTGTCGGGCTCTCAAGGAGGAGATCGAAGAACTCATATGGCGGGGGCTCCTGACCAAGTTCGTCCACAAAGAGGGGGCCGAGCTCCCCCCTGAGGAGCCTACAAACGAACAGAAAGGCCCGCCGAGCTTCAAGACTCAGAACCTCCCAGCTCCTCCTAAGAGGTCTTGACCTTATCGTAGAAGTAGGATTTTGATTTTTCAATAAGGCCGATGCTTGTAACCCGGCCAATAGCATGTAATAATGGCTCGCCCTATTGAAGTAGCCACTTAGTTTATTTCAATAAAACTTTACATTTTTTCATTGAAAATTATTGCTCTTGCTTCTCGATCTTTCCGAGTCACAACTCGCTAAATGGTGAGTTCGGAGTCCAGCTTCTTCTACATGGCTCCTCCCGCAACTTACTAACCTTTAACAACGAGTTCGGAGTCCAATACTTGGCTCGATTCTGCTTCAAATAACTTGCTCTTCAGCGAGTTAGAAGTGGTTCGCCATTCGGAATTGCTCCCACAACCGTTGACGCTCTCTTAAATGACGAGTTCGGAGTCCAACACTTAGCTCGATTCTGCTTCAAATAACTTGCTCTTCAGCGAGTTAGAAGTGGTTCGCCATTCGGAATTGCTCCCACAACCGTTGACGCTCTCTTAAATGACGAGTTCGGAGTCAAACACTTGGCTCGATTCTGCTTCAAGTAACTTGCTCTTCACCGAGTTAGAAGTGGTTTGCCATTCGGAATTGTTCCCACAACCGTTGACGCTCTCTTAAACGACGAGTTCGGAGTCCAACACTTGGCTCGATTCTGCTTCAAATAACTTGCTCTTCAGCGGGTTAGAAGTGGTTCTCCATTCGGAATTGCTCCCACAACCATTGATGCTCTCTTAAACGACGAGTTCGGAGTCCAACACTTGGCTCGATTCTGCTTCAAATTACTCGCTCCTAAGCGGGTAAGAAGTGGTTCGCCATTCGGGATTGCTCCCACAACCGTTGATTCTCTCACATAAGCAGCGAGTTCGGAGCTAAAACTCTCCCCTAGAGTTGCTCCTCAAACTCGTCTCACAAATAGCTCTCTTCCAGAGCCGAGCTCTTCACTCCGCTCGCCTCCAAAGCGGACCCCTTCTCGACAAGTTTGGAGCACAACTCTCTCCTACAGTTCCTCCTCACACTTGTCTCACAAATAGCTCTCTTCCAGAGCCGAGCTCTTCACTCCGCTCGCCTCCAAGGCGGACCTCTTCTCAACGAGTTTGGAGCACAACTCTCTCCTAGAGTTCCTCCTCACACTTGTCTCACAAATAGCTCTCTTCCATAGCCGAGCTCTTCACTCTGCTCGCCTCCAAAGCGGACCCCTTCTCGACAAGTTTGGAGCACAACTCTCTCCTAGAGTTCCTCCTCACACTTGTCTCACAAATAGCTCTCTTCCAGAGCCGAGCTCTTCACTCCGCTCGCCTCCAAGGCGGACCTCTTCTCAACGAGTTTGGAGCATAACTCTCTCCTAGAGTTCCTCCTCACACTTGTCTCACAAATAGCTCTCTTCCAGAGCCGAGCTCTTCACTCCGCTCGCCTCCAAGGCGGACCTCTTCTCAACGAGTTTGGAGCACAACTCACTCCCAGAATTCCTCCTCACACTCGTCTCCCAAATGGCTCTCTCCTAGAGTCAAGCTTTTTGCCCCGCTCATCTCTAAGGCGGACCTCCTCTCAACGAGTTCGGAGCTCACAACTCTCTCCTAGAGTTGCTCCTCAAACTCGTTTCCCAAATGACTCTCCACGTCCCTCGAAATCAAAATCCGCGCGACGGGCGATCTGACCCCAACATCAAAGAGTCCGGCTCGAATTCCTAGCAAGTGCCCATCCGAGCCCCAAAACGGAGAAAAACGACTTTCTCCCCAAAATTCGCATAAGATTTCGATCAGACGGCTCAGATCATGCCAGCACCACTACACGACAAGATAGTGTTTTCTTGGAAACTGTGCCCGCCTCGAGATCGTGCTGAAATCCGACGGCTCAGATCGCTCCACGTCGCTCGGTATTTCGAGCCGAGCGACTAGCGACCCGAGCCACTCGCGCCCCTTCTTCGCCCCTAGGATCTTCCTAGCACATCTTACAAGGGTCTTCCTAGCACAAGGGTCTTCCTAGCACATCTTCTCCACCCCTAGGAGTGGAGCTCCTCTTCCAAAATCCCCAAGACCAAAGCACTTATCAACTTCATGAAGACAAGAATGTTGCGGGGCTATTTTGACCATGAAGGAGGGTGAATCTTCATCCCACTCCTAAAGAGAAGTTGTAGATCTTCGAATTAGCTTCGAAACGAAGGGTCGCATGCCCCGATCGGACCTCCGTAGCACCGGGAAAGTGGACCGCAATACAGCTGCACCGAATAGCACGGAAATTCGAACCGAGCCACTCGCGCGAGGGAAAAATCGAACCCGAGCAACTGTAAAAATCGAATCCGAGCTCTTCCCTCCGGTCGGCTGCCGAGCAAGTGCCCATCCGAGCTCCAAAACGAAGAAAAATCACTTTTCCCTCAACATTCATGTAAGATCTCGATCGGACGGCCCAGATCTTGCCAGCGTCGCTAAACGACAAGATAGTATTTTCTTGGGAACTGAGCCCGTCTCGAGATTCGTGCCACCATTCAACCGTCCAGATCGAGCCGCGTAGCTCGGATCTACCATCCGAGCTACTGCCCTACCGAGCTACAAAATGGCCAAAAATTTGCCTCAAAATCCGTGCTCGGATTTGCCGAACAAGAAGCCACGTCTCCAAAATCCGTGTTCGGAAACGGGTCGGCAGTTCGGGTTCAGACCCATTAAGGATCCATACCCGAACCGTACTGCCACGTCACCCTCTTCTTTCGCACGTTCCCGCCAGAACAAAAAAAGAAAAAAACCAAGCTTCTCTTCAAGCTCTGATCGCCACCTCCATGGCCGAGCTCCCAACCTCGCCGACCTACATAGCAGAGCCTCGCCATGGCATCAAGCTCCGTCAACAAGCTGGACCTCCATCACCTCAGCTACAGCGCCGAGCTCCACCTTCGTCTCCTTCACGAGCTCACCTCCAACATCGAACTCGCAACCGAAGCTCCCCCATGGCCGAGCTTCCCCATCGTCAACCTCCTCAACGACGAGCTCACAACCTTTATGGCCGAGCTCCCCCTCCGACGCCTCCGCAGCGCCGAACCCATGGCCAAGCTCCGAGCCAAATGACGAGTCGAACCCATTACCGAGCTCGAACTCTACTCCAACTCCTCGCCATGCCGAGCTCACACTCCGGAGCACTGAGCTCCGAGCGCCTTCCTCGACAAACCCATCGTTGCCGCACACGAACGAGCTCGAACGGCAACCACTTTCGACGAGCTCCACCGCGGCCTTGACGAGCCCCGCTCCGCTCGTCACCTCTCGCCGAGCTCGCCGAGCTCGCCGAGCTCCGGTGGCGCTCTCAGGGACGGAGATGGAGTCGGGGTCGGAAGCGTCGTTGGGTCAAAGGCTGGGTCGAAGGAAACGAAGAAGAAGAAGGGAAAAAGAAGGAAACAGAGAAGAGCGCGAATAAAAAAAAAATTGTTTTATGTGCCACGTGGCCTCACATCCGAGGTCGGATCCGCTGCGCGAAATTGGGCGAAGTTGCCCGGTCAGCTGCCGAGCAAGTGCCCATCCGAGCTCCAAAATGGGGAAAAAAAGCCGCCGAGCGACTACGACCGTTGGATCTTCCAGAAATTCGCGCTTCTGGTGATGGACGTTCCAGATCGTGCCACGTGCGCTAAACGACAAGATAACGTTTTTTTGGGAAACACGCCTCCTCGAGATTCGTGCCGGGATCCGACGGCACAGATTGCACCACGTGTTCAGGTAATATTTAATTTCTTTATTTATTTATTTAATTGTTTTAATTATTTAAAAATTCCAAAAAAATATTTAAAAAATCGAAAAAAAATAATTAAAAATTTTAAAAATAATTATTAATTCAGAAAAATTATTTTTAAATTCTGAAAAATAATTATTAAATTAGAATAGTTAATTAATATTTTTGATAATTAATTATTTAATTCGGAAAATGAATAAAAAATTCAAAAAATGAGAAAAAATTCAGAAAAATCACCAAAAATCCAGAAAATTTTGAGAATATTTTTGGACATTTTACAAGCCCAGAATAACACTGTTACACCCCAAGCAAGATCCAAAACTCCCTTAAGAACACCGATAAAATCCCGTACGCCATTAGAACAGTAGAACTACTCCTCAAAGATTGAAAAACTCAGTCTCTAGGAGTGGGGGGCTGGTGATATGGCTAAAAATAGGATTAAATTGGGACCGTTCACATCGGAGACGAATCTTAAAGCTCAGGGGTAAAACGGTAATTTCACCTACCGACGGGTCTGAAATGGGAACTGGGTCTTTATTCAAAGCCCAATAACCCATAAACGGATCCACATCAACTGGGTACGGGTTCCAACCCGCTGCACACCCGGTCCAGCGAGATAAAATCAAGGTCCCTGATTAAGTCTTAATCAACGGCCCTGATTCACATCTATCTTTTCACTGGGAATTAGGGATTACATTCCTTTTCTATACACAGGAATTACATGCCTAATCTGATCCCTGAGACGCCTATAAATACCCCCCATCCATCTCCATTAAGAGGTAATCAGTATTTTGCCAATTTACGCTCTTTCTTAATCATCCCTGATTACTGACTTGAGCATCGGAGGGTGCGTCGCCGGGATCAACCCCGGTGTCTCGCACTTTTTGCAGGTGAACGGCGGGAGTCAACGGTCAAGCTCCGGCGGAACAAGTTAGGTTTGCTATTCAGGTTTTCCAAGAACTCACAAATTCTATCTGTTTACCCCCACACCAGATTTAGCGGTAACAATAAGCAATTCAAATATAAACCCTAATTGAAAATCTTTGATTGTACCAATATTTAGTGGGTGACTTTATGATCTTTTCTTTTTAACTTGTTTTAATGTATATTTCTCAACATACCTATGTTGAAGAAACATGTTGTAGTCATCTTTTCATTTTACTTATAAACTACCAAAGTATTTTTAGATAGGTAGGTAAATTTTAAATATAGACATTGATATGGATTTTAAAGTATCATGAGAAGGTAAGAGTCAAGATAGTGATAAGAAATATAAGTTTCTTTTTGCGAATGTGGTTATTTCTCAGTAATACAGATTTATATATGCATCGCTGTCGATGTAATTATACTTATATTAGTCCAAACAAAACTGTAGAAATTTGAATTTGCGCTTATTTTACACATTAAAGTTTTTATTTGTAGATAAGATATCAATTTTGAATTTAAATGAACTAACCGTTTTACTATTAAAAATAGTTTTAAAGTTTTGATTTATGTATTGATTGAATGTTTTTTCAAATAATAAAAGACTTGTTTTATTTACTTCAACAACTTTTTTTATTGCCAATTTACTCTCCTATAAAAAGCAACAAATGAGGCTAGGGTTTGAATGCACAAAATCATAATCTACTTCTTCTTCTTTTGGTAGACCGTGGAACATCAAGAGAGAAAAATAACGATCACCATCAATAGACGACTAATTCTTCGTTAATGATGCTGATTTTATTTCTTTATCTAGATTTCTTTTGTTGAAGTGTTTATTCCATTAGCTATCATTAGAGAACCCTCCTAACTAATCGAACAATGATCAACTAGAACATCATTATGGTTTTACATATATTTGATATTAAAAAAATGGGAGCTAATTGATTCTGGCACTGTAAATTCAGTAAAAACTCACATCTTTTCAATAGTTGTTCTTCCCGTAAAGTGAAATTCATTGTAATTAGTATTTGATATCATGTTTCTGATGCTTGTTTCTTCAATTCGGAAAAGACCTTCTGATCACACACTACAAATGAGTCACTAATTCTTTGTTATTCATGTTGATTTTTTCTCCTTACCAAGATTTCTTTTGTTAAAGTGGTAATTCCATTAGGTATCACTAGAGAACCCCCCACACTATCAAACAAAGATCAACAAAAATATCTTCGTGGTTTTACATGTATTTGATCAGACTATTTTTTTTGCAAAAAAGATATTCCAATTAATAAAATTTTAGGATTGATACCCAAAAAAGTTAATAAAAACTTCATAGAAGAAGTCACATATTCATCTTTCATATGAACAAATAAATATGAACCCTTATAACAAAATTATATGTACAATTGAGATAGGTTATTCAGGAAGGTGTTGTCTAAGATGTGAATTTAAAAGGTTGTGTATAAGGTGAAAAAGGGTAGGAAAAACCGAAATATTGTACTTATTTAAATATTTCAGATATTGCATTTAGTTATGAGTTTCTTAACTAAGGTTTCATATTTGCTAAGAAAATAGTGAAGCTTACTGAAAGTTGTAGATCTGAATAACTTCGGACATGACAATATGACATATAGAGCAACATCAAACCAACTAAAATAATCAAAAACAAAATTATACAATGACTAATAACATATGCTTTCTACATATCATGTTCCAATATAAAGAATTTAATAACCAGTGTACATGAAATTCAGTTTTGATCTAAGATATAAATATGAAGGGATTTATTTTTCACCCGAAACTATCACTGTTCATCTAATTGTGATGAAGTTAATAAATCACATGCATCTGCAAGCCAATATCGTTATAATTTTTATTTTTTTTAAACCTATCTCTCAATTTGATTATAATTATTATTGTTTTTTGCCAACTTTTATTCATCATCATTAAATTGCTTATGGAATTTTTTATTCATATTATTTCTGATCATGCTAAAACTAAAATTTCAACTATTGACTTATTAATCAATTTTATTTAACAAAAACTAACTTATTAATAATTATATATTTTGCAGATTGTTTATATCAGCAGACTTTTCCCACTATGAATACCCCTATATCAACTCATTGCAAGAAAATCAACAATTGTGGACTATTAAAGTATTGATTACAAAATATTTTGGTAGGAAAGAATATAAAATAGTAAAGGCGCAAGAAAAATCTCAAAAGTGGCACTTATAGATGATTGAAGTAAGATGCTTTAAATATTGTTAAAAATATTCATACATATACATACATAAATAATTATTACTCTCTCCGTTTCAAAATATAAGTCATTCTAGCCCTTTTTTTGTTTCATAATATAAGTCACTTTAGATTTTCGAGGAAAGGTCTTGTAGTGTCTATGAGTTAATTTTCTATGACATTTCCAATTTTACATTTGTCCTTTTTTTGTAAGAGAAGTAATAAACAATTTTAGAGGAGGGCAAATAGGACATTGTACAATTGATGGATCATTTATGAGCTTCAAAAACCAAGAATATGAAATAGTTTTACTCAATTATAGATTGTTTATTAATAGTCATGTAAAAACTTGCAATGACTTATATTTTGAAACGGAGGGAGTATTTCTAACGGAATACTTAAAAATTTCTCCGACCTCGCGAAATCGTTAGGGTTTCGAATCTCACCGCCCAAGATCACTTCTTTTTCCGATACTCCGTCTGTCGCACCCGAATCACCTACGAATCTCTACGGATTCTTCTCTCTCGCGAGGAGGTCAGGTGTCGCTGCCCCGACCTATAGGTGGCAGCTTTCATGAAGGAGTGGCATGTGGCTCTACCGCGATAAGCGGATCGTCGGCTCGATCCACGGAATCCAAAATGGGGATGTTTAGGATGGGATTGCTAATAGAATTATTGTTTCGGGTGCATATGAGGATGATGATAAGGGGACAAGTTGGTTTATACAGGGACAGAGAGGGAGGAAGAAGAATCGGCAGAGTCATTCGGTTCTGCAGGATTTGAAAAGGGGGAATAAGGGTTTGGAGTTGAGTATGGAGAATGGGATTGAGCTTAGGGTGATTAGGGGGGTGAAGGTTAAGGGGAGCCCGACGGGGAGGGTTTACGTTTAGGATGGGTTGTATATGGTTGTGGCGTGGTGGGCAGAGGAAGGGAAGTCGGGGTTTGGGGTGTTTAAGTATAAGCTTGTGAGGATTGAAGGGTAGGAGGAGATGGAGAGTGTTGTGATGTAAATGAAGTTGACATTATTTTGAAGTTAGGAAGTGTTGTAGATGAAGTTGAGAAAGATCTTATCTAAAGATAGGTACAAATTTACAACTGCAGACGAATTTCTAAGTACATCTTCTACTGTCTTTAACGGTAAAAAATTATGTTACTCATTTTTATATATCAAATTGGTTGTTACATGATACCGAATACTAATTACAATGACCTACGGATCTTTGTTTAGCATTAATTAATGCAGAAGATGCAGATAATGTAGACTCAAAATATGGTAATGAAGTAGAGAAGCGAAATCTTACAGTTGTAGTATTCAGGTAATATCGATTAATTAAAATGAATAATAATTTATAAAATTATTTTGGAATTCATATGCTTTATCTAAATTTAAGTTCAAAATCAATCTTACTTGCATTATGGGGAGAACTAGCGATCAAGGAAGGAAAAGCTTTGAAAGAATTATCACCCAACATGCCAATTATTGTAATTACCATTATAAAAACCTCAAACTTTGGAGGTAATTATATACAACAAAAATTAATAATAATTTTTATTATATATTTTATTTATTTATTACTGATTTTTTTAACATGATTGTCTCTCACATCAACAAACAACACTACAATGGAGATAAATTCGAATGAACCAGAAGCAGATAAATCAAGAATGGTATAATTTTTTTTGTATATTTAATTCTTTAAGTCTTTCCTTTTGGAGTATCAGTTACCATAGTTTTTTTTGTTTGTTTCAGGATAAACTGTAACGAAATTTTATTAAAAAGTAATAACTTGCAAATAAACAAAAGAAAAATAATGGATGTGGAAAAAGTGAAATTATCTGACATTCTCTACTGTGCAGACGATGATTCTTCTGAGGTATTATAAATTATAAAATTATTTTCAAATATTTTGTTAAATTCTCTATATGTCTACAAATATTTTGATGACTTCAAATTTTATTTAATATTTTAAGAGAAAATACTACTATCGTCAAATTTTGATCAAAAGTGTCAAAGACGTCAGAGATCCATGGTACATTGCATGCAAAGCATGTTCAACAAAAATCAATGTTGAAAATGATGAAGCTTATAGTCGAAAATGTAAAAAGAATAATGTTGAATATGAGTCAAGGTATACAAAATACCATATTGTTAGTTTTCTATTTTTCCATTCCTCAATCAAATTTTAAAAAAACAAAGAATAAATTGTTTCAGACATGTATTCAAAATCACAATAAAAAAACACGTGCTGAGCCAGAATTGATTTTATTTGATAAGGAAGCAAGATGCATCATCAGCTGTTCCGCAAAAGTCCTGAAACATATTAAGAATAAGGTATAATATATAATTCTCATATTGTTAAAAACGATTAAGAGTTAATTACTGAATTCTATATGCAAGAAAAAAAAAAGCTGATGAATTTGACAGAAGGACCAAGAAATGCATTGGAGATGAGTATATTTTTTGATCAAATACAGGATTCGCGTATGAAAGAACAACTAGAAGAACATTGACTGGATGAAAATTTAAAAAATATGAACAAGAAGTTACAATCAGTTTTAAGTTCAAGAAAGTTAAAGTCGAAAGTGATGATTGATCTTATGAAAAATACGATGATATCAGTTTAGGATTTACTAATTTGTTCTTTTTTAATATCATTTTTTTAATATCAGTTTTAAGTTCAAGAAATTTAAAGTCGAAAATGATGATTAACTTAAGAAAAACACAATAATTATATCTTTATATTTTAGATGAAACTATTATGGATATAACTCTCTCTTACATCGTATGAATTTTGATCCACTTGTGCTTTATTTTGACTGAAATTGTGCTAGAATTGATTAAACTTTGGTTCTTGATACTTGCTTGAAATTTGATTTCAATGAGCTTGTTGTCGTTGGAGTAATTTTGAAATTCATGGTTTGCTTCTTAAGATGGTTGACTAAGTCGAATTTGTAGTTTGAAGAATATGAGTGTGCTAAATACAAGTGTGTTTTGTCTATCTAACTTGTTAACTAGAATAGTTAAAATATTAAATATTCATGTGCACCAAGCCACGTGCACTTGGTGCACAGTAAATTTCAACTAGTACCATAATACCCTCAAAGTTCAAATTTATTTACAACATAATTATTTACAAAAATATCACTCATGTAAATTAAAAGTTTGTGTCCGTAAGGATAATTTGTAAAGATAATATATGAGTAAAGAAAAGTTTGAGGTTCAAGGCCAGATTACGTCTTATTTACTTTATAAAATAAATAAAAAATTAATTTAGTAGCATTCTTAGGGGGGCGTTTGGTACGCGGTAATGTATAAGGGAATCTAGGATTACTCACTTGACATAGGTATAGTTTTGTAAATAATATTAAATTCCCAAGGTTATCAAAATAATTATTTGGGACTGATAAGCATTTTTCTTGAAAAGAGTGGGATTTGTGGATTCCTCCACATAAAAAATGAGTGAGATATCTTTACAAAAAACCGGACCCAACCAAATCCACCCAAATATCACACTCCTCTTACTGTCTTCTTCTTCTCTTCGAAAAAAAACAAACGAAAAAAACCCCAAGCCCCCTTCCAGCTTCTTCTTCCGATCATCTTCTCCGGCTCCCTCCGGTGATCCCCAACCCCCGTCGCACCACCTCTCACCCATCGAAGCTTCTCCCATCGCCGCCTTCACCCACGTACTCCATCCCTGTCGATACCCTCACGCTTGTTATCTTTGTAAAAGGAATCTTCAATTTGTATGTTTGGTGTGAGGGAAGCTTAACTGTCCTCCTCTTTACACACTCCCCAATAACAACTAATTCCCAATCACAAAGCAATGAACTTTTGGAAAAAGCAAGCATTACCCTTTCTTTTTATGGCTGAACTTATAGGAGTGCTTAAGAATTTCCCTCTTCAATTGGTCACACTGAAGATGAGACCCTCCCCCTGTCAAACCCTTAAACCACGCACCATGACCACCATAACCACCACCAACTCCACCATCCCTCAAATCCTTTACCAATACCGATAGAAAATCGTCGCCGCCTGCCCATTACACTCTCCCCTAAGGCCTGCTTGACTTTCTTGCTCTTCTGCGATCAAAATTAGTTCATAGATTGCAAGTCAGATACTATAGTACTTTGAAGAAAAAGACACAAGTCATGTGAATATCTTCAACTTGTTAAATCTTTAACTACACTATACTTAGATGTGGCCCATATGGTTCTTAATGCGTTTTTGTTTAATTTGAATGTCTCAAAACTATTTTGTGGAGGATCTTGGGAAGATAAGTATGATAAGTGTGGGTAGTGCAACTTAAAAAGTGAAGGGACACTCTTTTCTTTTTTCCATTCTTTTGATTTTTGTACAGTTGTAACATATCAAAGTCACAAAGATACTGGAGTATACGATTTATGGTTGGGCCCTATAAAGCTTCCGAAAATAGAACCAAATACCTGTAGCTGTTGTGAATAGGATCATGCCCATTTGGCACTCTCCTCTTGATATCATGAAACGGATCTAATTTCAGCTGATTATTAGATCTCATCGCCATTGTCGACATCCCCTGAGAACTTACTGCTGGTGGTGGTGCTTTTCCCTCCACCACCATTTTCTAAAGCGAAAGAGACCAATAACCCAAAACACAGTAAGGAACCAATGGCACAAAGTATTCTCCAAATGGACTCTCTTGAACTTGATCCCATCCTTTTACTCTCTCTCTCTCCCCCTCTTTTCCTTACTCTGTTTTTCTTAATGAGAAGAAGTAATGATAATTTGGTGGAAAATGGTATTTTCGGTAATGTCTACTATAGAGATGGATTGATGAATGTTCTATACCAAACAAGGTAATCAAGTATTTCCAGGCATGTAATGTCGTATACCAAACACAATATTATAACATTTCTGGGAATCTTTATTCCCACCCTCATATTTCATATTTCTGAGAATACACCAATTCATGGGAATTCTCCAATTCGCGTACTAACTACTAAACGCCTCTTAATCTCAGTTCGAAACTTCGACCGCATAATCCAAGCCCCAGCCGAGCATAGTGGGTAAATACCCCACTTTTCAAAAATATTTAGCCAAATACCCTTCTTCCAAAAATATTTAGCCAACTACCCCTTTTAATTAAATAACTAAAAAGCAAAATTTTAGATATAACCCCACTCTAGAAAATATATACTATAATACACCTTAACCTTAAAAAAGCTGGATAATTCACAGAAAATAGAGAAACTAAAATTAAAAAATATTTCAAAATTCAAGATTAGATACGTTGACAAAAGATTAGTAGAAAGTAAGCATATTGCCAGTAAAGAAATATCAGAATACCTATTATTAACAACAAAAGTAACTAATCAACTACCTAAAGAAATACAAAAACAAATAGCATACAAAGTATTAGATTACAGAAACGAAGAAGCAAGTTGGTATTACCAACACCTACTAGCAGACAAAATAGTAGGACATGGAGCCAAAAATTTATTTAAACATACAAGACTTGGAAGAAGTTTACACCGGTCCTAAAATGTTCATTGATATAAGAAAAGATTTAAGAATCATAAATAAAAATATAAAAGAATTAGGAAGATATATGACAGAATACCCAGAAGAAGAACTGGGCATAACAGAAGAAGGTATGCAAGAACTAGAAGCCATAACGAAACTTAATATAAATATTCTAGAAATAGAAGATTTAATGGCAAATCCTAATTCAGAAGAAGTGCAAGAAGCATTGAAAAATCTAGATATAGCACACGAAGAAGTAAAAATGGACCAAGATAAAATTATTGAAAAACCTTCAGAAATTCCAAGTAACATGTATGAAATCTTAAGACCACCACCTCATAAAAAGCCATACCAATTACCATGGAAATGGCAAAATACAAAAAGAAGAACGCAACTAGGAAAAGGTAAAGAAAAAGAAACCCCAAAATATGAACCAACAGAACATTTCGAAAAAGGAATAGCATGAAATGGAGAATGGTTAGACCTAGATTGCGTAAAGGATGTAGATAGAACAATTGAAGAATGGGTAAAAGCGTCACTAATAGTAGGATTTAGACAAAACCTTAACGGAAACGCATTTGAAAAATTCATAGAAACTACCTTTATGGGAGTAGTAGCAAAATGGTGGAATGGACTAGAAGAAGAAGAAAGAAATACTATAAGAAAATCAAGACCAATTGATGATAATGGAACTGAAGAAAGTTCAGCACAACGGACTTTAGGTTTAAAAGAAATAATTACAAATTACGAAAAAGCAATAAGAACCGAATTCAGCGTATACGATAAAGGAGAAAAACACACTATATATAAAAAGAATCAAGCAAGATGGAGACTAAGTAACTTAGAAATATGCGACATGTGCCATTTTGACAACTATGCTTGTGAATTCCGAGAATATTATCAAGATAGTTATTACACAAAAGAAGAACGGAGTCCAATTTTAGACTCATTCTTTCTAAAATTACCTGATCCATGGAGCGTAAACATATATAGTGCATACGTAAATGAGAAAGTAAAGCCTGAAGTAGACACTTTAGGGTATAGAACGCAATTTGTAAAAGACTATAGAGACAAAGTATGCCAAGAGGCCAGGGCAACAATGAAATATTACAGAACATATAAACAAAGAATTTGCTGTGAAGATGCAAGACCGAACCATTGGGGATGCAATAATAACTATAAATACAATAACTATAAATACACAAAGAAGAATAATCACAAATTCCCAAAATATCAACCAAAATATAAGAAAACTTTTAAGAGATATAGAAAAACCTTTTAAAAAATACTTTAGAAAAATGAATAAAAATAAAAATAGGCAATATACAAAAAATCCCAAAAAATGTAATTGTTACATATGTGGGGAGGTAGGACACATATCACCAAATTGTCCTAAACGAATGAAAAAAGAAAATGTAAAATACGTAGAAGAAATTGAAGAAATGAATAGCATAAATTACGAACCCATAGAATATGATGAAGAATGGTCAGATATAAGTGAAGATGAAGAAATAATGGTAATGGAAGAAGATAGTGGAAGTAGTGAAGGTGAAACAGAAGAATGTGAAATATACATGTTAACGGACCTAACAGAAATAGGAGAACCCTCAGAAAGAGAAGAAAACAATGAAGAATTATGAAAAAGAATGTGCTTTGACATACAAAAATACGATAAAATAAGAGAGACCAAATTAGATGTAAATCCAAAAGAAATCTTTAAACCACCAATATTTGAAAGAAAGAAAAGCACTATAGTAATAGCTAGGAATAATGAACAACCTATAGACATTGAACAAGCACAAGGCAAAACCATAATTCCATTAATAACAGAAGGAATAATAAGACAAGAAATGGAAAAGATAAACGAAAGAACCAGAAAAACATTAAGACACATACATTTAGGAGCTGTACAAATAATAATAAAAGCCTATTTTAAGGAAGGAATAAATACACCACTCCAAATATATCTAATGGATGATAGGATAATATCAAGTACACAAGACGCCTTAATAGGAATAGTGCAAGGAAACCTAATGTACCAAAAGATAAAGTTCACAATAAAACCTAATTTCTCTATAAGCATGACAAAAGAAAATAAAGATAAAAGTCTAGTCATGTATCATAAGTTATTAGGTATAGAAATGATAGAAAAAAGCAAAGTTATGAGCATTCAAATAAGAAATATTTACGCTTTCACTAGTAAGCACGAAGTAAAGAACAGAAATACGGACAATTTTAAAATAGAGCCGCTATTCAGCGAAATCATAAGATACAAACCAGCTAGAGAAAACCCTGAAATGACCATACCAAATTATATAGAATTCGACTTTTATAAAGCAAAAGAAAAAGAAAAAGAAAAAGAAAAAGCACCACAAATAATGTTCGGAAAAAGGTCATTATCAATAAGAAATAAACAACAAGCATTAGAAATAATACCAATAATAAATACATTAGAACACCAAAATAATAACCAATTTAAAATAGAAATAGAATATTATGACAACGGAAAATGGAATAAACAAATAGCCTTAGTCGACACAGGAGCTACTAATTCACATATTAAATAAACAAATATAAAAACCACTGAATTGATAACATTAGATAAGCCATATTATTACTTAGATTATTACAATAATAGACATCCAATTGTACATAAAATCATACTACCACTAAGGATAAATGGTAAAAAGGAAATGTTGTTACATTTACATGTAGACCCAGAACAACATGTTAATGATATGTTATTAGGAACTGACTTCCTTACATCAGTACAACCTTACTCGATTCAAGAAGAAAAACTCACAATAACAGTAAACAATGAAAGTATGGTAATAAATAGGATATTGGACAAATGAATCCATTAAGAGCAACAAAAAACACATTATACATCCTAACAGAATTTGTTTACGATGGATACAAATCAAGAAACTATCATAGTTTAATAGACACCGGAGCAGGTACTAGTTTATGCCGCGAGAATATACTACCAAAATGGAAACAAGATGGGTTTAATAAAAAAGCCATATCTGGATTGACAGGACAAACAATCATACTGGACAAATACCAACAAAACGTTAGTGTACAAATAGGAAATTACATACTAAAAATACCCATAGTATACCAATTTAACGATATGAATAATGACGTACTCTTAGGAAATGACTTCTTCCAACAATACTATCCCATAACTATATCACATAAATCAGTTGTATTCACAACACCTTGCAGACACCAAGCAATAGCAATTAGAATAACACAACCATATTCCAGAACTGACCTACCACACATCAGAGTTTCTTCAACCCAGCGTGGTGAATATCAATACTTACCAAATAAAACTAGAATACAACAAGTTCAATTAACTACTACAAAAAATTTTTTACAAAAACAATTAGAGGATCTGTGCGGAGAAGACCCCTTAGCAAAATGGAACTTAAGTAAACCCACGGCGCATATAGAGTTAATAGATAAAAACAAAATAATTAAAATTAGACAAATAAGACATACTCCAACAGACCTAGAAGAATTCAAAATACACATAAAAGAATTAGTAGAAAATAATTATATAAGGAAATCACAAAGTCCTCATTCATCACCAGCATTCATAGTAAAAAAGCATTCAGAAGAAAAAAGAGGTAAATCTCGAATGGTAGTAAATTACAAGGAATTAAATAAAAATACTAAGAGATTTGGATACCCACTACCAGATATGCAAATCTTACTTAACACAGTAAGAACAAGAAAAATATATTCGAAATTTGACTGCAAATCAGGATTTTATCATGTAAAATTAACAGAAGATTCAAAACCTTTAACGGCATTTAGCACACCTCAAGGATTTTATGAATGGAATGTATTACCATTCGGATACAAAAATAGCCCAGGAATATTTCAAGAATATATGGATAAAATTTTTGAAAAATACAACAATTTTATATTAGTATATGTAGATGATATTCTAATAGGGTCAGAAGACGAAGAACAACATAAAGAACATCTACTAAACTTCATAGAAATAGTGAAAGATACAGACATTATACTATCAAAAAAGAAGATGGAATTATTCAGAACTGAGATAGAATTCTTAGGAACAAAATTATCGCATGAAGGAATAGAGTTACAACCACATATAGCAGAAAAAATAAAGACTTTTCCTAATATCTTAAAAGAAAAAAGAGAAGTACAAGCCATAATAGGATTACTAAACCAAACAAGAGGTTACATACCAAATTTATCAGCAAAAACAAATTGGTTGCAACAAAAACTTAAAAAGTCTAAGAAATGGGAATGGACCCCGGAGGATGAAGAGAAACTTAAATTATTAAAACAACAAACTTCAGAGTTACCAAAGCGAAGACTACCAGTTAAAGAATGTTCTTGGATAATAGAAACTAATGCATGTGAAACTAATTGGGGAGCGGTATTAAAATTCATTGAAATAGGAGAAAGCGAAGAAAAATTAGCTAGATATACAAGTGGTTCTTTCACACAAACCCAACAAAATTACCACATAAACGAAAAATAACTACTAGCAATCTTAAAAGCTATAAAAAAGTTTGAATTATTCATAATACATACAAAATTTACGGTAAGAACAGATAATACACAAGCAAAAAGTTGGATCAACAAAATAATAGACCCAACCATAGCAAATAAAAGATTGATTAGATGGCAGATGGAGTTAGCACATTACGATTTCTTAATAGAAAACATAAAAGGAAAACTTAATATTTTAGCCGATTTCTTATCAAGAAATTAACTATTTCCACTTGTTGCAGAATGGAAACCCGAGTTCAGCAAATAGAACACGATATAGTCTACCTAAAGGAGACGGTGGAGCAATTAAAAGGAGCATTTAACCAAATACAGCTGCAAATATGTGGTCTTCAAAGTATATTTTACCAACATATAAGTTCTGATCGTATTGAAAAAATGAGCGAAGCGAGTGAACCTACTATCTCACAAAATACAAGTGGGATCACAAAAATAGCCACACAAGAAGAAAACTCCACATCCATACAGCCCACTACCTACAAAGAGAGTTTACTCTCAGAACCTCCAAAATACTCCAAGAAGGATTTATTTTTACAATATATTGAGAAATTATGCCAGACCACTCAGGTCAACCAATTTATCAAAACTATTTCTCAGCAACATATGAACACAACGATCATACTACTAGGAGCTAATCCAAAAACCGTAAGAGTATTGTTCGAAAGAGGACTTATCCACTGCATTTATCCATCTCGAGAATGTGAAGAACTTAGTCAGTTGCCAAAGGAAGTATATAAAGCTGCTAGAAGCTATTTTGGTCTTACGAAGGCATCCAAGATATATGTTCGAATATTTTCAGCAATTCCAGAATTCCTTGAAGATAATGAAGAACTACCAGCTGAACATATTATAAAAATAGGAATGATAACTCAAATCTTGTTTGGAGCAACCGGTATAATACCATATAAAGCCGAAGAATTTGAAAAACTGATTCCCGAAAGAAGAGCTATAGGATTTAGAACAATGTATTGTGAACTAAAGGACATACAAAGCAGAGAAGGTAACATATGGATCTCTGACAGCCCTGACCCACAAAAATTAATGATCTACAACATAGCAAAAATTAAACAACTCCAGTCAAAGAAAGAAGTTTTTGACAGCTGGTACCGAATCTTACATAAAGGAGATATGACAATGACGGAAGAAACAGCTATTCACTACTGTAGACTGATGAGGATGGAACCACAACATTCATGTGACTACTGCAGAAAAGGACAAGAGCAGGCTGACGAAGAACTGTTCCTGATGT
Source organism: Hemerocallis citrina (assembly GCA_017893485.1). Classification (NCBI taxonomy): domain Eukaryota; kingdom Viridiplantae; phylum Streptophyta; class Magnoliopsida; order Asparagales; family Asphodelaceae; genus Hemerocallis; species Hemerocallis citrina. The sequence continues at coordinate 86,577,320 of CM030362.1, read as the reverse complement.
GAAAGCACGTGAAGATGTTCCCTACATAAGCAGCAAATATCTCAATTATTTAGCTATGATGTAAGCACTGATGTAAGAGAAGCAATAATTGTATATGTGATGTAAGCAGTGATGTAGGAGAATAATAATTGTATCTGGTGTGAAGCCATCCCTTCGGCTATAAAAGGGAAGGCAGGGTAAGGGAGAGGGAGGACTTTCTTGGAAAAGAAAAAAATCCCTTATAATCCTTGTAAGTCCGTTTGTACCAAGCTTGAAGAAAATAAAATGTCTTTTACGAGTACATATATCAGCCTCCGTAGAAAATAAGGTATGAACAACTAAATTCTTTTCCCCTAGGGAGAGTTTTGTAAGGCTCTGCCTAAATAATCTTGCAAAAAGACTCATTTGCTACCTTCTTTAGTTAGACTTTTGTGGTTATCTGTACCAAAGTGCTACTAGTTGTTCTAGACGTATCTCTTGGATGAAGCTCTATTGAGGGCATAGTAATCTTGAGATGGGAAGAACGTAAAAGGAGCACAGAAATCGGGGTGCATACCGGGGGTATTTTATCCACTGGTAGTAACTGGTACAGAACAGATCAAAAAAGTTTAACTAGGTCGGAAGCATGATGGGCCGTTTTGTTTTGATTTTTAGGTATCCTTAGAAATCTCTCTCTGCTCTTTATTTCATAAATCCTTATTATTTAGAAGCAATGGATGATAGTTTCGGTATTGTCTCACCAATTTTTGAATTAATGGTTAACTACCAAGGAAGTGACAGAATGTTAGTTTTTGATGTTTATTATCCTCATAGACAAATAAGTATGGACGATTGCTACGAATTCAAATTATTCTTTTTTAGCATTCAACGCGTAATAATTATAACGATAAACCAAATAATTCCTGGAGAAACTAGTAATATAAATGTTGAAATAATTGACGATCTAACTTATCACGAAAGATCTTTGTTATTTTATGAAAATGGTATATTTAGTAGTTACGATTGGAGCCCCACGACTGCATACAGACAATTTCTAGAAGAACATGAACAGAATGAAGGAGAACATAGACATACAGAAGAACTAGAAGAACCTCCATATGATAGTGATGAATATGAGACAGTATCAGAATATATAAGAGAACTTGACGACGATGACGACGAAATTCCAATCATTCCTGATTACTTTTTCAGAATTGACAATATCCATTATTTTGAAGAATATTATTTTTCAAACTTTGATCTTTTTTTTAACCATTTAGATTTTACTCTTTAAACTTTAAAAGTTTTTGATACTCTCTTCCTTTTAATTTTCAGGCCTCCAGGAGATTAAGCACTACTCACACATACTACTTGAGAGATCCCACGCACCCACCAAAGTGGTATCAGAGCCAGCACAAAGTAAGTAAATTAAATTAAATTTTAAAAATTTTCTGCATATTTATTAATAATTTATAAGGTAGAAAGCAGAAAAACTAAAATCTAATAATAAAAATAAAAATTATCCTAAAACCCAAAAACTTTTAGTTTTTGTAGAAAGGTCACACATCCTATAAAAATTACTATAGAAACAATACTATAGAAATCTAACTAAAAACTAGGGTATTTTACTAATTATTTCCAAAATAAGGGCATTTGACTAAATAATTTCAAAAAGAAGGTTACCAAGCCAAATAATTCGCCCCAGCCAGCCCATCATAAACCCGTAACCTGGCCCAACGCAAACCTAGGGTTTTCTTTACTCCCCTGGGTTTTGAAGAAACCAGGAACCTCTCTTCCGCATTTTATCCTCTCATCATCTGAAGCGCCGCCATCCCCATCCGATTGCAATGGGTAAGAAATCCATCCCTTTCTTCTTCTTCAATCCTTCTCATTCTCATTCCTAACCCTAACAATCCTCCATTCCTATTCTTCTTGTTGTTAAGCTCGAATTAAGGTCCATGAGCTCCGCACCAAGTCGAAGACGGATCTCCTGAACCAGCTCAAGGATCTCAAGGCCGAGCTCGCCCTCCTCCGCGTCGCCAAGGTCACCGGCGGCGCCCCTAACAAGCTCTCCAAGATGTACTGCTCATCTTCTTGATTTTGAATCTTGATTTCATTTAATTTGAATAATTCTTGATTTGATTTGACTTGACTTGACTTGCAGAAAGGTTGTGAGGTTGGGGATCGCGCAGGTACTGACGGTGATATCGCAGAAGCAAAAGGAGGCTTTGAGGGAGGTTTACAGGAAGAAGAAGTACTTGCCGCTGGATCTCAGGCCCAAGAAGACCAGAGCCATTAGGAGGAAGCTCACCAAGCATCAGGTATTCTAAATCTAAATCCTTCTTCTTCGCCGCCCATTTGTTGAGTATCCAACTTGTTGAAAGGTTATTTGGACTTATGGTGATTGCATCTGAAATTAGGCTTTCTTCATGAAGAGAAGAGTATTTCTTAGATTGTGTGGTTATATGTGTATGTGTATTTAGTTTTCTTGTCTTTCTTCTTAGCAACTGTTTGGTCTTTGAGATTTTATATCATCTCCAACATTGCATAGTTTGTCCAACTGGGGTGATTATGATTACTTGTGCGTTCTCGCTCTACAACTTTGGACATGTTCCACCTAATATTTGGCGAGTTGATATCTAGACTTAAATATACAGTTTTTGTTACAAACATCTTCAATAAGGAAATTTGCGCTGCTAGTTGGGTTTTCCACCTAATATTTGCTCATTCGATATCTAGACTTTATATATACAGTTTTTGTTACAAACATCTTAAATAAGGAAATTTGTGCTGCTAGTTGTGTTTGGACTGGTTTTGGTTCAATTATCGTGAAAGTTATTCACATTTTGTATCGTGAAAGTTGTAGCTTTTAATCTATATCTATAGAAATGGAAATGAAAGAGATCCTTCTTACGCATCTAAGTTTCCAGCATTATGCTATTCGGAAGGCGGTTAAATACTCACTGCACTAAGAGCATCCACTGAACTAAGAGCATCCACTGCCGTTTTCTAAAAACCCAAAAGATTGCTTCTGAGTTTAAAAAAACTCCTATTATTGTTCGCTAAAAACCTAATTTTTAGAATAGAAGTGAAACAGTCGTTCGCCAAACGTAGAAATCGCGATAGAAGAGAGGCTAAATGTATCGCCAAACTTAGAAATCGCGATAGAAGAAAGGCTAAATGTAGAAGACGGAAGAAGATATTCCGTTTTCGAAAAAAATCGAACAGACGGAAGATTATGCTCCATTTGTCGATTAATTTATTAAAAAAACAAAAAGATGAGAGACGGATGAAAAAGCTCCGTCTTTTTTTAAAATAAAATTTAAAGTATTCAAAAATTTATTTTCCAAAAAATTACGAAAATGCCATCCAAATATTATGAAAATGCCATTAATTAACTACGAAATTGCCATTAATTAATTACGAAATTGCCACACAAATTAAAAAAAAAACCTAGGACAGAGGAACTTCTTCCATCAAAGCTTTTCCTGCCAATTTACTTTATCAAACTTTGGGGGCCGTCAATTTCGTCTCTATGATCTTAAAGGTGCTTCCTTGTGGTAATTTTGAATTAGCTCCCCAATGTCACTTCCAAGCTTGCTAAGAATAGAAGGGAAGTTTACTTGCAATCAAGATCAAGTCTCTTTGGCGATCGCCTCGAGAGGTTCAACCCTCGTTGCCACCACTCCCAAAGATCTTTTCTTGTAGTCGGTACCGTCATATCTTTTCTTCCTTAATTCATTATTCCATGAATTTATCAAAATGATATTCATCAAAATGAAAAATATAATAAGTACAGCATATTTCATGTTTTGTTATGATTTGGATGTGTTTCATATGATTTAGTTGATTTTATGCATGAAGAATAATTGTGTCTTTGTCGTTATCCCGTTTTTGTTTAGTATTTTAGACCCTATTAAGGTCAGTATATGAAAATTATTTATGAATATGAATTATAGAGAATTCTGTCTACTTTCCAGATTTTCTGACAAATCTCAATTTCGATTTGTGAGTTGCAAGTTATGACTATTTTACTACAGATGTGTTTAAAATTCAAGATCCAGTTTTATATGAATTCTGTATGGTTAATTATTTTTCTACTGATGTTAAAGATAATATTTTGATCCAATATTTTGCTAACATGGTATAGGGTATGTAACAAGTCTACAACAAGTTATACTATGACTAACACAAACAAGCATACGACATCATACTAACAGTATGCATGTACACATCAAGAAGTGAATATCTCTAAGTTATTTCATGTCGTGTGTGTAATGTGACAACTACGAGCGGCGGAGCGGGTCAACACAATAGAGACAAGATATAACAGGGGTTTTGCACAAGAATTGTCTCTAGAATACAACTACACTACAAACGGTATTTAGTACTTGTATTTGCAACAGAAATTAATACAAGTTACTTGCCTTATAGTCGACGACAGAAACAGTGCAAGAAGCAAGAATAACGGGAACGGATTTTCGAGCAACGAACTCGACGAACGAACGAACTACGATCACAACCCGAGATCACACACCCGCACACAAGAGGGAGAGATAGGCCGGGTGCACGAAGAATTGGTGACGGTTGAACGGGGACGACGGCGGTGCTGGCTGGAGTTGCGTCGGTCGATGGCTTCGGGAGGAAACAACACAGGGAGATTGTGCTCTTGCTGCTGCTAGATGACGTCGAGGCGGAGACAGGGCGACGACTGAAAGCACTGGCCGGCTGGTGCGTCGCGAGGTGGTCGCGACAGGGAGGCAAGGAGCGACGGGGAGACAGGGCGGCGCTGGGAGGCAGGGACCCAGGGGGTCACGGCGGTCGGCTGAGGGCTTCGCGATGCTGGGAGAGTAGGTGTAGGGCGACGTTGGGCTGGCATCTGCCAGTGTAGTCGAAGGCGCAAGGCGCAAGTAATTTCAATTACTTGAAAAAAGCCTGAGGCGCAAGGCGCAATTTGAGGCGCAAGCCTTAGTTAACTGAGGCGCACTATTAGTTTTTGGGGTTTTTAAAAACTTTAAATTAGAATATATAAATAATATAACATCATAGTAATAAAAATATATTGCATATAATGACCATATACTTAAAAAGGTATGGAAGACGTACCTGTTCGGTCGTTAATCTAAATTTGCATATGAAAAGTTCACATCAAAACCTATAAAATGTCGAAAACAATTAATTAGGTGTCTTACAAATACAAAATAGACAATACACAAGAACATAATAACATTAACATGTTAAAAGATAAAAATCTAAATTAACTACTTACTAAGTACTAAACTACTAAATACTAATCACTCTTCATTTCACCACAAACACCAGACAAATAGCAAGTATTACAGAACATCATTCACCAATAAGAAACAACTAGCAAGTAGAAACAAGTCTACAAGACTACAACATGCCAAATACAACCCATGATACTCATCAATCTGATTCATCCATCTCTTCAGCTACAACTTCTTCTCCTTCCGATCCACAGTCTATTGGTATATCCTCTTCTTCGGTATCTGAATCTTCCTCAAAATCAGGCTCCTCCTGTACTTGTGGTTGTGGCGTGCTCCTAGATCCTGATGGTCTCGATGATGAACCAAAATCATCACCCACTCGAGTCCTTCTTGTGCTTCTAATTGGCTCTTCAGCTCCTTCTATTGCAGCCAAATCACCCCATCTAAGATCATCTCCATCAAAAACAGCATCATTTTCAGCATTTTCTTCTCCTTCCCCAAAACATCCCAACAACCATTCATTGGACTCATCAATGTCATTCAATCGAATAGGATCAATGACATCCCTAGAATCATATCTCTCCATCAATGCTTGGTTGTACTTGATGTACACCAAATCATTCAACCTCTGAGCTTCTAATTTGTTTCTCTTTTTTGAGTGAATCTGCATTTTAGCAAAACAAACAAGTTTTAAATTTAGTTGTTAAAAATATTTTATAAATAGATTAACTTCAATCTTTTAAAAAGTACAATAATTATATCTTACATGCTCAAAGGTGCTCCAATTTCTTTCACAGCCAGAAGAGGAGCATGTAAGGCTAAGTATCTTCATGGCAAGTGTTTGTAAGGTAGAAGTCTGACTACCATAACTCATCCACCAATGGGCTATCACAATTTGAAATTTGTTATTTTTAACCATTAAGAAAAATAAATTAATAAAATATTGAAATTGAAAAGCAATCAAATATTCAAATTTATACCTGGATTTTTTCTTTTCCTATTCCTTATGGCAAAAGAAGATCCAAATAGTCCACGAGCATGCTTGTAATCTTCCATTTCTTCTTCAATTTTGTCTTGATCATCTCTAGGAACCAACTTTTCAAGTACGGCATAAAGTCCCTTCATCACTTCTAAATCTTTATGAATAGTCTTGTTATCATAGAAGAAATGAGGATTTAAGTAATATGCAGCTGCATGTAATGGGTGGTGCAACTGGACATCCCACCTATTGTCAATTATCTCAAAAGCCACCTTGTACCTATGTTCATTCTGCTCCCCTCCAAAAGCTGCAACTATGGCCTCTTTGGCTCTATCCATAGCTTCATAAATAAATCCCATTGCAGGCTTCTTCTCTCCGTCTACAAGTTTCAGCACACGAACTAACGGAGCTGTAAGCTTCAAAGCATATAACACATTGTTCCAAAATGATGGCATATGAACTATCTTCTCTGCCGCCTTTCCTTTTGGTTCCTTGGAATAATGCAAATTATGCCATGCATCGGAGAGGAACATTCGCCTTAAGTTCGCCTTTTGCTTGTGTACACTCTCTAATGTAAGAAAAGAGGTTGCGAACCGTGTAACAGCTGGCCTCAACAACTCCGCAGTGATAAATGTCCTCATCAAGCTCAGGGCATGCCCATGTGCATAAAGAAACCCAATAACCTAAAATATTGAAAATATTGAATGATTATAACTATAGTAAATAATACATGATTTGAATCATAAGCTTAAAATTTAGAAAGTCACCTCCATAGCTTGACCTAACGTTTTTTTCACTTTAGGCATGAGAGCAATATCCTTCAACATTAAGTTGAGGCAATGTGCAGCACATGGTGTCCAATATATATGATGGTACTTATCTTCCACCAAACGGCCTAGAAACATAAAAAGAAGCAAATTAATTTTGAATGTTATTTGAGATTTTGAATATAATTCTTTAATAGTATAATATAATAGTACTATATAGTAATATTGCAATTAAAAAATAAATTAATTGGGTTTTACCTGCCAACTTCATATTAGCAGCATTGTTGGTAACCACTTGGACAACATACTGCGGCCCAATTTCTTTGATCTCCTCGTCAAATAGTTCAAAAATCTTTTGCCCCGTTTTAATTTCATTTGAAGCATCAATAGATTTTCTGAACACAGTCCCACGAGAAGAATTTACAAGAAAATTGATTAATGTTCTTCCTTTTCGATCAGTCCACCCATCTGACATCAAAGAACATCCTACAGTAGCCCAAACTTCCTTATGAGCCACTAGTAAATCCTCCGTACGCTTCTTCTCTTTTTTAAGGAGAGGTTGCCTCAACTGATGATAGGTTGGAGGCGGCAAATTTAGGCCAAATTGTCCAACAGACTTTAGCATAATTCGAAACGACTTCAATCTAGAGACATTGAATGGAATTTCTGCCTGATACCAAAATCTGGCTATGTCACTATGAACTCGGTCAACCAATTCCTTGTCTACATTTTCAGGAATAGTCGTTTGCCTCAATTTTCTTAACCTATCATCCTTAGCAACTTCAAGTGCAGGATCTGGAGTAAGAAATACATCCATCGGCCCCTTTCTCTTGCTTGGTCTGGTAGACTGTGTACTGCTTCCTACTGAGCTTTGCATTTTTCCTCTGATCCTTGGGTTTGTAGCTGGCCTCATCACTTCATCTTCTTCATTCATATCCTCTACATCGTCAAAATCAGGAATGTAATCTTGCATTGCATTTTTTCTCCTCTTTTCATCTTGAAGTGCATCATAGGCAAGCAACTCTGCCTTGACTTCAGGAGGAACTTTTTTACAAGACACTGAATTTATTCTAGTCTTCTCAGTAGACTTTCCAGTCAAATGGTGTTTGGCTCGAGTGATTCCACCATGTGTCGGGTGCCTGCAGAAAGGGCATATATGATTTGTAGTACTCGGAGGATTCTGAAGAATGGTGTATTTCCATGTAGGGTCTTTTCTTCCATTCTTTCCAAACTCAGAAGATGACTGGATATATTCATTGGTATCGGAAGTCGACATGATTAGATTTTAGTCTACACAAGCACAATACAAATACTTAGTTCCAACGAAAAACAAATATGAAATGAAATCTAACATGCTATAATCGAAAATGTATATTTTGTTACTTGTCAACACGCAATTTTAATTGTCGTATTATCACATATTTAGTATTTATCTACTAATCAAATGTATATTTTTTGTTTTCATGCAGATAATTGAGAAATAAGTATAAATCGCCAATGAGAATTGAGAAGATTTGCGCGACGCGAGTTTATTATCTTGCTCCAAAGAAAAAATTTGATTTAATGTGTTTTTTTGTAAAACATTAAAACTAAAATAGTACAATGTGAGTTTATTTTGTAGGTGTAACTGTGCAACACTGTAACTTATAATGCGAAGTGTGTACGTGTAATTGTGTATTGCAACTTTGCAACCACAACAAGCATAACAAGGCACAAGTATTAGACCATTATATTTCCTCCCATATTATAATAATGATCGGCATTCTCTTGTATACTCTCGTATAGATTAACAATTACTACATGCTACACTACTGTCACTACAAGCACTACATGCAGTACAACTAGCATAACTCACTCTTATGCTGTAAAGCATCAAATACAATGATCTCTATCATCCCCAAATTTTAATTTCCAAACGCTAATACACCAACAACAACAAAAAAGAAACAAACACAGTAAAAAAAATAAAGGAAAAAAAGAAAAACCCAAATACTGAAAGTCTGAAACAATTACTGAGTACTAACGCTAATAGACCAACAACAAAAAAAAAAACTAAACGCAGGAAAAAGAAAAGGAAAAAAAAAATGAATCGTCCAAAACACAGTAAGAAAAAAAGAAAAAAAAAACCAAATACTCCAACTTCGTCGCCGTAAGAAGCAAAACCAAGGGAAAAAAAGAAGAAGAAGAAGAGAAAAAAAAAAAAAACCCATGCTTCGTCGCCGTCGATGGCCTTTCGTCGCCGTCAGTGGAGCTTCGTCGCAGTCGCCGTTGGTGGAGCTTCGTCGCTGTCGCCGTTGGTGGAGGATCGTCGCCTTCGGGGGATGGGTGGAGGGCGGGAGAGATTGAGGAAGGGGATGAAGTTTGAGATTGAGAAGGGAAGGAGAAAGGGCTGGAGGCGTATGGATGGATGAGGGCTTCACTATAATGGGTCGGGTGTGTATACGGGCCGGGTAGGGAACTGATCTAATGCGCCTTTTGCTGAGGCGCAATGAAGCGCAGAGCGCTGAGGCGCAGCGAGGCGTTCGCTTCGACTTCGCTTCGACTCACCACTGCGCATCAGCCCAAGCGCGAGGCACACAGCCTCAGATCGCCTGCGCCTTGCGCCTGAGGCGCGCCTTCGACTTCACTGGCGTCTGCTGCTCACAGACGGAAGGAGAGGGGAAGAGGGGGCTGCTGGGACTAGGGTTTGTGATGGGTAAGGTGAGAACAGGAGGTATATATATAGGCAGGGGTAAAATTAGGGTTTAGTTGGGGTTGATGGGGTTTCGGGTGGACAATAGGGTAACATGTTACAATAGGTGCAATAGGGTATAAGATAGTGGTTTATAGGGTTGTAGTAGATAATGGGTATTAAAATCCATTAGCAAAAAGATTAGGATCCAATAGAGTTTTAAAAATAGGATGAACCAAAAATAATGAGATGGGCACAAAGCGGATAATTAAAATAGGGCATGAATAAAATAAAATAAGGAGGATAAAAAATAATAGCTGGATCAAACAAAGACGAAACAATAAATTGACAAATGAATCAAGAAGATCAAGTAAAAGAAGACAAAATAAATAAATGGATAATTGAAAAAGAAGATCCAATATACAGTCCAAAAAGAGATACAATGAGAATAAATACTCAAAAAGAAAAATACACCCAACAACACAGAAATGGAAAACATGGGTTACAAATCCTACCCACCTAAGAAGAAGAATTTCGTCCTTAAAATTCAAACAAGAGATACATAGGGTAACCCCGAAAGAAAAGAAAGAACCAAACAAAAAGCTACTCAAACAGATAAGGAAACTTCTGCTGAATCTTCTCCAGCTCCCAAGTTGACTCACCCGGCGAGTGAGGATTCCAAGAAACACGAACTAGCTTGATGACCTTGTTCTTAAGCACTTTCTCCCGCCGATCCAAAATAGCAACTGGCGGAATCGCACAAGTCTTAATTAATTAATATACCAATAGGAATTTACTTGAAACAAAGCTTAATTAATTTCAAATAAACTAGATCTGAACAAGTCAATAATCCTGGTCACATTGTCCAATACAAAATAATCCAAGTAACAAATACAATTATTGAAATAAGTACGAGGAAAGTTTTCAAATGCCTAGGTAGATTAACTCCTTCGACAATTTCTACCTTTCTTCCTCTCCTGGTCATTTCTGCTAGTCCGCGATTAATGTGAAAATAAGCAGGGAGAGCGGGTCTCCCTGTCTTAGGCCTCTACAGCAACAAATTTTCCTTTTGTCATCTCCATTGAGTTGAATAAACAATTTTCCCCCCCTCCTTAACACACTTTCTTATCCATAGTCTCCATTTCACCTCAAATCCTCTAAGTTCCATAGTTTTATCCACACGGTCCCATTCAACCGTATCGTATGCTTTTTCGACATCTAATTTGAGCAAAAAGCCATTAACTTTGTCCTTATTTACTCTAAATATTATTTCGTGAGCTGATGCAATACTATCCATGATGTCTCTGTCTTTTATAAATCCTTTTTGTGTCTCGTCAATAATGTTGCTGGTAATTATCTTATAATATATTTTGATTTCTTTCTTAATTGAGCAAAAATATAATGGAGATAATGATGTTATTTAGTCATATTACCCTTTGATCTCCTTTTTTTTAATAAATGTTAGTTGGTGGCTGTGATAATCATTTGAAAAACATATTCGATTGTTTAAAAAACTGGATATACACACATATATATGGATTTTCCCTCAACTCATGAAAAAAGCTGGTCATTATTATATGAAGTACAGCTATCTAATAATGGTCATTAATTACGGTGAGAGTCGATGTGATTGAAAATTTTAAAAGATGATGAGGGCATCTCTCTAGTTGGTCATGAGTACAAATTATACCATTAAGTCACCTTAACACACTCATCTATCATCGATATAGCAATTCACACAATTGGTCTCTCCAATTCCGAGCACTCAGCTCTACTCTAGTTCTCTGTCCAGTCTTACAAAAATCATAATAATTCAACCGTTCACTGGAATTGCCTCAAATTAGTTTTGTTGGAAAGGTCTAGGTGTCCCCTACAACTCTCTCCTGAGTCATGATCCTCAAAATATGCCTCTAAGAGGTCTCAATTTCCCAATCTTTATAGAGTGTCAAAACTGGCTGAAAACAACACAGTGCTTAATCACAAAATCACAGTAAATTGCACACTTATCCAATTGACACAAAATTTATGGTGGTGACACTAGACATCATACCCAACATCATGCAAAAGACCTCATGTCAAAATTCTAATTATACAGTGAGTAATAGCTATTGCAAGTTAGCACAGAAACCATCAAGTTTTCTAATTCAACATCAGATACTGGTCATAGATAGATTTTTCTCATGCCTTTACAATCATCCAAATAATTCACTGATTTTTTTACATAATCAACATGTATTCATGAACATTGAGTAAAATTTTCAGATCAAAATCATGCTTCAATAAATCACGAAAATTTCTACAATATCAACCATCCTGTTTTTCTTTTCCTGAGTCTGCCTTACGACACATATCCATCTCTCGATTTTATTAGCATATCAAATGATCATAGAAAAATTTGAAATAAATCATGGATGATCCTAACACATAAATGAACAAATCCTTTTAATTTTGTGGTCTAATTCAACATATTGTGCTTTCGGAAAAATTCACAACATGGTACTCCGAACCAGCTTTTCCTAGTTCCATTCTGACTTCTACTTCTAATCTTTAGAAAAGCAATCCTATGCATTCTAGCACACATGCATGTAACCAAATTTAATTAAAAGACAAGAATTTCAAGTTTAGAGAAACTTCCCATCTTAGGTTGTCAAGTTTAGAGAAACTTCCCACCTTAGGTTGTAGTAGTAGAAGGGATCTCTTCAAGCTCTTTCTCTTGGAAATCTCCTTCTCTTTCACTTCCTTCTTCTTTCTCTCCTCCTTTTTGGGTGTTCTCTTCTGAAAATTCCAGAGCAAATGGGAGAAATGAAGTGGAAAATGAGGGTGATGGGGGGGTGTAGGCCGGATTAGACAAAAGGGGGGGTAGGTTAGGCTATAGGTGGTTTTGTAGGCCCAAAACCATGGCTTAGCCCATTGGTTTTGTGTTAGGTGTGTTGGCTGCCCAACATAACTCTTAACGAGCTCCAACGAGTGTGAGACGCGTTAAATTTTCGATGACAAGTTGGTGGAAAATCTTTTTGTTATGGCAATAAAGAACATGGAGTTAATTATTATCTTCAACATATTATCTACAGAGTAGCAGCTTCAAGACGGTATGACACACCTTCAGAACCGCTGGTGGGGACTTCAGAAAGGTCCCAAGTCAAAAACTACTGGGAAAATCACCAAACCTTCTAAAGGAGAATACCCCAAGAGAACAATTGCGACTAAGAGTTGCTACGAATGTGGGGAAGTCAGACACTACAAGTCGCGTTGCCCAGCAGTGATCAAGGGTTGTTTCAACTGTAAGGAACTTGGGCATGTCAAGTCAAATTGCCCAGAATTACAAAGGGGATGCTCATCGAGCAAGTAACCGGATAAATGACAAGGTGAAGATAATATGTGGACTTACTATATTTTGAGATCTTTTGGAAGCTGAAGAAGTAATGTAATCAAATTTAAGTTGTATTTTTGGTTTATGGAAGTTGGTGGACAATGTACTGTTGTAACAAGACATATATATATAAATGGAATTTTGGCAACAGTCTTGTTTGATAGTGGATGGACTCATTCTTTTGTGTCAAAATCTTTTTTTGAGAAAATTAAGATGCACGCAAAAGGCAATTCCAGATTTAGCTTTGATGGTAGCTACGCCGTCAGGGGCAAACCTTATTACAGATCTATGCTATAGGGGATGTAAGCTCCAGATTAGCGGAGAAACCCTAAGTATCGATTTGTTGGAGTTGGGTTTTGCCGGGACAGATGTCACTAATGGCATGGATTGGATGTCGAGGCACATGGCAAGCATTGACTGCAAGGAGAAGAAGGTAATTATTTCAGCTGAAGGAGTGAAACTTGTATTCCACGGGGAGCAGTGATCGGAGGCAATGACTTTCGCAACTGCTAGTGAAGTACGAGTACCAGAAGAGGTGAGCAAGATACCAGTGGTGAGGAACTTTCCACTTTTATTCTTAGAGGATTTACCTGGAATTCCCCCATACCGTGATGTCGAGTTTCGCATCACAATTCAACCAGGAAGCGCTCCAGTATCCAAAGCACCCTATCGAATGACACCAGTAGAGCAAATGAGATCAAGAAGCAGATTGAAGAGTACTTGCGGAAAGGATTTATCAGACCAAGTGCATCGCCTTGGGGAGCACTAGTATTGCTGGTTAAGAAGGACGGGTCGTCCAGGATGTGTATCGATTATCGGGAATTGAATAAGGTAACTATTCGGAACAAGTACCCAATTTCCAGGATCGACGATTTGTTCAATCAGCTTCAGGGAGCAGCAGCATTTTCCAAGATTGATCTACGATCTGGATATCATCAGGTACGAGTTAAGGAAGAGGATGTACCTAGACAGCTTTTCGAACTCGACATGGACACTATGAGTTCTTGGTAATGCCGTTTGGAGTGACTAACGCTCCAGCTATTTTCTTGGACTTATGAACAGAATTCTACGGCCATTTATCGACTCATTTGTCGTAGTCTTCATCGACGACATTTTGGTATATTCAAGGACGGAAGAGGATCACGCTGAACATCTAACAACAGTCTTGGGCAAGTTACAAGAGCATCAGTTGTATGCCAAATTATCTAAGTGTGAGTTCTGGAAATCGAAAGTTGCATTCCTAGGCCATATCCTTTCTAAGGAGGGAGTGGCAACGGATCCTCAGAAGATAGAGGCGGTCAAGGAATGGCCACAACCGAAGACGGTGAAGTAAAAAGTTTTCTGGGTATGACTGGGTATTACCGGAAGTTTATCCAGAATTATGCAAGGATAGCTGTACCCCTTACAGCTTTGACCAAAAAGAACCAAAGTTTCGACTGGACGGAGAAGTGTGAAGAAAGTTTTCAGGAACTGAAGAACCGTTTATTCTCCGCACCTATATTGGTTTTACCTCAGGAAGACAAGGACTACGTCATTTATAGTGATGCGTCGTATTTGGGGTTCGGATGTGTGCTGATGCAGGAAGGCAAGGTTATAGCGTATGGTTCGAGACAGCTACGACCACACGAGAAGAACTATCCAACCCATGATTTGGAACATGCAGCGATAATTTTTGCTTTGAAATCATGGAGGCATTATATCTACGGAGCAAGGGTGAAAATTTACACTGATCACAAGAGCTTAAAGTATATCTACCAACAGAAGGATTTCGACTTAAGGCAGAGGAGATGGTTGGAAGTACCCGAAGACACCAGGCCTGAGATTATATATCATCCAGGAAAAGCTAATGTGGTAGCAGACGCGCTCAATAGGAAGAGAAGTGTGGCAACATTGATAGCGACCCGGAGGGTGCTAGACGAAGAGATCAGGCAGGCAGGCATCGAAGTGGTTACACAACACGTAAGTGCAGTTCTGGCACAGTTGGTGTTACGACCAAGATTGGATGAGCGAGTGAAAGAGGCTCAGACCAAAGATCCAGAGATGGAAGACATGAAGAAGCAGGTGTATGAAGGAAAATTGGCGGAATTCAGTATAAGAAAGGGTTCACTGTGGTTTGGTAACCGATTATGTGTACCAAAGGATGAGGAGTTGAGGGAAGACATCATGAAGGAAGCTCACTCCACATTACTCACGATTCACTCCGGAAGCACCAAGATGTATCGCGATGTGAAGCAGCACTATTGGTGGTCAGGGATGAAGCGAGATATAGCAGAGTTTGTCGCCAAATGTTTGATGTGCCAACAAGTTAAGGCCGAAAACCAGAAACCAGGAGGATTGTTACAGCCTTTACCCATTCCAGAATGGAAATGGGAGAACATCAGTATGGATTTTATCACTGGGTTACCTAGGAGCCCTAAAGGAAATGACTCAATATGGGTGATTGTGGTTCGATTGTCCAAGTCAGCACATTTTCTTCCAGTAAAGACGACCTGGACAGTTGAGAAGTTGGCCGAGGTCTACATTGAGAACATAGTAAAGCTACATGGAGTGCCAGTGTCGATAGTATCCGACCGAGATGCAAGATTTAGGTCTCGATTCTGGCAAAGTCTATAGTCAGCGTTGGGAACTAGAACAGACTTCAGCACAGTTTTTCACCCACAGACGGATGGACAGACGGAGAGAGTCAACAGGATTCTCGAGGACATGTTATGGGCATGCATTTTGGACTTCGGAGGAAGTTGGGAAAAATACTTAGCCTTGGTAGAGTTTGCTTATAATAACAGCTATCAGGCAAGCATTGGCATGGCCCCGTATGAAGCTTTGTATGGACGAAGATGCAGGACGCCGATTTGTTGGTTCGAGGTAGGAGAGCGGCAGATGTATGGACCAGAAATCGTGCAACAGACGTCGGAGCAGATTGAACTCATTCAGAAGAGGCTTCAAGGAGCACAAAGCAGGCAAAAGAGCTATGCGGACAACCGTCGAAGAGAGTTGGAATTTGAGAAAGGCGGGAAGTTAGCTCCGAGATATATTGGACCATATAAGATTCTGAAGAGGATTGGCAGGATGGCTTATAAGTTGGAGCTGCCGGGCGAGCTATCTCAAGTGCATGACGTGTTCCACGTCTCTCTGCTACGGAAATATGTCCCGAACAGAGGACTAGAGTAGAGTTGTGTGCTCTGAATTGGAGAGACCAACTGTGTAAATTGGTGTATTGATGATAGATGAGTGGATTAGGGTGACTTAATGGTATAATTTGGACTCATGACCAACTAGAGAGTTGTTGAGGACACCCACACCCTTCTACAGAATTTGAATTTGTGTCGTTTCGATGAACGAGTAGGATTTTGTGTTAATGGTAGGGTGCAGCCCGTGCGCAGGAAGCACGCAGATTGGAGCTTGAGAAGCTATTTCGAGGACTTGGATGGTTGAATTTAAGCTCGTGATCAACTAGGAAGTTGTAGCTTAGGATCGTACCTTTCCAGGTTGGGGCCATACACTCCAATAGGAGTTGTATCGATAGAAGGATGACCATTTTGAGATTCGGGCAGAAACCCGTAGGTTGCTTAGTCTGAGTTAGGACTATGAATTGTGAAAGCATTTTTTCCTTGTGTGTGAGCCGAGTCGGTGACTCATGTCTAGGAGTGGTTGATCTTTGTTATTGAGGTTGTTGATTCCCCGAGTGGGATGTGTGACTCGAGTTAGTCACTAGGGTAAAGGATACCCTGCACCTATCAAGCCTATATTATTAGACTTCTGCCGAGCGTAGGACGTCCGAGCATGCCATTGAGTGGAGCTCATGGGGCAATTATATATTTACTGCCGTAGTAGCAGCAGACGTAGGCCATTATGCTGGACGAGTCCAAGCAGGGGAAGTGGCGAACCGGATCGGTATCGCCAGGGGCCAGAGGCTGATAGGCAAGTGTGGAAGCAGTTAATTCTTACCCGAAATAATTAGAGTAAGGTAGGGGTTAGAATGGTTTATTAGGGGGTTGGGAAATTGCATTAGTCCTAGTAAACCATGGTCGGTGTTGTATCTTCCAGTCGTAGGGATACGTTCTCGGCCGCTCATGGATTGAGTCCCCGGCTCGTATCTCGATCTATTGATTCCCAAATATTTGCCGAAGTAAGGTGCGGGAGGCCCGGAGGATTTGACCTCCCGTGGTGCTCATGTCCTTAAAGCGCGAGTTTTGTGTTTTTTGTTTCTTTTTGGTATATATCAGTTCATTACCCGATGAGGGGTGAACACGCATGCGTCAGTCCATGGGTGGACATGTGGAACCAAGGGTCGTAAGGACCAGGTTCAACGTGTTTTCTAAGGAGGTTCGTACGCGGGTACCAACTGGCGGTGACCACTTGGGCACTGCAGGGCGGAATTAGACTGACCGCTGCAATCTCCTTGGGCGACAGACAGTCTATTGGGAACTGGAGTGTGTACAAGAGTAGGGTGCATGGCGAGGGTTCGAATCCCTAAATTGTGGAGAAAGACGGTTAGATTTGGGGGCGTATGTAGTATGGGATGCATTCGTGCTCCAAAGTCTTGCTTGCATTAGAAGTTAGGCATGTGAGTTTGCTGCATCTAGACTTAAGGTCATGTCATAACACTGCACTAGAACCCGAATCCACTAAACTCTTGTTTTGGCACAACACTTTTCCTTTTTGCATAAATTATTGGTTGTGATTGAATTTTAGAGGATCGCTGTTATCACCAACTTTGCGTCAGTCGAAGTACTGACGTTTTCCACCTTTTAGGTATCGGTTATACCTTCCGAACAGGTGCAGAGATATCAGAGTCGCGCAGCAGAAGCCTGAAGCTGAGGAGCAAGTCCCAAGGGAGCCGATGGGCCGCTCATCGAAGTTCCGCAAGTAATCAGTTGATTACCATTCCAGGAGGCAGCTGATAGCTTTACAAGTGGAGTCTGTAAATACTTGTAATAAGTTGTAATGAATTGATGTAATTTGTACTCCTTGTCCAAGAACAATTTATCGGTTGTAATCAATGATGTAATGACTTATTTGGCAATAAAGAAGTTTTTAAATTTTCATGTTATTACTGTGTTGAGATGCATTTGAAGGTAAAGATTCTGGAAGGTGTCACGGATGTCCGGTAACGGGGATCCGGGGCGCTACAGAGTTAATCAACATGTATTCATGAACATGGAGTAAAATCTTTTTGTTAAGTGGGAAAACCTTGATACCAACTCTGTAGCACCCCGGATTCCCGTTACCGGAAATCCGTGACACCTTCCAGAATCTTTACCTTCAAATGCATCTCAACACAGTAATAACATGGAAATTTAAAAACTTTTTATTTGCCAAATAAGTCATTACATCATTGATTACAATCGATAACTTGTTCTTGAACAAGGAGTACAAATTACATCAATTCATTACAACTTATCACAAGTATTTACATACTCCACTTGTAAAGTTATCAGCTGCCTCCTGGAATGGTAATCAACTGATTACTTGCGGAACTTCGCTGAGCGGCCCATCGGCTCCCCTGGGACTTTGCTCCTCAGCTTCAGGCTTCTGCTGCGCGACTCTGATATCTCTGCACCTGTTCGGAAGGTATAACCGATACCTAAAAGGTGGGAAAAGTCAGTACTTCGACTGATGCAAAGCTGGTGATAACAGCGATTCTCTAAAATTCAATCACAACCAATAATTTATGCAAAAAGGAAAACTGTTGTGCCAAAACAAGGGTTTAGTGGATTCGTGTTCTAGTGCAGTGTTATGACATGACCCTATGACTAGATGCAGCAAACTCACATGCCTAACTTCTAATGCATGCAAGACTTTGGAGCACGAATGCATCCCATACTACATACGCCCCCAAATCTAGCCGTCTTTCTCCACAATTTAGGGATTCGAACCTTCGCCATGCACCCTACTCTTGTACACACTCCAGTTCCCAATAGACTGTCCGTCGCCCAAGGAGATTGCAGCGGTCGGTCTAATTCCGTCCTGCAGTGCCCAAGTGGTCACCGCCAGTTGGTATCCGCTTACGGACCTTCTTAGAAAACACGTTGAACCTGGTCCTTACGACCCTTGGTTCCACATGTCCACCCATGGACTGACGCATGCGTGTTCACCCCTCGTCGGGTAATGAACTGATATATACAAAAAAGAAACACAAAACCCACGCTTTAGGGACGTGAGCACCACGGGAGGTCAAATCCTCCGGGCCTCCAGCACCTTACTTCGGCAGATCTTTGGGAATCAACAGATCGAGATACGAGCCGGGGACTCAATACATGAGCGGCCGAGAACGTATCCCTACGACTGGAAGATACAACACCGACTATGGTTTACTAGGACTAATGCAATTTTCCAACCCCTTAATAACCCATTCTAACCCCTACCGTACTCTAATTATTCGGGTAAGAATTAACTGCTTCCACACTTGCCTATCAACCTCTGGCCCCTGGCGATACCGGTCCGGTTCGCCACTTCCCCGACTTGGACTTGTCCAGCAAAATGGCCTACGCCTGCCGCTACCCCGGCTATAAATATAAAATTGCCCCGTGAGCTCCACTCACTGGCATGCTCGGACGTCCTACGCTCGGTAGAAGTCTAATAATATAGGCTCGATAGGTGCAGGGTATCCTTTACCCTAGTGACTAACTCGAGTCACGCATCCCACTCGGGGAAACAACCTCAATAACAGAGATTCAACCATCCCTAGACACGAGTCACCGACTCGGCTCACACACAAAGGAAAAACGTTTTCACAATCCTTAGTCATAGCCCAGACTAAGCAACCTACGGGT
This sequence comes from Hemerocallis citrina, assembly GCA_017893485.1. Classification (NCBI taxonomy): domain Eukaryota; kingdom Viridiplantae; phylum Streptophyta; class Magnoliopsida; order Asparagales; family Asphodelaceae; genus Hemerocallis; species Hemerocallis citrina. The sequence goes on along the minus strand of CM030362.1, from coordinate 86,557,574 downwards.
TTCTGCCCGAATCTCAAAATGGTCATCCCTCTCTCGATACAACTCCGATTGGAGTGTATGACCCCAACCTGGAACGGTTCGATCCAAGGCTACAACTACCTAGTTGATCACGAGCTTAGATTCAACCATCTAAATTCCTGACATAGCTTCTCAAGCTCCAGCCTGCGTGCTTCTTGTGCACGGGCTGCACCTTACCATTAACACAAAATCCTACTCGTTCATCAGAACGACATAAACTTAATTTCGGTGGAAGGGTGTGGGTGTCCTCAACAACTCCCTAGTTGGTCATGAGTACAATTTACACCATTAAGTCACTTTAACATACTCATCTATCATCAATACACCCATTACACAATTGGTCTCATCAATTCAGAGCACACAGCTCTACTCTAGTCCTTTGTCCAGTCTTACAAAAATCATAATAATTCAACCGTTTACTGGAATTGCCTCAAATTAGTTTTGTTGGAAAGGCCTATGTGTCCCCTACAACTCTCTCCTGGGTCATGATCCTCAAAATATGCCTCTAACAGGTCTCAATTTCCCAATCTTTACAGTGTGTCAAAACTGGCTGAAAACAGCACAATGCTTAATCACAAAATCACAGTAAATTGCACACTTGTCCAATTGACACAATTTTTGGTGGTGACCCTAGACATCATACCCAACATTATGCAAAAGATCTCATGTCAAAATTCTAATTATTCAGTGAGTAATAGCTACTGCAAGTTAGATCTGAAACCATCCAGTTTTCTAATTCAACATTAGATACTGATTATAGATAGATTTTTCTCGTGCCTCTAAAATCATCCAAATAAACTACTGATTTTTTTAGATAATCAAAATGCATTCAGGAATATTGAGTAAAAATTTCAGATCAAAATTATGTTTCAATAAATCACGAAAATTCTTACAATATCAACCATCCTGTTTTTCTTTTCCTGAGTCTGTCTTACGACACATATCCATCTCTCTATTTTATTAGCACATTAAATGATCATAGACAAATTTGAAATAAATCATGGATGATCCTAACACATAAATGAACAAATCATTTTAATTTTGTGGTCTAATTCAACATATTGTGCTCTCGGAAAAATCCACAAAATGGTACTCCGAACCAGCTTTTCCTAGTTCCAATCTGACTTCTACTTCTAACCTTTAGAAAAGCAATCCTATGCATTCTAGCACACATGCATGCAACCAAATTTAATTAAAAGACAAGAATTTCAAGTTTAGAGAAACTTCCCACCTTAGGTTGTATAGTAGAAGGGATTTCTTCAAGCTCCTTCTCTTGGAAATCTCCTTCTCCTTCACTTTCTTCTTCTTTCTCTCCTTCTCTTGGGGTGTTCTCTTCTGAAAATTCCAGAGCAAATGGGAGAAATGAAGTGGAAAATGAGGGTGATAGGAGGGTGTAGGCCGGATTTGACAAGGGGTAGGTTGGGCTATAGGTGGTCTTGTAGGCCCAAAACCATGACTTAGCCCATTGGTTTTGTGTATGTTAGGTTGGCTGCCCAACATAACTCTTAGCGAGCTCCAACGAGTGTGAGACGCGTGTTTTATCGAGCGCACGCAACCTATATTCACTGTAGTACTATACTGTGTCATATTTGCATGTGCGTCGTGCCGAAAACTAGTAGTTATACTAGTATCGGTTCGTCTCGTTCTCGTGCATCCTTGGAATGCAACTCTCCCAAAAACCGTCCTGTAACCCTAACCATCCACCACGATGGCACAATCAACCCATAATACTACAATCAATTGCACGCGTACTAACAATATACATACACATGCATATCTTCAGGTACCGTATAAAACGGGGTGTTACATCACTCCCTCCTTAGAATCGTTCTGTCCCTAGAACGTCCTTAGTGGGAGAAAGAAAAACAAATAAAAATAGAAAACCTTGAAAATAAATCCGGATATAAGGCCTTCATGCGGCTCTCCGGCTCCCACGTGGCTTCTTCCACGAACTGGTTCTTCCAGAGAACTTTGACCATCGGGATAACCTTGTTTCTCAGTACCTCGTCCTGATGATCAAGTATCCTGACTGGTTTCTCTCTGCAGGAAAGATTTATCTGTAAATCTTTCGGAACCTCTGGCAACCGATGGCTCGAATCCGGGACATATTTCCGTAGCATAGAGACGTGGAACACGTCATGCACTTGAGATAGCTCGCCCGGCAGCTCCAACTTATAAGCCATTCTGCCAATCCTTTTCAGAATCTTGTATGGTCCAATATACCTTGGAGCTAACTTCCCGCCTTTCCCGAACCTGATAACTCTTTTGGTCGGCGATACCTTGAGAAATACGGAGTCGCCTTCCTCAAATTCCAACTCTCCTCGGCGGTTGTCCGCATAGCTCTTTTGCCTGCTTTGTGCTCCCTGAAGCCTCTTCTGAATGAGCTCGATCTGCTTCGACGTCTGTTGCACGATTTCTGGTTTATACATCTGCCGCTCTCCTACCTCGAACCAACAAATCGGCGTCCTGCATCTTCGTCCATACAAAGCTTCATACGGGCCATGCCAATGCTTGCCTGATAGCTGTTATTATAAGCAAACTCTACCAAGGGTAAGTATTTTTCCCGACTTCCTCCGAAGTCCAAAATGCATGCCCGTAACATGTCCTCAAGAATCCGGTTGACTCTCTCTGTCTGTCCATCCGTCTGAGGGTGAAAAGCCGTGCTAAAGTCTGTTCTAGTTCCCAATGCTGACTGTAGACTTCGCCAAAAGCTACACTGATTACAAGAGCTTAAAGTACATCTACCAACAGAAGGATCTCAACTTAAGGCAGAGGAGATGGTTGGAAGTACTCGAAGACACCAGGCCTGAGATTATATATCATCCAGGAAAAGCCAACGTGGTAGCAGACGCGCTCAGTAGGAAGAGAAGTGTGGGAACATTGATAGCGATCCGGGGGAGCTAGATCAAGAGATTCCTTCTACTACTACAACCTAAGGTGGGAAATTTCTCTAAACTTGAAATTCTTGTCTTTTAATTAAATTTGGTTGCATGCATGTGTGCTAGAATGCATAGGATTGCTTTTTTAAAGGTTAGAAGTAGAAGTCAGATTGGAACTAGGAAAAGCTGGTTCGGAGTACCATTTTGTGGATTTTTCCGAGAGCACAATATGTTGAATTAGACCATAAAATTAAAATGATTTGTTCATTTATGTGTTAGGATCATCCATGATTTATTTCAGATTTGTCTATGATCATTTAATGTGCTAATAAAATAGAGAGATGGATATGTGTCGTAAGACAGACTCAGGAAAAGAAAAACAGGATGGTTGATATTGTAAGAATTTTCGTGATTTATTGAAACATAATTTTGATCTGAAAATTTTACTCAATGTTCATGAATACATGTTGATTATGTAAAAAAATCAGTGAATTATTTGGATGATTGTAAAGGCATGAGAAAAATCTATCTATGACCAGTATCTGATGTTGAATTAGAAAACTTGATGGTTTCTGTGCTAACTTGTAATAGCTATTACTCACTGTATAGTTAGAATTTTGAAATGAGGTCTTTTGCATGATGTTGGGTATGATGTCTAGTGTCACCACCATAAACTGTGTCAATTGGACAAGTGTGCAATTTACTGTGATTTTGTGATTAAGCACTGTGCTGTTTTTAGCCAGTTTTGACACTCTGTAAAGATTGGGAAATTGAGACCTGTTAGAGGCATATTTTGAGGATCATGACTCAGGAGAGAGTTGTAGGGGACACCTAGACCTTTCCAACAAAACTAATTTGAGGCGATTCCAGTGAACGGTTGAATTATTATGATTTTTGTAAGACTGGACAGAGGAGTAGAGTAGAGTTGTGTGCTCTGAATTGGAGAGACTAATTATGTAAATTGGTGTATTGATGATAGATGAGTGTGTTAGGGTGACTTAATGGTATAATTTGTACTCACGACCAACTAGAGAGTTGTTGAGGACACCCACACCCTTCTACAGAATTTGAGTGTGTCGTTCCGATGAACGAGTAGGATTTTGTGTTAATGGTGTGCATAACTATTGTAAATGAGTTTTTAGATCAAATCCAGTCTACGTCTGAATTTTTACTTTAAAAAAACTATATTTATTAAGACGTGCATTGCACGGGTTGGTAGATAGACAAATTATACTAAGGCCTTCTCCCATTATAGTAGTAGAGATGAGCAACAGAAAATAATAATAATAATAGCCAGAACTTTAGGAACTATTAGGAATTAGAATCTCAGATCACCTACTCCATCGGGCAGCTGATCTCCATGATCTGCAATTTAATAAATTGCAGAAAGAAAAAGAAAACAAAATGTCCGTCAATGCAAGTTATGAGCCGCTTGTAGCGCATGCACAAGTACACTGGAAATGAACAAATATAGAGTAACAGCGGAAACAACATAGCATGAAATAGGCATGTCAACAAAACAGGATAACTAACATGAATCAGGAAACAAAATTAAATAACATGATATTCTAACAGGGTACAAGTAACATGTAACAGATGTCACGGAAGCAGGTAAATAGATAATCAGGTAGCATGTACAGGTAAGCATGTAACATGTATCATATTATGTCAAGTCTTGTATTATTACTATCTAGGCAGTACTTCATGCGTCCTAGGTTTTTACCATATGATTGCTAGATTCAAACAAGTTTGCGTTTAGATTTCGTAGTGGAGTCTATAGGGCCTTGTACTCAGGTATCAGGTAAATAGGTACATATATCATGTAACAGGTAATCATGCATCAGGTAGGACTACGTTCCCTTCAAGTACACCCTCCTGTAGGAAGTATGTAGTTGGGTAACAGGTGGGAAACACGGGCCCCCTTCTAAGTACACCCTCCTGTAGGAAGTATGTAGTCAGGAAACAGATAACAGATAATCAGAATCACATGTCGGCATAAAACAGGGCAAGAATAATATGGCATGAACAAGTAACAGGTTCTGGTTGAAAGGTAAACATATGTATAGGCGAAAGATAACTCATAAAAGGATAGAACAACAAAAATTCTAGTTCAGTACAGCAAGACAGTACTGCACTAAATCTGGAATTTCCGTTGCTACAAATATGCAAATCTGGATCCATCAGAAAATCTGGAAAATAGACTCTCCGCTGAATCCAGCAAATATATATGAGTCATATGATATTTCACAAAAATAAGACTCAAAACATATTTGTATTTAGAAAACGTGTTCAGCCAGAAATCAGAAGTTTGTATTCATAAACAGGAAAACAGCATAAAAACTTACTGATTAAATAAAAAAAAGGGGTATTCCCTAATATGTTTAGTATCTCAGAAAGCAGCAAGATACAGTAGTTTTGTAAATGACTAACACAAGCAAGCATACGACATAATACGAACAATAAACACAGCAGTACTAAAACAGGAAATAGAATCAGGTTGAATATATTTTTTTACTGAGCAGTATGAAAAATTCTACAAGTATAGTTGTTTGCAAGTATAGAATAGTGTATAAAAGTTATTAATTAAATCTACAAAAATTAGGGGTTAATCCCAATCAGGTCTAGTTATACGCAACAAAATATTGAATCAAAATATTATCTTTAACATCAGTAGAAAAATAATTAATCATACAGAATTCATATAAAACTGGATCTGGAATGTTAAACACATCTGTAATAAAATTGTCAGAACTTGCAATTCACAAATCGAAATTGAGGTTTGTCAGAAAATCTGGAAAGTAGACAGAATTCTCTATAATTCATATTCACAAATAATCTTCATATACTGACCTTAATAGGGTCTAAAACACTGAACAAAAACGGGATACAACTAAAACTGAAATTTTCTCCATCCATAAAACCAACATAGATCATATGAAACTCATCCACATCATAACAAACATGAAATATGGTGTACTAGATGTCCAAGCAATATGGTATAAGGTATGTAACAAGTCTACAACAAGTTATACTATGACTAACACAAGCAAGCATACGACATCATACGAACAATATACATGTACACATCAAGAAGTGAATATAAGTTATTTCATGTCGTATGTCTAATGTGATAACTACGGGCGGGTCAACACAATAGAGACAAGATATAACATAGGTTTTGCACAAGAATTATTTTTAGAACACAATTACACTACAGGCGGTATTTAGTACTTGTAATTGCAACAGAAATTAATACAAGTTACTTGCCTTATAGTCGACGACATAATATAATGGTGCAAGAAGTAAGAATAACGGGAACAGATTTCCGGACAACGAATTCGACGAACGAATGAACTACGATTACAACTCGAGATCACACACCCGCACACGAGGGAGATAGAAGCCGTGTGCACGAGGGACTGGCGACGGCTGAACGGGGACGACAGTGGTGCTGGCTGCTGACCGGAGTTGCTGATGGCTTCGGGAGGGAACAACACAGGGAGACTGTGCTGCTGCTGCTGCTAGACGACGTCGGGGCGGAGACAGGGCGACGGCTGAACGCACTGGCCGGCTGGTGCGTCGCGAGGTGGTCGCGACAGGGAGGCAGGGAGCGACGGGGAGACAGGGCGGCGCTGGGAGGTGGGGGCCTTAAGCGCACAAGATTCTCAAGCTTGCACTTACCCAAAGCGGTTGATGAAATCTCCTCTTCCGGCAGTGGGCTACCAAGGAAGACAGTCAGTATCAGTGTAGTAGCAGTCGTCCGATATATTTGTACATATGGATACGAGCATGAAAAATGAGAATGTTGTATAGTGAAAGAGAACCCATGCGCTGATATAGATCAGGGACAGAAGGATGAAATAATAACCTATTAAGATGCATTACTCAGACCTTTATTTTATGCTCGTGGGTCGTCAAAGTAGATGAGACGAACTAGGCCGCTATGCCTCGCTGCTTTGGAGCGGCCGGCCTCCGGACTATGCAAAAGAATCCAGGCATGTGATATATGGAATATATGACAAAGGTGGATGGAGTGTTGGTGTATTTCTATCGATCAGCTATATAGGCCAGAGTCAAACATCAAATTGCTTCGATTTGAATTCGGCAACTCTGCTACTTCCTTTTTTGCCTTTTTTGAGTCTGTGTAACAGTGCTTCTTTCTGGTCCGAGCAACATTGAGGATTTCTGGCTTTGGCTTTATCGAGGAAGGAGCCATCGCAAGCAGAGGAAGCCGAAGCCCTCGGGCTGTCTCTCCCCTCAATCGGAGGGGACTCAAAGCTGGTTACGAGCGAATCTTTTAGAGTTTTTCATAATTTCTAATAATGATTGTCATTTTGCCGAGTTCCTTCGATATGGTTCTCTCGACGTGCCCTAGTATACTCTACTTGTTCACCTGTGTCGGTTTGGGTGCCATCGGATAATAATGAAAATGCCATTTTAATTTTTTTTAAAAGGATGGACAAAGGAAGAAGCTCCGTCTGATTTTTATTTTATATTTTATATTTTATATTTTTTTGCAGATTTAGCACCAACGATAGAATACTTCTCCCTTTATTGCTATTTGCCAATTGCTAAAAGTGCAAAATTTGCTGAAATCGATAGTGGATGCTCTAACAGAAACATCATGGATACCTCTCTGCTAGATTTTGTTATAGAATGGTTGATTTTGTTGATTCTTGATTTTGATGATCACAACACACTGCACATGTATCTATGCTAAACTTACAGGTGCTATACACAAAGGACTTACTTCTATACAGCTGAACAAATGATCAAGCATAAAAGCTCCAGATAAAAGACAATGGCCAAAGCTTCACTCAAGACTCAAGACTCAAGACTCAAGCTCAAATATGTCAAATTGTTGTCTTGTAAACATTGTATTTTTACTTTTGTTGAGTCTTAGTATGATTGTAAAGCTTTGTCACACACACATACACTCACAATTTCATAATGTGTGTTTTTCAAAAACCACAAAAAGAGTCAAAACAGTTTGAAGTAATTTAACTGTTGAGTACCAGTCGACTGATACCTCTGGCAGTCGACTGGCAGCACCAAACTGTTTAAATTTATTCAAACTCTGACCAGTCGACTCATATGGCAACCCAGTCGACTGTTCGAGTGCTTTTGACCGTTTTCTGTTTTCAAAATCGATTTTTCAAAATCAAAAGCTTTAAGATCCGTTGGTTGACAGTTGGAATAACTGTCTCCCAACGTCCAGGAGATCTAACTCTATAAATAGAGTTCAGATCTCACTGAAAAGATCTTACAACATACTTTTCTAAGATCCGAGCATTCTTTGAGAAATTTTTAAGTGAAAAGTGAGAAAAAGCTTTCAAGTTCAAAATCTGTGGTTCTCTACACTCAGTCCAGTATAACAACGATTTTGTTCTGGACTGGGTATAGAAGTCGACCTTGTTTTAGCCACGTGCAACAACACAATACACCAACAAGGCTATAGGTTGACTGTAAAGTTTTTCTTGTTTCTTTTTGCTCTCGGTTGGAGAGTGGCTTAGACTCTAGGTTGTAGAGTCGGTTTGTTTCACTCTCGGTAGTAGAGTGGGTCTGCTTTCTCTGGTTGAGAGAAAGGTCTACGGGTTAGACAAGGTTGTTGTCTTAACGCCGTAGGGTATTCTTGTAAACTTGTTTTTCAAGAATAGTGGAAATCTCAAGTGGGTTGCTTGGGGACTGGATGTAGGTCGGAAAGACCGAACCAGGATATATCTTGTGTACTCTGTGATTGGTTGTCTTGATCTTGCATTTACTTTTGTTTACTTAAGTTCTGTAAAACTTGTCTGGACAGTCGACTCCTTGCACTATCAGTCGACTGGTCAGTCTCGTATAAGTTGTACTTTCATTGTGTCTTCAACCGCCTGTCTTATCTATAAGTCGACTGCACAGAGTTGTTGTATTTGCTTTAATTTGGTCATATCAGTCGACTGGTTCACAACCAAGTCGACTGCACCGAAGAAAATTTCCGCAGTTTTTTATTAACACTATTCACCCCCCCCCCCCTCTAGTGTTTGTTGTCTCCCCTACAGGATCCAACAGATTTGTGAATGACTTTAAAGACTGTGGATACAGGTTTTTGTTTTCCTATGTGTGTTGTGTCTGAAATCAAAGGGTTTGTCTTGCTTTGATTCATTAATCACAGTGAGTGCTTGTTTTGTAATGATTTCCTTTGTTCCAAATGTTTAGAAAATTTTCTCTACTATGATAACTCTATAGTCTTATCGCCATTCTCTCTGGTGTCAATGCTAAACCAATTATAATAAAGTGTATAGGTACTTATTATGCATTCTTATTTCATTTTTATTTTGGCACACTAGGAATAAGGGGACAACTTTGTTTGTGCGAAAAAAAATTGTGGTTATTTATTCTTTATATTCAATTTTGTTTTAGAAACACGTCCGGATGTAAAATGCGTTACCAGATAATAGGAGTGAAACAAGTGCATTAATGTGCTGGTGTAACTTGAAATGAAGAACTACTTGTATTCTATCTACTCTTAAGCAGTTAAAATCTCCGATTACGCCCGATTAATCCCCGATTAATCGCTAATCGGAGGCTAAGCCATTATTTTTTTAGCGATTTGTAATATTTCAATAGTTAGCAATTTAATCGGGAATAATCGGCCGATTAGCGGTTAATCGGCCGATTTTAAGCGGCCGATTAATCGATTAAATCTCTTCTAATTTTCAGGCTCGTTTGCATTATTTAGGCACAATCCGGCCCAAATTCAACATCCAAATTCGAAATTCAAACCCCTTCTGTTCCTCTCGCAAATCCAAATCCGACGTATCGCCGCTCTCTTCTTCCTCGTGCAAACCCAAATCCAAACCCAAACTGATTATCTTCAAAACCAAATCCAAATCCAAACCCAAACTGATTCTCTTCTTCCTCGAGCAAACCTAAACCCGATCCGTCGTCGCTCCCCCTGTACCGTCGCATACTTGACCCGGTCCGCATGTGCACCTCCTCTTGTTGCTCGCATTACTCTTTCTCCCCGATTATTTTTGTTTGCTGGAACCGACCAGCAAACCCGACCCAACCCATATCCAGAATCTAAACTCAGCTCAAATCAATTACTCTCTTCTATTTTTCTATAACTATATGTTCCTATTTGATAATCTCATAACAGTTTTATGTTAGGATTTAGGGTTGCTGCATAATGAGGATATATCTTTTTTTAATTATATATATAACGAATTTTTCGATTTAATCCTCGATTATTTTCCGATTAACCGATTAATCACTAATCGCTCATAGACCGATTAGTTCCAAAAACCGATTTTAACACTTTGAATGGACTGTTTTGCTAGGGATTTTGTGAATCGTACCAAATCTGGACCGTACAGGTTCCAAATTTTACAGGGTTGGCAGGATTGTTGATTAAGTTTGCCTAATTCATGTCAAACCTTGGTCCATATATAACTAGAGTTTGTGTGCAGCCTAACTTGGTTCAAGTTCTTATTTATTATGATCTTGCAGTCTTATGCAGCGATATTTGCGTTGGAATCAAATTTTAAACTGGTTTGATCATAAACTACTTTTGAGGCAATTAATAAGTATATGATAGTTCATTTTATTAAGGCAATGATCATCAATGAAGCTGACCTTCTAGGGGGAAAAAGTTATATTCTGACTTGAAATTTTACTTAGTGGGCGAAATTCTTGGGTCATCGCAATGGGTTCAATTTTTGTTGTGTTATTTTTGTGCGAAGTCAGTGGTATTGGTGATTATCTAGAGGATGACAATCTATTTTTGTATAGAGATTCTGGGATGGGGCTTTGGAATTTGGATCATCTCTGACTTAACCAGTGCGGCTATCCTATTCAGTCTGTTGGGAAGTCAACCGTATGTCTTACAAGTTTTTGGTTTCAAATTAAGTAATGACTTTCAGCTGTACATATAAGACTACAAAGGTTCAGGTCTGAATAAAGAGTTAACTTTTCTATGTTGCATGCCTAGCAGTTATATTCGAATGTATATACCATTTTCAATAATATTAACTTCCTTCGATCGGTAATAATATTAACTTCCTGTATTCATGATCAAACTGTTTACACTCCACCAGTTCACACTGTTCATTTTATTCATTTGTTATGAACTGAATAAGTTTTTATTTCACATTTAAATTATAAAGTGAGGAAAGGATGCCAAATTACTAACTCATGTATAAAGCTATTACAAGTTTTTTCCTCGTATTGGTGGAAACTTGGCTATTCTCCTAGGAGTTCATACTTCGTTATCCAAAAAGTTATTTAGTATTTCCATGGTTATTTATTACCACCTGTACCCTTCTATGAATAATTATGGACATGCATATATTTCTTCACATGTTGGTGTATCCTTTCCTATTTTGTAAGAATTGTTGCGGAGTATGTGTCCAGGCTTAAATAACCCTTTCTTTCGCGTCCTAAATTTTGCTTCACTGATGAATGCAGGAATCACTGAAGACAGAGCGCGAGAAGAAAAGGGAGATGTACTTTCCCATGAGGAAGTATGCCATCAAGTCTTAGTCAAATTTTATTTTTAGCCAATTTTTACTTGTCCACTGTGTTGCAATTATTGTTCAGGGTGGGCTCATGTTTAGAATTTTTTTTGAAGTGTCGAGTTGTTGCACCTCCAGATATAGTTTTTATCTTGACCGTACTGCCCCAGTGGCAATGCTACCTTCTTCATGCTATTTGTGTTATTTAAACAACTATTTCTTTGGATGGTGTTTTTCTTTCGTCGGACTTTGTTGGCTAGCATTCCTGATTCGGTTTCAACAGCTCTAGCCAAAGATTGGTCGCTCTCTTGTCCTGCACCCTGATTGCTTAAAATTATTGCCCTTACCTACGATTATAGGAATATTAGCATGTTGAATCTTCAAATTCTTCCTTTTCTTTTCCTGTTCTTTCGTTGTAGCTGTAAACATCAACTTGCAGTAAGAGAGAAAATTAAAATCAGTTGTGGTTTCACTTGTGAAGTCATTTCTGCAGATTGACATGTTTTATCTCAACCACTATTAGTTGGGCTCATTGTATAGGAATTATAGGAATCGCATTGTATAGGTGCCAGTCATGTTTTCTGTACATGTAATGAGTTTTGTTCGCTATACTCCTAGCTTCATCCTCGGATGCAACTCCAAGCCACATCCTCCGCTACAATTGCATAGACAGCAGCTTATGAAGCTCTTTTGTAGGGATAAGCTTTGCACTTGCTGAAGACTGGCTTCAGTAAAGATTGGGAAACTAATCCCAATAGCCAGTTAAAGAATCTCGCAGTACAGATTTATCTTATTGGATTCTTGATGGAATTTCACTGTGTAGTCGTTGGTTAGAGCATCTGTAGTTGTTATTGCCAAATTTTGGCAAATTTGGCTTGTAGCATATAGCAAAAATAGGTTTCGTTATAGCATATTTGGACCGTTGGATCGCGCTTGATCGTGATCAGCGGCTCAGATCGCCTCCGCCCATCACCCGTTAGCACTTAAGTGGCGGAGGGTTATTTTGGAAATTTCGTCCCAAATAACTCTTCGTCTAATTTGCTTTAAAAAAATGATATAACCTAGGCTGTTGTTCCCGGCTATAAAATTTCGGTGTTTCAAATAACCTAGGCTATAAAATTTTATAACCTAGGCCGTTGTTTGCAACAACAGCCTAGGTTATAACAATTTTTCAGAGCGAATCAGGCGAAGAGTTATTTGGGATGAAATTCCCAAATTAACCTTCCGCTGATCAAGTGAAACAGGTGATGGGGGGCTCGATTTGAGCCGCTGATCATGATCATGAGCGATCCAACGGCTCAGATCGCTATTTTCCAACCCGAAACTAGACTCGTTTTCAATGGAGCATTTCTTTATATATATATATATATATATATATATATATTCTATTATAAAAGCCACAATAAATCTGTCAATAGCAGATCTGGACTGCAGATCTGGTATTCCTAGATTAAATCTCAGCCATCCACCCTCTTTCTATCATAAAAGCAATAATAAATCTTTGTAGAACAAATCTGGACCGTAGATCTTATATTCTTATATTAAATCTCAGCCACCCAAATCTCTCATATATTATACTTTCTCTGTTTTAAAATCCCTAATACTCATCCCTTTCTTCTCCTCTCTCCTGTTCTCTCTCAAATCCCAAACCCTAACCCTCCATTATCTTCTATCTCGATCTATCCCCAAAATCCCGACCTCTTTCATAACCACCACCCCCCTCTCTCACAAACCATTGCGGCCTCCACCCTGTATCGCCAGTAATTGCGACATTGCAAAACGGGCATGAATCTCAAAGTGCCAAGGTTTGGATCTCTCCCTCTATCCCTTGTTCTTCTAATTGTTGAAAAGCACCCCTTTTTTGGGGTTTTGAGTTATAATCTATTTAGGGGTTTTAAAATTCAGAATAAGATCAATTTAGGGTTTCAATTTGATCTCTTTTCGTCAAACTTTGTTCCACTTTAACAGCTATCATATCCTGCCATATTTCAAACCACGCAAGTTCAAAATTAGAGCAACAAAAAACCCAAAAGAAAACAAGAAATTCGAAGAAGAAGAAGAAGAAGAAGATGATGGCTTTCTCTTCTTCTTCGTCAATCTCAATCCTATCGCCTTCCCTCTCTCTTCGATACTCTTCCGTAGCCTCCCCGCATACTGTCAGGATGGTCTCCATCCCCCACTCTGATCTCAATGTCTCTATCTCTCTCAGTCATTTCGTCGCATGGATTCTTTCATCAATTGGTTTTCGTTGGAAACAGGATAGGAGCAGAGACTTCTCTCAAGATTGAAGAGGCTTTGGGCCTAATGGGCTTGGCATTATCTCGATTTCAGATGTATGTACTTCATTCCCTTTTTTTTAAAAATTTGTTTATTTAAATTTTACGACATTGTTTACTTCTCGTTGACAATTCACATTTGATTGTTTGACACACTTCTTGTGGATGTTTTACTTGAGTCCAGAAGAACTCAGAGAATAACTTGTGATGGAATTATGAGACTTTCCTTATTTTTAGGTACAAGAAGAGCACTAACATATAGTGTAACCCATATTTCCGCAAATACGTATTTTTGGGTATTTTTCTGTATTTCGAGATTTATAAAATTTGTTGTTGTTAAATTCGTTTTGAATTTATTGTTTGATATGGCTAAAAATGGGGTTAAATCGGAACCATTCAAAGTGGGCGGGAATCTTAAAGTCCCAGGGGCAAGACGGTAATTTCAGCTTCAGACGAGTCCGAATTGGGAACCGAGTCCATCCTCTTGGACCCGCTAACTCATGAACGGACCTGATCTGTTGAGAATGGGTCTCAACCCGCTAGGGGCCAGATCAACAGGATTGGAGAAAATCCTGTCCCCCCTGATCTTAAAGAGGTGGTTATAACCACCCATATCCTGCCCCACCGGGAAGTAGGGATTCACTCTTATCCTGAAAGAGATTCCCTTGGCGACTATAAAAAACCCCTACCTCCTATGGTGAAAGGTGATCACACTTTGCATACTTGAGCTCTCTTCCCTTCACTTTTTCTGTGTATTGACTTGAGCGTCGGAGGGTTCGTCGCCGGGATCCATCCCGATGTCTCGAACGTTTGTGTAGGTTCAAGGGAGCACCAAGGGATCAACTGGTCAACAAGGAAGAAGAAGGGTTCCGCCTGTTCGAGTCCCTCACGAACCTACAAATCTCATCTATTGCCCCCACATCAGAATCTAGCGGCAACATATTGGTATCGTCTGTGGACATTTCTCGACAAAGCAATCCAAACTTCCTCCTTCCACCAAAGTCACTTCCAGCAATGCCTCTTAAGAAGAGACCCGCAAACTCCAACCGTAGGACGACCTCTTCTCATCCTCCTGCGCAGGGGGATCTCCCTCCTCCCAATCAACTAGCCTTGCAGCCCGATCCTCTGGCCCCACAGTCCATCAAGCAGCCTGTGGGACCCCATGCCACAGTAGGGGAACATTCTGGACGAAGCCGCCACAAGCAACATGTCCATCAGGTTCAAGTCTCCACCCATAATGCCGACACTGATTCCATGGCTTCCTATACTCCCCCCACTTCAAAGGATCTGCGGAACGTGATCAACAATCGGCAGACCGAGCACGAACCTGACCTCCGTACCCATCTGGATGAGAGGCGGGCCCAGGAGGCGAACCCTCGTCGCGAGCATACCAGGGATCGTTCGCCGTGCCGATCCAACCAAGGAGGGTCCAACTCTCCTCGCAGGCGAAGAGAGCCGCCCCAACGTCGCTCAAGACAGAGCCGCTCCCCGCCAGGCCGCCCTGCACCTCGAGCCCATCATAAGCAGGAGGCCCCCGTCACAAGGGCAAAATTCTAGCAATTCTAGGAGGCAGTCCTCCGCGCTCTCAATGCTGCCCACAACAATGGTCGTAAGGCTCCCAGTCTTCTGCCAGCTCTTCACCACCCTCGTCGCTCCCGTAGTCATCGACCGGCTCCTCATTATCCTCACCGCTCTCGAATCCCAAGGCTGGCTGCGAGCCATCGCCGCCCTTCTCCCAATCACCACTGCCGCTCCCGAAGTCTACGTCCTACTCTGAGTCACACTCGTTGCTCAGTTAGTTCACCACCTACTCTGAGCCATCACCGGCACAGCCCCGGCCCTCCTCGACATGAGGATGGGTCTCGGGGCTCGGTCAGGCAAGGCCAAAGGGAGGACTCGGTCTACTGCCATCTCCACGAGATGGAGAGGTGCCTCGGTCAACTCGACCGAGACGAAGAGCAACGGGCAAGGGACCTACCTTCGTCCAAGCAGGCCCCCATTCTCCCCCGCCATCATGGAGGCTCCTCCAGTTCCTGACAGCTTTAAGCCTCCGCATTTCGAGACCTATGTCGGACCCCGTAGATCACATTGAGAGTTTCAAAACTCTCATGATGATCCACCATACATCCGACTCCCTCCTTTGCAAGACCTTCCCGGCCGCACTTAAGGGGTCAGCTCGGGAATGGTACTCTCGGCTTGCACCAGCATCTATCTTCTCCTTCGATCAGTTTGAGGGTCTTTTCCTCACGCATTTCGTGAGCAGTCGCCGCGCCGAGAAGACAAGCGACACCCTACTGTTCCTCAGTCAAAAGAAGGGCGAACGACTGAGGGACTATGTCAAGCGCTTCACTGCTGAAGCCAGGTCCATTGCTTCCTTGGAACCCTCAGTCGCCACCATCGCTTTCTAGTCCAACGACCTCAATGCCGACCTTAGGGCGTCCCTCGCCAAGAAGTCCCCTTGGGACTTCTCAGAGCTCATGCTTCAGTGCGAAAAGTACATCCGAGCGGAAGAAGCTGTCCGCCGCCCCACCTTTGAGGCCTCGTCTTCCGCGAACAAGCGGAAGGGTGCAGAAGAAGAAGGAGCTAAGAAGCTCCAAAAAGACAATGGGGGCCAGCGGCGTCCTCCTCCTCGGTTCGAGAAATTCACTCCGCTTAACGCGAGTATATCTACAATCATCGTGGAAATCGGGAACGATGGCCTCCTACCGTCTACCCCAAAGATGAATACTCCGGGAAAGAAGAGGGACCAGAGTAAGTGGTGTCGTTTCCATTGGGATCACGGGCACGACACAGACGAATGTCGCGCCCTCAAAGACGAGATCAAGGCTCTTATCCAGATAGGGCAGCTCACCCAGTTCGTCAGGAGGGACCGAGCCGATCCGCCCCCGCCGCCAGCGCATAGAGACTCCGGAGGCCGAAGTAGAGGACATCTTGCACCTGATACACGGAGGCCCAATGGGGGAAGATTCCAAATCCTTCCGAAAAGCCTTCGTAAGGGAGGTTAACTCTGTGCAAAGCCATCCTCCCCCAAAGGGCCTCGGAGTCCCAGTGACGTTCTCCGATAGGGACCTGGAGGGCGTCCGCACGCCCCACTGTGATGCCCTTGTCATCAATTTCCGAATGGCGAACTTCGAATTTTGCTGGGTCTTGGTAGACAACGACAGCTCCGTCAACATCCTTTTCTTGGAGGCCTTCAAAGGCCTCCCGCTATTGAGGGATCGGCTCAAGCCTACAGACTACACTCTCCATGGGCTCATTGGGGTCCCGGTTACGGTTGAGGGAATTATAACCCTTGACGTAACGGCAGGAAAGGCCCCGACAACTCGTACAGAGCCAATAGACTTCATGGTGGTTGACGTCAAGACCGCCTATAATGTTATCCTGGGTAGACCAGGTTTGACCGCGCTTCAAGCCATCCCTTCAGTCTACCACATGAAGATGAAATTCCCTACTCCCTCAGGAGTGGAAGAAGTAAGGGAAAGTCAAGAAGCGGCTCGGAAGTGCTACATGACCTCAATGGGGGGTCCGGTTCTCTCTTTGGAAGCACTCGAACTGCCTCAGGAAGGCGGTCAGACTATTTTCGAGCCCGTGGATGAGTTGGAGGAAGTGGCATTCTCCGAAGAAGACACCGCTAAGACGTTCCGCATCAGCAAGGCTCTCTCCTCCTCCATGAAGCAAGACATCTCTCGGTGCATACGGGAGAATCACGACCTCTTTGCCTGGACTGCAGCGGACATGCCCGGGATCTCAAAGGAACTCTCAATGCACCGTCTGAGTGTCGCCCCTAAGGTCAAGCCTATCCAAAAGAAGAGGCAGAAGTTTGCCCTTGAGAAACAACAGGTGATCAAGGCGGAGGTTGAGAAACCCCTCAACACCCGCTTTATTCAGGAGGTAAACTATCCTGAGTGGCTCTCCAATGTAGTGATGGTCAAGAAGGCCAATGGGAGTTGGAAAATATGCATTGACTTCACCGATCTTAACAAGGTGTGCCAGAAGGACCCTTTTTCTCTTTCCAGCATCGACGCCCTGATCGATGCGACCTCCGGGCACGAGCTCCTCAGTTTTATGGATGCCTTCTCAGGGTACAACAAAATCAGGATGTTCCCTCCTGACATCTCAAAAATCTCGTTCGTGACGGACCAAGGCCTCTGTTACTACCGTGTTATGCCCTTCGGCTTGAAAAACACGGGAGCTACTTATTAGTGCCTGGTGGACAAGATATTCCGAGACCAAATTGGCCGAAACATGGAGGTCTACGTCGATGACATGTTGGTCAAAAGCACCCGAGGGTAGGAGCACACCCTCGACCTTCAAGAAGCCTTCGGGGTGCTCAGGAGGCACAATATGAGGCTAAACCCGAACAAGTGTGCGTTCGGTGTCTCGTCGGGCAAATTTCTGGGGTTTATAGTTAGCCAGAGGGGCATTGAGGCCAACCCCAAAAAGATCCAAGCCATTCTCAAAATGGTTCCCCCCTCCACCGTCAAAGAAGTACAGAGGCTCACGGGTCGCCTCACCACGATCGGGCGATTCCTCTCCAAGTCCGGGGAAAAGTGCCTCCCCTTCTTCAAAGCCCTTAAGGGGGCTAAAGGCTTCGAGTTGGGGCCGTAGCAACAGGAATCCTTTGATAAGCTCAAAGAGTATTTGGCTAACCCCCCGCTCCTGAGTAAGCCAGTACCCGGGGAGGTCCTCTACCTCAACCTCGCAGCTTCGGAGCAAATGCTCGGCGCGGTCCTTGTGAGGGAAGAGGAAAATACGTAGAAGCCCATCTATTACGTGAGTAAGGTACTCCACGACGCCGAACTCCGTTATTTGAGGCTGGAGAAGATAGCTCTCGCCTAGGTCATGGCGGCCCGAAAGCTCCGTCCCTACTTCCAATCCCATTCGGTGGTCGTCTTTACCGACCAACTGCTGAAACAAGTTCTCCACAAGCCTGAGACTTCCGGGCAGCTCATGAAGTGGTCAATCGAGCTGAGTCAGCACGACATCAGCTACCAGCCCAGAACGGCGATAAAGGCCCAAGCTTTGGCCGAGTTCATCGTGGAGAACACCATCCCCGACTCATGCGAGTCGCCTGCTAACCCCCCCGTCTGGACCGTCTATGTGGACGGGTCCTCCTGCGCCGATGGAAGCGGGGCTAACTGGCCCCGATACTTTCGTCCTTCAGTATTCCCTCTGCCTCAACTTCTCAGCATCAAACAATGAGGCAGAATATGAGGCCCTCATAGCGGGGCTCTGCTTGGCTCGCAAGGCGGGTGCCAAGCGTGTAAGGGTCTTTAGCGACTCCCAATTAGTGGTCAATCACGGGCCCGGGGAGTATGAGGCCAGGGATGACCGTATGGCTTGGTACTTGGTAAAGGTGAGGAAGCTTCTAGCTCTATTTGAAAATGTTCAACTCCAGCAGGTTCCCCGAGAGAAAAATGTGCAAGCGGATGCCCTCTCTAAGCTCGCCTCTTCGTCCCTCCAAGGTCTAGAACGGACCGTCTGGATAGAAGTCCTTCTCAAACCAAGCATCGACGAAGATAGCTCGGAGCCAATGGAAGCCTACCCCCTAACACTCAGGGAAAACTAGATGAAGCCCCTCCTCGAATATCTCCAAGACGGAGTCCTTCCTGAAGATCCGAAAGAGGCAAGGAGGATCAGGACACGAGCAGAGCGGTATACACTCCTGGACGGGGTCATGTACAAATGCTCCTACACCTGGATCGATGGTCGGCCCTATCTGAGGTGCCTTTCCTCAGAGGAAGCACTCTACGCCCTAAGAGAAGTCCATGATGGTCTATGTGGTGCGCACTTGGGAGCGAGATCCCTTGTCCAGAAGCTCTTAAACTACGGATACTTCTGGCCCACACATGATTTTGAGGAGTACGTCCGCCAGTGCGACTCCTGCCAGAAGTTCGCCCCGATCCGTCACCTCCCCTAAGCACAACTTGCCTCCTTGGCGAGTCCGATCCCCTTCGCAATATGGGGGATGGATTTGCTCGGACCTTTTCCTCCAGCACCAAGCCAGCTGAAGTTCTTGGTGGTAGCAATAGACTACTTCTCCAAATGGATAGAGGTTGAACCTCTCTCAACAATCACTGAGCACAAGGTACAGAAGTTCTTTTGGAAGAACATCGTCTGTCGATTCGGGGTGCCCCGCGTTCTTATAACCGACAACTAGACCCAATTTACGGGAGCAGCCTTTCACAACTTTCGCACCGACCTCGGGATTCAGCAGCGGTTCTCTTCAGTAGCGCACCCCTAGTCCAACGGCCAAGCAAAAAATGTGAACCGACAAATCCTTTCAGGCTTGAAGAAGAGGTTGGATAAGTCCATTAAGGGGCTATGGGTAGAACAACTCCCCAATGTGCTTTGGAGCTATCGCACCACCAAAAGAACTCTAGCGGGAGAGTCCCCTTTCAACCTCACGTACGGATCCGAAGCTCTTATCCCTTTGGAAGTGGGTCTGCCTTCACCTCGACTCATAGCTTACAACGAGGTACAAAACGCGAACCAGCTTTGCAACTGTCCAGACCTCATTGACAAGGTCCGCGAGAGAGCCGTAATCCGCCAAGAGACCTACCGCTGTAGGATCACTCAAGCTTATAACAAGAGGATACGACCTACCAACCTAAAGGAAGGGGACTTAGTGCTGAGAAAGTTGTCGATTTCCGATCCAAGCAAGAGAGGCAAGCTGGCGCCCAATTAGGAAGGACCGTATAAGGTCTCCAGAGTTATACGCCCGGGCACGTATCAACTCGAAGACCCAGAGGGCAGGAAGATGCCAAGGACATGGAACATCGAGCACTTGATGAAGTACCGCGAGGGTGTCTAAACACCGCTCCGGAGGACTTGTCGCAAAAACCTTACTTGTATTTTCTTTTCAAACAAAGTGTAAAGGCGCCATGCAACTTAGAAGTGCCCGCCCAGTTGTTTTTGATAAAGAAAAATTCCCCCCCACAACTTCCCTATCTCTTGAGTAACCTAACTCTATCTAGCAAATTTTCTATTTTTGGGGTAGTCTAACTCTACTTGCAAAAAAAAAAAAAATATCTTTAAACGACGAGTTCGGAGTCCAACACTTGTCTCGATTCCGTTTCGACTACTTGCTTATAAGCGAGTAAGAAGTGGTTCGGCATTCGGAATTGCTCCCACAACCGTTGACTCTCTCTTTAAACGACGAGTTCGGAGTCTGACACTTGGCTTGATTCCGCTTCGACTACTTGCTTATAAGCGAGTAAGAAGTGGTTCGCCATTTGGAATTGCTCCCACAACCGTTGAATCTCTCTTTAAACGATAAGTTCGGAGTCCAACACTTGGCTAGATTTTGCTTCGACTACTTGCTTATAAGCGAGTAAGAGGTGGTTCGCCATTTGGAATTGCTTCCACAACCGTTGACTCTCTCTTTAAACGACGAGTTCGGAGTCCAACACTTGGCTCGATTCCGCTTCGACTACTTTCCTATAAGCGAGTAAGAAGTGGTTCGCCATTCGGAATTGCTCCCACAACCGTTGGCTCTCTCTTTAAACGACAAGCTTGGAGTCCAATACTTGGTTCGACTCCGCTTCGACTACTTGCTTCTAAGTGAGTACAGAGCGTCTCACTACTCAGAAGTGCTCCTACAACCATTGACAACTACAAATGCTAGCAAAACATGCGAATACGGAGACAAGTATTATTTCATTAAAATCTAAGAAACAAGTCTAGTTACAAGACCAACTGCTCATCTATACAACGAGAAACAACACTTGTGAAGTTAAAAGTGCAAGACTCCTAAGGCCTACTTCAGCTCTTCCGAGGCGCGGACATACATCGGTTAAGGGACACCCGGGGGCGACGAATGTTGAATTGCCGACCTCCCCCCTCGGCACTCGTCTCTAGACCGGCTAGCCGAGAAGCATCGTCGGCACCCGTTCTAGCGGTGGCCCCAACTGACGCTCCACTCAACGTAGCGCCCCACTCTGCGCATCGCCCGAACTCCGATGCACTGTCGGTGAGGGACGCACCAACTCGTAGAAGGTTATCCCCCTATCACGCTCTTCGCGAGTGCAAGTGGTGGATCTGACATTGCTCTGCTCGGGTCGTGGCTGAAGATGAGCGACCTCTGCCTCGAGCTCGACAATTTGCTCTTTAAGCGAGTCGTCTCTCACCGTTATTGACAGACGAGGCAACCGCATCGAGCCTGCCCCTCAGGATCCTTCGGTGATCGTCCGCCGAAGGTGAGCAACCTCCATGCTCTTATCGAGGGTCACCTTCTTCAGCTCATCTCTCTCCACCGTCACCTTAGACAAGGAGTGGCGAAGACGCTTAATCTTCAGACCAAGGTTGGCTTCAGCCGACGAATCCAAGTCATTGCCTTCAGGGGTCCTCTTTTTAATCCGCTCCTCTAACCGCATCCTCTCTATGTCTCGACGAACTAAGGTCGACCTCAGGTGCTTCAGCTCGTATTTTGCCTTACGGAGGTTCAACTCTACTTCATGAATATGCTCTCGGTTCTGCTCGAGCCCCAATCTCGTCGCCTCTAGACTAGCTCTTAGGCGAGCCACTTCGGCTATCCGAGGCACCTCGACGACCTGTAGCGCTTCGACAATCTGGAAAGAATCAGGGCATGGGGCTGTTGAGATTCACACTACTCCAACACTTCGACAAAAAAGAGTTTGAAATTTCCTCAACACTTAGACAAAAAAGAGTTCGAAATTTTCTCAACACTTAGTCAAAAACGGAGAACTTTCTCATTCATTTCAAAGTTGAAGCGGTGGCCAGTCCGCAGTTCAGCATTACAAAAAAAAAGGAAAAAAAAGAGACGACTGAGTCAAGGAGCCACCTCGAGGTGCTACTCCGAAGCGCCCTCACTCGGCAGAGTGACGAGCGCCACTTCGGGGTTCACCTCCTCCTCGCCGTCGCCCTCAGCTTCGTTACCCTTCCGTTCGGGCTCGACTTCAGCCAGAGGGATGAGTTCTTTACCCTCTACCGGATCGTAGAAGTAGTATGTCGAACCGTCGAAGCCGGGGATGCGAGCCGCCACATGCTTCAGAGCTTGAGCGTAAGCCTCCTCCATGTTTGTCATCATATGGGCATCCGCCTCGTCCTGAATGGCTTTCTTCACGTCCGCCACCTTCATTTCCTGCCCCTTCAGTGCCTCCTCGGACGCCCTCAAAGCTCTCGCCAGCTCCTCCTCGAGGCGAGCCTTCTCCTTCTCCAGTGCCTCAACCTTGGCGGTCTCGACTGATGAGTGCTCGAGCGCTTCAACAAGCTTCGTCTCGAGGGCACCCGCCTCGGCTGCTCGTGATGCTGAGAGCAGCCGTTCGGCCTCGAACAGTTTTACTGCCTTGGAGCGCTCCGACCGCTCGCGATCGTTCGCCGCCTTCATCTCCTTCTCTTGCTCGCTGAACTGCTCGAGCATATGGCTGAAGTGGCAGAGGGTCTGTGGACAAAACAGAAGAATATGAGAACTCAAGATCACTAACCCTGAAAGTGAAGAAAACAGAGCAGGGCTAGTTACCGACATCGTCGACCGAGCGATCTCCAAGGCATCATTGCCTACCGTACCTGCCCTCAGCACCGCGCGATCCTTCGGGGTCGACAGATGGCGCACCGCCTGCATACACATCCCCGCATCACCGAGGAAGCCATCAAGCTTCATCACCCGCCAGTCGGGGACGAAGAGCTTCTTGTGCTTTTCGGCAAGGATGCCCTCCGCCTCGGCCGTGAGCGGTGGCACCTCGAGGGCGAGAGCGGCGCCGGCCGAGAATGCCCCACTCGAAGATTCCGGGGTTTCAGCCGAAGGGAGCGTAACCTGCAGCTCCGAGGGGGCGTCGCTGACTAAGTCAACAATAGCTGCCGGCACCGAAGGCGCCTGTACTGCTCGGCTGGAAGGAGGCCCTGTCGTCGTCCTCTTTTTCTCTTTGCTATCCTTCGCCGCTGCTGTAGTCCGCTTCACCATTAGGTCTCGGTAATCCATACCGGGGGCTTTTGAACAACAAAAAATCTGAGCAAAAGCGTTAGTGAAAAAACACAAACACTAAAAGTAAGTGCCTACATGCTAAAGGAAAAGAAGTAAGGGAGCGTACTGGGGTCGATCGGACTAAGACCCCCACCGAACAAGACCTCCTCGGTGATATCCTTCCTACCGAGGGTCAGAAGACTGAGGATCTTCGTCACTATCTCATCTTCTTCTTTAGTGAGCACCGGCTCGGCCTTCGCCCACTTTGAAACGTCCTCCTTCCATGCCGTAGAGAAGCCCCATGGCTCAGGATCTCGGATCAGGAAGTACTTCTCCTTCCAATGCTTGATGGAGTCCGGGTTCTCGATCAGTTTAACCCCCTTCCTCGGTGATAAATAGTACCGGTACTCCATCTTGCTCATTCGGCAGATCCGGTAGAGGCTGCGGAGGAGAACGAGCTGGGGCTGCACACCGACCGCTTGACATTAGAGGATGAAGGCGATGACGTGTCGCCACATGTTTGGCATGAACTGTACGGGGCTCAGGTCGTACCACTGCAACACATCGACCACGAAGGGCAGGAGCAGTAGCCGAAGGCCGGCATTAAGTGCGTCGTACAGGAAGACGCATGTGTCTGGCGATGTCCCCATACACGCTCGATGGGGCCGGGGAGCAGAAGAGCATACTCCTTCGGGATGCGTAATCCTTTCCTGATCCGATGAAGGTTCGCTTCGGTCATGATCGAAGGGATCTTATCCACCTCGAAAGGATCCCTCGGGCTGTTCTCCTCGTACACCGCGGCCATCCTATGCATCGCCTTCTCCAAAATATCTTCGGAGTAGCTCGTGACCCTTCCGAGGCTCGACAGTGTTGACGGCAGCCAACCCAGCTCTCCTGCCCCCTTCGGAATCTCTACTATCGTCTCCACAACGGTTGACTTCTCCACTTCCTTTGCTTTCCTCAGCGCGACCACTACGGCTCGGTCGGTACCTTGGTTCGAAGTGGAGGTCTCATTCCCCGACGACACTCTAGACATTTCATGATTAAGTTTGAAATAATTTACCTCGAAGTGACGTTCACGGTCGGAATAGTTCGCCGGAGATTGAAAATGCCTGGCCGCGAAAGCTAGCAGCGCTGCTCGAGAGCAAAACTGGCTTTAGTAAAAGTGAAGTGAAAGTAAAGTCGTAAGAAATGAGGGGAAAGAGGGGTGGTGAAAACTTATAAGCGTTAAGGTGAAATTCGGGTGGGCCTTTGAACACTTTGGGCCCCCCATAACGGCTCATTGGAAGCTTAAATGCCTGACCCTGAAGCCAAAACGTCTCTTGCCTCGAGATTCGTGCCTGACCTTCAATCAAACGGCGGAGATCCTGCCATGTCGCTCGGAAACCAAATCCGAGCAACAGGCATTCCGAGCTGCTCATACGGAGAAAATAACGACCGAGCAGCAAGAGCGGTCCGATTGCCTCCTGATTCGTGCCACGACCTGTTGGATGGCCTTGATTCAGCCACGCCAACCAAGATCACGTTTACTCGTGATCCATGCCGTCATGACTCGAGATTCATGCATGATCTCCAAATGGACGTCTCAGATTGTGCCATGTCGCTCGGAAACCAAATCCGAGCAACTAGCATTCCGAGCTGCTCATACGGAGAAAGTAATGACCAAGCAGCAAGAGCCGTTCGATCGCCTCGTGATTCGTGCCGCGACCTGATGGACGGCCTTGATTTAGCCATGTCAACCAAAATAACGTATTCTCGTGATCCACGCCGTTGTGCCTCAAGATTCGTGCATGATCTCCAAATGGACGTCCTAGATTGTGCCACGTCGCTCGGAATCCCAATCTGAGTGACTGGCATTCTGAGCTGCTCATACGGAGAAAATAATGCCGAGCAGCATGAGCCGTCCGATCACCTCGTGATTCGTGCCTCAACCCAATGGGCGGCCCTGTTTAGCCACGTGACCAAGTGTAAGATCCACCATCAAATGACCTCGGGATTCGTGCCGTATCTAGATGAACGTCTCAGATTGCACCACGTCGCTTAGAATCACAATCCGAGCGACTGGCCTTCCGAGCTGCCCACACGGAGAAAGTTCTGCCGAGCGATATGAGCCGTCAGATCACTTCGAAACTCACATCATAATCTGGAAGATCCCAGATTCGTCCACGTCGCTCAGCTCCGCCCCGTCGTCGGATCATGCCGAACCGCGCACCGACACAAGATGAACGGTTCAAATTGCGCCATGTCATCAATTTGACGATAAATCCTTTTATTTTAATTAAAATTCGAATTAATTATTTAAAAATTGCAAAAAAAATAATTAAAAATTCAGAAAAATCAATTAAAAATTCTAAAAAATAATTATAAATTTGAGAAAAATATTTTCGACCTCCTGGAAAAATAATTATTTGCTAGAATAATTAATTGACACCTCTTGAAATTAGATTATTGCCTCGCAAAATTAAACAATTGATTCGAAAAAATAATTAAAAAAGGGGAAAAATCATCAAAAATCCAGAAGGACCTGAGGACAAACTTGGGCATGCTACCAGCTCAGAAAGGCACCATCATCCCTTAGATGAGATTCGAACACCCTTTGAGAACTCCGATAAAGCCCTAAATGCCATTAAAACAACAAAACTACTCCCCAAAAGCCGTGGCACACAGCCTTTGGGAGAGGGGGGCTCGTGATATGGCTAAAAATGGGGTTAAATCGGAACCATTCAAAGTGGGTGCGAATCTTAAAGTCCCAGGGACAAGACGGTAATTTCGACTACGGATGAGTCAGACTTGGGAACCGGGTCCCTCCTCTTGGACCCGCTAACTCATGAACGGACCTGACCTGTTGAGAATGGGTCTCAACCCGCTAGGGGCCAGATCAACAGGATTGGAGGAAATCCTGTCACCCCCTGATCTTGAGGAGGTGGTTATAACCACCCATATCCTGCCACACCGGGAAGTATGGATTCACTCTTATCCTGAAAGAGATCCTCTTGGTGACTATAAAATCCCCTATCTCCTACGGTGAAAGGTGATCACACTTTGCATACTTGAGCTCTCTTCCCTTCACTTTTTCTGTGTATTGACTTGAGCGTCGGATGGTTCGTCGCCGGGTTCCATCCCGGTGTCTCGAGCGTTTGTACCGGTTCAAGGGAGCACCAAGGGATCAACTGGTCAACAAGGAAGAAGAAGGGTTCTGCCTATTCGAGTTCCTCACGAACCTATAAATCTCATCTATTGCCCCCACACCAGAATCCAGCGGCAACATTGTTAAAGCTTTTCCTAAACAATAGTTATAATTATTTTGAACAAACCTTGTCCTTATTTCTACTTGATCAGCTATTTACATTTTAACTCAAATCAAAAAAGATTATTACTGATTGGACTATTTCAACAAATTCCTATTCTTATACATATGACACTACTCCGATAATTTCTATTGTTATTGTTTGTATTTTATTCTTATTGTTATTATTATTATTAGTTGTTCTTATTAGTATTATTATTTTATTGTTATGTTTATTATTACTATTCTTATTATTACTATGAATATTTATTGTTATTATTGATTATGGAAACAAATCAATTCTTATTTAATAATTGTGCTATTTTATTTTTAAATAATTTATGTGATGTGATACAAATTGTATTTTGTTATAATCGCATTTTATCGGATAGCTTATTCTCTTGTATTTGAGTTTATATTAATCCATTATATTCATGTAAATGTATTTTTTTTTATTGGATCTATACCCAAATACCCAATACCCAATATCTCATCTTTCCCCTATATATATACTAATCATCTCTTAGTTAACCCTAATCCTATTATTTACCCAGTTGCCTTAACCCCTAACCCCGTTTACTGCGAAGACCCATCTCCCTGTTCATCCCCTCTCACCTGTTTCCATCCCCCGGCTCCTTCTCTCTTTCCCTGTTCCGCCTCTAAATCGAACCCATCCTTCTCCGATTGCCTAAGCGCCTCTCCGTCACCACCATCCCTTCACCATCGCCTTCCCCTCGTCATCCCTGTGTCCTCATCTCTGATCGCCATACCATCGCCCTCCTAGCCTCATCCCTATCCTCGCCCTAGAACCCACCGCAACCCATCAATCCATCCATCGTCGAACCCATCCACCGCCTCATCTTCGCCCTCTTCGTGCACCCCGCAACCTCCGGAGACCCCCCCCATCATTCTCGTCGTCGCCGTCCAAGCTGAGCTCCGTCGTCCATCGTCGTCTCCCCTGTTTTCGAGCGAAAACAGAGAGCGCCCACATCGGAGCCTTTACCGCTGCAGTCTCTTCCTGACCAGCCGCCGTCGCCTCACTGCGGTGTCATCGTCCCGAGCTCTCCGTAGTCGTCGAGGTCTCCTGCGCGCTCTCTCTTTCTCGCTGTTGAAGAAGGAGACGGGAGTTGATTGGCCAGTCACCGCTGTTTCGTGTTCGGCCGCATCGGATCTGGAACTCGCTGTCCCGTGTTTAGGTCAGATCCGGTGTGTAGGAGAGCTCCCATTGGACAGAGTTGGTGTTCCGTGTTCTGGGCACTTTGGATCCGATCTCGCTGTCCTGTGTTCTGCCTGGATCCAGTGTAGGGAATTGTTGCTGTTTTGCTGTTTTGGTTTGCACATGATTCATGCGTGTTTTTGGGATTTCGCCCGGGATTCTGATCCCGTTATTCATATTTTATTGTCTCTGCAATCACAGGCAAGTCTCTTCTTGAACCCTCTTTTTATTTGTGTTCAAGATTATTTGTTCTCATGCAAATAGATCCTGTCCTTTTTACTGTCAAAAACTACTTTTGACAATTCCGTTAAGATTATCGAGGGTTTACACAAGCTAACCCGACATACTCTTAACATCATGCTTTCTCTTCGATCTAAACCTAGTCCCCAATGTTTCATGCATTTGCACATTAAACAACTAGATTCATGCATAGGACTGCTTGATAGATTGGACATTGAAATTGATCATGCTAGAATCGGTTTTAATTGATGAATTGACACCATGACCATGATAAATGTATCTTAACCCTTAGAAATTGCATGTTGACACCTATGATTGCTTTGATTACCAATTTGCATGCTATTTATGATCGTATGAATTATTTGTTATCTTTTTATATTAATTCGATTTCTGGTCTGCTGTAAGTTTCACTTTAAATCATACTGTTAGCCCTGTTAATGACCTAATTTGAAAAAAACTTGCTAAACATAAAATGTACCCTTGATGTCTAGATAATTTTTCCCTGGTCTGGATTTAAATTCCAATTTGTCATCTGTTGGATAACATCACTTTACTGCAACTGTGTTAGTAATTTCAAACTCATAATTTCATGCGTATCCTGCTGTTGTTTATTTTATCTGACCCTGTTAAATCTGAAATAATTTAGGCTGGACCTAGACATGTATAGCTACTTCCCTGAATTTTTGTAGATTTTAATAATGAGTTTCTAACCCGAATTAATTAATGGAACATAACATACTACATGCTGACTAAACATAAAACCTGATTAGATTAGAATTTTCACCATAGTTCCTATATTTTTTCTATGCCTTAATTATACTCGCTGGAACCGTGTGGAAGTCTATTTTCCAGATCTTCTGGCGGATTCAGATTTACTATTGTGTAGTGACCATAATCCATGTTTTAGTACAGCAAGGTCATGCTGTCCTGATTATGGAATTTTGTGTAAATGAACTGTTTACCTCATGCTTTGTCTGTAATGCTTAGAATTACTCACACATAGTAATATACAACATTGACACCCTCTTGCATGCTCACATAGGATGAAAATAACTTAATAACAAGTTGGGGTATTATGGGTAGACTTGGTAGTGAACGATCAGGAAATGTACTTGGCAAGGCCTTCTCGCTCGCATGAATACTTGACATGGAAGGAGGAGATTGTCTTGGAAGATTGTTATATCGTTATCTCGATATCTCGTTATCTTGTTTATCACGTTATCTAGTTATGCCGAGTACACGAATCGTGAATTCACCATCGATCTGAAACGATCGCTGTGCTTGCACAGAACCTGTAGTATGAGATGTAGTAGTATGTGCACTAGATAAGCTAATAAAATGACTAATAACCTGCATACTTGATCTTGTATTGAACTTGACTTGATACCACGCATTACATGTGTGATTATTGTAACCCTTTGGTATTACTGCCTGCTCTTTGTCTTTGACCATGTTCCTATTCTTTGATATACATGCTTTCCTTTATCCTCTGTTTTCTCTACTTGCTGTCCACGACTTGCTCTAAGGGCTCTTTTTTTTTTAATAGATCCAGTATTAACAGGTACCGAAGGAGCAATACAAGAAGAACTTGGTGAGCAAACTCTCTGAAGATTGGCGCTGGACTATTAGACTGCTTAGCTATCTTTTCTTATTTGCTTATTGTATTTCTTTTTATCATACTTTGTATTCTTGGGCTTTATGATCCGAAGTTGTTTTTATCCCAAATGTTGGATTATTATTTAGTGAATTTATTTCATGATCATCTTTGAGTTTATTCATTGTTTATGTGATTATACTCTTTGCCTGCGTGGTTGTTTCTCTTGTATATTGTTGAGTTAGACTGCTACAGCTTATGGATGATGTATAATCATTCGCTGGGCCTAAGTTACGTACTCGTATTCTCGTATTTTGGGAAGCGAGGCGTGACATATAGTGATGCTCTTGTTATGTTGATACAATCGTAATACTGGTTACTTACTATGTTTGGCTCAATAAGGCTGGTACTAGATATTAACAAATAAGGAAATGGAATATTTCCATTTGTCGTATGAAAATGGTACGTTAGTGTAGTTTGTAAATCTTGTTTCCCAAGTCTGTTTCTCAAAGGAATTGTTGAATCTTTTTTGTTTTGTTGAGACGAAAACCAAGATAAAGCCTGGGTATTCTTTCTTATTTTGGGACGACAACATCCTCCTAATTTTCATCATCTTGATGAAAAAGACTGATCTGATATAAAGAAAGGGATCACTCTTGGATGGGACCTGCTATAAAAGTTGAAACATAAGAATTGTTCCTTTCATACAAAAGTATAGAAGAACTGCCTGGATACAAAGACTCCTACATTAGTGACTTGAAAGTACATGGCGTGGTGTCAGTAGATGACCCACACTGTTCATGGTCTTTACTTATTTTGAGAGAAAATACTGGGAATTCCTTCTGTGTTTCATCAATAAGTTGTTAAATTAATACAAGGAGAAGATGATCCCTATACCAAATATCGGGTCCAACACCATTCAAAATAGGGCTGATACTCATACCCTCCAAAACCACTGTTCAGTATAGTTTCCAAGCCTTAAAATATATATGAATGAGAAATCATGCAATTTGTACGCTTTTACTAATTCATTCAGCAGGCCCATTTATTATATTTTTAGAATTTGTTCAGTTGCCATCGTCAGCGAATGTGTGAGAGCCCTCACAGTGTATTAATATATGATAATCATGTACGATGCAGATCATACTGTAATGACCTACCATGTATTTTAGAGCCCTGGTGAAAATTCTCACAAGCAGCTCAAAGCTTGTGTTATCAACTTTTTTTTTCTGTAAAATGTGTCACTATATTAGATTATCTTATACATTCGTGCATCTGTGTTGTTGCTTTGTATATTTTTTTTAATTGTGAACTATTTAACAAGTTATGACACATAGTTATCTTTATCTTATATGAGCCATGGTATTTGGGATTGATAAGAAAATATTTATCTTTATATTTAGGATGATATCCTTCCAATAGGGAAAGGTAATTCCATGTAGCTTATTTGGCTTTTTTGTGTCTTGGAGTAATTTTTATTGTCTCTCTTAGATGAATGATTCTTTCGCATTGGAAACGTAGTTCTGTCTTACGATTTTCTTTAAAGGGGGAGAGGGGGGGTTGGTTCATTGCAAATACAATTTCATGCAGGTGCATTTAAAAAGTAATCACAAACTTGTGTTGTAAGATCACTTTAGTTGAAACTAAAAAGCGAGTTATTACAAGTTACAACTAAAAGTAAAGAGAATTACTATTTACTCATTACTCAGGTTGCAAGTTAAGGGAACCTTGTACATGGGTTGCAACTTGCAACTGTATTTGCAACTCCCTTAAAAACTTTCTCAGTGTAGTGCATCTGGAGGTTTGTTTAGTTGCAGGAGCTTATTATTACATGACCAACATGGTTGATTTCCTTACCTGCCGCCAATTGACAGTGAAGGTTTCGAGTCCTTATTATTATTGCTGTCCTTACTTATTATTATTATTGTCCTTACGTATAGTGTAGCATCTATGCTATCTCAATTAATATTTTACTGTTCTCTGTTTGTTGTAACTTTATTTTTCTTTTGACCCAGAACCAGTTACTAAGTGAGTGAAATGGTATTTTAGCTCAGACATATAGTGGGGTCTAGCCGAAAAAGTGTTTACATAGAAACTGTAGCAGAAAAGTTTATGATATGAACTTAGAAAGCTGTAATCAATGATAAGGTTATGAATATATGGTTATATTATGAACTGTATTTGTATAATTTTTTGTATAAGGGTATAATGGTTGGGGTAAAGGCTTTATTTATTTATTTATTTGATCGTTGGGTAAAGGCTTTATTGTTGCTGTTGTTTGTGAGTATAATGGTTGGGATAAATTATTTACCCTGATTTATTCTATGAACGGGTATGAAAATGTATCCGACTCCACCTGTGGGTAAGATAAAACTGCTCTTATCCTTATCCACCACATGGGTAAGATAAAGCTACAATTTCCCTTTCTCATAAGATGGAAAGCGAAGGCTGGTCTACTGTTGTCATCCCTGGGTCAGACTTTGGAGTTCGTATCCCACTTGTTTGTTACCGGTTATTTTGAGTTTTTTTTTGTTTAGTTTTGACCAATGATGGGCCGAGATCCAGGTTCATGACCAGTCTTCCAGCCACATCTATTATGGAGTTGAACACTTGTGAACAAGTTTTAAATATTGACACTTTTGTGGACACTCAGGGTTGTGTCAGGGACAGTTCTCACACGTCCAAAATATAATAGTATACCTTTAATTTTAGACACTTTTGTATGCTCTTTAGATTAGCAGTACCTCTGTCCAGGAACCATCTCATAAAAGTTGACTTAAGTTTGTAGCTGATTATATAAATATGCTTAAAGTATCACAACTTCATCTTACCTTATAGTTTCAATGGTGAAAAGTATTGAAGTGTAAAGCACTAATATAGTAATACATTCTCTTAATTCAAATCCCAACCAATGCTGCTCCATATAGCTGCACCTGCATCTGCACCTGCACCTGCACAATCAGGATGTGAAGCACCAGTGAAGCCTGCATATGAATCTTATGGTCTTTCGAGAAATGCCGGTAATGGTCCTTCATGGGTTCTAAGCTACGATCCCTCCATAGGTGGGACCTCCGGAGCACCAAGTGGCGGCGGCTATGAAGTTTCTAAGGGTAGTTCGTGATGCGGTTTGTTTTTGGGAGGCGTGTGGATGCACCAGGTGTGAGTTCTTACTCGATTTGTATTGGTGGAGGAAGCTCCTGTGCGGACGACCCTCAGCCGGGTGAACGGTACGGAAGTAGGCGGGAGTGAGGTGGAGGCTGGATGCTCGGCTCAGATCGGGAGGCTCGGATCCGAGGTCTCGTGTACCTGCAGACGGTCTAGGAACATCGGGGTTGGTCCCGGTGGCAGACCCTCTGACGATCTAATCAGCTACTGAGAGAGAGTAACAGTAACTAGATTTTTCTGGGAAAAAGATTCATTACCTGGGTAAGGGGTAGGGGTCTGGTATTTATAGGAGAAGCCAACCGGGTCTGGACCCGTTTGGGGCCGGGTCTGGACCCGGTTGCCCGTGGGGCTGAAGCGGTGGAAACCCGGACGGTATAGGGCTGACGTGGCAGAGGCCCGGGCGGTTTCCAAGCTATCGTGGCAGAGGCCCGGGCGGTTTTCCGATGCTGACGTGGCTGATTCGGATGACCCGGAGGTGCACGTTTCCTAAGGGGATCCTGTGGCCCAGGAGGGGCCACGTCATCCGACCCATATCAGTTCGTCTACCTACTCTAGCGCTCCTAGAGGAACTGGAGGAGCTCAAGCAGCACCAATGACACCAGGTGGCAATGTTGCTTTCCTTTTTGGTTCTGGACTAGCATTGAACCCTTACGGATCGGTACAGATGCCCCCTCCAAATTATGGATACATGCAGGCACCAAACTCGATAGCATCAGCTGCACCACCAAACTATGGAATGGGTCAGCATACAAAACCTTATGGATCGGCACAGATCACACTGCCTACTTATGGAACAGGACAACCTCCAAAGCCTTATGGATCAGCACAGGGAACACCACAGCCTCAGTATGGATCAGGACATATAGCAGCCAACACTGAAGCTGGTTATGAAGCTGCCTAAGGTGGAAATGCGCCTCATCAGTGAGAATGAGAAACACTCGGCAATAGGAATCTCATTATTGTCCCATTAGTGAGATTTCAACTATCTTCACCTATTATAAGTATTAATTAATTTATTTTAGTTGAGGGGCTTCAACTCAGGTGAAGAGACATAGAGTTCATCTCAGCTTCGTAAGGGTTAAAAGTGTGGAAACATGCAGCTCGGTACTTAAATATATTATAAGCTTTTTCTATACATTTTCCATATGCGATTTATGCTAACAAGCTCTAAGGGTGTACAAGCTGGTAATGCAGCTCGGTGCTACCTTCTCCTTACACCATTCATCACCCTACTCCACCTCTACTTCTACCACCGGTAGCACCGCCCTACCCCCTACCCAGATTCAGGCACCAGCAGCATCTCCCTCCACATTGTGCTCTCAGTCATAGCAGCGCTAGTCTTGTTTCTCCTCGCAGTGCTTCTTCCCTCACATCCTTGGCCATGCCCGTTACTCCGGCGCGCCTTGCCGTCTCCTGCTGATTGGGCTAATAATCAGCAACGCCTCACTTAGCTGGAACTACAGCTCATGGGCCAGTCTATCAATGCTGGCTCCTATGCTCCTGCACTTTCTGCCACTCCCGGTATGAATTCGTTCTGGATTTTAGATTCTGGTGCATCACATCATCTCACTAGTAATCAGACACTATTCACCACCTTCACAACACTTCCCTCTCACTCTCCATCTCTACACACAGCTGATGGCTCACTACTTCTTCTTACACATTCAGGGGCAATTAACTCTCCCACTCTCACATTACCATATGTTCTCTATGCTCCTCATTTATCAATAAACTTTATTTCTATTAGTGCGTTGTGCGATAGTGGTCTTGTCGTTACTTTTGACTCTTTAGGTTGTTCTGTTATTGATTCCTCAACCGGTGAGGAGTTTGGGCGTGCTAATCGTCATGGTCATCTATATTATCTAGATTTTCTTCGTGCACAACACTTTCCTTCTAGTTTTGCCGGTATTATTTCCTCGGATGCTGATCTGTGGCACAGACGTTTAGGTCATATTAGTGCATTACGACTTCAGACTATAGCTCGTAGTGGTGCCCTTGGTTCTCTCACTTTTAAATATTTATCTGATTGTCAGGGTTGTCATTTGGCCAAACACATTGCCCTTTCCTTTAGTCACAAAAGAACTTCTGAAACCACTCACCCTTTTCAACTTGTTCATTCCGACATATAGGGACCCTCTCCCGTACCCTCGTGGAAAGGCTATCTCTATTATGTTGACTTCATCGATGACTTCACTAGACATACATGGGTTTTTCTTATGCGTCAGCGATCTGAGATACCTGATATTTACCGGTTCTTTACAACTATGGTTCACACTCATTTGGTGTGCGTATTAAGAATTTTCGATCGGACGGTGCACGTGAGTGCACTTCCACCACTATGAGATCAATACTTCAGTCTCACGGCACCCTGTTTCAGCAATTATGCCCTCACACACATGAGTAGAATGGTGTAGCTGAACGCAAGCATCGTCACATTCTTGAGACGGCTCATACTCTTTTACTCTCCTCTTCTGCTCCTCGTTCTTTCTGGGCTGAAGCTATCATGACCTCTGTTAGTCTCATCAACATTACTCCCTCATCTGTTCTAGCTGGTACGACGCCTTATGAGGCTCTTTATCATTCACCTCCCAACTACAGTATGCTCCGTACCTTTGGATGCACCTGTTACGTCCTTCTTCCTCCTACTGAGCGCACGAAGCTCTCTGCTCGTGCTGCTAAGTGCGTTCACCTAGGTCTCAGTTCTGAACACAAAGTTATCGTTGTTTTGATCCATCAGCGGGTCGTGTCCGCATTTCTCGACATGTCTCCTTTGTGGAAGACTCCCCTTACTACCTGACCTCCTCCGAGGATACTAGATTTCTTGATTCCCTAGTTGTTGCTAGCCCCCCGACTTTCTCTTCTCGCATTCCTTTTGATCCCACTCTTCTGATTCCATTCACATCTCCTGCAGTCCTTACACCTGTTGTTCCCCCTACCGAAACTCCACCTGCATCCCCACAGCAGCCAGCACCCATCCCACAGCAGCCAGCACCCATCCCACCTACTTCCCAACCGAAACATGCACCTACTCCACCGTCCTCACCCCCACACCCTGTCAGTCCACCACCTCTTCGTCAGTCTACCCGTTCCACTTCTGGTATTCCTCCGGCACGTTATACACCTGATGCCACTGGTCCTTCTGACCAGTTCGGTTTTGCCACCCTAGCTTCCTACTCACCACAATTTCATGCATATCTCACTGCTATACACTCTACACGTGAGCCAAGAACCTATCAAGACGCAATTCAATATCCTGAATAGAGGAAAGCTATTGCAGAGGAATTCAGTGCATTTGATCAGACTGGCACTTAGGATGTTGTTCCTCTGCCAGAGGGCGTTCAGCCTATTAGCTGCAAGTGGATCTTCAAGGTCAAATATCAACCTGATGGATCTATTGAGCGGCACAAGGCCCGTCTAGTAGCTCGAGGGTTTACTCAGGAGCATGACATTGACTATGATGAGACCTTTGCTCCCGTTGTACAGATGACTACTGTTTGTACCCTTCTTGCTGTTGCAGCCATCCGCCAATGGCCGTTATACCAGATGGACGTGAAGAATGCTTTTCTTCATGGTACCTTATCTGAGGTTGTTTATATGGATCATCCTCCTGGCCTCCCTACTCCTCCTCGTCATGTTTGTAGACTTCGCCGTGCTATATATGGCCTGAAACAAGCCCCTCGAGCCTGGTTTGAGTGTTTTCGCCTTGTCATCACCAAGGCTGGTTTTCATCAGAGTTCACAGGACCATTCTATGTTTATACGGTCATCACCACAGGGGAGGGTACTTCTACTACTATATATTGATGATATGATCATTACTGAGGATGACTCCGCCGACATTGCATCCACACAGAAATACCTTCACCAGCAGTTTCATATGAAATACCTTGGTAAGCTACGTTACTTTCTGGGTTTAGAGATTGCTCATGGATCTCAGGGGATACTCATTTCTCAGCAGAAATGCACATCAAATATTATTTCCACTGCATGTCTCTCTGACAGTCGATCAGCTGATACATCCTTAGAGCTTCATGTAAAGCTTCGTCCCACAGATGGTGAGCTCCTTCCTGATCCCACTAGATACAGGCAGATTGTTGGACAGCTTGTCTACTTATGCATGACCAGACCCGATATTGCTCATACAGTTAGTATTGTTAGTCAGTTTGTTTCCGCTCCTATATCAGTTCACTACGGTGCTCTTCTTCAGATCCTCAGATATCTTCGGGGCACTATCACTCGCTCATTATTCATGCCTTCTACATCCAAACTAGAGCTCAGTGTATATTCTGATTCAGATTGGGCAGGTGATCCAACTACCAGAAGGTTTACCACATATTTCTGTCTATTTCTTGGTGATTCACTGATCTCATGGTGGAGCAAGAAGCAGGCAGTTGTTGCATGTTCTTCCACCGAGGCTGAGTACAGAGCAATGACAGCTACTACTAGAGAGATTGTTCATGTTCGTTGACTGTTATCAGATATGGGTGTCACTCTTACAAGAGCTAGTCCACTTTATTGTGATAACTGGAGTGCATTGCACATTGCAAGCAACCCGGTCTTTCATGAACGAACGAAGCATATTGAGATTGATTGTCATTATGTTCGTGAGCGTTTTGAGGCAGGGACCATCTCTCTCCATTCTGTTACCTCTTCCCAGCAAACTGCAGACTTCTTCACCAAATCCCATACTGTTCAGAGATTCCGACACTTAGTAGGCAAACTCACATTGTTTGACCCATCATGAGTTTGAGAGGGAGTGTTAGAGATTATAGTCCCACATTAGGTAGTTGGTTAGTTTTGTATTTGGTTCCTCCTATATAAGGAGATATTGTACTCAGTTATTTCTCAATTCAATATTCAGTATTGTCTTCATTTCTCTCTAATTTATCTTAACACTACCAAAAGCTATTACCTCAGTGAAAATTGGCTGCAACGAAACCTGAAGAAACCTGGAAGATCTGCTTATGCAATTCTTCTGTTTGTGAAGCAAGTTGGACCTTGAAACAGTGTGGTGTTAGAGCCATGGCAAGTATTATTATATAGAACAATTTCGACTTATTAAACAATGTTGAATATTTTCTGCTGTAATTGGTTCTTTATAGAAAAAAATCATGACCTTTTAAATTGCCTGCTATTTTTGTATGATTTTGAAATCTAATGAACCCCAATGAGTGTTTGAATAGGTTCTGAGAGCTATATGGATCACCTGTAACTGTAAGCATTGCATCATTTTCCTACCAGAAACTAACCCTAGATTCAGTATTCAGTTTATGAACTACAGAGCAAAGTTCGATATTAGTGCTTTCGTGAGTTTGTGTCATGAATATAAACAGCTGATGCGTACAAAACTGATACCAACAAGTACACGAGTTGAGTTTTATTGCAACTGCATTCCATTAGATGGGCCAAAAAGTTTTATGGAGGTTGAAGAGGCACTCATATACCAAAAGCACCGACTCTGGTGAGGGGTGATAACCCCTTCAGTCCTTAGGTGCTGAATGTGGGGCAACCTCGTGAGCTTCCCTGCCTTAACCCTAGCCTACGAGGTTGCCTGCTTTCAACACCAAAGGACCAATCAGATCGTCGGACCGATCGGATCGTCACCCCTCGTCATAGTCAGTCTACCGCTGATAATGTTGGAGTGTACTGAATTTTAATTATAGTAATGGGAAAAAATCAAGAAATCCCATAATGTTTTCCATTTAAATCAATAAACCTCTAACGTTAACTTTGTCATTTTTAACCCCACTGTCGTTAAATTTTGAAAATTTTGTTAAGTCCCAATTGTGAAGTGTCCCTTTTTGCGCATAATAACTCGTTAAGCCTTTAATTTGTTCCACTTATTTTTAA
The DNA here is from genome assembly GCA_017893485.1 of Hemerocallis citrina. Taxonomy (NCBI): domain Eukaryota; kingdom Viridiplantae; phylum Streptophyta; class Magnoliopsida; order Asparagales; family Asphodelaceae; genus Hemerocallis; species Hemerocallis citrina. The sequence continues at coordinate 86,518,637 of CM030362.1, read as the reverse complement.
CTACTGAGCCAATCAAATTTTCCATAACTAAGTAAAATAATATATTTTAATGGGGGCTAATTTAGTATATACAAAAGAAATAATATAATCTTCAGATATAAATATTGTCACATGAAAAAATATTTGAGTTACGTCGTGCAATCAATAACTTCAAGCTCTGAAGCACGGATACTTCACGGAGGGTGTCATCTCTGTATCCTGTTCGTATCCGATACTCATGTCCCCTATATCTTATACATTCCCGTATTCTGCATTTTTTTATTATCCAACTATTTGATACAGCTGAAACTTGTCCCACTATTTGATTTGTCTACTTATAAGGAAATGGAATATTTCCATTTGTTGTATGAAAATGGTACGTTAGTGTACTTTGTAAATCTTGTTTCCCAAGTCTGTTTCTCTAAGGAATTGTTGAATCTTTCTTTTTTGTTTTGTTGAGACGAAAACCAAGATAAAGCATGGGTGTTCTTTCTTATTTTGGGTTTTGTTACTCAGGGATGTGAAGTTGGAGTACAAAACTCTGAAGGAGAAGATGAAGGAATACAATAAGAGGGAGGCAAAATTCTATGGTAACATGTTCGCGAAGATAACCAAGATGTACATGTTACTTTTTGAGAATATACAATATGTTTTACCATATAGTTTATGTCCACAATGTTGATACTCGTTCTGATCTTGTGATTTTTTTTGGTATTTGAACACAAAAAGCATGAGATACAAAGCAAGATGTAGAGCACATGTGCATTGACAGTGCTGCTTGAATAAGTGCTGCTTGAGGGTTCAATATTTGATCTCGCTTTATTTACTAGGTTCTTTTTTGTTTCTTCTGTTTCTCAAGTCTAAGATTTAATTTGATATTATGAGTGAGAATTTCTTATGTCAGAAACTATTTGAGTTAGTCTTTTTCCTAATATTGATAAGGCTTAAGAGAGTTGCAAGTAAGAAATTTTAATCATGTAACTTTGTATTGTCATTTAAAGTGTTAATTTGATCTATAAAAAGTTACCGACTATAATCCTATTTCAAGTGATGTGATGAAATTTTGATAGTGTTTTATGTCAGGATCTTGGTAGTGTACTATGGAACTTTGACATTTCTTTTGACAGCTTAGGACAGAAATGGAAAAATCAATGTATTTTGCTGATGTTGTATTTCTTTTATTTCTGTTTGGAACTCTAGATAGATTTACTTGTGTGGGCTTGTTCGGATGTGTGGGTTGTGCATATTCCTGAAATGGTAGAAGAGAGTTCAGGTTGATGTGACCTGACCTTTATCTGTGATATCATTGTGGTTCCAGATATGATTGGCAAAAATATAGGGTTATGCATGAGCAACATGCTACTTTAAAAAGAATTCTATGGGGTTTTTTGTTTCATATGACTGAATGTCATATTATATTGAACTTCCAAACCCTTGGACTTTTCTTGCAAGAACCCGATGTTTTTCCAAGTTATACAGTACTCAAAGCTTGGTCACGTGGTGTATCTTGTTTTCATGTAGAGTATCATGTGAGAACTTGCAATCTTGCTTTGCCTTAGAAGACATAATTAGGCTCTAATACCATTTCTCACAGTATACACTTATTTAGATTATAATACATTTTGATCTATAATGTTTATCTTTCCAAATGCTCACTTAATAAGCAACATATAGGGAGCTAATTACTTATGTCATTATTAACAGTAAACTTTCTAATAATCAATTAAGTATTCATTAATTTTGTTAATTTGGTCAGAAATTTTCTTGTTTGTTCAATTGTTCAAAATTGTTGTCTTATTCGCATAGCAAATGCACAAAGAGGTAACCTATGATCGACATAATTTGAGCTGATAATGTTGTACCCAAAGAAGCCAATAAAGAATGAAATAGCCAATGTCATATTCTAAATGCATATCCTCTATGTATACATGAGCTATCTATTTGCTATTCTCTCTTGCAAACAATTTTTTTTAATGTTATCTTTTTTTTCATGCATTATTATTTTTTTTGTATAGGAAACTACAAGAACATTGGCTGGGTGCAAAATAGAAAAAGATGAACAAGAAGTTACGATAAGTTTTAAGTTAGAGAAAGTTAAAGTTGAAAATGATGATGGATCTTATGAGAAATATGATGATATCAGTTTAGGATTTATTAATTTGTTCTTTTTTTTAATATCCTTTTTTTATAAATACTTTTATGTTTTAGACTATACAATTATTTACATGTTATTTTGTATACTCCGGACTAGATATAATATTTAGAGAACATCCCAAACTTTCATACATACCATGCCCATAACTATAATGTTTATACATTTATAGTTTTTCTTTTCACAATCTTACATTTAATTATTTTTATTTCTATACTTTTTTTTTTATGTTTGTGTGTCAATCAATTTGCAGTCCACCAAGTCACGTGCACTTGGTGCACGACAAATTTCAACTAGCATATATATATATATATATATATATATATATATATACTGCAAAATATATGTATATCTATAATATTATAATGAGAGAGTTGAGGATGTCATTTGTAGACATTCAACCATCTAATCTCGACCATTCATTTTTAAGTGGAGTTATATTAACCATTCATTTTATAAACTGTTGTTAGTTATCATAATACTCTCAAAGTTCAAATTTATTTACGACATAATTATTTACAAAAATGTCACTCATATAAACTAAAAGTTTGTGCCACTAGAGGTAATTTGTAAAGAGTATGTGATGAGTAAGAGAGATCTCAGGTTTGAGGCCAGATTACGTCTTATTATTTACTATGTAAACTTTTTTAACAATTAGAACGGGCATCGCACGTGCAGATTACTAGCATGCATATAGATATAATCTAAAATATTTCAAAATTTTATAAAAATGAGTGTGGATATCAAAATTAATTGATCACTACCCATCACTCAATTTGCCAACCCCAATTATAGCTATTTATAACCAACTTTAACTCATCACTTCTCTCATCTTACCAATGTAAGACTAAAAGTTTTCAAAGTTTAAAATCTAAATATGTTTAGCATCACATTTGTGAGGTAAGAGAAGTGGGAAATGTGGATTTAACTATAAATAGCTAGGATGAGGTGTAGCGCCCCAATTTTCAAATACTGGGAAAACCGAGACACGAGCCAGGACCTTTTCTTCAATTAGTCACAATACACAGAAAAACAGAAGAATTTAAAACTTTTTATTCAACACCCAATGTATTACAAGTCTGAATGTCATACAACTGCAATACATTACAATAGTGTTACAATAATACCTTTACAATCCCAAGTATTACAACCTTCAATAATTTACATCAGAGTACAAAGAATGAAGAACAACACTTGGTAACTCTCACTTGAGTACTTCTCAACTAATAGATAATCAACACACATATTACAGCGGAACTAAACATGACATTGACTCCTTGCCTTCCTTGCCTTGAGTCCTCCTGAATCGCGCACCTGTACTTCGCCGATCCAGTACCTATGGAAGTGGGAACGTCAGTATTCACTGACGCTTTAAGGCTGATAACATAGCAGCGAATCTCCCAAACATCCTACAAAACATGGCAATGGTGTCGGTGTAGTTTAAGTGTTCGTGAGTGCTATGACTAGAATCTAACGCGATATTAACTAGGACTAGGATGCTCCTATTCTAATGTCAGCAAATCTCCGAAGCAACATGCAGCCCATACTATATGCGCCCCATCTCAAGTCGTCTCTTCATTATAGGGATTTGAACCCGCGCTATGAGTTCTACTCTTGTACCCATCCCGTTCCTGACATGATACTACGTGACTGGTGACTATTGCCCGGCGTACCGGACCTCACACCAAAAGCCAACACGAACTACAAGATACTTGTCAACCTTCTTCCGTGCTCTCAACTCGTCATGAGAAGGCATAGAACCTGCCGGGATCGTAGGGTCTATTTCCCTAGGAACCCTCTCGTTCTTATCATGGTACATTCAGGAATTAACAATCAAGATACGAAACCCGTGCTCCCAACTTGTCATGAAAAAGCACCGCCCGTATCCCTTTGACAGGGAAATACATCCCGATAACACCACCTAGTGTCAGCCTATAGGAGAGGTTGGATTATAGGGTATCACCCCTGACACCAACTCTCACCCTTTGGCAATTTATAGATAAAAATGGTTAAGTAACTGTTACTACCCTAACGATGTCACTAACCCTTAACCAACAAGCGGGACATACCACTGTGCTTTCAACTCGACATGAAAAGCACCGTATGTGTCCCTCTTCTAACCAAACAAGTGAGACACGGCACTGTGCTTCCAACTCGGCATGAAAAGCACTGTACGTGTTCCTCTTCTAACCAAACAAGCGAGACACGACACTGTGCTTCCAACTCGGCATGAAAAGCACCATACGCGTCCCTCTTCTAAAGAGTGCCACAATTAACCTGTCTTAACCTAGACTTCTCAAGATCTCATCGGATCTACTCGCAGCCTACAATACCTACATACGAGCCAATTAAGCTACGTATGAGACCAACCGTTACATACGGCCCAGGTGAGCCATGTATGAGATGACTACATACAAAAACAACCATACAGGTAATCAAACCTAGAATCAACCAAACGTGCTTACTAGCAAACTTGATCTTCTATTATTAGAAGCAACAGAAGAATCTACTAACAGCCTAAAACAGGCATTCTACCAATGTGAAGCCCAAAACGACCTAACAACTTTTATATATGAAGCTACAATATACCATTCAAGCATGCATGGCTCTTGAATCTAGAACGACTAAGCAATCTCAACATGAGTTCCTTCTAGGGGATTAGCTAGAACGACCTCGCAACTTAATATTGCAACTACAACATGATTTGTTCTCCACTAGTTACAATCCACATCATGCTAGTTCTCTACTAGCACAATTTACGATAACATGATAGTTCCTTACTAACGCTATAACTACAACGCGATAGTTAATACTACAACCACAACGTGATAGTTATTACTATAACTACAACACGATTAATCTCTTTGCTATACACTTTAACTACAAGCATGGATACAACTTACGTAGAAATCCACTATAAGTTAAAGCATGAATAGCTACTAGAGTTAAGCATGGATATCTCTTACTACTTTAAGCATGGTTAATTGCTACAACTTAGCATGAGTACTAATAATTTAGCATGGTATACAACCTTAACCATTCCTACAATAATCCTAGGCATGGTAGGTAATTAAACATCAATCCTACACATTCCTAAGCATGGATTATACTTTCCTACAACAATCTAAGCATGGTAGGTAGTTAAACAATAATCCTACAACAACCTAAGCATGGATTATACTTTCCTACAACAATCTAAGCATGGTAGGTAATTAAACAATAATCCTACAACAATCTAAGCATGGATTATACTTTCCTACAACAATCTAAGCATGGTAGGTAATTAAACAATAATCCTACAACAACCTAAGCATGGATTATACTTTCCTACAACAATCTAAGCATGGTAGGTAATTAAACAATAATCCTACAACAATCTAAGCATGGATTATACTTTCCTACAACAATCTAAGCATGGTAGGTAATTAAACAATAATCCTACAACAATCTAAATATGGATTATACTTTCCTACAACATTCTAAGCATGGCAGGTAATTAAATATTAATCCTACAACAATCTTAGCATGGATAGAACATAACATGTAATTGCTACAATTAAGCATGGATATCTTCTAAGAATGAATACCTACTAACTTAGCATGAATAATAATTAAGCATGGTTATCTACTAACTTAGCATGAACAATAATTAAGCATGGTCATTTACTAACTTAGCATGAACAATGGTTAAGCATGGTCATTTACTACTTTAGCATGAGCAATAGTTAAGTATGACATCTATTAAAATTTTACATAACATAAACATCTACAACTACTTCATTTTAACATCTACTACTACTACTTTATTTGAAACATACACATCTACTACTACTACCATGAGCATCTACTAAAATCTTTATTTAAACATGAAACATCTACTACTAAAATATTTACTAAAATCTTTATTAGCATCTATTTCTCATTATTACTAGTGAACTTAAAAGAGATCTTTTTAATCATTCTACAACTAACAACTTAGATCTTTTTCATACTAGAATTAGCATCTAGAAGTGGGTTCTCTTTTACTTAAGATTTATAAAGGAAATAACAACAATAAAATAAGTAAGGAGTCCTCCATTTTGGTTCAACCAAACATATGCATGTTCTTTAGTCCAAAGTTCAAGTGTATGTTCTACAACCAAAAATGGTTGTACACAAGTCCATATGCTTATGTATGAGTCCACATTCAAGTCCTACAACCCCAAATGGTTGTATGTACAAAGTCCATATGCATATGTCATTTTAGTCCAATTAATAAACACAAAAACAACCACTACTACTACAAGGATTCCATCTTTATGTTTATTACTACTACTTATCACATTTCTTTTTCATGTGGTTATTACTTTTAACCATCCACAACATACAACAACACTATCACAAATAAACACCCCAAAAGAACAAAGGAAAACAAAACAAGGAAGGTGAGAAGAAGAAGAAACCAAAACAACAATTCAAACAAACAAAAGAAGGTGGAGAACCCCCACCTTAATCTTCTTAATGGAAGAACTAGCTTGCTACACTTCTCCTTCCCCTTAGCTCCTAGGAAACTTCTAAACCTTCAGAGAAAACTCTCAAGTTAGAATGGTTCTCTCTTTCTTTTCCTTTCCTTCTTTTTGTCTTTCTAAAAAATGAGACTAAGGTGAAGGGAGGGGGGTATTTATAGGTGGAGAAAAGGGTGGGGAGTGCAAAATTGCACACACAAAAGTGCACAAAACCCCTTCCTTCTTTTGGGGCCGGTTGTGACCTAGGGGAGGTGATGGTGTGGTGGAGGTGTGGTGTGGTGGAGGTGCTAGTGAGGTGGAGGAGAGAAGGTTTCTAGAAGAATACCTCCTAATTCTCTTATGCATACATCTTAATCCTATGTTTAATTCTCCTACAATCTTAACTATCTAATTAGGATTGTCATGACAAGGAGAACAATTTTATCCATAAAATACATACCACATACTTTGTACAATGTACTGATCGACATACTACACGTATGTGCGCATATATGTGTATACCGAAAATCTTCGCATAATCCGTATAAAAATAATTTAATCTCGAAAATAATAATAAAATAAATTCTATTATTAGTTCGGAAGATCACGGTACCAATTTGATACAATACAGATGTATACTGACCAGTATATGGGTACAGATAATGTCTATGAACAAACCGGGTGAAAATCACCAAAATAATTCGATTTTGGAATTAAAACAAAATAATAATAAGATAATAATAAAATAATAATTTATACAATGTAATATCCGCCCGGGATATTACATGAGGTGAGCTAATTGAGTAGTGGGTAGTGATCAATTAATTTTAATGTTCACACTTATTTTTATAATTTCTTGAAATATTTTAGAGTATATCTTTATGCATATATACATATATGCATATTTAAATATAATTTGAAATATTAACTTACTCTATTTAATTTTCAAAAAAAGGTGTTTTAACATGTATACCCCTAACAAATATGATAATATCATATATACCCCTCACCACTGTATATTTTCGTATATACCCCTAACAATTTTGACTTTATTACATATTTATCCATACGTTAGATATCACTAAGTTAATCATAATTTTACCTTTATGAGACAAATAAAAATCAAATTAAAAGATCAAATTAGATAATCAACTGAGAAAAGATTGAAGAGTTTTAAGGAAAATAAATGAGGCAGTTTATAATCGTTAAAAAATAAGATTGATGGCAAATTTAGAGAAGTAACGTAAGGAAAAATATGCTGTACTCAAAGTTGTACGGTTAGTTTGTCCATTTTTTGAAAAAAAATAAATAAAGTTTGAGAAGAGTTAATGAGTCTCGGTTAGATTAACAATTGCCCAGATTTACAAGGACGGAGAAGATAAAGTTTGAATGGTAGAGAAGAGAATATTTTAGTTATTTTTCATCAAGCCTATTAAAAAAACTGAAAATTCTCAATCATTTTGAATCATTTTTAACTAGAGGGATAATTAAGAGATATGACATATATTGTTGGGATCAAATATTAAAATACATATTTGTGGGGGGTATATATGATATTCAAATATTTGTTAGGGACATACACGCTAAAAACCCTTAAAAAATTAATTCAAAATCCACGATGGCCGGTCCCCGGCCTAACCTCGAGCTAGGGTCAAGTTTGGGCCCCCCTCCTCGGTCTAGCCCGGCCCGGCCTGCCTTTCACCTCAGCCCGGCCCGAGCTAACCCAGAACTGGGTCAAACCCGTGGTTTTGAGGCTCGGCCCAGCCTGGGTATTTCGCTCTAATACAATTGCTAAAGGACCTGAGATCCCAATCTCGCTGATTCTCAACCGTTCTATCAAATAACCCTTTCTTTTATTTTGAGTTAATAAAGATTCAAATAGGTTACTCATTCCGTTAATAAGGAATTAAAGGATAATGATACCGTCATGACCGTAATCTGTACATCTATGCGACCCAGCTTGCAACACAAACAACAATAACAATTTGCAAATACACTCCAAACATTTATAGCTTTTTCACATGAAAATAAAAGATGACAAACATCTTTGTTGGCTAAATTACATAGTGATGGCAATCGGGCCCACCGGGCCGGGCCAGACCCAATCCATTCGGGTTTGACCCGATTTCGGGCAGGCTCGGGTTGGGCCTGGCCGGGTTGGGCCTGGCCGGGTTGGGAAATGAAAAAACCGACCCGGTCGACCCGTGAACACATTCGGGTTGAACCCGGGTCGTGCCGGACGGGTCTACAGGTTGGCCCTTTTTTTCTTCTTCTTCTTCTTCTTCTTCTTCTCTCTCTCTCTCTCTCTCTCTCTCTCTCTCTCTCTAATCTAAAAAATTTATTACAAATTGTACAACAAGTATAAGATATTAAGAAGTAAACAAAATTGCATATATTATTCATTTCAGCTTCTATAAAAAATTTAAAACTATTTTACATACTAAGACTGTTAAAAAATATACAAAATTCTTCAATTACATGTTTAAAAGGACAATCTAGAGTTCGAGATAGCCTAGTGTCAGATTGAAGAGAGAGCATTGGACTACTATCATACACATCTACTTAACCTTAACCTAGGATCTCATCGTCCTAAATTCCCTAATCGTGTTGTTGGACTTCAGGTGAGTTGCTTCCACTTGTTGATATAAATGCCACTTTTCCTTGAGTCATATCTTCAACCTTCATCCAATCTTCAGTGCACACGAGCATCTCCAACGAATCTGGTTTCAAGCGATTTCTGTAATATGTTAGAACTCTGCCACTTATAGAAAAAATACTTTCTGAAGCAACTATGAAGACAAGAGGTGTTAGTAGATCTCTAGCCATATGTGAAAGAATAGGAAAACGATTTTCATGTTCTTTCCGCCATTGTTGCACTTCAATCTTAGTGCTAGAGCTCTCACTATCTTATTGATTATACCAATTTAATTCATTAGGTGCATTAGTTCTATGCTTTTTTAATTGAATACAAGCAAGTAAATTAGCGGTGTCATCTTCTAATGTACTCTTTATCCTTACCTCTATAAGTAGAAGAAAAAGTTACTATACTAGTTGTACTACTAGATGCAAAAGTTGTATCATAATAATCATACAAGTTATTCAATGTCGATTCAAAGCTAGCTAAAAATTCATTGCAATAAATTTCAGATTCATCTCCAAGTACGGTAAAATACATTTCAATTAAACTCCTTGTACCCGCTAATTTGATACGAGGATTCATAACAATAGCAATACAATACAACATAGGAGGAGGACGAAAATACATCAAAATTTTTGTATAAGCGGGAATAACAATATGGCTAATGTATTCGTACGAAATCATTTTTTGAAGGTTTCCATCATAGTAATGATTGAAATAAAAATAGTACTAGAAGTAGAATCATAAGTGTAACACCCCGGCCCAAGACATTGTTTTTCTTAACAACGGCCTACCACAGGCTTGCCTCATAAAAGATGCTATAGCTGATTGGTGACCTATAATCCCAGACAATTATATATATATATATATATCTGTGTGTGTGTGTGTGTGTGTGTGTGTGTGTGTGTGTGTGTGTGTGTGTGTGAATAATCTCAAACACTCCCGATATGGGACATACAATTCCCACATCTAAACCCCCAACGTCAACCAGGAGAGAGAAAGAGATCACAGACCACAAACCCGGGCTCCACTGCATGTGGCAGCAATAGATAGCAGCTGCACGCTGCCTTCCAATCCAGGCTGGCCCCACTGACGTCATCAGCCACGTCATCCGAGACAGCTGCTGCTTCTTCTCCCATGGGCCCCCCTCAAACTTTAAATCTACATACCACCTCTCCTATAGAAATTCCTATAGGACACTCTCAAATTAATTATATATATATATATCTATTCTTAACACGAGGTGTTACAGACACCCTCCCTTAAGAATTCAGCGTCTTCGCTGATACCGGGACTTACAACGCAGCCCTAGGATCTCCTTTCTAGCCGATGTGGAATGTCGTACCCTGATTCTGCGGGTTGTCCAGTCTCCTAGCCCACCTCAGTAGATTTACCGGGCGACCTGACCCAACCTCGCTCCCTCTCAGGCATACCTTACCATTTTGTACCCACACCCGGTGTCGAAAGTCGACTCTGATACCATTTGTAACACCCCGGTCCGAAACAACGATTTTTCTAACAACGGCCCACCACAGGCTTGTCTCATAAAAGGTACTATAGCTGATTGATGACCTCTATTCCCAGGCAATTATATATATATATATATATATATATATATATATATATATATATATATATATATATATATATATATGGGATATGCTCAGTTGAAACGATATGCTCAGTTGAAAACAGATATATATATATATATATATATATATATATATATATATATATATATATATAATTTATCTCAAACACTCCCGATATGGGACAAACAATTCCCACATCCGAACCCTTGACGTTAGCCAGGAGAGAGAGAGAGAGATCACAACCCACAAACCTGGGCCCCACTGCACGTGGCAGCAACAATCAGCAGCTGTACGCTACCTTCCAAACCGGGCGGCCCCACTGACGTCATCAGCCACGTCATCCGAGACAGCTACAGCTGCTGCTTTTCCCGTGGGCCCCCCTCCAACTTTAAATCCACATACCACCTCTCCTATAGAAATTCCTATATGACACTCTCCAATTATATATATATTCTTAACACGGGGTGTTACAATAAGATGTAGAAAACTTCACAGTTGCAGTTTTAAAAGGTTCCAAAAATCATAATAAAGATTCGGCAAAATACCATGATTTTTGGAGTCTTTTGAAAAATTTCCATGTTTTTTTGCAAGACAAAAATCGTTTATAATATCTTTGTATTGGGTAACAACATTTAGTAAATCGAAAATAGAGTTCCATCGGTGTTTAACATCTTTAGGAATTTTTCTAAAGTGTATTCCCCTAGCTTTACACCATCCTTTAAATTCTTGAAGCATAGGACCACTCAAAGCAATAAAATGTACTAAATTTCTAATTGCAATTATTTATGAATCAGTTACTTTTAATGTATCTGGTACACAAAATGTAAAATATGACATGCACATCTAACATGAAAAAATTAATTACATGGAGGAGTTAATTGTGTTTTTAATGTACTAATCGAAATATTATTGTTAGATGAATTATAGAAACTAATCATAAATTTTTTATCACGAATATGATATAAAACACAAACATCTAAAATACGTGTTGCAATAATTAGTCCACTATGGAAAAATGGCAAAGCGGCAAGTGAGATGATTCTCTTTTGAATCATCCAATCACTATCTATCTAATGACAAGTTAAACTCATCATCGGAATACTGTTATAACATTTCCAACAATCGGAAGTGAACGATACTCTATAAGTTAAAGAATACAATAGTGCAATTAAAGCATCTTTAATTTCGTTGTAAAGTTTAAAAAAATTCTAGAAATTCTTTTAAAATGTGGATTTAGTGCATTTTGGTTGAAAGACTCTACATTCCTACTCTCGGACTAGGAAGTAGGTAGTTCATCCTTAATAACTAGTTGAGTCATTTCCCGGCGAACAAGTTCGGGATCATATGGTTGACTATCTATTTGTCCGGTCCTAGGGTTGATTTTTTGTTGGCCTTGTTGGTCGTGTAATAATTCTTTGTTTACATTTAAAATGTGTCGTTAAATTGTACATGTTCTCTCACCCTTCTTTCATTTGTAACTCTTGTCACAAGTTTTACAAATCTTGTCCTACACCCGGATTATCCTCATAGGGATATAGTCATAATATTTGTGCGAATGACTTGTTTTTCCCCTAGTTTTTTTACTACTAGTGAGTTCAGTTTGTTGTGTTTGTCTGTCAACATCATACATTTCTTCTTCTATTTCGTGTGTATGGATATCATGAGTTCCTACTATAGAATTCGGTCTCTACATGTGGGACTATTGGAGGCCGAGTGAAGTATTAGAGGAATCTTGTTCACTTTGGCTATAGTCGCTACCTCGTGATCTTGACATGGTAATAGTGTGTGGAAAAAAAATCGATTTCTCGTGTTTTACTAGTGTATGTGAAATAATACAAAACAATATAGGAGGTATATGTTAAAAAATTAAATCTAAAAAACAATAGGAAGGTTGAAAGAGAGAAAAGCGAGAAACCAACAAACAAATATGATACGAAAAATCAGAACTACAACAAAAATGAAGACAATAGGAGGATTGTGAAATTTTGATATCGTACTTCGCGGATAATCGTATATAGAAATGAGAGAAAAAATAAAAGTAGAAGTAGACGTAGTCGATTGAGAAATGTTGTAGACGTAACGTAGTCACGAAATCCGGTAGTCATTAAAAGAGCGACAGAGAGAGAAAGAGAAAGAGAGAGATAGCTTATTTGTTAAAGGAGTTCAAGTAGAAGTAGTTGAGAGTTTGAATCAACACAATTAGATACGATCAAAATTTGTCACTTCTTTATTTAAAAAAACTTGATTGAATTGAGTAGTAGTAGTAGAGAGAGTAAGCGAGTAATTAAGGTGAGGAATTTTTTAGATTGAATTGAGGGGCATTTATAGGGGAAAAACCAAAACAAAAAAAGAAGCCAAAAACAGAGCCAATAGCTTTGTTTAAGATCGTTTGACCCGCGCGGGTCGAAGGTTTGACTCGCGCGAGTCAAATGGGTCCAAACCCGTAGGTCGAGTTTGCAGGTTGGACCTAGTCAACGGGTTCACGGGCCGAATTGAGCGGGTTGGGTTTGTGAAATTTGCAACCTGGGTCGACCCGCATGCAGGTTCAACCCGGACCCGAAACGCCTAATTGCAGGCCGGGTTCAAGCTAGCGGGTCACGGGACAACCCGGCCCGATTGCCATCCCTAAAATTACATATAACACTCATCAACCAAATATTTTTAAGACAAGTGTCATTAAGATCTTCTGATCACCATGTTCACTGTAAGTAAGAGAGGTTGGAAGTTTAATTATTTTTCCCAATTAATTTACTTTTCTAGAGCATCCACAGTCATTTAGCCAAAAAAAATGACAAATTAGAATTGCCAATTTTATCAGTTTGCTGCAGTTGTGAAATACAAAATACAGTAAATTTGCAGATAAAATTGATGTTTCGTCCGTTTAATTTCGTAAAACTTTTTTATAGTTTATTTAAAAGAATTTTCTATTTTTAATAGTTTTTTTAAATTTTTTAATATTTGGTGGGACAAAAGTCGTCCCACCCTTTTTCCTACTTAAATAACTATTTAACCGCTTAATTAACAAACTAAACATAATTATCTAACTAATTATTTAACTAATTATCTAACTAAACTAATTAACTAACTGTTACCACTGATTCTGGTGTGGGGGTAAACAGATAGTATTTGTGAATTCTTGGAAAACCTGAATAGCAAACCTGAATCTGATCCGTCGGGATTTGACCGCTGACTCCTGCTGCTCACCTACAAAACGTGCGAGACACCGGGGTTGTTCCCGGCGACGCACCCTCCGATGCTCAAGTCAGTAACCAGAAGTGATTATGAAAGAGCGTTAATTGGAAAAAGATTGATTACCTCATAACGGAGATGGATGGGGGGTATTTATAGGCGCCTTTGGGGATCAGATTAGGAATGTAATCCCTGTGAATCTGTTAAGGAATAAAATCCTCGTAACCAGATAAGGAATGTGATCCCTGATTTCCCTGTGACAGGATAGATATGAATCAGGGCCGTTGATTTAGCTGAATCAGAGGCCCTAATTTTATCCTGCTGATCTAGGTTCTTCTCGGGTCGGGACCCGCACCCAGCTGAGGTGGATCCGTTCACGGGTTATTGGATCTTTGAGGAGGAGATCCAGTATCCGTCTCAGACCCGGCTGTAAGTGAAATTACAATTTTACCCCTAGGCTTCAAGATTCGTGCCCGATTTGGACGGTTCTGATTTAACCCCATTTTTAGCCATATCACGAGCCCCCCACTCCCGAAGACTGAGTTTGATCAGCCTTTGAGGAGTAGTCTTACTGTTTTAATGGCTTAGTAGAGTTGTATCGGGGTCCAAATGGAAGGTTTTGAATCTCTGAAGGGGGTAGTGTGGTGATTTTTCAAGTTGTTTGTACTCTAAGCTGTTCTTGAGCTTCTTGGATGTTTGGTGGTTTCTATCTATATTTTCGGATTATTTATTTAATTTTGCGAAGTGTTAATTCGCCGTCCGGGGATCTTAACAGAACGTTCTAGGCAATAATTGCTCGTTCAGGAATTCAAAAATATACCCCCGAACTTATAATTATTTTCTAGAATTTTTAGTTAATTTCCCCGAATTTTTAATAATTTTTTCGCAATTTTTAAATAAATAAAACGATTAAAATAAATAAAAACTAATTTTTAATACCGATTTATGGCGTGGCGTGATCTGGGCCCTCCATTAGCGCTGAGCGCGATTCTCTGGGCGATCGGACGATCCAAGTTCCTCGGCAGATAGTTTCTTCGCATGTGAGGGTCGGTTCCTCGTCCCCTCGGCTCGGCTGCTCGGCACTTAGCTCGGAATCTGCCGAACCACGTGGCGAGATCCTGAGCGTCCATCTTAGCACGGATCCCCAAAAAATGCTATCCTGTCGTTTAGTGAACGTGGCTAGATCTGAGCCGTCCATCACGTCGAGTACGTTTTTTGACAAGATCCAACGGCTGAGGAGGGTCGGCGGGTTTTTTCTCCATATGTGAGGGTCGGTTCCTTGTCCCCTCGGCTCGGCAGCTCGGCACTTAGCTCGGAATCTGCCGAACTACATGGCGAGATCCTGAGCGTCCATCTCAGTGCGGATCCCCAAAAAATGCTATCTTGTCGTTTAGTGAACGTGGCTAGATCTGAGCCGTCCATCACGTCGAGCACGTTTTTTGACAAGATCCAACGGCTGAGGAGGGTCGGCAGAATTTTTCTCCATATGTGAGGGTCGGTTCCTCCTTCCCTCGGCTCGGCAGCTCGGTGTTGTTAGCCGAGGGATGGAGTTAGAAGTTATGAAGAGTTCAGACTTTGAACCGTCGCTACACTTCGACCCAGTTGCTTGGTTGCTCGGCCAAGCTGTTCGGTAGCTCGGCTGGGCACATCGGTGGCCAGGAGCTCGGAAGGTACATGTGGCCAAATCTGGAGCGTTCATCATGGCGTGAATCACGAGAATAGGGTTCAGATCACGAGAAAATGTTATTTTGTCGTTTTGTGGGCGTGGCGATATCTGAACCGTCCATCGAGTTTTGACACGAATCCTGGAATGATCCAACGGTGATTTAGCCTCAACAGAATTTTTCTCTATATGTGAGGATCGGTTCCTCGTCCCCTCAGCTCGGTAGCTCGGTGTTGTTAGCCGAGGAATGGAGTTAGAAGTTATGAAGAGTTCAGACTTTGAACCGTCGCTACACTTCGACCCAGTAGCTCGGTTGCTCGGCCAAGCTGTTCGGTAGCTTGGCTGGGCACACCGGTGGCTAGGAGCTCGGAAGGTACATGTGGCCAAATCTGGAGCGTTCATCATGGCGTGAATCACGAGGATAGGGTTCAGATCACGAGAAAACGTTATTTTGTCGCTTTGTGGGCGTGACGATATCTGAACCGTCCATCGAGTTTTGACACGAATCTTGGAACGTTCCAACGGTGATTTAGCCTCGGCAGGATTTTTCTCCATATGTGAGGGTCGGTTCCTCGTCCCCTCGGCTCGGCAGCTCGGTGTTGTTAGCCGAGGGATGGAGTTAGAAGTTATGAAGAGTTCAGACTTTGAACCGTCGTTACACTTCGACCCAGTAGCTCGGTTGCCCGGCCAAGATGTTCGGTAGCTCGGCTGGGCACACCAGTGGCCAGGAGCTCGGAAGGTACACGTGGCCAAATCTGGAGCGTTCATCATGGCGTGAATCACAAGGATAAGGTTCAGATCACGAGAAAACGTTATTTTGTCATTTTGTGGGCGTGGCGATATCTGAACCGTCCATCGAGTTTTGACACGAATCTTGGAACGATCCAACGGTGATTTAACCTCGGCAGGATTTTTCTCCATATGTGAGGGTCGGTTCCTCGTCCCCTCAGCTCGGCAGCTCGGTGTTGTTAGCCGAGGGATGGAGTTAGAAGTTATGAAGAGTTCAGACTTTGAACCGTCACTACACTTCGACCCAGTAGCTCGGTTGCCCGGCCAAGCTGTTCGGTAGCTCGGCTGGGCACACCGGTGGCCAGGAGCTCGGAAGGTACACGTGGCCAAATCTGGAGCGTTCATCATGGCGTGAATCACGAGGATAGGGTTCAGACCACGAGAAAATGTTATTTTGTCATTTTGTGGGCGTGGCGATATCTGAACCGTCCATCGAGTTTTGACACGAATCTTGGAACGATCCAACGGTGATTTAGCCTCAGCAGGATTTTTCTCCATATGTGAGGGTCGGTTCCTCATCCCCTCGGCTCGGCATTGTTAGCCGAGGGATGGAGTTGGTTATTTTGAAGAGTTCTTGTCCTGAATCGTCTCCGGACTCTGACTCAGTAGCTCGGTTACTTAGCCAAGCTGTTCGGTAGCTCGGCCATGCACCGGTGGCCGAGTCATTGACTTAAGCAATTATGGAATTTTTGTTTTGAAATGTCGCAAATCTTTGTTTTGGTGCTTTGCCTTCCCTTAGTGGGCCATTAAATGCCCAAGGAAGCCCAAACGTCGCTTTTGCCTTTATAAATCCTCACTCCCCCACCCCAGAGCTCATTTCTCACTTTTTCACCCCAAGTTCACTTTTACTCTCTGTGTGCTCGGCTAGCGGTGATTTTAGCTCCAAGGCAGTTGTGTTAGCTGTCGCGTGGGCCAGACGATTTCCGGCGAACTAATTCCGACCGTGAACGTCACTTCAAGGCCACGTCATATCAATGTCAGTTCATTTGCCTTAGCTTTTTATTAGAGATGTCAAGGGTAGACTCGGGGAGTGAGGCCTCGTCCTCGGACGATAGTGGCACCGAGGAGAGGAGGCAAATGGAGATCCGAAGAAAGGGGAAGCAGGTGGCTGAGCCGTCTATGGCCGAGGTGAGGAGGAAGAAGAAGAAGGCAGTGGGTCGATCTCCCGTAGTCGAGGAGATCGTGGAGACCGAGAGGCGAGCCCCCGAGATGGGTCGGTACCCAAGTGTGTTGTCCAGCCATGCCGGAGTTAGGCAATACGAGGGCGACCTTATGAAGAAGGCGATCGTAGGTCGGTCGGAAGTCTACGAAGAGAACATCCCGGTTCTGGCCACCGAGGCGGACGAGATTGCATCGGTGTTATCCGAGAAGGACCTGCTCCGGATCAGAAAAGGGTTCGCCATCCCTCCGGAGTACAAGCTGATCCTCCCCGGCCCTGGGATGCGTGCGAACTCCAAACTGTCATCGTCGGATATGTGTATGTTCGACTATGACTCGTTGAATGCTGGATTGCGCTTTCCTCTGCACCCCTTCGTGCTACAGGTCCTTGGGTGGTACTGCCTTGTGCCGACCCAATTCATGCCGAACACCTGGCGCCATGTAAACGCCTTCTTGCTGCAGTGCCGCAATGCCGGGGTCGAGCCTGACCTGACAATTTTTCGGAGCATGTATCAGGTTCACCGGATGCACAAGACCGAGCATCGCTACTACTTGGCGCCGAGGAAAGGCGTTCGGATTATAGAGAACCCTGACTCGATCAAAGGTTGGAAAGAGAAGTACTTTTTGCTGAGGGAGCCCTCGATGCTGAAGATTCCGACTCGGTGGAAAGTAGAGGCGCCAAAGTTTGCGAGGGCCGACCCGGTACTGACTGCGGCCGAGGAGGAAGTGGTGGGGAAGATCATGGCCCTCCCGATGTTGAGCTAGAGGGAAATGACCGAGGAGGTGCTATACGGGTCAGGCCTTAGTCTGATCGACCCGAGTACGCTCCTGACATCTCGTAACATATTATTATTTTTTCCAAGTTTTTAGCTCGTTTTGTTAACTTGCTGTTTGTTCGTTGTTTGGAACAGAAGCGCCGAAGATGGGCTTTTTGGGGATGATGAACGAGCGTGGCAAAGTCGCCAATGGAAGGAAGAGGAAGAGGCCGAGCACGAAGGCTTCATCTGATCGGCCCCCTAAGGTTGCTTCGGCAGTTGCTCCGCCTCCCACCGTCGCTGAGGTCTCCTCGCCAGCGGTAGTCGTTGCCACCGACCCCACGGCTCCTGTTGCATCTGCCACGGCCGGGGTGGCCTTCAACGTTTCGGCAGTGCTGTCGCTCCAGGCTCCGCCCCTCACCCCTCAGGCCGAGGTGATCTTGACCGAGCAGCACAAGAAGCTGTTCGTCCCGAACTGGCGAGTCAAGAACCACGACGGCTTCCTCGAGGACTCGCAGATGTGCATGCAAGCCGTCAAGCACCTGGCGACCCCGAAGGATCGAGCCGCTCTGAAGGCGGGGACGATTGGCGACGACACCTATGAAGTCGCTCGGTCGCTCGTGTCGGTAAGTTTTGCATACTCTTTCTTGGGAATCTCTTAAGTCTGTTGTCCGGCTTTTGCTTTGTTCTTATTCTCCTTTTTCCTTCAGCAGGCTACTTGTCACTTCGGCCATCTCCTTCAAGCTTTCGCCGAACAGGAGAAGGAGTTGAAGGCTACGAGCGATAAGGACAGGGCGGACAGGGTGAGGGCGGTTCGGCAGCTCGAGGCAGAGCAGAAGCGCACGGACGGCTTGGAGGTCCAGGTCGCCGACCTTGAGGCGGACCTGGAGCGAACCAAGGGGCGGCTCGCCGAAGAGGTCACCAAGGTCACTAAGGCTGCCGAGGAGCTGGGGGCATCGGCTAAGGCTTTGGCGGAAGTGAAGGCGGAGAAGGACGCCTTGGCGGCGAAGATCATGGCTGAGGTCGAGGCCGAGGCGAAGGCGCATATGGCCTTGAACATGGAGAAGTCCTACCAGAGGGCGCTCAACCACGTTCAGGACCACATCCCCGGCTTTCAGCGGGTCGGCTACAGGCTGTGGCCCGGATCCGGATCAGATGGCGAAGAGGAGGAAGGTGACGAGGAAGAGGGCGATGACGAGGAGGAGGTGGTCCCTGAGGTTGCGGTGACCAACCCCCAGGCTGGGGTGAGGAATGAGGGGCTGTCTGGTGAAGCGCCTATGGTCCAGCCGACGACGCAGGTGGACCCCTAATCGCCTCATCTTTTTGTAATTTTGTTTCTTCTTTTCCAAAAATGTAACGCCTTTTTGCGGACTGGCCACCGCCTCTTCTTTTATGAATGAAAATTTTATTTCAAATTTGTCCAAGTGTTTGGGTCGGTCTATAGTCTTCCAATTGTGACGTTCTCGTATTTCAGATCCTCGAACATGCCCTAGATACCGCAGCAGCTCGGCGTCGTGCTGAGCTGTTTAAGCAATCTCGCGAGGCTCGCCTCGAGGGTGAAATCGAGCTGATCAGGAGAGTGTCGCTCAACGTGGAGAAGAAGAACAGCGAGCTGCTGGCCGAGGTGCATCACCTTCGGATAGTCGAGGAGGAGCTCTCGACAAAGGAGGAAGAGCTAGCCTTGGTGCTGGCCGAGCGAGATAAGCTTGCAAAGAAGGTCGAGTAGCTGCAGAGGGTCACGGTCGACAAGAGTATCGAGGTGACCCACTTGCGTCGCATTATATCCGATAGTGCTGAGTACCCGGGTTCGGCGAAGCTCCCTCGATTCAAGATTCTAGTCAAAGACGACACTTTGAAAGACAGGATCGTTGAGCTCGAGGAGGAGGTGGCTCGTCTGAAGCCTCGGCCCGTGAAGACTAACGTCCGCAGCACCTCGTGCACTCGCGAGGAGAGAGAGCGAGGTATCTCCTTCTACGAGCTCGCGACTCGTCCTCCCGTCGTTGGTCGGACTGCGGCCGACGCACAAAGCGGTGTTGCCGTTAGCTCGAGCGGAGCCTCGGTCGGAGCCACTGTTCGGGTTAGCGGCGAAGAGGCGTCCCAGTTCGCCGGCCTAGAGACGAGCTCGGAGGTGAAAAGACGAAAACCCCGAGTGTCTCTGAATCGGAACGTCCCTATTCCGAGGAGGCGTTGAACGAGTTGTGTCGTGCTTTTGATTTCTTGCATCGTCTTCTTCGTTGTAACAACATGCCTTGTAAATTTATCAAGTTGTTTTAATGAAATCGAAGTTCGTCCGCCCAATGCTGTGCCATAGTTGTCTTACTCTCGAAACGAACTATAAGGACCAACAGTTGGCTTGTTCGAGTGTTTTAGCCGTAGGATTCTTGCCTTAGCTGTAGAACTTCGGCTTTTGCTCGGAGTATACCGAGGCGACTTCATACTTCGGTAGTACGCCTTCCTCGGTCGCTCTGTTCGGGAAACTAAGGGGGTGAAGTCGAACCGAGCATCGGACTCTGAACACGCCGATGACACGTGGCTCAATCCGGACGGTCGATCACGATCATGGCATGTATCACGAGGTGGGAGGCACGAGTTTCAAGAAAACACTATCTTTTCGTTTTGTAGATATGTGGCATGATCCGATCCGTTCATCACGCTCTAGTACGCATTTTGAGGTGATCTAACGGTGAAATCGGTTCGGCAGAATTTTTCTCCATATGTGGATGTCGGTTCCTCGTCCGCTTGGTTTGGTTTACTTAGTTAGCACAGTCAAGCTGAACGTTTGGACTCCGAACCATCGTTAGAGTAGTTCAACGGTCGCGGGAGCAGTTTCGAATGGCGACCTACTTCTGGCTCGCTTAAGAGCGAACTTACGAAGTAGAATCGAGCCAAGTGTTGGACTCCGAACCATCGGTAGATTTGTTCAACGGTTGTGGGAGCAGTTCCGAATGGCGAACTACTTCTAGTTCGCTTGAGAGCGAGCTTGCGAAGTAGAATCGAGCCATGTGTTGGACTCCGAACCATCGGTAGGTTTGTTCAACGGTTGTGGGAGCAGTTCCGAATGACGAACTACTTCTAGCTCGCTGAATAGCGAGCTTGCGAAGTAGAATCGAGCCAAGTGTTTGACTCCGAACCATCGGTAGATTTGTTCAACGGTTGTGGGAGCAGTTCCGAATGGCGAACTACTTCTAGCTCGCTGAAGAGCGAGCTTGCGAAGTAGAATCGAGCCAAGTGTTGGACTCCGAACCATCGGTAGATTTGTTCAACGGTTGTGGGAGCAGTTCCGAATAGCGAACTACTTCTAGCTCGCTTGAGAGCGAGCTTACGAAGTAGAATCGAGCCAAGTGTTGGACTCCGAACCATCGGTAGGTTTGTTCAACGGTTGTGGGAGCAGATCCGAATGGCGAACTACTTCTAGCTCGCTGAAGAGCGAGCTTGCGAAGTAGAATCGAGCCAAGTGTTGGACTCCGAACCATCGGCAGAGTTAAGAGCAAAGAGCAGAGATATATTTGCACAAGTATGAAAAATTCTTTATTGAAGATTACTAGTCGGCCGCTTCTGAGTTGATGCCGTTATTACATATGAGAAATAAAAAAAAAAATACAGGGGATAGGAGAGGAACGATTCAACATCCCGAAATACTTAGAGAGGTGCCGGGGCACTTTCTTGGTATTTCAGAAGATGGTCGGCATTCCAGGTCCTAGGAATTTCTCTGCCTTCGTGGTCTTCGAGATGATAAGCTCCAGGCCGAATGACTTTCGTGATCTTATAGGGTCCCTCCCAATTCGGAGCTAGCTTACTCTTCTGACTAGGGAAGGAGATAGCTAGCTTTCTGAGGACTAGGTCCCCCTCTTTAAGATCGGTAGGTCGGACCTTTTTTTTATACGCCAACTCGATCCTCCTTCGATAGCTCTGTTGGCAGATTGATGCTCTTTCCCTCAGTTCGTCAATCAGGTCTAAGTTTGCCTGAAGGTCTCTGCCGTTCAGTTCTTCGTTGTAGGCTACAAGGCGAGGAGAAGGTATTCCGACCTCGAGAGGGATCCCAGCCTCGAACCCATAGGTGAGGTTAAATGGGGACTCTCCTGTGGGGGTCCGTTTAGTGGTGCGGTAGTTCCACAGCACGTTGGGGAGCTGATCGGCCCATAAACCTTTGGAGCACTTGTCCAACCTCTTCTTAATGCCGGCGAGAATCTGTCGGTTAGCATTTTTGGCTTGGCCATTCGACTGCAGATGGGAGACGGATGAGAAACGTTGCTGGATGGCGAGGTCCTCACACAGAGCTCGGAATGCAACCCCAGTAAATTGGGTTCCGTTGTCTGTTACGAGGACTCGGGGAACACCGAACCGGCAGATGACGTTGTTCCAGAAGAACTAAAGTACCTTGTTCTCTGTGATTGTTGCCAGAGGCTCGACCTCTATCCACTTCGAGAAATAGTCGATCGCCACGACTAGGAACTTGAACTGGTCCGGAGCTGGAGGGAATGATCCTAGTAAATCCATTCCCCACATGGCGAAGGGGATAGGACTTGATAGGGAGGCGAGCTGAGCTTGTGGGAGGCGACGAATGTTTGAATGCTTCTGACATGAGTCGCATTGCCGAACGTGTCGCTCGGCGTCTTGGAGGATAGTAGGCCAGAAGTAACCGTAATTCAACACCTTCCGAGCTAGGGATCTGGACCCTGAATGTGCCCCGCAGATGCCTTCGTGGAGCTCCTGTAAGGCGTAGTTGGCTTGTTCTGGGGAGAGACATCTCAAGTATGGCCTGCCATCCACTTGCGAGAAGGAGCGTTTGTATAAGATTCCCTCCTCTAGGGTGTACCGCTCCGCTCTGGTCCTTACTTGGTGAGCTTCCTTAGGGTCTTCAGGGAGGAGCCCATCCCTTAGGAATTCCACCAATGGTTTCATCCAGTTATCTTGCAGTAGGACCAGCAGCGACTCCACCGAGTCGAGGGTCTCGTCTTCTATACTTGGTTTCAAGAGAACCTCGATCAAGACGGTCTGCTCGAGGCCTTGGAGGGAGGATGAGGCTAACTTAGAGAGGGCGTCGGCCTGTGAATTCTCTTCTCAGGGGATCCGCTGGATGAGCGCTTCTTCGAACCGGGCCATGAGAGCTTGGACTTTAGCGAGGTACTTCGCCATCCGATCGTCTCGTGCCTCGTAATCGCCCAAGAATTGATTCACCACCAGTTGAGAGTCGCTATAGATTTGGAGGCGCGGCGCCCCTGCGCTTTGGGCCAGTCCGAAGCCGGCGATTAGCGCCTCATACTCTGCTTCGTTGTTTGAGTCCTTGAAGTTCATGTGGAGGGCATACTGGAGGACGAAGTCATCTGGGCCTGCCAGAATGATTCCGGCTTCGCTTCCCTCGTTGCAAGAGGAACCGTTCACAAAAACCATCCAGATAGGGGTCCGTTCGGCACCTGGCTGACCTCGGGAATGGTGGTCTCGACGATGAACTCCGCCAAGGCTTGAGCCTTGATCGCAGTTCGGGGCTGGTATGAGACGTCGTGCTAGCTTAGCTCGATGGACCATTTCATGAGGCGGCCAGAGGTCTCAGGTCTGTGGAGGACTTGTTTAAGCAGTTGGTCGGTAAGGACGACCACCGAATGGGACTGGAAGTAGGGGCGAAGCTTTCTTGCCGCCATGATCAGAGTGTACGCCATTTTTCTATCTTCGGGTAGCGAAGCTCAGCTTCACGGAGCACCTTGATCACATAGTAGATGGGCCTTTGAGTCCGGTCTTCTTCCCTTACCAAAACGGCGCTAAGGGTCTGCTCGGAAGCAGCCAAGTAGAGGTATAGGGTTTCGCCCGGAACGGGCTTGCTGAGCAGAGGAGGGTTGACGAGGTAAGCCTTTAGCTAGTCGAACGACTCCTGCTGCTGCTGACCCCATTCGAAACCTTTAGCCCCCCTGAGGGCCTTGAAGAAGGGGAGGCATTTCTCCCCGGACTTGGAGAGGAAACGACCAATAGCGGCTAGGCGGCCTGTCAGCCTCTGAACTTCCTTGACATTCTTGGGCGGGGCCATGTCTAATATGGCCTTGATTTTCTCTGGATTAGCTTCGATTCCTCGTTGGCTGACCATGAAGCCGAGGAACTTTCCTGATGAGACTCCGAATGCACATTTGTTCGGATTGAGCCTCATGTTGTGCTTTCTCAGTACACCGAATGCCTCCTGCAGGTCGACGACATGGTCGGTACCTCGGATGCTTTTTACAAGCATGTCGTCGACATACACTTCCATATTGCAACCTATCTGGCTCTGAAAGACTTTGTTAACAAGGCACTGGTAAGTGGCACCAGCATTTTTCAATCCGAACGGCATCACCCTATAACAGTAGAGGCCTTGGTCGATCACAAACGAGGTCTTCGGGATGTCCGGGGGGAACATCCGGATCTGGTTGTAGTTGGAGAAAGCGTCCATGAAGCTGAGGAGCTCGTGGCCCGAGGTGGCGTCGATGAGGGTGTCAATACTCGGAAGAGGGAACGGGTCTTTAGGACATGCCTTATTCAGATCGGTAAAGTCGATACATATCCTCCAGGTCCCATTCGACTTCTTTACCATGACCACATTGGAAAGCCATTCCGGGTAGTTAACCTCCTGAATGAACCGAGCCTTTAGAAGCTTATCGACCTCTTCTTTGATGGCCAGCTGTCGCTCGGGGGCGAACTTGCGTCGCTTCTGTTGGATCGGCTTAGACCCTGGTTCACCGCTGAGGTGGTGGACCAAAAGTGTAACACCCCGAATTCCAAAATACAATGAATTCGAGATTTCCACAGGATCTTTACACTTCATTCGTACAATTTTACAAGGAATTTAAAACTTTTATTTTAACAATAATTACATCAGAGTCTTTTGCATCAATACGCAGCGGAATAAATAAAATACAACAATAATGAATGTACAATTGTTACAACTTTAACATTTAAGTAATCAACAGCATCAAAATCATGTCTATATCCTCATGTAACTCCAAATCTTGCATATAAAACTGTGGGCGCGTCAGTTGCTTACAACTGGCAAAATATTATACACGGCTATACTCTCTATGCCGGAAATAGTATAACGATTCTTAAATACTTTAGCAAACACAAACTTGATCACAAACAAAGTTACAAAGGGACTATCCTGTGATGTCGTGTTGTGCGGTGCACTTAGTCCTTAATGCAGTTATTTATATATTATATGACACTAATGCACACTTGTTCGGATTCTATGCATCCCATACTACATAGGTCCGAGGGCAAGCCCTTAATCGTTCTTCATCTTTGTAGGGTTCAATCCCTCGTTATGACTTAATCTACTACTGTAATTACGGTAGGTATCTTAGATGATCTATGAGTACAAGCACGTGTACAAAAAATCCTGGAGGGGAATCCCACGTCATGTCACGACGCATCGTGAAGACAGCCTGTGGCAATTCAGCCTCACTTCATGGCACACGATCCTCTTGCAGTCACCAACCATCCCACAAGCGTCGCCACCGGGACGATAATTCTGGAGTAGTGCCCACGCCATGTCTTGACACATCAAGCAGGCAGCCTGTGGATCACTCTCACACCGCCAATCCGATGGCCCTCATACTCGTGTTTTTCTCCTACTTTCATCACATCTCCACTAGGTGTCTACCTGTAATTTCGATAAGTATCATAGATATTCTATGATTACAAGCACGTGTACAGAAAATCCTGGAGGGGAATCCCGCGCCATGTCTTGACTCATCAAGCATGCATTCTGCGGTAATTCAGCCTCCTGGCACACGATCCTCTTGCAGTCACCAAACATTCCACAAGCATCGCCGCCGGGACGGTACTCTGGAGTAGTATCCACGTCATGTCACGACGCATCGTGAAGACAGCCTGTGCATACCCTCACAACACCCATACAATGACCCTCATACTTGTGTTTTTCTCTTACTTCCATCACAGCCTTACAAAATTTGTTTTAAAAGAAAATCATCACAGCCTCGAGCTAGCGTACCCTACTGGACTTAAATCACAACAACAGAGACAGTCAGCCTACCTGGCTACTTCTCAAGAGACGCTCAACCCTCAACGGTTAGCTCTCAAAATCATAAATAAAACTACCGGTCACTAGGGTCTCGCCTAGCCTCTAGATTCCAACAACTATCTCTTCTAGAGATCAACAATATTTCATAATTAATCTCAAATAATCATTTCCATTTCTTTTGTTCACAAACTCTTTCTCAAAACATTTCTTTTATAATCTCATAACATGAGAACAATTCAATTCGGTATCTTTATTAATTTCATCTTTCACACCCTTGTGTGCATTTCACAATAAAACTCGATCAAAATATTAATAATCATAAAATCTCATATTCAAACTTGTTTAACTTTCGTTTATCAAAAATCCAATCTAACTCAAGAACCAGAAAACAGTTCGGTTCGGTCGACTGGTGACAGTATCAGTCGACTGTTCTGCGAACATCAAACATCTCAGTCGGTTCAGTCGACTGTTGACAAGGAACCAGTCGGCTGTTCTGCTAATACTTTGAAAACTCAAACATCAAAATTCAGGACAGTAGCAGTCGACTGTGAAAGTAGACAGTCGACTGTCCTGCCGACGAGAACCTAATTTCTTATACTTTCCAGTCGACTGTAGGAGGCAAACAGTCGACTGTCACTTACACCAATTACAACCTGCATATATTTTTCAACCTTTTAATTGATTGTACTTCCACATAAAAATATAGATCGTTTCCAGAACAATATCGTATATGTTCTCAAATTCACCAGTTTCTTATTTTTTTTCAATGAAACCCTTAAAATACATCAAAACATATATCCAATCAATTTTCCAATAAACTGTTGTCTTTTATCAAGATTACTTTATAAAATCTCTATACTCACAAAATAGATATTTTGAGGTTAGAGCTGCACTTCTTTGCCATATTAACAACAAACAACTCTTTTATACACATTGGCATTATTTTAATCAACGTCTTAACATGCATCAATTTCATACGAATCCTTTCAATTCTAGCATTTCAACTAGCAATCATAACAATTTAAGGAATAGAATAGCAATTTGCATCTACCATACCAATCAAAATTTAGCAATTCAACTCTACATTAACTTTCATGCAATCTCATCATACCAATTCAATTTCATCAAATAAATTGTATATCATCTATCATGCAATTTTCTATTCTTAAATTAGAAAGCATTAAGAAACACCCACCTAAAGTTGAAGAAACACGAATAAAAAGCCCCTAGAAAAATTCCTTAGAATGCTCGAATAGATCCTTCTCCTCCTAGCTCCTTGCCAAAACCGAAAGCTTCAAATTGGGTTGTATAGCCGACCTCTAATGGGGAAAACTCAAAACTACTCAATCTTTTTCTTACTCAAATCTTTTCCCTCTTTAATAAATTTCTCTAATGTACTAAGATAAGAAGAAACTATGGGGTATTTATGCATAATTTTGGGTGGATTGAATGGCTAGGATTAGATCAACTAGTTAGAGATTAAGGGCTAGGATGAATTAGGGAGTTGTAGCAACTACCCATGATGAGATAACTACCTCCACACTACTCCCATTTTCTAAAATTTAAACTTGCTTTCCCTCCTACTTTAAAATCAAAATTTATTTTTTCCCTCTTTTAATAACAGCCCGGTTCCCAAAAATGTGTGCACATCGCACGTGTGCACGTGCACGTGCTTTATGTACAAAATAATTTATTTATTTAATCTTTTTAAAACAATTTATTTATATACATAATAAATATACAAAATTAACTTTAAAATTATACTTTTCATGCACAATTAAAATAGACACTCATCATTTCATGAAATTTATTTTGAAAGAATAATACGCTTAAAACACGTGCACCAAAAACACGTGCGTCACCCGTAAAATCTCAAAATACAAAAATTGACTTTATCAACCGAAAAATATTTATAATTAATTGGAATGCAACATAAAGAATATATTTAATATACATATTCAATAATGTACAGAAAACACGTGTATTGCACGTAAAAGTTTATTTTAATTAAAATAGACAAAATTGAATTCTATTTACAAAATGAATTTAAGAATGTTTATAAAAATAAATAATTGAAATCTATTGAAAACTTTGCACTTAACGGTGGAATATCCGAAATCGACACGTGCATCGATAATACGTAAAAAGCACGTAAAAACTCAAGGATTGAAATTTTGCATTTGAGTTGTCTCAAATGGAATTTTAAGAATACGGGATTGCATAAATAATCGGAATTCAAAATGCATATCAAAATGTGTTAATCAATAACAGTACAAAATGCACGTGCGTAACACCCGAGGGCAAAATTGTCATTTAAATTTTGCGGGGTGTTACAAAAAGCTCCTCAGAGATTCCCGACATGTCAGTGGCGGACCAGGCAAAAAGATCGCGGTTTCTCCGAATGCAGTGCACTATGTCGGAGCATAGGGCAGACGGGAGGGTCTTGCTAATGAAGAACTTTCGGCTCGGATCATCCTCCGAGAAGAGCACCTCTTCCAATTCGTCCACTGGCTTGGACGTTGGTCGAGCGGTCTCTTGAGGGATTTCCAAAGTTTCGAGGGAGAGGACCGGACCCCCAGTGGAAGTCATGTAGCACTTTCGGGCCATCTCTTGATTGCCCTTGACCTCCCCTACTCCTGCCCGGGTAGGGAATTTCATCTTGAGGTGGTATGCCGAAGGAACGACTTCTAGGGCGGCTAGACCGTGTCGGCCCAGGATGACGTTGTAAGCAGCGGGGACGTCAACGACCATAAAGTCCATCAGCTCGGTCCGGGTGGTAGGAGTTTTACCAACAGTTACGTTGAGGGTGGTGACCCTTTCGATAGTTACTGGCACTCTCGTGAACCCGTGGAGAGTGTAGCCGGCCGGTTTAAGACGATCCCGTGATAGTTGGAGGCCTCGGAAGGCCGAGAGGAAGAGGATGTTCACGGAGCTTCCGTTGTCTACTAGGAACCTCTGCACTTTGAAGTTCGCCATACGAAGATCAATAACAAGTGCGTCACAATGGGGAGTCCTGACCCCCTCGAGATCTTCATCTGAGAATGTGACTGGGACACCGAGGCCTTTGGAGGGAGGGGCGCCGTGAATAGAATTGACCTCTCGGACGAACGCCTTTCGAGAAGAGTTGGAAGGGCCTCCCATGGGGCCTCCATGGATAAGATGCAGGACACGATCCTCCTCGAACTCGGGGGTTTCATCGCGTCGCTCGGAACGCTTGTTAGCCCCCCGAGGCGGAGGAGTGGTGCGATCGGTCCGGTCGTTTGTTCTCACAAACTTGGTCAACTGTCCCCTCTGGATGAGAGCTTTTATCTCATTCTTCAACGCCCGACAGTCGTTGGTGTCGTGGCCATGATCCGGTGGTAGCGGCACCATTTCTCTTTGTTCCTCTTCTTGGATGGGGTGTTCATCCTCGGAGCAGGAGGTATGATCCCTTCCTTCTCAACTTCCATCAGAATGGTTGAGACATTGGTAGTGAGAGGAGTAAATTTCTCGAACCTGGGGGGAGGGCGGCGCTGACCGCTATTGTCCCTCTGAAGCTTCTTTGCCCCTTCCTCTTCAGTCGTCTTTCTTTTCGTCCCGGAGGCAGATCCTCCGAAGCTCGGGAGATGTTCTGTAGAACCCCGTATTTTTAAAATATTATTTTTAAAGGTTTATAAATGACTAAAATGATTTTTGGAGAATTTATGAATATTTTCAGTAAAATTTATCTTTTTACACGTGCAAAACACGTGCAAATACTTTCTTGAGAAGTTTGAAAGTCAAGTTTTCTTCCTGAAAAATCATTATTTAATATTTTGGATTTATTTATAATTTTTCCAGATTTTTCTGAAATTAATTGGATCTATTTGCAAATTTTAAGAAAAGAATGACCTTTTTGCAAATTTGTCCTTTTTAGGGGTTAAAATGTAAAAGGTATTTTCTGGATGTTTTGAACAGTACCGGTTGAGATTTAGGATTATATTTTACTTTTAAATCCTAATTTAAATGAATTTTTTTGAATTTTCAAGAATAGAGCTATATATATGAAGTTGTATTTTGAAGGGATTATTTTGCAAAAGTGGGTAAAACCCTAAACTTCATTCTGGATATTTAAAAGAATTTGCAGCCGTCATTCGCTACACAGAATAGAATTTTGTGATATTTTTGGAGGATCAAGAGGAAGTTTTGGATCTCGCAAAGGAGAGACTTTATTGTTGGATCTCGTCGTTTCCAAGGTGAGTGATATGAACTTTGTTTTGTTGTTTAATTTAGTGAGTGATGTAAAATTGTTTGTTGTTTGCTTTATGTGAATGTTGTAGATTTGGTTGTTGTTTCGACTTATGTGAATAATCGTTCCGTAGTTTGTTTGGACATGTTTGTTTGAGCGATGCAATGATTGTTATCGTATTATGTATGTGAAATCTATGAATGTTTAGTAGATCTTGGTTTATAAATTTGTATCGCTAGAAAGCATGTTTAAGATATGAGTATGGTTATGATAATAAGGGATTGGATGGATGAACATCTGGATCTCGTGAATACAAATCAGATTTTGGTTTTGAGTTGTGAAAGAAATTCAGTATTGAGAAACCCTAATGGAAGAATTAGGAATTTAGAACATGAGAACTTGAGTTTGAGACATGGGTTGATTTGAGTAATGTATCCAATCTGAGGATACTTTGAGATTGTCATTTTTACCTGAATACGAATTATTTTCATAAACAATGATTTCTTTAGAAAACTCTAATTTTGATTATCATGTACAACCAAAATTAGGCAGATTGTAGGCCGACAGTCGACTGTCAAACCTTTCAGTCGACTGGCACGACCCAGCTGCTAGATCTTTAGTTTTCTTGAAAATCCGTTCTGGACAGTCGACTTAGACCCCTTCTCAGTCGACTGGCACACTTAGAATTTATTTTTCAAAGTTATCATAGATTTTTTTCTGGTAAGTCGACTTATGACTTTTTAAGTCGACTTATAATCTCTTTTAAGTCGACTTATGACTTTTATAAGTCAACTTATAACACTTAGAATATTTTCTTAAAATCATGGAACTTTCTTTCTGGACAGTCGACTTATGCTTTCTATAGTCGACTGGTACTGATGTATTTTCATATTTATGAAGGTTCTTCCAAATGGTTTATTGTCTAGATATTTTGATCTATAACTACTTATGCCTTATCTTCTATTGAACTTATGTTTTCAAGATGTTAAGTTGAGCAGTTTATGAAGTAAGATTGGTTGAGATATTTGAGTTTGAGTCTCTAGAGGGTGTGTGTGACCCTAGTATACTGGCGTTGAGTTCTTTTAGTTGTTCAGTTATTGAGTTAAGTCCGGTAGGGTACACCAACTCTAGGAGATTCGTTAAGGAATTAAATAACCCAAAAATGATAAGGACAGGCACTAGTGGTGATATGATGAACGGGAACATGAGTTATGTACCTCAGTATGGCATTTGGTGCGAGATTTAATCTCCGGAATTATCCAAGTAACTTACTTGTGGTGTGGGATCTATCTCCGGAATTATCCAGGTAAATTACCTGTGGTGTGGGATATATCTCTGGAATTATCCAGGTAATTACTTGTGGTGTGGGATTGATCTCCGGAATTATCGGGGTCGAGGCGACACACATGTGGTATTCGTGTAATGATGTGTCAATGTTTCGGTATGGGATGATCTCCGAAATTATCCAGGTAAAATACCTGTGGTGTGGGATTTATCTCCGAAATTATCGGGCATTGGCTAATGCTCACAGTTTATCTTTATCTCGTAGTAGTCATCGTGATAGGATTAGTTGCATAGCGGGGGATTGAACTATATGAAGTGAAGACGTTAAGGGCTTGCACCGAACCTATGTAGAGTGGGATGCATAGACTTCGACAAGTACGCATTAGAGAGTCCGCATACAGAAATTGTGTTTTCCTGACTCGGTTTTATGCACGTGGTTTTTCTGTTTTCTACACTTGATACTTAGTTTAGTTTCACTTGTTGTTTACATATTTCCTAGCTATGTCATATTTTATGTATTCTTGTTTATTACATGTTGTTTAAGAATCCATGCTTAATGCTCATTTATGTTGTTTACTTTTATGTCACTCACACCATTTATGGCTGACCCCTTTAGTTTTGGGGGTTAGGGATCATCTCTAGCCTCATGTGTTGCAGGTTGTTGCTTAGAGTTTGGAGGTTTGGATACTTGAGATAGTTTTGAGATAAATTAATTTAATGGAGTTTGTGTAAATTTGTAAGAACAGTGTTGTAATAAGACTGTGTTGTAATAAAAGAAAACTATGATTGAGATGTTTTAAATTCCGCTGTGCTATGTAAAAGATTGTTGTAATAAAAGTGAAAATTTTATTGGTGTTGGTTGTGTTTAATGTTACATTGAAGTTGATGCTGGGATTGTGCTACGTATTTTCTAAGATATTATATTAGAAATTCGGAGCGCTACATGTTCGGCCTCCTCAGCTCGAATATACTTCTCGCATCTAAGGAGAAGGTCGGGCAAGTTATGCGGGGGTTTTTTAGCGAGGGACGAGCGAAGGTTGGAATTGAGAACGTTGGATTGGAATGCAACAGTTGCGACTGATTGGTCGAGGGAGGCGATGGATCTGACCTCCGCAGTAAACCTCCTCACATAGTCCCTCAACTTTTCTCCCCGCTCCTGACGGAGGTGGATTAATGAGATGCTGGTCTTCTCCGTGCGTCTGCTACTCACGAAGTGGGTTATGAAGAGTGTTTCAAACTGCTCGAAAGAGAAAATGGAAGAGGGGGCGAGGTGGGAGTACCATTCCCGAGCTGAACCCTTAAGAGTGGCGGGGAAGGTTTTGCAAAGCAAGGCGTCGGAAGCCTGGTGGATTAGCATCAAGGTCTTGAAGCTCTCGACGTGGTCAACGGAGTCTGACTCCCCCGAGTAAGTTTCAAACTGCGGAGGCTTGAAACCCCTGGGGATGGGAGCCTCCATGATGGTCCGAGAGAAGGGAGGTCTGCCGGGGCGGACGGTTCTTCCTTTCGACTCTTCCTCCTTGTCCATTCGGCCGATGCGCCTCTCCATTTCGCGGAGACGGCGGTAGAGAGCATCATCGTCCCTCCGGGGATAGTCAAACGAGCCCCTGGACTCGTCTTCATAGGAAGGGGAGCGGGGACTACGGCGACGGTAATCCTGGGAGCAGCGAGGACTATGATTATGTTGTTGGTGACCAGGAGCCGGAGGAGTTATGGACCGGTGGCGAGGACTTGGGACCCGTGGGGGTGTTGGAACCATTTGGGCATTATTGTTGTTGGGGCGAAGGTTAAGAGCCTACAACACCGTTGCCTGAAATTGCTGGAACTCGGCACGAGTAATGGGTGCCTCATCGTTCCTCGGATGTCGCCGACCAGCAGGGGAATAGGGTCTTCTCCTGTGATGCTCGGGGGATTCTCTCCGTCCCCTTCGGTTAGGGGACCTTCTGCCATCTCGGTGATGAGGAGATCGCTCACCTAGATGTTGTTGGCGGGAGACTCCCTCTCGGGCCCGCTTCTCATCCAGGCGGCGGCGAAGATCGATTTGGCACGGTGTTGCAAAGGTCGGAAACTCGAGTATTGTGGGTGGCCATAAAATCCAAAGAGGCATTGTGGATGGAGATGTGGTCTGGATGGAGAGGTTGTTTCTGCGGGTCGGGACGCGAGACCCCTGCACTGGCATTTGGAGGACCGGGGGGACCATTAGGAGGTTGCTGATTTGGAAGAGGAGGCAGATCCTCGGCTTGAGGCGGAAGTTGCCCCTGCTGATGAGTGGGTTGGAAGGGGACTTCCTGTTGCTGATCGGGATTGGGTTCACGATTGGACCCCCTGGATCTCACCTTTCTAGGCGGCATGGCCGGAGAAGATCTGACCGACTGGAAGAGGGGAGGCTGCTATTCGTTTGATTTTCCCACAGACGGCGCCAATCTGTTACCGCTGATTCTGGTGTGGGGGTAAACAGATAGTATTTGTGAATTCTTGGAAAACCTGAATAGCAAACCTGAATCTGATCCGCCGGAATTTGACCGCTGACTCCTGCCGCTCACCTGCAAAACGTGCGAGACACCAGGGTTTTTCCCGGCGACGCACCCTCCGACGCTCAAGTCAGTAACCAGAAGTGATTATGAAAGAGCGTTAATTGGAAAAAGATTGATTACCTCATAACGGAGATGGATGGGGGGTATTTATAGGCGCCTTTGGGGATCAGATTAGGAATGTAATCCCTGTGAATCTGTTCAGGAATAAAATCCTCGTAACCAGATAAGGAATGTGATCCCTAATTTTCCGGTGACAGTGTAGATATGAATCAGGGCCGTTGATTTAGCTGAATCAGAGGCCCTAATTTTATCCTGCTGATCTGGGTTCTTCTCGGGTCAGGACCCGCACCCAGCTGAGGTGGATCCGTTCGCGGGTTATTGGATCTTTGGGGAGGAGATCCAGTATCCGTCTCAGACCGGGCTGTAAGTGAAATTACCGTTTTACCCCTAGGCTTCAAGATTCGTGCCCGATTTGGACGGTTCCGATTTAACCCCATTTTTAGCCATATCACTAACTAAACATATCAGTTTTAAAAAACTTATCAGTTTTTAGAATAAAAATTAACTTTTCCTCTAACCGGAAAATTTTATTTTAAAAAATTACAAATTTCCTCGGACGAAAGATTATGTTTCGTCCGATGAATTGAAAATTTATTAAAATAATAGAGACGATGTTTCGTCCCCTATAATATGGTAATTGCCAAATCATTTCCCAAATATGGCAAACTAATGTTCTTAAAAAGGGAAAAAATGGTAAATTGGCAAAAGCTCTTTTTCTTTACCATAAGGCATATCCCCTCCTGTGCTTTGAATGATTTATTCTATTCTTTTTTTATTCCACCAAATTAACGACTTAACGATGAGATTTATTATCGTTTCTCGCATGTCTCGCGAAAGTCAGAGTAGGCGCGAATTCTTCCAATTTGTGACCTACCATACGATCCGTTATATAAATAGGTAAATGTTCTTTTCCATTATGAATAGCGATTGTATGGCCAATCATTGTGGGTATAATGGTAGATGCCCGAGAACAAGTTACTATTATTTCTTTCTCCTCCATCATGTTGAGTTTTTTAATTTTTCCTGTTAAATGATTAGCTCCAAAAGGATTTTAACTTCTTTGCCAAAAAAATAGCAAAAATGGCATTTTTAGCAAACGATTGTAGTTGCTGTTACCGAGTGCTATTATAGTTCTGATGAGCTGATGTTTATGATTTTTGAAGTATGAGTTGTTGCATTGCTAGGTATAGTTTTAATCTTGTGCCTATATACCATCTGTTTCGTGCTATTTGTGCTCTTGATACAAATCAGTTTCTCCTGATTTTGTTTTGGTTGTGTTCACTTCATTCACTTGCGTTCCTGATTCAGTTCACCAGCTCTAGTACAGTTTGAAGAGATTGTTGGCTCTCATGTACTATTCTCAGTTTGCTTAAGTTAATGTCTTAGGTACTACAATTACTGGAATATTAGCAAGACCGATATGTACATCAGTACATGTTCTCTTCTTTCTCTTAATTTGCAGCTCTTAATCATTATGAATTTTGTTTATTTTCTCGGAGGATAACTGTTATTGTCAGTATACAGCATTGCATGTTAATACTGATTTGGGGAAATTAGGGTTAGGGTTAATCTCTAGCCGCTTAAGATATTATACCCTGCTTATCAGTATTGGAATATCACAGAGCACTATCTCTAGACCAGCTTATAAAGAGATTAGACTGGGTTTAGGGTACTGGGCTTTTAGCCCACTCAACCCGTTCCAATAATTAATACATAACACGTGTAAACCCGTGTTGCCCCATAGAATAATATACACAATATTATCCTATTATATTGAGAATATACATATACATCCAACAATCTCCTCCTATATTCTCAATATATTAGGCTAAGCAATGTTATAATATTGGATCACAAAGATTCAAACATTATTGAATCATAAAGAACATGTATAATAGACTAAATCAATTATAACTTGAATAGTTCAAATATGACTAAACCAAAATAATCAAATAGTTCTAAAACCATATCAAAACAGAATAGTTCACAATGACTAAACCAACTAGAGAAACTGTCATAGTTTCAAAATCAACCAAAGCAAATAAACTTCAAGAACAAAATATGAGTTTTAAGCTCATGAACACAAGAGTCTTAAACTCAACAGAAGTTTTATCAAGCAAGTGACAAAGTTATTCCTCAGAGAAATAAACCAAAACTATATCCTTTCAAACTGCTTCATGTTTACTCCTCCATTTTGAGCAAATCATTATTTTGAAATCTATGTTGACATATTCAACTCCTCCATCTTTGCTAGCTTATTGAAAACAAGAATATCAAGAGACACATCTCTAAGAATTCTAGCAAATTTCATAAAGTATCTGGTTCTACTAAAGAACTTAGTACAATTCAACGATAGCTTAGCAAAATGTAACGCAAGCATCACAATCAAGTTTCTTTAGTAAAATAAAGAACAAGAACTATTATAGTTTCTACACAAGAACTATACTATGTTTCATATTGGAATGATAGAACAGTCAAATCAATTATGGTTAATTCTGAATCATCAAAATTGGAATGAAACATGAATCCATAAAAGAGTTATATCATCAGAATTGGAAAGATATAACAACCATTCTAAACATCGGAAACACATCGACAAGTTTTCATGCTTTCTTTTGGAATAATGAGATGATTCTAAGTAAATTATGAAAATATATAGCATCATCAAAATTGGAATGAAATTATATATTAACAGAATTTACATAGAACTTTTCAAATTATCTAAAGCATGTCAGCTGCCTAAAATTGATGCTTCAGTTTGAACTTCTCTATGGCTCCAATTGGATTCTAAATTTCAAAACAACTTGGATATTAAAGCTTTTGACCCAATAGCTTTTAACTCTATTTCCCCCATAGTTTTGATAATTAGATCACTTTCAAGTCTCTTAGCAAGAGCATTAGCCATTCTTATCACAATTGCACTTTATCTATGAGAAAGTTCAACTAGGCTTCTTTCAGCCTTAATATACTCCTCTTACTATTATAGAGTGAGTTATGAGCTACAGTGCATTATAGCTTGATAGTCGCATAACAGAATTGAGAATTTACATTAAACTTCTCAAATGGATGATTAGCAATAAGTTATTCAATCCACTCAGCCTCTTCCCCTGCAGAGGATAACACATAGAGGTCTGACTTCTTGGATGAGAACGCAACACTTGTTTGCCTATTAATCTCCATAATTTTTCTGCTCCTCCTAGTGCGAACACATATCCACTAGTTGTCGACTTTCACTAAACTTTGAGTAGCACAAAGCAAACTCTTGAGTACCATTCAGGTATCTCATTAGCCTCTTAAGGGCACTCAAATGTGTATGAGATTATTAGTAAATCTACAGATCATACCTACCTCAAAGGCTATGTCTATTCTAGTGCAGATCTTTGTATACACGAGATTTTCAATTCTTTTAGAATGATCTACCTGTCTCATAGTTGCACCATCATAAGGTGTCAACCTTTTATCATAATCATAAGGTGTTTCAAAACACACTTTCGATCACTATATCCCCACTTTTAAAACACATTATTGATTTATCGAGTTTGACTAAGGGTTATCCCTTGCCAACCAAAACTCACCCTTATACATAATATGGTGTCCACACCACTTAGGTGCTAAATTTATTTGGATAGCACAATTTTAACTCCATTTAGAATAGAGATGTCACTTCCAATCAACAAACATGTCAATAAAATCAAGTAAATAATAGCCATTATATTTGACACACCACAAAGTTAAAGGCACTGATCTGAATTACTTAATTCATATAGTAGGCTCTTTGAGAAATTTGTCAAAATATTTATACGCTAGCTATATTACATGTTTTAAAGCATATGATGATTTTACTAAATTGTAAATCTTGTTCGCTAAACATATTAGTTCAAAACAATCCAGTACAAAACTGTTCAGTACAAAATATCAAGTACAGAACCTTTTAAATATTCTTTATGAATGACAAAATTTTCAATAGATGTAAGGGTAAGAAGAATACTTATTGTAGCAATATGACAAACATGTGAGTAAACATCAAACAAATCTACCCCATTTCCTCAGTCAATCTGTTTGCTACTAAAAAATATTAAAATTGCTACTGAACAATCAAAATTAAGTTTCTTCTACAAAACCCCCACTTACTTACTATAGTTTTAGCCTCTTTTGGCAGATCAACTAAATTGAAGTATTATTGTATGACACAAAATCATCTCATTGTCTACTAAAGACTATTCTTAGTTCATTTGTCATTCAGGTTTTAAGTGTCAGTAAGGCTGGTTCTTGATTCCAACTGTGAATCATTGAACGTGTCTGTAGGATTAGATTGTTCCTACATTTATCTTTGATGAACATATCTTCAAAAAACTTTGCAAGTCTAGATTCTTCTAACACAAATTAGATAGATCCAATATCTGTCCACAGAACTACATTCTGCACTTTCTAAACACCCACAAATATTTGTTGTAGGTCCTACTTTAGGCCTTTTAGAGTCATGTACTCTAACAGATGTATCACAACACAAAATTTCCACTTTAACAAACTTATTTGTGTTTTTATACTGTTAATCTACAAGGTGTAAGTGACTTAGAGTGTGGTAATAAATTAAAAATATGATTGATAATGTAACATCACTCATAATTACTCAAAGTCAAACTAACAGTCAATAACATAGAATTCAACATTTTACTGAGTGTTTGATTCTAACTTTATCAATACTGTTTGACAATGGTAAATATAGTGCACTAGAGATTATGCGAAATGCAAGTTACTCTAATATTATTAAACATATTCACCACCTCCATCAACACTGAACCCTTGATTTTTAGCATTTAGCTAGATTTTAATTTATCACAATAACGAGTGTTACATCCTCCATATATGTATGACAAACATTCAATAATCATCTACATGGGTGATTAAATACTTCTGACCAACAATCGTCTCATCTAGTCACAAAGCTACTGAGATCACAAATATCAGAATGTATTGACTCAAGAAGTTGTGTGCTCCTAGAGACCATACTAAATGATTTTCTAGTAATCATAATCTGAGCACAACTTTTATATTTGTCATAATTAATGAAGTGTAATTTGGCAGAGTTATGAGTTTTAACAAGAACTAACAATTTAATATATAGTTCATAGTGATTCTAAATTTCAAAACAACTTGGATGTTAAAGCTTTTGACTTAATAGCTTTTTAACTCCGTTTCCTCACAGTTTTGATAATTAGATCACATTTTCTCACAAACAATTGAATATATATTTCTCAAATCCTAGCCAATTATGCTAGGTTCAAGAACATAATTAGAACTATTATTATTAATTGTTTCATTTGTTAAACTCAACTTATACATGCGATTGACAATGTAAACACATTATAAGAGCTAATACAAGATTACTCTATCACATTTTATAAAATTGTTCGCTTTCTCTAGTGATTCTAACAATGTCCACTTGCTCAAACAAATTGAGCTATATTTTTCTTTATTCGTTCGTCATCATCTTCGAAACACTAAGAGAGATAATGACTCATATTTTATAATTAAATTTTGCACACACAGTACAATGAACGATAAAGAACAAAATGTAAATAATGGAGTCATATTTTGCATTACAGAATGCTCCTATCCAAGTTACAGACATTTGTTATAAATCTTATACAAAAATTTTAATTATTAGAGAAGCAAATATATAATCTCACACAAACTGCAAACAATGGATTTGTTAAAATATCTATACACATAGTATGATAAAACACTTAACAACCCTAAACATGCTAGTTTTCCAAAGCGAGAATAACTATGATCTAAAACTCTCAATCATATGATCAAACGCATAAAGCGTTAACACATTCATCACATGAAAAATACTAAGAAAGTTAGAGTAGTTCATACTGACACTTCAAGTTAGAAGTGTTTGCCAAATTCGATGGAGAAGCCTGCGTAGTGCAGACTTGTCATACTGTGATGTAAATCCATCGTCTCCAACTCACACAGTTTGTAAGTAACTTTGAAGTTCCTACATTCATCAAATTGTTAAAGATTAGCCAATTAAACAAATTATTAGCACTATCTAATTCACAACAATTTAATTGGAGATTCAATTTTACAGTCAAAATCTATAATTTAACTTATCAAAATGGATATTTGATCCTTAGCGCAAAGCTAACGATTATTCAAACTTGTGTTTAATTAAACAATGGTTAACACGGTTTTGTACTTTAGCACATAGCAACAACAATTAATTAATATATATATGTAGGAAAAGAACTTATCTTTAATTTTAGATCTGATCCCGTCCAAACATATTTGGATCTAGTCCAAACATTATCCTCATTGCTTGCACTATCTCCAGTAATTACGTCCACATCTCTTATTGAGCTTTCACTTTCAAATTGAGTTGAGAGTGGACCAAATCAAGAGGGGGAGGAAACCAGATCTGCTCTGTTGCGATCTAGAACTGGCCCCAAACACCAAACACCAACCATCCAATAGAAGCTCTGGATCTGCCCCCAAACCTGAAACAGCAAGTCAAGTCCAATAGGAGGCTTCGCACAGCGATCTGTCCTATCCCGAACACCAATCTGACCAATGAGAAAACCAGATCTGAGTGATTTCGCTCCGACGATGGTGGCGATGGTCGGAGGAAAGAGGGGTTTCGCTCGCGGTGGTCGGGAAAGAGGCGAAGGAGTAAAGGGGGAGTCTCGCGCGCGACGGAATCCCCTTCGGCCTGTGACGACAAAAGTGGCGCCCAGCAATGGCCCCCTGCGGCGGAGCCCAACGATGGCGCCCAATGCCGGCGCTCAGGACACCAGCGATCGCGACGGAGGAGGACGCGACTGCGGCGTTCCCGACAGCAAAACCATGAGCGCTCGAGACAGCAAAGCCGCGACTACGGCGCTCGCGACTACGGCGCTCGCGACGGCAGCGGTGGTGGCTGGAGTCGGCATTGGGATCCACCGATCGACGAACTCCAATTAGCTTGTTAAAGAAACTAGGTGAGGTTTAATATCTTAAGATTGTTAATACTGATTTGGGGAAATTAGGGTTAGGGTTAATCTCTAGCCGCTTAAGATATTATACCCTGCTTATCAGTATTGGAATATCACAGAGCACTATCTCTAGACCAGCTTATAAAGAGATTAGACTGGGTTTAGGGTACTGGGCTTTTAGCCCACTCAACCCGTTCCAATAATTAATACATAACACGTGTAAACCCGTGTTGCCCCATAGAATAATATACACAATATTATCCTATTATATTGAGAATATACATATACATCCAACATTGCATACGAACAGAACTAAACCACAAGTATCCCATATCCATATATATGAAGTCACATATCTAATGGCTACAGATTTACATTTTATAGATCAACTTCTATAATTCAACTATTATGACTGCTTGGAATGAGAAATCTGTTGGGATTGGGACGTCAACCAACGTCTGTTATCGCAGCGGAACTAATAGAGCAATGAGGATGTCGAAGTAGACGAGACGAATAAATTGAGCAAGCAAGTAGATCCATCAAACTAACACAAACACACCGATGACTTATACCGATTAGCTTTTGCTTAATCCGGGGAGAAATATAGAGAGATCTGATATTTAGCTAGAACTTCACTTGACACAAGGAATTAAACTCACCCATCAAGAACTATCTCTTTCTCGAGCCACTCTTTACAATAGACAAAAGAATCTATGAAGTACCCCCTCTCATATTGGAGAAATTTACAATATATATAAAAGAATAGAGAGAAAACCTAGGTCTAATCTTGATCCTCAGTCATCCGATATAACATGGAAAAAAGTAACTGAATAGGAGTCGCACGATCTAACTTGGAGTTGAAAATTGGACTGAACCGACCTAATAAATCGAAGCCCAAAAATGATTCAGCACCGCGGGTGGTCGACTGTCCAACAAGACTGGTCGACCGTACCACTCTCTGACATTCCCTGTACTACGAGCGGTTGGGGTGCGGTCAACTGTCACCAAGACGGGTCGACCGCAACTAGCCTGCACCCTTGCTGTTGCTGAATCTCCTTCTACTCATTTCGACGCTTCGTACTTCGTGTTTTATATTATTTTTTTTTAATTTGAACAACGAGTATACAAGACACAACCCTAACAAAATCAATTGCCATAATACGATGCAAAGGAGAACTGCGCGTGGCATGCCCGTGATCCGCTACACCAAGAATGCCAAATTGGCACTAATCTTGGCAAAACTGTCACGGATCGTAAAGCAGTATAAAAAATTAAAAAGAACCGCTGCCTTCTCATCTCTCTCACCTCCGAAGCCATCCACGTCAAGCCCGACCCCACACCCCGGCCGAGACCCTCTGCCTCCACGACGACCCGAAAATCCACTGGACCACCGCTGCTCCTATCCCTCGCTGCACTTTCTCTTTAGAGTAAATGTGACAACCGGCCACCGGTTTAATTAATAAAAAGTTAACTAAAACATAATACTTCCCAGAGCCTTTCCAAAAACCCACTACATAAACTACTGCAGCAGAAAAGAACAAAGCCTAAGATAACCGACAAGATGAACTACCAACAAAGCTCCA
Organism: Hemerocallis citrina; assembly: GCA_017893485.1. Lineage (NCBI taxonomy): Eukaryota > Viridiplantae > Streptophyta > Magnoliopsida > Asparagales > Asphodelaceae > Hemerocallis > Hemerocallis citrina. The sequence continues at coordinate 86,475,591 of CM030362.1, read as the reverse complement.
CCAGTCTCTCCTCCAACTCAAAAGGAAGAATAATCCCAGAAGAATCCCGTAGTCTGCGCTTTGCCTGTCACCACCGCTTATGTCTGATTCTGCTTTGCCGGTCACCGCGGCTCCTATCTCTCTCCGTGCTTCGTTGGTCACAACCGCTCTCCAGCCACCTCCTTTGGTATTTTGCAGGGAGAGGTTAGGGTTTTAGAGAGAGGGAAGTCTTGGGTTTTTAGAGAGAGAAGAAGGGTAGTGATAAGAACATGGGGCGGTGGTGACCACATTGCGACCGTGGCACCTGTGCAAGGCACTATATTATTTCTCATGTTATAAGGGTGATGCTGCTTGTTTTTGGGAGGAGTGTGGATGCACCAGGTGTGAGTTCGGACTCAATTTGTAGTGGTGGAAGGATGCGGTAACGGACGATGAGCGGGAGGCTCGCTTCGGCACTGGAGGATCGGCTCGGATTGCCTCGCCTCGTGTACCTGCAGACAGTCTAGGAACACCGGGGTTTATCCCGGTGGCAGACCCTCCGACGGTCTAGTTAGTCTCTGAGAGAGAGTAGCAGTAACTAGGGTTTTTAGGTGGTCAAAGATTGATTACCTCAAAAGGTGGGAGAGGGCCTGGTATTTATAGATAATCTCAATCGGGTTTGGATCCGCTTGGGGGCCGGGTCTGGACCCGAAAGCCCATGGGCCTGATGTGGCAGGAGGCCCAGGGGGTTTAGGGCAGACGTGGCAGCCTCATGAGCAGTTTAGGGCTGACGTGGCAAAGCCCTAGGTGGTTTCGGAGCTGACATGGCTGATCGTGGGGCCCCTGTGCCTCTAAGAGAATTGGATGGCCTGGGTTGCGCCAGGTCATCCTCATCCCTTACCAGGCAGAGTGGAAGGCCCGTGGGACCACCGAGGATCGGAGACCGAAGATCGTGGCGGGTCGTCGAAACGAGGAGGCCAGTTTCGTGGTGGTGACTTAACGGCTCGGCACCGACCCTATGATGGTCCGGGGCCGAGCTGGACTGCCCTTGAGTGAGAGCCATCCTGGGCCCTGGCTGGGTCCCAGGTCATTTTTATCCCACCTCATAAGCCCCCCACTCCTGCGGGGATGCGAGAGTTAGCCGTGGAGGAGTGTTTTTCGGAGGTCGTTGTGTCTTTGTGAGAAGGCTGCCCTGGTGCTCGGCCTGACCTCGGTCTGACGAGGGTTTATGGGTCGGTAAGGACGATGGCAAACCGTTGTGCCTTCGTGAGAAGGCTGCCCTGGTGCTGGACCTCACCTCGGTCTGACGAGGGTTTACGGGTCGGCAAGGACGATGGTGAACCGTTGTGCTTTCATGAGAAGGCTGCCCTGGTGCTGGACCTCACCTCGGTCTGACGAGGGTTTACGGGTCAACAAGGACGATGGCAAACTGTTGTGCCTTTGTGAGAAGGCTGCCCTGGTGCTGGACCTCACCTCGGACTGACGAGGGTTTACGGGTCGGCAAGGACGATGGCGAACCGTTGTGCCTTCGTGAGAAGGCTGCCCTGGTGCTGGACCTCACCTCGGTCTGACGAGGATTTACGGGTCGGCAAGGACGATGGCGAACCGTTGTGCCTTCGTGAGAAGGCTGCCGTGGTGCTGGACCTCACCTCGGACTGACGAGGGTTTACGGGTCGGCAAGGACGTTGGCGAACTGTTGTACCTTCGTGAGAAGGCTGCCCTGAGTTGATTACTGTCTTTCGAGCTCATTGTCCTTAATGGGTCTTCTTGCAAGTATGGACCCAGAATCTATTAAGGCTCGGAGGCTCGCGGTGAACGGAGGGGGTTCCCGTGGCATTGCTGTCGTTGGAGCATGCACGACCGGTTGATGCTCAGAGCTCCGTGGTCGGCGTATCGACTTTGGCGGAACCCAAGGGCCCCCGTGACGAGGAGAGGGCTCCGAGTCGTTCGGTCGGAGTGGCTGTACCCTCTGTCAAACCCGAGGGGTCCTAGGGGGTCCCTTGGTCAGTAGTTTCTTTCTGTTTAGATGAGTGGAGTGGTCATGTAACGGTATTTGTTTTCTTTAAATATAATAAGGGAGTATGAATAAGGGGTTTCTTTCTTTGCTCTGGCCAATTGTTTATTGATTGTCGGCGGAGATAAGGATCGGACCTGCCGAGACCTCTGGGGGTCGGCACCGAAGTGATAACTCGGGTGCCGCAGCTTGACAAAGCCATCCCTTTGTCCGGCGTTCGGTCGGACCTATCGAGACGTTTGGAGTTTAACAAAAAGGGGTCCCTTTCATAGATATGAGAGAGTTTACAAAATCATTATCTACATTAGCCAAGTAGGAACCTATATCCGCTTTTCCAAGAACTTCATTAGGTGCTCGGCGTTCCAGGGTTGCTTGATCGCTCGACCCTCCATATCCACTAGTTGGTACGTGCCGGGGCGTATGGCCTTGGCTACTCTGTATGGGCCTTCCCAGTTGGGGGCCAGCTTCCTCTTCTTGGTCGGATCGGAGACGAACAATTTGCGCAGCACGAGGTCCCCGACTTTGATGTCTGTTGGGCGGACCTTCTTGTTGTAAAATCTCTCGATCCGCTGTTGATAGATACTCCTTCGGACGGAAGACTTCTCCCTGACCTCGGCGACGAGGTCCAGGTTGGCCCTTAGGCCGGATGAGTTGTCGGCTTCGTTGAAGGCCATGATCCGGGGAGAGGGTAGGCCGACCTCGATGGGGATTACCGCTTCCGTCCCGTAGGTCAAACTGAACGGTGTCTCTCCTGTGGGGATCCTCTTGGTGGTTTGGTGTACCCATAGCACGCTGGGCAGCTCTTCCACCCACAGCCCTTTGGGGGAACTGTCGAGGCGCTTCTTGAGGCCGTCGAGGATTTGCCTGTTTGCATTCTCCGCTTGGCCATTGGACTGAGGGTGGCATATAGCGGAGAAGCGCTGTTGGACGCCGATGTCTTCGCAGAACTTTCGGAAGTTTTGACCTGCGAATTGGGTCCCGTTGTCTGTGATGAGGACCTGGGGGATTCCGAACCGACAGATGATGTTCTTCCAGAAGAATTGCTGGGTTTGGCACTCGGTGATGCTGGACAGTGGTTCGGCCTCGAGCCACTTTGTGAAATAGTTGATGGCGACTATCAAGAATTTCCTATGCCCTGTTGCTACGGGAAGGGACCCACCAGGTCCATGCCCCACAAGGCGAATGGCGTAGGACTAGCCAAGGATCGGAGGTTCGCTTGAGGAAGCCTCTTGATGGGGGAAAATCTCTGGCACGGGCCGCACCTCTTGACTAATTCGTGGGAGTCTTTCAGCATGGTTGGCCAATAATACCCTTGATTCAGGGCTTTACGAGCGAGTGATCTGCTCCCCATATGGCATCCGCCGATCCCCTCATGAAGCTCTTTCAGCACGTAGCTAGCTTCGTCGTTGGCGAGACAGCGGAGGTACGACTTTCCGTCGGCCAGTGTGTACGAGCGTTTGAAGAGGATGTCGCCGATCATGACGAACCTTTTAGCTCGGATCCTGACCCGTCTCGCCTCGGCTCGGTCTTCAGGAAGCTTGGCACTGACTAGGAATTTTCTAATGGGGGCGGTCCAGTCGTCCAGACTGACACCGCTTTGCACACACATTGCCTCCTGGCCTTGGTCATCGATGCTTGGCTTTAAGAGGATTTCGATGAGTACCGTTTGGTCGAGACCCTCGAAGGAGAAAGAGGCGAGTTTTGACAATGCATCTGCTTGGGCATTCTACTCTCTGGGGACCCTAATAACTGTGGAGCAGCAGAAGGATGCTAGGAGTTGTCGGACCACGGCCAAGTACTGTATCATCCGATCGTCGCGAGCCTCGTATTCTCCGGTGATCTGATTGACCATGAGCTGAGAATCGCTGAAGGCTCGGATTTGCTTAGCTCCGGCTCGGTGTGCCAGGGTCAGTCCGACAAACATGGCCTCGTATTCCGCCTCGTTGTTAGAGGCCGGGAAGTTGAGGCGGAGGGAGTATTGAAGGAGGAATTGGTCGGGACCCCGGAGGATGATTCCAGCACCACTCCCGGTTTCACAGGAGGATCCGTCGACATAGACTTCCCAGATCAGATCCGAACCTTTGACACTTGGCTGCTCGGAAGCGGTGCACTCGGTGATGAACTCGGCGAGGGCCTGACCTTTGATCGCCGTCCTCAGCTGATAGCCGATGTCGTATTGGCTCAGCTCAATTGACCACTTTGACCAAGCGGCCAGAGTTCTCTAGCTTGTAGAGGACGGTTTTCAAGGGCTGGTTAGTTAGAACTTGGATGGAGTGAGTTTGGAAGTAAGGGCGGAGCTTCTGGGCCGCCATGACCAGAGCATAGGCCACCTTTTCGATCTTCGCGTACCTCGTCTCGGCGGGGAGTAGGACCTTGCTTACATAATACAGCGGCCTCTGAACTCCGTCCTCTTCTCGGATGAGGACGGCGCTGAGGGCGCTATCCGATGCGGACAGGTAAAGCCACAGGGGTTCACCCGGCTTGGGTTTGCTGAGGAGAGGAGGGTTGGCGAGGTACTGTTTCAACTGCTCGAAGGCCTCTTGTTGAGGGACACCCCACTAGAAGCCCCCTTTCCCGTGCAGAGCTTTGAAGAAGGGGAGAGATTTCTCCCCTGATTTGGAGAGGAAGCGACCGATGGCCGCCAACCTGCCCGTGAGTCTCTGAACCTCCTTGACATTCCGGGGCGGGGCCATGTCTATTATGGCCTGAATCTTCTCTGGGTTCGCCTCGATGCCGCGCTGGCTGACGACGAACCCTAGAAATTTTCCCGAGGAGACCCCGAATGCGCACTTGGCCGGGTTGAGCCTCATGTTATGACGTCGGAGGATTCCGAAGGCTTCCTCGAGGTTGGCGACATGGTCTGGCCCGGCCTGGCTTTTGACGAGCATGTCGTCGACATAGACCTCCATGTTGCGGCCGATTAGGTCTTTGAAAATCCGATTCACGAGCCGTTGATAGGTGGCTCCGGTGTTTTTCAGCCCGAAGGGCATAACACGATAACAAAAAAGACCCTGGTCGGTGACGAACGAGGTCTTCGCAATGTCAGGCGGGAACATCCGAATTTGGTTATACCCTGCGAAGGCATCCATGAAGGACAGCAGCTCGTGTCCCGAGGTCGCGTCGATCAAAGCGTCGATGCTGGGGAGGGGGAAAGGATCTTTAGGGCATGCTTTGTTTAGATCCGTGAAGTCTATACAGATCCGCCATCCCCCGATCGCCTTTTTAACCATGACGATGTTGGCCAACCACTCGGGGTAGCTGACCTCCTGAATGAACCGAGCGGACAAGAGTTTGTCCACCTCTGCTTTCACAGCTTGCTGCCTCTCCGGGGCGAATTTGCGCCTCTTCTGAGCGACCGGCTTGGATCCCGGGATGACGCTCAGCCTGTGCATGATCAAGTCTTCGGATATCCCGAGCATGTCGGAGGGCTTCCAGGCGAAGAGATCGACGTTGCGGCGGATGCAGTCAATTATGCTCGCCTTCAAACCTTCGGAGAGCGAGCGGCTCACTCGGAAACACTTCGACTCGTTTGTGGCCCCGAACGGAACCTCCTCCAGCTCGTCGGCTGGCTCAAGGGCGGAACCGTCGCTCTCGGGCCCGAGCTCGACAGCGTCGAGGGGGAAGACACCCCCTCCGACGGCGGTCATGTAACAGGACCGCGCCGCCTCTTGGTTGCCTCGGACGACACCGACCCCTTGCTAGGTGGGGAATTTTAGCTTCAAGTGATAGGTCGACGGTACCGCCTGAAGGGAGCACAGCCCCGGTCGGCCAAGTATGGCATTGTATGCCGCCTTGACGTTTACCATCATGAAGTCCATAGACTCGGTCCGCTGAATAGGAACCGAGCCTGCGGTGACGTCGAGAGTCACAATCCCTTCTATCACGACAGGGACGCCAGAGAACCCGTGCAAAGTGTATCCGGCCGGCTTAAACTTGCCTCTGGGCAGTTTGAGATTCTCGAAGGCTTCGAGAAAGAGGATATTTACTGAGCTGCCGTTGTCGACGAGGATCCGGTGTACTTCACAATTAGCCATGTGGAGGCCAATGACGAGGGCGTCGCAATGAGGGAGGCAGACACCTTCGAGGTCCTCTCCGGAGAAGGAGACAGGTACCATTTGTAATCGGGGTGAGGGGAGATCTTGGACAGCGTTCACCTCTCGGATGAAGGCTTTCCAAGAAGTATTTGACTCTCCCCCCATCGGTCCTCCGTGGACACAATGCAGAATTGCTGGGGTTCCGGCTCCCTCGGGCTCGGGATCCCGATCCCGATCCTGGATGCGGTTCGGAGTAGGGTTCGGAGGCGAAGGCCTCCAGTTCCTGGTATCTGGCCGATCCCGTTGGTTTTCTCTTGTGAACTTCCGGAGGTACCCTCGTGAGATGAAGGCCTCGATTTCGTCTTTTAGAGCCCGACACTAGTCGGTTTCGTGCCCATGATCCCTATGGAAGTGGCAGTAGAAGCGTTGGTCTCACTTCTTGTTGTTGCTTGGTCAGGGAGGAAGTCGGACGAGGCTCTTGTCCTCGATTTCTAAGAGAATGGCGGACACGTTCTGTGTCAGCGGGGTGTACCTTTCGAAGCGAGGGACCGGAGGTACCCTCTTCGCGCCGACTCCTTCCTTTGCTGCTTTCCGGGCAGGTTCGATCTCATCAGCCATGCGCTTGCCCTTTCCTACGACTTCTTTGCTGCCCACTAGGTTTAGAGCTTCTTCTGCTCGTATGTACTTCTCGACTCGATTGAGAAGGTCGGGAAAGTCCAGAGGTGGCTTCTTCGCCAAGGAGACCTTCAGCTGGTTGTGCCGGACATTGTGTCGGAAGGCGGCCAAGGCGACCCTGGCGTCGAGGGCAGAGACGGATCTTGCCTCAGTTGTGAACCTTTTGACGAAGTCACGGAGTGATTCCCCCTCCCTCTGGCGGAGGTCGAGCAGGGATGCGCTCGTCTTCTCGGCTTTCCTGCTGGTGACGAAGTGGCCCAAGAAGTTGGCTTCCAGCTGATCGAACGAGAAGATTGAGCCGGGGGAGAGTTTGGAGAACCACTCCATGGTCGGGCCCCGGAGGGTGGCCGGGAAGGCTCAGCACAGCAGGGGATCCGAAGCGCTGTGAATCATCATGAGCGTCTTGAAGCCCTCCATGTGATCAGCTGGATCACCCTCGCCAACGTAAGTCTCGAATTGCGGAGGCTGGATGTTCCGGGGGATCTCCGCTTCTAAGATGTTGACGGAGAATGGCGGCCGGGAAGGCGCTCGGCCTAGGACGGGGTTCGGATTCCCGTCGCCGATGCGTTCGAGGCGATTCTCCATCTCCATGAGGCGACGGAGTACCTGGTCTGTGCGCTCCGGTGGGGGAGGTGGCGCACGAGTGTAGCTCCTTCCTTCGCTCATTTGACGGGGTTGCTCGAGCATCGCGGACCTTGGCGCTCCGTGAAGAGCCTCCATGATTTCATCCCGGAAGCTCCGAAACTCGGCCCTGGTGACCACGCCATGGTCAGAAGGGTCGGGTCGGGGCATAGGAATTCGGCCAATGCGGCTGAGTACCGACGGCCTCTCTTCGGGCGCAGGCCCAGAACGGTTCGGGGCCGAGTTGGAAGCGGTCCCTCCCCTGGCCTGGCTAGCCCTTCGGTTCATAATGACCCGACAAAGGTCGGGTTGCTCGACGTGAGGTTCACCTTGTTGGGGTCCGGGGTTCGCCCCCGGATTATTTGATCCTTGCCTTCCGTCGAGGGCGTCCTGAAGAGGAGGCCCGTCCTGGCGGGCGGAAGAAGTCGGTCTCCGGGACCTGGAAGGCATGGGAGAGTGGATCGAAGGGAGAGTGTCGGCGGCGAGGCTCGGACTGTCGTCCTTACTGAGTAAATAGAGTTCCCACAGACGGTGCCAACCTGATGCTGCTTGTTTTTGGGAGGAGTGTGGATGCACCAGGTGTGAGTTCGGACTCAATTTATACTGGTGGAAGGATGCGGTAACGAACGGTGAGCGGGAGGCTCGCTTCGGCACTGGAGGATCGGCTCGGATTGCCTCGCCTCGTATACCTGCAGACGGTCTAGGAACACCGGGGTTTATCCCGGTGGCAGACCCTCCGACGGTCTAGTTAGTCTCTGAGAGAGAGTAGTAGTAACTAGGGTTTTTAGGTGGTCAAAGATTGATTACCTCAAAAGGTGGGAGAGGGCATGGTATTTATAGATAATCCCAATTGGGTTTGGATCCGCTTGGGGGCCGGGTCTGGACCCGAAAGCCCATGGGCCTGACGTGGCAGGAGGCCCAGGGGGTTTAGGGCAGACGTGGCAGCCTCATGAGTGGTTTAGGGCTGACGTGACAAAGCCCTAGGTGGTTTCGGAGCTGACATGGCTGATCGTGGGGCCCCTGTGCCTCTAAGAGAATTGGATGGCCTGGGTTGCGCCAGGTCATCCTCATCCCTTACCAGGCAGAGTGGAAGGCCCGTGGGACCGCCGAGGATCGGAGACCGAAGGTCGTGGCGGGTCGTCGAAACGAGGAGGCCGATTTCGTGGTGGTGACTTAACGGCTCAGCACCGACCCTGTGATGGTCCGGGGCCGAGCTGGACTGCCCTTGAGTGAGAGCCATCCTGGGCCCTGGCTGGGTCCCAGGTCATTTTTATCCCACCTCAAAGGGCATCTCCAACCCAGTGCCATCCCTTTGGGCGCTTTCGGCGCTCGAGGCACTCGGTTAGCGCCAAATCAAGTGCCGAAATGCCAGATTTTGCATACTGTGAGCAGTAGCAGTGTAGCATGTTACTGTTCACAAATGCCATTTTAAAAAACAAATTTGTAACTTTTTAATAAACAATAAATGTAGCTAAAATTTATATAAATATCCTGTACACACTTGAAGTTATTGTAATACCTCAATTGCATTTGAAGTTTTAAAGATTGGACCAAAAATCACTTTTATTATTTTTTCAACAGAATTAACATAGAATTACAAAAATACCCTCATCTCTTCTTCTTCTCTGTTCAGTTCGTCTTCTTCTTCATTTTCATTTATTTTTTAGGATGAAGGCGACGGTGATGAGTTTCGGAGGTGGTAGAGATGTTAGTCGGTGGCATGGGCGGATCTAGGGGGCTGGGGTATGCTACAACCCCCCCCCCCCCCCCCCCCCCCCCAACATTTGACATTTGTTTGTAATTTTTTTTTTGTGTGGGTATATTAGTGTGGAATATATGCTTTAGCCCCCCCCCCCCCCCCCCCAAATATATTTTAAAGCCCACCCCATATATATTTGAGTCTTCTATTTATTTTTTTGGGTCCAAGCTCAACTCTATTCTATCTAGTATCTATAACAAGTTTACTTCTCTAGTATCTATAACAACTTTATATATATTTTGCATGTTACCTTGTGCGAAATTTTTTTTCCAGCCCCACTCCCTTTTCAATCCTGGATTCACCCCTGGTCGGTGGTGGTCGGTGGAGATGGGTTTCAGAGGTGATGGTAATGGGTTTTGGTGGTGATTGGAGATAGTGGTGGAGATGATGGTGGAGATGGTGGTCGATGATGGTATGGTGGTTAGAGGTTGTGATGGTGGTTGGAGATGGTGATGGTTGATGGGTTTCAGAGGTTGACGGAGATGGGTTTCGGTGGTTAAAGGAGATGATTTGATGGAGATGGTGGATATGGCGGTGTTTGGAGATGGCGGTGGAGATTGTGGCGTTGTGGTCGGCTGTGGAGATGGCGGTGAAGATGACAGGGTATAAACCCATTAAAAGATGAGGGCAAAATCGACATTTCACACTATTTTAAATGGGTTTAAATTCGTTAAGAAAAATATTTCATTAACTTAATGCAAAAATTAACAACGGGTGCTTTTTTGTCCAATTTTTAAAATTTTGGGTACTGTTGAGGTATTAATTTCACTTTATGTGTGTAGGGAATTCATATAAACTTTAGGTGTCTTTACGTCCTTAATCCTTTAATAAAAAACTGCATAGTTATTTTTAAATGTTTTTATTTGTAACTTTTTTTAATTAAAAAAAAAACCCATAGTTGTTCGTAACTTTTTATATAAAAAAAACCCCTAGTTATTTGTAAGATTTTTTTTGAAAAATAGATATAAAAAAGTATACAGAAAATATATATCTCTACTATTTTAATGGGAGAGTTTTTTTTTTGATGAAACGGATAGAGCCGCAAGGCTCCAGCCAGACGAATAATAATATAAAAGTGGATAATGTACAGTCAATACAATAGAGAATAGCTACAAATTTACAAGATGTAAACGATAATTACAAACGATAATTACAATGAAGCACCTAAGAATAGACTCATTGAGACCGAGTGCCGCCCGACTGAAGCAGCGCCGAGAGGAATCCAGCAAAACCCCTCAAAGCGGAGGCACACAGGGGGCTGAGACCAAACATGCCCAACAACCACAGTGCAGCTAGTCCAATGAAGTGAACTCCACGAAAAAGATCCCAACAGCGTCAGGTCGGATCACAGCCAAGGGACCGATAACCAAACCAAACTAAGAACAAAGTATCATAAGAAGGACCGCAAGAAAACATCCACATTGAGGATTCACAAATGAATGTAATAACTGATATACATCAAGAGTAGATATAGCAGGAACAAACGCAGAAACCAAGTGAAGAAAAGGTGGGATCAGTTAGAACTGAGTCCGAAACGGACTGAAATCGTTTACCACACGCTAAATAGAGTTATAATTACACAAGAACTAGTAAAAACAGATCATAAACATAGATTCCATCCTTAACAGGAGCTGCTAAACAAAAAAGTGTCAACAGTAGATAGAACAGAGGTATATAAAATAGACTCCTTCGTGGCCTCAATACATCATAGAGGTGACTTGAGCCTGGATAGTGAAACAGCCGACACCAGAATTAAACCGGGCATTAAGAACATATAGCATATCCACCCATCAAAACCAAAACAACCACCTGGGCAATCTATCAAGCCAAAAGAAAATAGCACAGCTTCTCAGCCCTGTATCAACAAGCAGATCGGAGATAAGATGAGGCCACAAATACAAACAGATTAATTGACATCAAAAATCCGCAACTAAGGGAACGTCTAAACACGGAAAAGTACAGTAAATGAAACAGCCAAAGGTAGAAAATTAAATAGCATTGAGATTAATGAGGCAATAGTAAGCCTTCTCTAGATTTTCACCCTTCAACTTTTCTTTGGCTTTCAAATTTAACGAAGAAGTCCAAAAGTCGAATAAACGTAATAATTCGATAGCTAGCACTCGAGGGGGAGAGAAAAATTGCCGGAATATCCTGTGATTCCTTTCTTTCCAAATTATCCAAATAATAATCTGGAAAGAAAGGATCCAAGAAACGTGGAGGGAACGGTTGGGAGGGCGCTTAGTCCAACAGTCAATCAGGCTGACCGGAGTGGACCCAACTTCCCAAGCCAGAGTGACTACCTTCCAAAGGGAAATGGAGTAATCACAACAAATAAACAAGTGGTTCGCATTCTCAGAGACAGAATTGCATAGAGGGCATAATTGCCCCCAAGCAAGGTTCCTCTTGTTGAGTAAATCAACCGTAAGAAGTTTATTGTTGAGAGCCAACCAAACTAGGATCTTCGCCTTGAGCGGAGCACAGGATGACCACACCAGATCGTAGAAAGGCGATCTGATTCCTCTAAAGTTGAGGAAGAGGTAGAAAGAACGAACTGAGAAAATCTTAGAGGAGTTCCAACGCTAGAAGAAGTCCTCTTTCTCAAGCCACTCAGCTTTGTTAAGGGCGTCAATCAGGTCATTAAAAGTCTGAGCAAGCTGGGGGGGGGGGGGGGGGGGGGAGATTAGAAGCAAAAGGGATCGACCACACCCTCCGGTTATCATGGATGTAATAGTTCTCTGATACTAAAGCAAGTGGGTTGACAGCGAGTCGGAAGATGTCAGGGAAAGCGGTCGCTAACGAGGAATTACCGATCCATAAGTCAGACCAAAATCTGGTCATGGATCCATCTGCACACCCATGGCTTAAACCACAATTAAAAGCCGCTGCCGCTTTCCAGATACCTTTCCAGAATGGGGAGGATTTCCTGTGAGGTCGCTCCGGAAAACTCCACCATTCATAGGAGACATAGTAATTGGCTTTGATGCATCTAACCCAGGGTAGGTCCTCCCTTTTGAGGAATCTCCAGATCCATTTGCCAAGTAAGGCAAGGTTTTGGTGTCTAAGATCTAAGACCCCTAATCCTCCCGCCAATTTAGAAGAACAAATGAGCTTCCAGTTACAGAGGTGAGAACCGGGGTTGTAAATGGAGGACCCAGACCAAAGAAAATTGCTTCTAATCCGATCGATTCTTTTGATAACCCAAGATGGGATAAAATAGAACGACATCATGTATAATGGAATAGATGATAGAACTGAATTGAGCAGAATAAGTCTACCGCCTCTAGATAACTGTCTCCCAGACCACACCGACAGTCTGGATTCGACTTTGTCAATCATCGGAGACCAATCCGATCTATGAAGTTTGCCCCATCTTAGAGGGATACCGAGATACGTAATAGGAAAGGAAGCGATTGGACAGTTAAAGAACGCGGAGATTTCGTCCTGTCTATTAGGCGACCCTCCCAACCATACAACCGAAGACTTTTGAAAGTTGATGGTAAGGCCCGACGCTAGTTCAAAACAGTAGAGAAGCAGCTGTAAACTAACAGTAGAGACTTTTTAATGGGAGAGTTGAGTTTGTAAACTAACAAACCCTAATTTTGTAACTGAGCAAATTCGTGCAATACACGTCCAAATTAAATTCAATTAATAGTAACATTTGCAGACAAACAAATCCGTGTATTGCCCGTACATATCTAATCTAATATAAAGGAAATATTAGATTTAAGGCTAGACTACATTGAAGTTTTTATTATTAATAAAAATATATTTATTAAGACGTGCATCGCACGTGAAAATTACTAGTATATATTTATTAGAAATTATGTTATGTGTTAGAAATGAAGTTACCTTTAGAGTGACTAACACACTTTTAATGTAAAAGTTGCTTAGCGTTGGAAATGTCCTAAGTGCATAAAGGCCAGCAACAGTAAAGATTAATTAATCAGTGTAGCGACTATCTCCTTGAAGTTGGTCTTTGTTGAAAATTTTGTCGTATTGACCTACTTTTTGAAAATATTTGGCGCTCTGACCTATTTTTAAAAATAATTAGCGAACTGATTCAGTTTGGACAAGTCAGCAAAAATCGTTATTGAGAAAAACGGCATAGATTATTTACATACCGTTTTTCCAGTAACGACATCTATATTTTAAAAAAGTGTCATGCCGTTATTTGGAGTAACGGCATATGTTATTTTATTTTTTGACAGCTTGTAGTCTCTATTTAGAGAAAAAATTGCAAGTGTGAAAACTATATAACAAATGCCGTTATTTCAAATAACGGTATTCTCAATACTGATGCCGTTATTTGGAATAACGACATCAGTTATAATTTTTTTTAATAAAAAAATAACTTATTATTCATCCTCTCTGATGAATAAATTAATTTTTTTATAAATTTTCTTTATAACTGATACTGTTATTTAGAATAACGACACCAGTTATAAATTTTTTTATATAAAAAATTAACTTATTATTTATCATCGCTGATGAATAAGTTATTTTTTTATAAAAAATATTTATAACTGATGCAGTTATTCCAAATAACGTCATCAGTATTGAGAATGTCGTTATTTGAAATAATGGCATATGTTATAAGGTTTTCACCCTTACAATTTTTTCTCTAAATGGAGACTACAAGCTGTCGAAAAACAAAATAACCTACGCCGTTATTCTAAATAATGGCATGACACTTTTTTTAAATATAGATGCCTTGAAAAAAAGAGCATGTAAATAACCTATGCCGTTTTTTCCGATAACGGTTTTTGTTGACAAGTCCAAAACTAAGTTAGTTCGCTAATTATTTTCGAAAGTAGGTCAGAGTGTCAAATATTTTCAAAAAGTGGGTCAGTACGGCAAAAAAATTCGCCTTTGTTGGGTATCATGTGGGAATTTCTTATTTAAAACCAACCTATCTCATTTTCCACTCCTCACTACTCTTTCCATATGAATTTTGGTTAGCGCCAACAGCTATAGATACTTCATTCAGGCATTCAATCGAACACGTGTGCACTAAAATTCCACTACCATAAAACAATCGCATTTAGCCCAGTGCACCACCGAATGAAATATAACGAGGAGTTACATGTCCACATAACCTATGCATATATTTTCATGTGTACAGTGTATGTGCTGCGTTGACTACAAACAAACATCCCAAAACCAGACAGATCTGCAGATGACTACAAACAGACATCCAAGCACAGACCCTGTTCCAAGTGACATGCAGCAGCTCCCGGATCTCCCCCAACATTCTCGTATTCAACTCTTCCCTCTTCACCTGCCACATGTCCTCTACCTCTCTCTCTCTCTCTATCTCTCTCTCTCTTTCTCTCACTCATTCTTCCTCCCTACCATCACCATTGACAACATCAACATCGACATCAACAATGAAACAACTCCACAAACAATCGAGCATCAACATCCCCACCCACACCTCCCCCTCCTCCAAATCCTTCCTCCGCCACCAGACCTCCCTCCGCTCCACCTCCACCTCCACCTCCACCACCACCACCACCACCACCAACCCCTCCTCCACCCCCTTCCCCCTCTCCCACCGCCTCCTCCTCCTCCTCATCGGCGCCTTCATCGCCTCCTCCTTCTTCCTCCTCTGCCCCCTCGACCCCAGCCCTTCCTCCACCTCCACCACCACCTCCCTCTCCTTCAACAACGACAACAACAATCGCATCTTCCACCGCTTCCCTACCAAACAGCCGCCGCGGAGACTGCCTGCGGAGATTGCAAAGCGGAGGCTACGGGTGCTGGTCACCGGTGGGGCCGGGTTCGTGGGGTCCCACCTGGTAGATAGGTTGATTGAGAGGGGGGATTCGGTTATTGTGGTGGATAATTTCTTTACAGGGAAGAAGCAGAATTTGATGCATCATGTCGGGCATACGAGGTTTGAGTTGATTCGGCATGACGTGGTGGAGCCCATTCTGTTGGAGGTGGACCAGATCTACCATCTCGCTTGTCCTGCCTCCCCTGTTCACTACAAGTTCAATCCCATCAAGACCATCATATCCTTTTTCTTCATCTTCTTTTTTTCCTCTTCTCGTTTCGGTTAAATTGTTTGGAATTAACTAGTAGCGTGCTTACAAGACAAATGTGATGGGGACATTGAACATGCTGGGGTTGGCCAAGAGAGTTGGGGCGAGGTTTTTGATAACGAGTACCAGTGAGGTGTATGGGGACCCGCTTGAGCATCCTCAGAAGGAGACTTATTGGGGCAATGTCAACCCTATAGGTCAGTCACCCTTGAAGATCTTAATTCTTTTGTATGCTTGTGTCTACCTGTAAAGAATGACACATTAATGCTTAGTAGTGCAACAAGTATATATGCTCCTTAGACACAATCTGATCAGGCTCTCTCTTATCTTGGTGCTTGTCGATTTTCCCTTTTTTGTGTGCTAATTTAGGTGAGAGGAGTTGTTACGATGAAGGGAAGAGAACAGCGGAGACTTTAGCCATGGATTACCATAGAGGTGCAGGGCTTGAGGTAACCTTCTTCTTTTTGCTGTAAGTTGCTGTAACTGAATTTAAGTTATCCTGCTCTGGTTCATCTTGCTTGAGTGATGACTAAATAAAGAAACTTCGATTGAAACTGTGTCTAAATTCAAAATGCTATCTTGTGTTGCTTCAAGACTTCTATCAAAAACCTTCTAGGCATCTTTTTTAAATAATGGTCATAATATTTAGAGCATCCACAGTCGTGTATGCTATAAAATGCATATATGCATAAATACATATAGCATGTTGTTGTTTTCCTGCAGTGGTGAAATATCAAAATATAGTAAAGTAAGAGAAAATTTGAACGGACGAAACATGATATTTCGTCCGACTAAAAAGTTTAATTTTTTATAATTTTTAAATGAGCAAAACTCTCAGACCCGGAAATATTTTTGTTTTTTTATTTTTTCCCAAACTGACCCACTCGTAGTCAAAATCCACTCGCTATCTGAGAAAACGAGTGTTGGTTTTGGGTTTTTTGGTTTCTTCCTTAGCCAAGACTCGCTGTCTCAAAAAACGAGATTGTTTTAACAAAACTCGCTTTTTGAGACAACGAGTATCGATTGGAAATTTCTTAAACCCCAGCCTCCCTGTTTCGATCTCGCTGTCTTTTTCTTTCAACTCTCCTTCTTCGATAACCCATAAACCCTAGCCCCAAAATTCGAGCGTTTGGGTCGATTAACCCATCAAAATTTGCTTCAATCTTCCACATCGCTCTCAAGCATCTCTCTTCACACTATCAACCTCTCTCCTCACACTCGCAAAACCCTAAACTCCAAAATCGAAGAATCGTGAATTCGTGATTTTGCGAAAAGGAGTGCGGTGGAAGGCTTTACATTTCCATCATCTGCACTATCTACATCCTAAAACACCAAACTTTAACAGTATTTTTCTATACATTTGCATTTTAAAATACCGGTTAATTTTGAGAAATGTTGGGAAATTATTAGCGAAATCAACAGAAATTAATAGTGATTTTGAATAGAAATGTTGAGAAATCTTACGTTATGTTGAGAAATTTTTGAGATCACGAATTATTTCACCACCAAAATTTTGAGATCAATGACACTATAACAATAACCTATCTTTGGATCACGAATTATTTCACTACCAAAATATAACCAAACAGGAATATCATAATCCATATCTATATACATTTATATGAAAATACGAGTTATTATCTAGTCACAAACAAAATCTACACAATTGTACAAAAGAAAAGGTGTGTAAATCATACCTTGAAAACTCGCTATTGGAATGATATAGCCGTAGAAAAAACAGGTAGGAGAGTTGAAGTTACTATCCTCTTGAAGTTTATCGAAATTCCAAAATATGGGTCTTCCAAAGGATGGGTTTAGGGTTTTGAGAGTAGAAGGAGAGAGTGTGGGAAAAGATTAAGTGAATCACTTTAGATTTATAGGAGATTTTGTGGGGAGGAGGTCGAATTTGAGAGGCTAGCGTTTTGGGTTTCAGAGTTAGGAGTAAGAATGGAGAGAAGAAAATAAAAAAATTCAAGTTTGGGGTTTAAGAAATTCCCAATCGACACTCGCTTCTCATACAACGAGTTTGGTAACAACAAATTTGCTGTTTGAAACAGTGAGTCTGGGTTAAGAAAGTTAAAAAACTCCAATCAACACTGGTTGTCTCACAAAGCAAGTTTGGTTAAAACAAACTCGCCTTTTGAGACAGCGAGTCTTAGCCAAGGAAGAAACCAAAAAACCCAAAACCAACACTCGCTTTCTCAGATAGCGAGTGGATTTTGACTAAACTCGCTATCTGAGATAGCAAGTGGGTCAGTTTGGAAAAAAACTTTCAAAAAGTGGGCCAGTTTGGGAAATTCTTTATTTTAAGTGTTAGTTTAGGATAAACTCATAGAAAATCATATGAGTCAATCAAAGAATCCATAGAAAATCCAACTGTCCCAATCAATAATCCATAGAAAATTATATATAATCCAATCCACAGAATCCCAAAAAAGTCAAAAATTTTGAAAAAACCACAGCGTGCTGTGGTTTTTTTTCCTTCCCTTTTCCGTGATTTTTTTAATTTAAAAAAAAAAGCAAATTCCGTCGGACGAAACATCCGATCCCAAAAAAATATTATAAAATATTTGGAACGAAACATGATGTTTCATCTGATAGATTAAAAATATTATAAAATATTTGAGACGAAACATCATGTTTATTCCTCTATAATATGCATATTGCTATATCTGTTCTTAAATATAACATTCTACTATGGCGAAAAGGGGATAATATGCATATATAGCACACGACTACAACGCTAAAAAAGCTAAAAAATGCATGTTCTCCATATATAGTAGACAACTGTGGATGCTCTTACAGTTAGGTTGTTTATTGGTTTTGGCCTGATGCTTATTATCTATATAATAAAACACAAAGAAAGCTATCAAGTGGCTCTCCTTCAATCCCACCAAAATCAAAGGCCCAGATCTAACCCCACAAAACACATTTCCCCCCAAACGTTTTCCCCCAAAACTCAAATTCAAATCCCCCCAAAACAACTCATTTATTTACTTAATTATCTCTCTCTCTCTCTCTCTATATATATATATATAGGAAAATCTTCCATTGTGCACTCGTGTGCACACGGCCTTCCCGTCTTCGTATTGACGATCCGAACCGTTCACATTGATCTACACATCTAAATTAGTCTAAATATGTAAAATCAAATTATTTAAAATTCATTTGTTCATCCATCACGTGACTATAAAAAACAATGATTTTCAGCCATACAATTTTGTAACACTTCAATGGATCGGCAAATGAATTTCAAATGATTTGATTTCACATATTTAGACTAATTTAGATGTGTAGATCAATGTGAACGGTTCGGATCATCGATACGGAGGCGGAAAGGCTGAGTGCACACACCGTGTGTACCATAGGTGGTGCACAACGGAAGACGTATATATATATATACTAGATTTGCCCGTGGGCACGTGCCTACGGCACGTCTTTGGAACGATACAACACACGAAAAGCCTTATAAACAGTAAAACAATAATTATGTAGTTCAAGTTTGAATAGAATGACAATAATTAGTTGTAAATAAAAATCCATGTTTCTATTAGTATATGTTGAAAAATAATTTTAACTTCTTAGAACTTTAATGGTAGAAAATGATGAAATTTAACTGTTGAAGAGATATTTGCTATGTTCAATATAACATGTGCAATTAAAAAAAGCATGAAAATTCTGAAAATTTTACAAACCTAAAATCTTAAAATATAAATTTCTAAGTAAATAAAGAAAAAATGTGTGTGTGAGAGAGAGAGAGAGAGAGAAATATGAAAAAATGAAAAGAGAAGAGAGAGATAGTAATAAAGTAATGAATTTTTTAGTTTTTTTTTTTGGGGGGGGGATTTGATTTTGGGATTTGAAATTTTGGGAGGGAAAATGTGTTTTGTGAGGTTGGATCTGGGCCTTTGATTTTGGGGGGATTGAATGTGAGCCACTTGATAGCTTTCTTTGTGTTTTATTATATATATATATATATATATATATATATATATATATATATATATATAATCTCTAATATTACAATGGGAGAAGGCCTTAGTGTCATTTGGTAGAATGACAAAATGACAAATGACACTAAGGCCTTCTCCCATTGTAATATTAGGGATTATATATATATACATATATATGGAAACATGGACTTTTATGCCCCAATTTATAATTAATTTTCACCATATACTAATGGAAACATGGACTTTTATTTACAACTAATTTTTGTCATACGATTCAAACTTCAACTCCATAATTGTTGATTTACTGTTTATAAGACTTTTCATATACTGTATCGTTCTGAAGACGTGCCGTAGGCACGTGGCCACGGGAAAATCTAGTATATTCAAAAACCACAAAATATTTTTGATGCGGTTTTTTTTGGGGGGTGGCTGCACCAGGTGTGAGTTCTTCTTAATTTGTATTTTTGCGGAAGCTTCGGTACTGGATGGTACGGCCGACCCTCAGCCGAGGGAACGGCTCAGGAATAGGCGGGAGTGAGGTGGAGGTCGGATGCTCGGCTCGGATGTGGAGGCTCGGCTCTGATCTGGAAGCTTGGATCCGGAGGTTTCGTGTACCTACACTCGGCCTAGGAACACCGTGGTTGGTCCCGGTGGCAGGCTCTCCGACGGTCTAGTCAGTCACTGAGGAGTAACAATAACTAGGGTTTAAGAGGAGAAAGATTGATTACCTGTTGAAGGGGTAGGGAGCCTGGTATTTATAGGCAGTGCCAACCGGGTCTGGACCTGTTTGGGGCTGGGTCTGGACCCGGTTGCTCGTGGGCCTGACGTGGCGGAAGCCCAGACGGTTTAGGGCTGACGTGGCGGAAACTCAGGTGGTTTAGGGCTGATGTGGCAGATCTGATGATCGGGGGTGAACGGTTTTTTAGAGGATCCTGTGGCCCAAGAAGGGTCACATCATCTGACCCATATTAGGAGCCCCCCACTCCTGGAGGGCTGGGTAATCCAGCCGTGTAGAAGTGATTTTTTGCCTCTGTAGGAAGAGCGGGTTGGTGTGTACGGCGAAGAATGGGATCCGTATCTTCTAGAAGATGTCAGTGGGGTAGGATGAAGGGATCCCCTCTTGGAGTCACGTGGGGCGTCGGAGCTCGGCTGGCCGAGCATCGAGGGTCGGTGGACGAGCCTCCTTACTGGATGGAAAAGCAAGGGGGGTGTCGAGACCCATGGAGTAAGAGTTCTTCTTGCCGAGCCCTCTCTGGTTGGGGAATAGTTTGGGGCTCGCAGTGTTATCCGAGCATCGACCTAGGGGTCATTTGGCCGAGAGAGTAGGGGATCGGTAGGAGAGCCCCCTCACTTGTTGGAAAAGTTAGGGAGCATTGGAGTCTGGGGAGTAGTGGCCTTCTTGCCGAGCGTCGAGGGTCGGCAAGCGAACCCCTCATTGTTGGGGGATACTTTCGAGGCTCACGGTGATATCCGAGCGTCGACCCAGGGGTCATTTGGCCGAGAGGGTAGGGGGTCGGTAGGCAAGCCCCCTCACTTGTTGAAAAAGTAAGGGGGCGTAGGCGTCTGGGGTCGGCAGGTGAGCCCCCTCACTGGTTGGAAGAGCAAGGGGGCGCCGAGACCCGTAGAGGAGGTTTTCTTGCTGAGCGCCTCGAGTCGGCAGGCGAGCCCCTCATTTGTTGGGAGATAATTTTGGGGCTCGTTGTGATATCCGAGTGTCGACCCTTGGGTAGATGAGTCGAGTGTAGAGGTCGGTTGATGAGCCCCTTCACTTGTTGGAAACGCAAGGGGACGTAGGAGTCTGTATATTAGGGGTCCTTCTTGCCGAGCACTTGGGATCGGCAGGCGAGCCCCTCGCTTGTTGGGAGATAATTTTGGGGCTCGCGGTAATATTCGAGCATCGACCCAGAAGCCGTTGAGAGAAACTTTTTGAGCTCGTGATGACATCCGAGCGTCGAGGTCCAAGTAGTCTGGGAGAAACTTTTTGGGCTCGCGGTGGCATCCGAGCGTCGAGGTCCAAGTAGTTTGGAAGAAACTTTTTGGGCTCGCGGTGACATCCGAGAGTCGAGGCCCAAGCAGTTTGGAAGAAACCTTTTGGGCTCGTGGTAACATCCGAACGTCGAGGTCCAAGCAGTTTGGAAGAAACTTTTTGGGCTCGCGGTGACATCCGTGCGTCGAGGCCCAAATAGTTTGGGAGAAACTTTTTGAGCTCACGGTGGCATCCGAGTGTCGAGGTCTAAGCAATTTGGAAGAAACCTTTTGGGCTTGCAGTGACATCCGAGCGTCGAGGCCCAAGCAGTTTGCGAGAAACTTTTTGGGCTCACGGTGACATCCGAGCGTCGAGGCCCAAGTAGTTTGGGAGAAACTTTTTTGGGCTCGCAGTGGCATCCGAGCGTCGAGGTCTAAGCAGTTTGGGAGAAATTTTTTGGGCACGCGGTGGCATCTGAGTGTCGAGGCCCAAGCAGTTTGGGAGACTTTTTGGGCTCGCGGTGACATCCGAGTGTCGAGGCCCAAACAGTTTGGAAGAAACCTTTTGGGCTTGCGGTGACATCCGAGCGTCGAGGCCCAAGCAGTTTGGGAGAAACTTTTTGGGCTCGCGGCGGCATTCGAGCGTCGAGGTCCAAGCAGTTTGGAAGGAACTTTTTGGGCTCGCGATACCATCCGAGCATCGAGGTCCAACCAATTTGGAAGAAACTTTTTGGGCTCACGGTGACATCCGAGCGTTGAGGCCCAAGCAGTTTGGGAGAAACTTTTTGGGCTCGCGGTGGTGTCTGAGTGTCGAGGCCCAAGTAGTTTGGGAGAAACTTTTTGGGCTCGCGATGGCATCCGAGCGTTGAGGTCCAAGCAGTTTGGGAGAAACTTTTTGGGCTCGCGGTGACATCCGAGGATCGAGGTCCAAGCAGTTTGGAAGAAACTTTTTGGGCTCGCGGTGACATTTGAGCATCGAGGCACAAGCAGTTTGGGAGAAACTTTTTGGGCTCACAGTGGTATCCGAATGTCGAGGTCCAAGCAGTTTGGACGAAACCTTTTGGGCTGGCAGTGGCATCTGAGCATTGAGGCCCAAGCAGTTTGGGAGAAACTTTTTGGGCTCGCGAAGGCATCCGAGCGTCGAGGTCCAAGCAGTTTGGGAGAAACTTTTTGGGTTCGCGGTGGCATTCGAATGTCGAGGTCCAAGCAGTTTGGAAGAAACCTTTTGGACGGACTAGGGTGAATAATGGTGAAGTACCTGAGAAGTTGACCCTGCGTGACGAGGCGCCGTGTTGGTCGACAAAGCCGAGGGTAAGAAGGTATTTTGGCGCATTAGGCTGACGTCATCAAGATCTTAGGAACCGTTAGATCTTGATGATGAAGATCAGACGGCCAGATCTTTTTGTAGAATTCGAGGAGTCCTGCCTGCTCTTATAAATCTCTCTCCCCCCACCTCACTTTTTTACTTTGCTTTCAACTCCTTAACAACAGAAATTTCCTTGTGCACTGCCGGCGACCATTTTTCGTTGGCCTTTGCGTACTCCGGCGAAGCAGGTTAGTATTTTTGCTTTAAAATATCACGGTCTCAGTATGGTTTTGAGGCAAGTACTTCGAGTCGCGATGAGGAGGAGGTTCACTCGTCTTCAATATCTTTTTCTTCGGGAGACATCCGCCCGGTAAAGGAGGAGGTTCTATCAGAAGGAGGGTCGGATGGCGAGAGTGACGTAGCATTCATTGTAGAGCCCCTGTAATCCCGTAGGCCGGGAAAAGAGCCTGTAGAGGAGGAGCGTGAAGAAAGGGATCCTGAGGGAGAGGAGCTTGTGGAGGAGGAGAATGAATCCGGAGAAGAAGGTTGGGGAGAAGAGGAGCAAGTCGGGGAGGGCGATGATCAGGAGGAGTCCGAGCCAGGGACTGAGAGCGGTGGTGACCGTGGCGGGGTCAGAGGGACCGCGGAGGAGGTAGGGGAAGAAGAGGCAGACCTCCCACCATTGCCTCCCCTAGCGACCCCTTCCCCTGATAGGAAAGATCGCCCTCGAAGGAGGAAGAGGAAGTGGATATGGCCCGACAGTCCGGTTGAGAAGGATAAGAATGAGTATGGCTCCGGGATTAGTACCCCTTTATCTCCGGCAAAAATCCAGGATCGGTCATGATGTATCCTGACGACGTGAAGGATCTTCTGGCGTATAAATCGCTGTTGAGAGACGAGGGCCGGTCCATGATCAAGATGGACAGTGTGAAGTGCTGTAATACCCCAGGTTTTCAAAGAGCGAACAGTCGACTGTTCGTATTAGCAGTCGACTGGTATGCGCGTGATTTGAGGAATTTGAGAAGGATTTGAGAAACATAGTCCCACATGGGAAGTATACAAAAACTAATTTGAGTATAAATATAATTGCCTATGATCAAGAGTCACCAATCCGGTTAACCACCTTTTGAGAGGCAGCCTGTGGTGGGCAGTTGTACTACATAGTATCTAATTTGTATTTCTAAAAATATTAAAATTGTCTGAGTATTGGGGCGGGGCGTTACAAGTGCGCCCTGCCCAGGGACTACTTGCCCAACTTGAGGGCGGCTTACTTCATTCCTCGAGTTCGAGCTCCTGGTCTGAGCCCAGGAATTCGCCCGACCACCGCACTCGAACTGAGCTTTTGCATGTTCTCCGAGGATGCTTTCGTCTCGGGGTTGAGGCTTCCGTTGCACCCGTTCATCAAGAGGGTATTGAACTGGGGGGAGCTGAGCCCGATGCAGTATGGTCCCAACTCTTGGAAACACTTAGTGTGTTTTATTTTGAAGTGTCAAGAGAAGGGGATTACGCCAAGGCTGACCTACTTTCGAGCCATCCTGGGGATGAGCTCTCTCAGGGACCAGGAGGAAATTTTCTATCTTTCGTCCCGCCCCCATAAAAAGGTGATGCACGGCCATCCGGACTCCATCAAGGGTTGGAAAGAGAAGTACTTCGTGGTCCGGAGTGAGACGCCTTGGGACATTCCCACTATTTGGAACTTCGGAAAGCCGAACCACAAGCTGCCAAAGCGAAGAGACCTGACTGAGAAGGAGTGGGCAAAGGTCGACAAGATCGTGGAGGGTCATAGCATTGGGTGTCCTCGCGTCACGGAGCTACACCTTGCCCGAGCCGAACTGAGCCCGACCAGCCCTAGTATGTTTTTGTTTCTATTCTGTTTCTTTCTGCTTTCGCGTTAACATTTTCACTTTCCTTCTTTTGTAGAAATGTCTGCCAAGAAGCTGGATAACCGAAACGCCGTAGTGGCCCTGGCCACCAAGAGAAGGGCCGAAGCGGCAAAGAAGGCCGCCTCGGGGGCGGGGACTAGCCGGGCAGAACTCCAAGGCCCGAGGAGTCGACCCCAAAGAGGGCACAGAAGCATCATCACCAGTCGTCGAGGTCGACGAAGGATCCGGAGGCGAGCTCCGATAGCAAGAAGGTCGCTGAGGTCGCTAAGGGACCTCTCCCGCCGCTACGACCGGACGCCGCAGACATGGTGGGTCGGTAGGGCATAAGGCCCTATACTCCCGACTGGAGGGGTCAAGGCGGGGGATACGCTTTTCGAAGGCCTAGTTGCGGTAGAGGTGGTGAAGCACCTTGCTATCGAGTGGGATCGTATGGCCCTGGTGGTGGAGACGGCTGATACGTCCTATATGAGGTTCGCTCAGGCCCACCTCACGATAAGTCTTCCTTCTGCCTGTTGGTTTAGTTTTGCGGAGAATTCTCCTAACTTGATTCTCCTCGGCCAGGGGATGCAACACACGCAGCACTTTCAAGAGTATCTGGAGAAGGAGATCGTCATCCAGAAGAAGAATGCCGAACGCTATTTTCGTGAAGCCACCCAGCTGAAGGACGAGCAGGCGGCGGCGGAGGCTGTGCTTGCAGTCGCCCAAGCCCAGCTGGTCTTCAATAAGGAGCATCATGAGAAAGAGCTGGCGCCGTTCAAGGTGAAGGCCAAGAAGGCTAGCGAGGAGGCGGCGATTGCCATGGCGGATACCCTGATCGCCTCGCAGGACGAGGCTTATAACAAGGCCAGGGGGCACATCCTGCGGATTTATCCGGACCTTCAGGTCAGGCATCTCCACTATGGGTGGGACCCAAAACTTCCTGACGCCACGTGGAGTGGAGGACGAGGAGCAGGGGGACGCTCGATTGGAGGCCGGGGGCGACCAAGTCGACGAAGAGGTGTTGTCCCCCTCCTAAACAATAGTCTAGGAATTTCCTTCTTCCCCTTTTTTTGTAATTGCTGAATGCGGACTGGCCACCGCCTTTTGTAGTACAAAATTTTTGAACTAATATAAGATGATTTTTTGGCCAATACTGCATGACTTGTGTTTTTTAGTCTCTTTTGTGACCTGTTATTTTTTCCGTCTTTTTGATAGACGCATGAGGTCCTCGGCGCCGACCTTGGTTCTGCCGAGGTCTCCTGTGAATTACTTTATGAATAAGTCTAGGGAGCTCAGCTTGGAGGTTGCTCGTCTGAAGAAGGGCATAGCTGACCAGGACTGGTGGGCAGTTGAGACGAACTGGTCGATCTCGGATGCCTTGAGTGGGCGGTCGGCTTCGGAGTCTTTTCTTCATGAGGCTGTTGTAGAGAAGGAGTCGGAGATCCGTAGGTTGGAGCTAATGCTAGGCGCAGGTTTGATCGAGGAGGCGAGCAATTCCGTATTGGGACTTTCTCCGACCTTTTTCTTGGAGGCGGCCTAGCCTGCCGATGCAAAAAGCTCTGTTGCTGGAGTGCCTTCCCCGGTCGGACAGGCCGATCGGGCGAAGGTAACCGTGGGAAGCACCGAGTTTGAGTTTTACGCCGAGCGATGAGCAACTTGTAAGCTTTTCATTGTATTGGCGGCCGTTTCTGGCACTCTATGACTAATAAAAGAAACTTCCAACTTTTCTAACTTTGATGATTCATTGAGTGAGGAGGGAAGGAGTGTAGCCCGAGATTGTTGCCGAGCTCGGCCTTGCAAGGGGTCGCCGCAGAGGGAAAAGGCCGAACCGTAGTTTATTGCCAGCAACGCCCAATGAGTGACGTTTCGCCTTCCAATAAACATTAATGGCGACGTTTCGCCTTCCGCCGTTTGGACTTTCCGATGTAATAAATGCATTGTTCAGGGGGCTATATAATCCCTCTCTCCTCACTATTTCTTCATCAGCTACTGGCGGTGACTCATCTGCCGCCTACCGGCAATTCGGGTGCCTGCCGAAGGCCGATGCCCGTAAGTGGAATTTGGCCTGAGGGTTCCGGGTTGGTGGCGCACCAGTCACCCTCGAACAATTCGGTGTTTCGGCTTTGAGGGTCGTAAACCCCGAGTTGCTCTTGGGTGAGTGGTGGGTCACCAATTGGTCTGAAGGCTCGGTGAGAGTCCTGGGTCGGTGGCTCTGCTGCCGCCCTCGAATAATTCGGGGTTTTGGCTCTGAAAGCCGAAAACTCCGAGTTGTTCGCAAGTGAAAGGTGGGTCAACCAACGGTCCGGGGCTCGGGGCATTTGCCAAGGGCGAGCGCCCTAAATCTCTAATGAAAACTTTTGGAACGGGCATGGTTGAAGGTCATCGCCGAGCGTAAAAGGTATGGCTTGAAAAAGTCAAGGCTTTGCTCGTGGTTGACGCCGAGCCCATATGTGTACGTCTTGACGGATTGTATGGGTGTAGCCGGAGGTCACCGCCGAGCGCATAGGTCGATGGACTTTGAAAAAAGCCAAGGCCTTGCTCGAGATCGGCGCCGAGCCCCCACACATGTTCTCGGGTAGATAGTACGGGTGTAGCTGGCGGTCATCGCCGAGCGCATAGGTCCATGGGCTTGATCAACCCCAAACCATGCTCGAGGCCGATACTGAGTCCCCATACCTTAAAGAAGCCAGTAATGGGCGTAACTGAAGGTCGTCGCCGAGCGTAAAGGTCGCGTGACTTTGAAAAAAGCCAAGGCCTTACTCGAGGTCGACGCCGAGCCCCCACACATGTTCTCGGATAGATAGTACGGGTGTAGCTGGCGGTCATTGCTGAGCGCATAGGTCGATGGGCTTGATCAAGCCCAAACCATGCTCGAGGCCGATGCTGAGTCCCCATACCTTAGAGAAGCCAGTGATGGGCGTAGCTTGAGGTCGTCGCCGAGCGTAAAGGTCACGTGGCTTTGAAGAAAGCCAAGGCCTTACTCGAGGTCGATGACGAGCCCCCACATCTGTTCTCGGAAAGATAGCATGGGTGTAGCTGGTGGTTATCGCCGAGCGCATAGGTTGATGGGCTTGAATAAGCCCAAACCATGCTCGAGGCCAATGCCGAGCCCCCATACCTTAGAGAAGCCAGTGATGGGCGTAGCTGAAGGTCGTCGTCGAGCGTAAAGGTCGCATGGCTTTGAAAAAAGCCAAGGCATTGCTCGAGGTCGACAACAAGCTCCCACACCTGTTCTCGGAAAGATAGCATGGTTGTAGCTGGCGGTCATCACTGAGCGCATAGGTTAATGGGCATGAACAAACCCAAACCATGCTCGAGGATGATGCCGAGCCTCCATACCTTAGAGAAGCCAGTAATAGGCGTAGCTGAAGGTCATTGCTGAGCGTAAAGGTTGCATGGCTTTGAAAAAAGCCAAGGCCTTGCTCGAGGTCGACGACGAGCTCCCACACCTGTTCTCGAAAAGATAGCACGGGTGTAGCTGGCGGTCATCACCGAGCGCATAGGTTGATGGGCTTGAACAAGGCCAAACAATGCTCGAGGATGATGCCGAGCCCCCATACCTTAGAGCTGCCAGTGATAGGCGTAGCTGCAGGTTGTCGTCGAGCGTATAGGTCGCGTGGCTTTGAAAAAAGCCAGAGCCTTGCTCGAGGTCGATGTCGAGCCCCCACACCTATTCTCAGAAAGATATCATGGGTGTAGCTGGTGGTCATCGCCGAGCGCATAGGTTGATGGGCTTGAACAAGCCCAAATCATGCTCGAGGCCGATGCCGAGCCCCCATACCTTAGAAGTGACTTTTTCTGGCTCGAGGTGTCATCCGAGTACCGAGCCCCAGCCTTGTAAGGGAAGCTTTTTGTGGCTCGCGGTCCCGTTCGAGTGCCGAGTCCTACGCTTGTAAGTGAAGCTTTTCGTGTCTCGCAGTTTCTTCCGAGCGCCGAACCCTAAGCTTGTAAGAGAAGCTTTTTGTGGCTCGCGGTTTCTTCCGAGCGCCGAATCCTAAGCTTGTAAGGAATGTTTTTTGTGGCTCGCGGTTTCTTCTGAGCACCGAGCCCCGAGCTTGTAAGAGAAGCTTTTTGTGGCTCGCGGTTTTTTCCGAGCGCCGAACCCTAAGCATGTAAGAGAAGCTTTTGGTGGCTCGCGGTTTCTTCCGAGCGCCGAGCCCCAAACTTGTAAGAGAAGCTTTTTGTGGCTCGCGGTTTCTTCCAAGCGCCGAACCCTAAGCATATAAGGGAAGCTTTTTGTGGCTCGCGATTTCTTCTGAGCGTCGAGTTAGAGACATGTTTCTTAAGAAAGTTAATACGAAGCCAAAGCTTGTTTTAAAAAAGCTGGCATAATTACAACATACTTGGACTTTACAAAACAAGGCACGATGTGCCAATTATGTTTTTCATAATTTACATTGGCTGCAGAGGCTAATCCTTTCCTTCTAGGAATTTGATGAGGTGCTCTGCGTTCCACGGCCTCTTGACAGCCTTGCCCTCTGGGTCGGTGAGATGGTACGTGCCTGGGCGCACGACCTCAGAAACCTTGTAAGGGCCTTCCCAGTTTGGGGCTAGTTTCCTCTTTTGGCCGGGGTTAGATACCGCCAACTTTCGGAGGACGAGGTCCCCTAGCTTAATATCGGTGGGACGCACCTTTTTGTTGTAGAACCTTTCGATCCTCTATTGGTAGGTGTTCATTCTGATGGCGGACTTCTCCCTGACATCGTCTATGAGATTCAGGTCAGCACGTAGCTGTGCCGAGTTGCTTGCTTCGTCGAAGGCCATGATCCGGGGTGAGGGGAGCCCGATCTCCAGGGGAATCACGGCCTCCGTGCCGTATGTTAGGTTGAATGGCAACTCTCCCGTGGGGATTCTCTTCGTCATACGGTGGGCCCAGAGAACGCTTGGCAGCTCGTCGACCCATAACCCCTTGGAAGAGTTATCTAGTCGTTTCCTGAGACCGTCAAGAATCTGGTGGTTCGCGTTCTCGGCCTGGCCGTTTGAATGTGGGTGGCATACCGAAGAAAAGCGCTGCAGGATCCCGAGATCTGCGCAGAACTTTCAAAAATTCTTACCCGCAAATTGAGTTCCATTATCTGTGATGAGTACTTGTGGAATCCCGAACCGGCAGATGATGTGTTTCCAGAAAAATTGTTGCGTCTGCTGCTCGGTGATCGTGGCCAGAGGCTCGGCCTTAATCCACTTCGTGAAGTAGTCGATCGCCACTATAAGAAACTTCCTTTGGCCCATGGCCTTCGAAAATGGGCCCACCAGATCCATCCCCCACATAGCAAAGGGGGTCGGACTGGCCAGGGAGCGGAGGTTTGCTTGTGGAGCTCTTCTAACCGAGGAGAACCTTTGACAGGGGCCACACATTTTTACCAGAGCCAGGGCGTCTTGCAGCATCATGGGCTAGTAGTACTCGTGATTCAGAGCCTTTCGCACAAGCAATCGGCTTCCCATATGGCACCCGCCGATTCCTTTGTGGAGCTCCTTGAGAGCGTACTTTGCTTCGTCAGGAGTTAGGCAGCGGAGGTAGGGTCTTCCGTCCATCGTGGTGTACGACCTTTTGAAGAGGGTCTCACTGATCTTGGCGAACCTCTCTGAACGGACCTTGATCCGCCTTGCCTCGGCTCGGTCTTCGGGGAGCTCTCCTTTGATTAGAAACTTCCTGATGGGAGTTGTCAAATCGTTAGGCTGAGCTCCGTCTTTGATGCAGAGGATCTCGGGGAGGTCAGTACTCGGCTTCAGGAGTACTTCGACCAGGACGGTGCGGTCGAGACCTTCAAAGGACGAGGAGGCTAACTTTGACAGAGCATCGGCCTGGGCATTTTGCTCTCTGGGGATCCGTAAGACTGTAGATTCATCAAAGGATGCCAGGAGCCGCCGGACTATCGCCAAGTACCGGATCATCCGATCGTCACGGGCCTCGTACTCTCCGCTGATCTGATTGACCACGAACTGAGAGTCGCTAAAGGCCCTGATCTGTCTGGCACCTGCCTGATGTGCTAGGGTGAGCCCGGCGATCATGGCCTCATACTCGACCTCGTTGTTGGAGGCTGAAAAGTTGAGGCGGTGGTAATATTGGAGAAGAAAATTATCAGGTCCTCATAAAATGATGCTCGCACCACTCCCCGCTTCGCAGGAAGAGCCGTCGACGTAAACTTCCCATGTCCTATCAGCTTCCCCATTTTCGGGTTGATCGGAGATGGTGCATTCTGTGATGAACTCGGCGTGGGCCTAGCCATTCTTGGTTGATAGTCGATGACGTATTGACTGAGCTCGATCGACCATTTGACCAGTCGGCCGAAGCTCTCGGTGGAGTATGGCCTTCAGGGGTTGGTCCGTCAGGACTTGGATTATGTGTGCCTGGAAATAGGGGTGGAGCTTCCGCGCGGCCATAATCAGGGCATATGCCACCTTCTCCATTTTATAGTATCTGGTCTCGACGGCGAGCAGAACCTTGCTCACATAGTATAGCGGCTTTTGGACTCCATCTTCTTCTCGAACGAGAACAGCACTGAGCACATTTTCCAAAGCCGAAAGATAAAGCCAGAAGGGACTCGCCTGGTTCGGGCTTGCTGAGGAGAGGAGGGTTGGCGAGGTACTCTTTCAATTGGGCGAACACCTCTTGCTGCTGAGTACCCCACTTGAAGCCTCCGGTTCCGCGCAAAGCCTTGAAGAATGGGAGGGACTTCTCTCCGGACTTGGAGAGAAAACGGCTGATGGCCACCAGTCTTCCCGTGAGCCTCTGGACTTCTTTGATGTTTCTAGGAGGGGTCATGTCTATTATGGCCTGGATCTCCTCGGGATTCGCCTCGATGCCGCGCTGACTGACGACGAACCCAAGGAATTTCCCTGAGGAGACACCGAACGTGCACTTCGTCGGATTGTGGCTTATATCGTAGGTCCGAAGGACTCCAAAGGCTTCCTCCAGGTCAGCGATGTGGTCCTGCCCCCGCTGGCTCTTAACGTGCATGTCTTCGACGTACACCTCCTTGTTGCGACCGATCTGATCCTTGAAGACTCGGTTGACGAGCCTCTAATAAGTAGCTCCGGCATTCTTTAGCCCGAAGGGCATAACCCGGTAGCAATAGAGACCTTGGTCCGTGACGAAGGACGTCTTGACTATATTGGGGGGGAACATTCGGGTCTGGTTGTAGCCTGAGAAGGCGTCCATGAAAGAAAGGAGCTCGTGACCAGACGTTGTGTCGATCAGAGCGTCGATGCTGGGGAGAGGGAACGGATCTTTGGGGCACGCCTTGTTGAGGTCAGTAAAGTCTATGCAGATACTCCAGCTTCTGCTCACCTTTTTGACCATCACGACGTTCGCCAGCCACTTAGGGTATTTGACCTCCTGTATGAAATGAGTAGACAAGAGTTTGTCCACCTCCGTTTTCACTGCCTGTTGTCTTTCCGAGGGCGAACTTACATCGCTTCTAGACGATCGGCTTCGAGCCGGGGATCATGCTGAGTTTGTGCATGATCAGATCTTCGGAGATCCCGGGCATATCGGAGGGCTTCCAGGCAAAGAGGTCGACTTTGCGGCGAATGCAGTCGATCAGGTCAGTCTTGAGGTTGGGAGCGAGGGAGCAGCTCACGCGGAACCACTTTGATATGTCTCCTGTCTCGAACGAGACTTCCTCTACTTCGTCCACCGGCTCTGGCTCGGGTTGGCTTCTTTCGGGCTGCAACTCGATGGCATCCAGGGGAAACATGCCGCCCCCGACCGCCGTCTTATAGCATGACCGTGCCGCTTCTTGGTTCCCTCGGGCGACTCCGACACCTGACTTGGTAGGGAATTTCAGCTTTTGGTGGTAGGCCGAGAGAACCGCCTGGAGGAAACAGAGCCCCGGTTGGCCGAGGATGGCGTTGTAGGCTACCTTGACATTTACAACCATGAAGTCCATCGACTCGGTCCGTCTGTGAGGGGTCTTACTGGCGGTGACGCCTAAGGTCACGATCCCCTCTATTGGCACCAGGATGCCGGAGAACCCGTGCGGGGTGTATCCGGCAGGCTTTAGCTTATCCCGGGAGAGTTTGAGGTTCTTGAATGCCTCCAAGAAGAGGATGTTTACTGAGCTTCCGTTGTCCACGAGGATCCAGTGGGCCTCATAGTTTGCCATGTTGAGGCTGATGACGAGCGCATCGCAATGTGGGAGCCGGACTCCCTCTAAGTCTTCTCCGGAGAAGGAGACAGGGAGCTGCTGGACCTGGGGGGAAGGAGACCCTGGACGGCGTTCACCTCTCGGACGAACGCCTTGCGGGAAGTGCTGGACTCTCCTCCCATGGGCCCCCCATGGACGCAGTGCAAGATGGCTTGACCTTCGGTTTCTTCAGGCTCGGGGTTTCACTCGGGACGTGGTTTGGGTGTTCGAGGAGGAGGGGAAGACCTCCGGTTCCTCGTGTCCCTTTGATCCCGGGCGTCCTCTCGTTTGAATTCTCGGAGATACCTTCATTGGATGAGGGCCTCGGTTTCGTCCTTCAGAGCACGGCAGTAGTCGGTGTCGTGCCCGTTGTCTCGGTGGAAACGACAATAGAACTGCTGACCCCTCTTCTTGTTGTTGGTCGGACGAGGGGGCATCTAGATGAGGTCCCTGTCCTCGATTGCTAAGAGGATAATCGACACGTCCTGTGTCAGTGGTGTGTACCTCTCGAAGCGTGGGACCAGAGGGACCCTCTTCTTGAGGGTCTCATCTTTTGGGACCTTCTTAACCGGCTCTGCCTCTCGGCCTTGCGCTTCCCCTTCCCCGGAACTTCTTTGGTGCTTTCTGGATTTAGGGCCTCCTCGGTCCGGATGTACTTTTCGACCCGACTGAGAAGGTCGGGGAAATCGAGGGGAGGCTTCTTTGCTAGGGATGCCTTCAGCTAGCCGTGCCGGACGTTGTGCCGGAATGCCGCCGAGGCGATCCCAGCGTTGAGGGAGGAGACCGACCTCGCCTCCGTAGTGAACCTCCGGACGAACTGCCGGAGTGACTCTCCTTTCTATCGGAGGTCCAGTAGGGATGCGCTTGTCTTCTTGGCTTTACTGCTGGTCACGAAGTGGGCTAGGAAATTGGCCTCCGGCTGATCGAACGAGTAGATCGAGCCGGGGACGAGCTTGGAGAACCATTCCCGGGCCGGACCCCGGAGGGTGGCAGGGAAGACAAGGCACAGGAGGGGATCCGAAGCGCTGTGAATCATCATGAGGGTCTTGAAACCCTCCATGTGATCAGCAGGATCACCCTCGCCGACATAGGTCTCGAATTGGGGAGGTCGAAAATTTTTGGATATTTCCGTTTGTAGGATTGCAGTGGAGAAAGGAGGTCGGGTCGGCCTGTGACCCTGAGTCAGCCTTGCGCCACCGTCGCCGAAGTGGTCGAGGCGGTTCTCCATTTCTTGGAGGCGTTTCAGGATGTCCTCGTCATACTCCGTCGGGATTGTCGGGTCGCGGGACGTGCTAGCCCCGACATCCGATTGCGAGTGAGAGCGGTGGAGCGTCTCGTTGACAGGGGTCCCTAGATAGCCACCATAATCTCCCGAAAGTCTTGGAACTCCCGGTGGGTGACTGGAGTTCGTTTAGCCGGGTTGCGTTGGGGCGGCGGCCTTCGGCCGACGCGGCTGAGCGCCGACTCTCGTCCTTGGGGCAGAGGTCTGGGATGGTTCGGAACCAAGTTGGAAGCGGTCCCTCCCCTGGTCCGACTTGCCTATCGGTTCTGGATGACCCGACGCAGGTCGGGTATGACCGAGCGATAGGCACCCGACTGGTGTCCGAGGTTGACCCTCGGATTGTTGGATCAATGAGTGTCGGCGGGGACGTCCTGAGGAGGAACGTCCTGGCGACATGTAGAGGTGACATCTCACCTGGGCTTGGGTGCCATGTGTGGTCGGATTGATGGGATGCCGTTAATGGCTGGATTCGGACTGATATCCGTACCGAAGTTTCCCACAGATGGCGCCAACCTGATGCGGTTTGTTTTTGGGGAGTGGCTGCACCAGGTGTGAGTTTTTCTCAATTTGTATTTTTGCAGAAGTTTCGGTACTGGATGGTACGCCCGACCCTCAGCCGAGGGAACGTCTCAGGAGTAGGCGGGAGTGAGGTGGAGGTCAGATGCTCGGCTCGGATGTGGAGGCTCGGCTCGGATCTGGAAGCTCGGATCCGGAGGTCTCGTATACCTACACTCGGCCTAGGAACACCGGGGTTGGTCCCGGTGGCAGGCCCTCCGACGGTTTAGTCAGTCACTGAGGAGTAACAGTAACTAGGGTTTGAGAGGAGAAAGATTGATTAACTGTTGAAGGGGTAGGGGGCCTGGTATTTATAGGCAGTGCCAACCGGGTCTGGACATGTTTGGGGTCGGGTCTGGACCCGGTTGCCCGTGGGCCTAACGTGGCGGAAGCCCAGACGGTTTAGGGCTGACATGGCGGAAACCCAGGTGGTTTAGTACTGATGTGGCAGATCTGATGATTGGGGGTGAACGGTTTTTTAGGGGATCCTGTGGCCCAGGAGGGGCCCCGTTATCTGACCCATATCAATTTTATATTTTAATAAATAAATTTATTATACAAAATATTCCAAAACATATAAATGAAGCTAATTGAAATCAAGTATTTATGAGATGAATACCTCCAGAAATCCTATGGAAATTAGATTTTTTGTATTTGAATCTCTCTCAATTTATATGAATAAGTTACAGATTCTGGACCCTAGAATATCGTACCATTAAAACTCACAAATTGCACCAAAGTTGTAAATTAGATGCAGATGTTACATTTTTCTGTTGTTTAGTACTTGATAAGCCTCGAGAGGGCTGAAATCTTGTCACTTGAAAGTTTTTTTAGAGCAAACTTATCCACTAGAATCCACAACTGCAATTTGCATTTGCAAGCTACCAAACCTGGGCAAATTCTTGAGGGAGCAGGATGCAGAAGCTTTCCCTCAACTTATGGCAACTATGAAGTCCCATCAACGACTCAATGTAGATTTCCAAATATATGGAGTATCCATTTATCTTATAGAAGAAAAGGCCAGTTGTATCACAAGACAAATTAATAACCAATCAATAGAATATATGGGGTTAAGAGGAAAAAAAAATTATACAATTGTATGGATGCGAACTTTGTTTAATATGGGAAAGATAGCATACAAGAGCCTCAGTACGAGGGAGTACAATGCCTTTATGGTATCACTCTGAAATATATATAATTCTTTGACCTTGTACTCTCTCATCTCTCTCCAATTCCTCTATGATGTATAGATTGGTTAGGCTTGAGGTAGAAGTTGAGATTAGAGTAATTGACTCGTAGAGTCCAAGCTATTTCACTAATATTATAGTAGGAAATCATCTTATGCAGAAATTAAATTCAAACCAATTTAGTCTCCAAACAATAAAATATCAATGTCAATCACCCTTCTATTTACGAGCACTAGAATTCATGAGGGTGCTCTCCACTCTGTCAACTCCTCTATTGATATAGTCAGTCAAGAGATCCTGCTATTTCATGAGGGCTCTCTCCACTCTAGCTATTTTGGTCCAATTTGGCTTTCTCTTTGTCATGCTTTGTGCAACTCCTCAAACCTTGTTCATCGTGTCAAAGGGAACATTGAGGCATATTTCAACGTGTAAAGCCTGCCTTCACTTGTTAACTTTGCAAGCTTTACCAACCATTTTATGCTCTCCTAAAATATTTCTTTTCACGCCTAGCAAAGAAGTTTTTTTTCAAACAATTCTAAAGAATAGTATGTGTTAAAGAGTTCCTAGTTTATTTGCATAATTTCATGTGCATTGAATGAATCAAACTATTCCTTGATCTATATTCTAAGATTTTTCCTGACGTAGTTCTATTTGATGGAAAAAGAGGTATTAATGAAATAATTCTTAAAATTAAAATTAATTACTAAAAAGAAAATCATAATGATGACAAATGAGAAATAACTCTATTTGTATGTCAGGTAGTTAAGCAACGCAAATTACATGTCTAAGTGAGTTAGAAGGACTTTAAATCTATTAAGTTTTCCACTCTCAATCTATTTCACCACCTACGAAGGCTCTCAGTTGATTGAAGTAAGTGGTAGTCAACCTACTCAACTCATCTTCTTACGGTCATTTATTCGTTCTAATCCATTGAATGCCTTCTTACATGGCGAATGGATTAGCCTTCTTACATGGCGAATAGATTAAAAAAAAAATTATAAGTGACTTTACGATCTTTTAATTTTAGAAGGACCTCTCACATTCTCGATGACCTTTGAAGAAGTCACTTAATGGATTGAATTATAGTAATAATAATAAATCTAGGTTGGTTTAGTAGAAAATGACCTTGCTCCTAGTATCAGTATCACACTCTTCAATATCCCTCCATATATACCTGGTTTAATCCCTTTCAATCAACTTCTTATTCTCGTCACTCAATCTAATATTAGAAACACAATTCACCTAGATAATTGTTGCAATGTCTCCTATTAGATATTGTATTACATATTTAGTCCCATATCGGATTATGTATTAGTTTAGTATTTTGGTTTCCTCCTATATATATGAGACATTGTACTCAGTTATAATCAAGTAAATAATCCAATAATCTTTTCCAATCTCCATGTTAACCTTAACATGATATCAGAGCAGTAAATTTAGATTTCTATCTCCCTAACCCTAAGTACACAAATTTTTTTTCTTTTCTATTCTTGCTGTCATCATCCACAACAGCAACACTACCAACCACCGGCGACAGCATCATCACCAACTCCGGCAACAACAACATCACCAACTCCGGCACCCTCCCATCGTCCTATTGTGTCCTCTTCCCCGAAATCTCTCAACCCCTAACTCCCCAACCACCCTCCTGCGTCTTCCTTTTCGGCGAACCCAATCCCCGAACTCCAGTTGTAGTGTCTTTGTCCCTTGAAATCCCACAGCCCTCCCGACCTCTATTGCCATCAAGACCCGCCGCCACCCGTATCCAGTCCCAGATCCCTCCTCTCCAAACATCCCAAACCCTAGCCACCATCCATTTTCTCTGTGTTCTCTTTTCCACACAAAAACCCAAAATCCAAACACTATTACCCGAATCCAACTACCATATACCCCAATATCCAAACCTACATAAAACCCAATACCCAGATCCAAAAAAATCCTATTTGTGTTCTTTTACCCCGACCCAACTCGAAACCCAATACCCAGATAAAAAAAACCCTATATGACCTCTATCCTACCCAAATACAACCAAACCCTACCCTACTCTTAACCCTACCCGAATCCAAACAACCTCTACTTACTGTTGTTGTTCCTGCCAGTCTCCACTGCCGCTGACACCGTCGTTCGTCGTCGTCAAAAAATAAAATAAAAAATAAAACAAAAAATAAAACAGTTTTTTTTGCAGGTACTTCTCCAAATGGCACCCCAGTTTCTTTTTGTCTCCACCAACTTCCCCACTTATACATCTTCCTCTTCACTCTCCTTCACATCCTGATCCTCATCCAGATTCAGACAGCAGCAACGCCACCATCATCGTAATTCCAGCCTCCTCCCTCCTCTCGGCATCATACATAACCATGCTTCACCCCTTCTTCTGACCCCGGTAGCAACATCCAGTTCCCTATTTTGATCTTGACACCAGCAACATCTTCGTCCTCATTTTGATGGCTGCCTCAACAGCATCGGTCTCAATCCTCTTCGCAGTACTTCCATTACATCTTCGGCCATGACTGTTACTTCGGCCTTTGCTAATTTGACCAATTTTCAGCATCACCTAGCTCAGCTGGAACTCTGACTCTTGGGTCAGTTTGTCACTGTTGGTCCCTCTGCCCCTGCATTCTCTGTTACTCCCGACATGAATTCTTCCTGGATTTTAGATTCTAGTGCATCATATCATCTTATTAGTAATTATACATTGTTCACCACCAGCATTGCACTTTCCTCTCCCTCTCCATCTCTTCACACAGATGATGGCTCACAACTGCTCATTACACACTCGGGGTCTATTAGCTCTTCCACTCTCACATTGCCTTATGTTCTTTATGCTCCTCATTTATGCATGAACCTTATTTCCACTAGTGCGCTGTGCGATAGTGGTCTTGTTGTTATATTTGATTCCTTAGGTTGTTCTATTATAGATTCACACACTGTTCAGGAGTTTGGTCATGCTAGTCGACATGGTCATCTATATCACCTAGATTTTCTACATACACATAAACCTCATCCTAATTTTGTTGGTATTGTGTCCTTTGATACTAATTTGTGTCATAGACGTTTAGGTTATGTTAGTGAGTCTCAACTCAAGATTTTAGTCCGTAGTGGTGCCTTTGGCCCTCTTTTATTTACTCATTTGTCTGATTGTCAGAGTTTTCATTTGGCCAAACACATTGCACTCCCTTTTAATAACAAAAGCACTTCTCAAACCACCAATCATTTTCAACTCGTTAATTCTGACATATGAGGACCCTCTCCTATACCTTCTCACAAAAGTTATCTCTATTATGTTAGTTTCATCGATGACTTTACTAGATATCCATGAGTGTTTTTTATGCGCCAACGCTGTGAGATATCTGCCATTTACCAGTTCTTTACGAACATAGTTCACACTCAGTTTGGTGTGCGTGTCAAAACCTTTCACTTGGATGGTGCTCGTGAGTACACTTTCGCTGCTATGAGATTGATCCTTCAATCTCATTGTACACTCTTTCAGCAATCATGCCCTCACACACATAAGCAGAATGGTGTAGCTGAACGTAAGCATCATCACATCCTTGAGGCAGCTCGTGCTTTTCTACACCTTTTCTGTTCCTCGTTCTTTTTGGGCTGAAGCTGTCATGACGTCTGTCTGGCTCATTAACATCACTCCCTTGTCTGCCCTATTTGGCACAACACCTTATGAGACTCCTTGGCACTCACCACCGGACTACAGTATACTTCGTAATTTTGGGTGCACCTGTTATGTTCTTCTCCCTCCTACTGAGCGTACGAAGCTCACCGCTCGAGCTACTAAGTGCGTTCACCTAGGTCTCAGTCTAGAGCATAAAGGATATCATTGTTTTGATCATGTGGCTGGTCGTATTCGTATTTTCCGATATGTCTCCTTTGTAAAAGACTCTCCCTACTACTTGACCTCTCCTGTGGATGCTAGTTTTCTCGACTTTCCAGTTGTTGGGCCTATCTCCCCGACCATACCTCACGCATTCTATTTGATCCCATTCCTTTGGCTTCTTTCTCATCTCATACTGACGTTCTACCTATTATTTCTCCTATGGAGACACCAATTGCATCCCTATCATGAAACCTCACCACCTACATCCTCACCACTTCATGCACACACACCACCTATCTCACACCTACACACTATTCATCTGCTGCCGGTCCGTCAGTCTACATGTTCTACCCGGGCATCCCACCGACACGTTACACACCTAATGCCACTGATCCTTCGGATCAGTTTGGTTTTGCCACTCTAGCCTCCTACTCACCATAGTTTCATGCATATCTCACTTTTATTCACTCTACACGTGAGCCCATAATCTATCCAGAAGCTATTCAATATCCTAAGTGGCAGGAAGCTATTGCAGAGGAGTTCCATGCATTTGATCAGATTGGCACTAGGGATGTTGTTTCACTGCCTGTGGGCGTCCAGCCTGTTAGCTGTAAGTGGATCTTTAAGGTCAAATATCGACCTGATGGCTCCATTGAGCGGCACAAGGCTTGTCTAGTTGCCTGAGGATTTACTCAGGAGCATGGTATTGATTATGATGAGACTTTTACCTTGGTTGCACAGATGACTAGAATTCGCACTCTCCTTGCCATTGTCGTTGTTTATCAGTGGATGTTATACCAGATGGACATAAAGAATGCATTTCTTTGATGGTACCTTATCTGAGATTGTTTACATGTATCATCCTCTTGGCCTTGACACTTCTCCCCGTTATGTTTGCCGTCTGTGTCGAGCTATATATGGTCTGAAATAGGCCCCTCGAGTCTGGTTTGAGTGTTTTCGCAATGTTATCACCTAGGCTGGTTTCAGTTAGAGTTCCCAAGAACACTCTATGTTTATGCAGTCATCACCGCAGGGAAGGGTCATTCTTTTATTATATGTTGATGATATTATTATTACTGGGGATGATTTCGCAGGCATTGCATCCACTCAGAAATACCTTCACCAGTAGTTCTATATGAAAGATCTTGGCAGATTACGCTACTTTCTGGGTCTAGAGGTTGCCCCGTGGATCTCGGGGGATTTTTATTTCTCAACAGAATTACACATCATATATTATCTATGTTGCATGTCTCTCTGACTGTTGATCAACCGATACTTCCTTAGAGTTTCATGTGAAGCTTCGTCCCACAGATGGTGAGCTCCTTCTCGACCCCACTAGATATAGGCAGATTATTGGACAGCTTGTCTACTTATGCATGACCAATCCGATATTGCTCATGCAGTCAGTTTGTTTCTGCTCCTACATCAATTCACTATGGTGCTCTTCTTTAGATTCTCAGATATCTTCAGGGTACTATCACTCGCTCATTATTCATGTTTTCTACATCCAAACTGGAGCACAGTGCATATTTTGATTCAGATTGGGCAGGTGATCCTACCACCAGATGGTCTATCACAAGTTTCTATCTATTTCTTGGTGATTCGCTGATCTCATGGCGAAGCAAGAAACATGCAGTTGTTGCATGTTCTTCCATCAAAGTTGAGTACAGAGCAATGACATCTACTACTAGAGAAATTGTTCATGTTCGTTGGCTTTTATCAGATATGTGTCACTCTTACAAGAGCTACTTATCTTCATTGTGATAACTGGAGTACATTGCATATTGCAAGCAACCTGGTTTTTCATGAGCGAACGAAGCACATAGAGATAGATTGTCACTATGTTCGTAAGCGCTTTGAAGCATAGACCATTTCACTTCATTCTATTAGATGTTCATAGTAGACAACAGATTTCTTCACAAAATCCTACGCTATTCAGAGATTTCGTTACTTGGTGGGCAAACTTACACTGTTTGACCCACAGTGAGTTTGAGAGAGGGTGTTAGATATTGTATTACATATTTAGTCTCATATCAGGTTATGTATCAGTTGAGTATTTGGATTCCCTTCTATATATAGGAGACATTGTACTCAGTTATAATCAATCCAGTAATCCAATAATCTTTTCCAATTTCTCTGTTAACCTTAACATCTCCATCTTCTCCGTCTCCGGAAACAACAAGTGATATACTCTCCCTTTCAAACAGCTTCTTATTCTCCTTACTCAATCTAATGTTCCGAAACACAATTCCCAAAATAATTGTTGCAGTGTCTCCATAATGTAAAACTAACCCTAAATAGAGAATTTCTAAGAATCTTAAAGAATTAATTTTACCAACATGTAGTGCGGATCAAAGTTAGAATTTTAAACAGTTAATCAGTTTGATGGATTTTCAAGAATTGAATTAAGTTTAACAAGCCTAATTAATAATTGAGTTCTAGCAATCAATAATTATATCCCTAAGCTTTCTTAGTAAGTAAAAGATGCAATATTGATTTGTACTCT
The DNA here is from genome assembly GCA_017893485.1 of Hemerocallis citrina. Classification (NCBI taxonomy): domain Eukaryota; kingdom Viridiplantae; phylum Streptophyta; class Magnoliopsida; order Asparagales; family Asphodelaceae; genus Hemerocallis; species Hemerocallis citrina. The sequence goes on along the minus strand of CM030362.1, from coordinate 86,433,915 downwards.
AATTAGGCAAGTAGAAAACTCAATCTTAATATTTGTGGACGACAGATAAATCAGATAATATAATAGAGATGATAAAGCAGTATAACACTAATATTTGATAAGTCGAAAGAGTATACCGGGGTTGGAAGAAACCAGTGTTCGATCTCGGGTTGGCAGCAGCGTAGAACACAACAATCGGAAACAACTGTAAGAGCAACATGAAGGAAGCTTGGCTTGCTGGCAACGACTGACGGGGACTGGCGGTCCGTGGGTCGATGGGTGTAGCAGGGCGAGGCGCAATTAGTGTTTCGATCGGAGGTGGGCTCGAGAGATGGAGGTGGTGGTCAAAGCTGGAAGTCGACGTGGAAGGAAGGAGGATTGGAGGTTGGGGTGGAGGGCATCGATGAGGTAGTCGGCTGGGGTTTGGTGGGGGTTTCGGAGGTGGAGTAGTGGGGGGTTTTCTGGTGGTGGTAGCGGTGAGGCTGTGGTGGTGAGTTCAGAGTGAGGTTGACAGCAGGGTGATGGAAGGAGGGGTGATTGAGGATGGTGGGGCAGTTGACTGTGGTGGTCGAGGAGTTGGCAAGGGCGAAGAGGACGAGGATGAAGATGGGACGGTGAGGTGCAGTGGGGGGAAGTAGGGGCAACGGCGGTGGGAGGCGGCTGATGGGTGATGGGTTCGGGATCGACAGAGGAAAGGAGAAGGAGAAGCGGCAGGAGAGAGGGATTAGATTAATTAGGGTTTAAGTATTGATTTGGGGATTTGTTTTGGATTTGGGGATAAGTTTAGAGTTTATCACAAACCTTAAAATTAGATCTCAATTGTATCACACAGAGAGAGATGAAGAGCAAAACTTCAACACAATAATTTTAATCAAGAATTGCATACTTTCTCATTACTCTCAAGGCCTATATATAGGCTCAAAAAAATCTTGATACAAATCTCAAAATATTCTAAAATCTCATAAATATTCTAATGCATAAAAGAAAGATTACATATGGCTATAATTGCCAAAAAACAAATATGGTATTGAAATAAAATCTTAAGCTAATAAAACAGTTCTCCTAGACGATGCATGTACTGATAGAAATGCCTGAATCTTCTTGAACTGATGTCCTCATTATTCTCCCCAGGTGGGAGAGGGCTCGACCCAGTCGAGTCAAAACCAGTTCTCCTGTCATAGTGCTCCAAAAGGTCTAGATCCAAATGCTGGAGCTCTTCACGATCTATCCAAGTATTCTCCGACTCCGGCTTATTTTTCCATCTTACCAAATACCTATGAATACCACCATCTCTAGTAGAGATTATTTGATCATCTAAAATATTATCCAATTCTTCTGTTGATGGGTTAGTATCAGGTAGTGGGGGGTAATGTGGGAATCTCACCATTAGGCTGCAAGGTAGGCTCATCTATAAGAGGATTTCTAGGGTTAAATTCTGGGCCTTCATAGGGTACTATATCCTCAATATTGAAAGTCTTACTTATGCCAAAACCTTTAGGAAGTTTAACGATATAGGCATTATCATTGATTTTATGAAGAATTTTAAATGAGTCTGCAGCACGGATCCAGCTGGAAACCGTTCCGGACGAATCTGAACCATCATTTCGTCACCCACATTAAAAGTTTTAAATTTCCTTCTAATATCAGCTCTTAACTTGTAGTTAAAATTATTCTCATTAATTTTCTTGGAAATTTCTCTATGCAAGTTACGAATGCGGAATGCAAATGCAGATGCAGACTCTGAGACTCGGTGATGTTCTAACATGGAGGCAAGATCTATGGGCTGCCTACGACGATAACCATGTACAACTTCGTGTGGACTCATGCCAGTGGTTCTATTTCTAGATATGTTATAAGCAAATTCAGCAACCGTTAATTTTAAATTCCACGTTCCTAAGTTCTCTCCCACAAGAGTACGCAAGAGATTGCCAAGATCCTGATTGACAACCTCAGTCTGTCCATCAGTCTGTGGATGGAATGTTGAAAAGAACTTCAATTTCATACCCATTTTATGCCATAGGGTCTTCCAAAAATAACTCGTGAATTTCACATTCTTATTGTTACCGCTGATTTCGGTGTGGGGGTAAACAGATAGAATTTGTGAGTCCGAGAAAAACCTGAACAGTTGACTCAGCCTTCTTGCTCCTGCCGCGACCTGCAAGGAAGTGCGAAACACCGGGGTTGATTCCGGCGACGCACCCTCCGACGCTCTTGTCAGTAATCAGGAAAGATTAAGAAAAGAGCTTAAGTGGTGAAAAAGTGATTAACCTGGTCATGGAGGCAGAGGGGTTGTATTTATAGTCGCCATTGGAACGGTTAGGGGCCTGATTTCCTGCCTGACAGCAAGGAGGAAGATCCTCCTATTCTGTTTTGGGAAATTAGCCCCTGATTCCCGGTGGGAGCAAATCAGGGCTGTTGATTTGGCTAAATCAGGGATCCTGATTTGCCCCTTGTTGGTTTGGGTTCGCCCTAGGTCGGGACCCGTACCCAATAGGGGTGGATCCGTTTGCGGGTTATTGAATCTGTGAGAAGGAGATTCAGTACCCGCCTTGGATCCACTTGAATGTGAAATTACCATTTTACCCCCGAGCATCAAGATTCGTGTCCAATCTGGACGACTCCGATTTAACCCCATTTTTAGCCATATCACGAGCCCCCCACTCCTAAAGACTGAGTGTGATCAGACTTTGAGGAGTAGTTTAACTGTTTTAGTGGCTGGTGGAGTTGTATCGGAGTCCAAATGGAGGATTTTGAATCTCGAAGGGGTAGTGAGGTAATTTTTGACGTCGTGTGCTGTTCTTTAGCTGCATCGGGTATCTGATGGTCTTTTATCTATTTTTTCGAAGTATTTATTTAATTTTGCGATGTGTTTGCTAATCGTTTGGGGGTCTTAGCGGTACATTCTAGGTAATAATTGTTCGTTCAGGGGTTCGAGAATGTGCCCCCGAATTTCCAATTATTTTCCAGGATTTTTAGCTAATTTTCCCGAATTTTTAGCAATTTTTTTGCAATTTTTAAATAAATAAAACGATTTAAATAAATAAAAAAAATGATTTAAATACCGATTAATGATGTGGCTCGATCTGAACCGTTGATTATGGACGAGCACGAATTTTGGAAGGATCTGACGGTTGTTATCGCTCGGCAGCTTTTTCCTCCGTTTACGAGCTCGAAAAGGCACTTGCTCGGCTGCCGACCGGAGGTAGGGGGGTTCGGCAGACCGAGCGACGTGGCTCGATCTGAGCCGTCGGATGATGGCGCGCTTCCCAAGAAAACACTATCTTGTCTTTTAGCGCACGTGGCACAATCTGGACCGTTCATCATTAGAGGCGCGAATTTATGAGAGATCCAACGGTCGTAGTAGCTCGGTGTCTTTTTTCTCCGTTTACGAGCTCGAAATAGCACTTGCTCGGCTGCCGACCGAAGACAGGGGGTTTCGGCAGGCCGAACGATGTGGCGCAATCTAAGCCGTTGGATGACGAGGCGTATCTCGAGACGGGCGCATTTCCCAAGAAAACACTATCTTGTCATTTAGTGTTCTCGGCGAGATCTGGGCCGTCTGATTGAGATCAGGCGCGAAAGTTGAGGAGAAAGTGTGTTTTCTCCGTTTGCGAGCTCGGAAAGACACTTGCTCGGAATCCGTCCGGAGACAGGGGGTCTCGGCAGGACGAGCGATGTGGCGCAGTCTGAGCCGTTGGATGACGATGCGCATCTCGAGACGGGCACATTTCTCAAGAAAATACTATCTTGTCGTTTAGTGTCCTCGGCGAGATCTAGGCCGTCTGATTGAGATCAGGCGCGAAAGTTGAGGAGAAAGTGTGTTTTCTCCGTTTGCGAGCTCGGAAAGGCACTTGCTCGGAATCCGTCCGGAGACAGGGGGTCTCGGCAGGACGAGCGATGTGGCGCACTCTATCTCGAGACGATCCTGTTCCTAAGGGCATTAATGGTGCTTCGGGGTTCGCGCAGCATTCCGTTTTCCCAAGTTCATTAAGGACAACTCCTTCAATTAATGCGTGGCATTTCAAATTCCGAGGGTCATAATGGCTGGACCTTGGAGGGGAGCTTATAAGTACTCCACTCCCTTTCTCATTTCAATCGCACCAAATGTAGAGTTTCAAACCTCGGGGGCATTGGCCTTGGGTAACTTGTCTTTCGAGGTCCGAGGGGGTTGTTGCTCTTTTGCCTTTTTCTTCTCCCGTTCCTGACGGTCCCAAAGTGGATGTCAGGAGTGGGGTGGAACGAGGCAGTAGTGGTGACGACTATAGTTCGGACCCGAGGGATGAGTTACTTCGGAAGGACGGGTGGTTGCCCTGTTGCCTTGTTCTTCTCCCGTTCCTCACGGTTCCGAAGGGGATGTCAGGAGCGGGAGAGAATGAGGCAGTAGTGGCGACGACCGTAGTCCGGACCCGGGGTGTGAGCCGCTTCGGAGGGACGGGTGGTCGTTCTCCCACCAAGATCTTCTGCCTACTCTGTTTGCTCCGCAGCGGGTGTCAGGGTCGGCAGAGATCATGGTGGGAGAGGTGATCATCCAGGTCCGAATTCGACTTCCGGACCATCTGAGCTTGTTGTTTGCAACTGTGAAGGCACTGTTGCCAGAGTCCTCTGACAAGCCGAGCCTTCCAGTTGCAACCAACTAGCTCGGAATGGTGCGCTTCTCCTGATTTCTGAGTGTTGATGGGCCCCCTCCCATCTCTGTCTTCCTTCCGGGCTGATGGCTTCTGATGAATGTCAACCCGGAGGAGTTAGAGACGGGGGGAGTGCCGATCTGTTTTTGACCGGGCCCGTGGGTCGGCGGGATACCGACCGAGAATAGGGCTCGGGGGGTGCTCGCCGAGGGCAGTGCCTTAAAGCTTTGAATCAAAACTTTTTCTGGTTCCTTTAGATATAGGTGGGGCGTCCGAGGGTCCAATCGTCCGAGCGATGTGGTGCAACCCGAGCCGTTGGATGAAAGTAAGTTTTCCCCGTTTGCAGGCTCGGGAAGGCACTTGCTCGGATTCCGATCCCATTGCGCCGAACTAGCTGACTTGGTGAGGAAGGCAGTGGTGATGGGTCTTCGCGACGTTTCGAGAGCAGCCCAAAAGTCGCGAACTTTCGTTTGGAAGTCCAAGGGACGTTCTTTTTTGCTATAAATCTTCACCCCCCCCTAGACCAAGTCTCATTTTTTACTTTTACTCTCTCTCTTCAGTTTTCACTTTGCCTTCGAAGTTTTCAGCTCTCTGATGGCGGTGCTAGCTGTCGCGGTAGCGTTCCTTGCCTCCGGTGAACTTTCCGACCGTACCAATCACTTCAAGGTCAGTCCCTTTCCCTTCTCTTTTAGAAAAAATGGTTAAGATCTCGGATGAGACCCCCGCCTCGGAGCGAGCCGTTGGCCGAGGGGATAAAGGGAAGGATGTAGTAGAGACGAGCGATCAGAATGTCGTCCGCCCGGACAGAGAGGGCAAAGTGGCTGAGCCGCCTAAGGAGGTAGCGGCGGTGTCCCGGGAGGGCAAGGCCGTGGTCACGATCGTGGAGACGCCGAAGACGGCGGGAGCGTTCGGTCGGCAGCCCATTTCTCTGTCGAGCGTGGGAGGCATCCGGGACTATGCCGAAGATACCTTGGAGAGAGTCACCCAAGGCACGGCTAAGCTGGTGGAGGAGAACGAGCCGAGGGAGCTGTCCGAGGTGGATCATAGGATCTCGTCTCTTACCGAGACCGATCTTCGTCTGATCCGAGAGGGTTTCCGGATCCCCGCCGACTACGGACTGCTCCTCCCTGGGCCGGGTTTCCGAGCCAACACAAAGTCCTCGTCGGACGTGTGCGTCTTTCCGGTCGACTCCCTAATTGCCGGACTCCGGTTTCCCCTCCACCCGTTCGTTGTGGATGTGTTGACATGGTACGGGTTGAGCCCCGCCCAGCTGATGCCGAACACATGGAGGCACGTCACGGCATTCGTCCTTCGATGCCAAGAGGTCGGCGGCAAGCCGACTATGTTCCTCTTCCGGAGCCTCTACCGACCCTGTCAGCCGAGGTGAGACGAGCAAAGGTTCTTTCTTTCGCCCCGGACGGGCGTGAAGTTGATCGAGAATCCGGACTCGATCAAACATCGGAAGGAGAAGTATTTTATTATCCGAGCCCCTGCGCCGTGGGTGATACCGACGGTTTGGGCAAAGGAGGGTCTGCCTAAGCGGACCAAGAGGGAGGCACCGCTGAGTGATGAGGAGGCAGAAGTTCAGAAGAAGCTCCTCGCCCTGCCAGCGCTAAGCTGGAAGGATATCACCGAGGAGGATCTGTTCCGTGGGGGTCTCAGTCCGATCGACCCTAGTATGCTCCTGGTATTTATACTCTTTGTTGGTGGTTCACGAAAATTTTTCTAAGTTTTTTCGTTCGACTTTTGCAGAGACGATGAAGCTGGATTACAAAGCTCTGGTGGCGAAGGGCCGGTCGGAGCAGGAGGCGAAGAAGAAGAGGCCTTTGGCAGGGCCTCCGGACAGCCGGGCCTCGAAGAAGCCTTCGGTGGCGAAGGTTGCCGACCAGCCGAAGGTCATGGTCATCGCGGAGGGGGAAGTCATGGTCCTCGACCCTCCGACCTCGAATGCGCCGGTCCTCGACCCTCCGACCTCGGATGCGCCGGTCTTCGACCCTCCGACCACGGATGTGCCGACACCGATCTCGAAGGGAGATACTCCCGGCTCGTCCAGCGGTGTGTTCGGCGCGAAGGAGGCGTTGTCCCTCCAAGTTCCGCCCCTCACTGCCGATGCGGAGAAGATCTTGACCGAGCGTCATAAGCAGATCTTCGTCCCGACTGGCAGGTGATGAACGTCGACGGCTTCTTGGGCGACGGGAACATCTGCATGGAGGCGGTGAGGCACCTGCCGACCCCGAAGGATCGAGCGACCCTGAAGGCCGGGATGGCAGGGGACGCCGTGATGCAGATTGCTCGGAATACTATGTCGGTAAGTGGGCCGAGCCCTCCTTCATCCAAATTTCTTCCTTAGAATTTTTTCTAAGTTCTTGGGTTCGGGTTTTAACGTGTTGTTTTCTTTCAGACTCTCTGCCACTTCAACTTCCTGGTCGAGGAGTTGGCGAACAAGGAGCGGGAGAAAGAGCGGGAGAGGGCGGAGCACGTCAAGATCGCGCAGTAGCTTGATGCCGAGCAGCTTCTCTCGACGAAGAGGGCTGCTGCAGTGGGGGCCTGGAGAAGCAGCTGGCCGACGCCATTCAGCTGTCGAAGGACACGGCGGCCAAGCTTGAGAAGGAGGCAGCCGAGCTGAATGAGGAGCTGGCCAACGCTCGGTCGGGAGCGGAGAAAGAGGTTGCCGAGCGGAAGGAGGCGCTGGCCAAGGCACGGTCAGAAGCGGAGACGGCTCGGAAGAGGGCTGAGAAGATCAAGGCCAAACACCGGAAGAAGGTGAAGAAGGTGAAGAAGGCCGTGCAGGAGGAGGCCGCGCAGCACATGCTCCAGAACATGGAGGATGCCTACGGTCGAGCCTTGCAACATGTAGCCGCCAAGAACCCGGGCTTCAACACATCCATCTACCACTTTTACGACCCCGTGGAAGGGGAGGAGGGGGTTCCCGAGGGGCTGCTGGGTCCCGAGGGAGAGACGGAAGTCGTCGAAGGCCCTGGGGAGACCGAGGCCGAGGGCGAGGAGGAGGACGACTCCGAGGAGGAGAGTTGGAACGAAGGCGGAGGCGAGGGCGATGGCGAGGACAAGACCGGGGGGTCGACGGACCCGAACGGCAAAAAGGTCGACCCCTGACTCGGTTGTCCTTTTTGGTCTTTTGTTGTTTTGTTTCTTTTTGTAAGCCTCATTGCGGACTGGCCACCGCTTTTGTAAAACCTTCTCTTCGGTTTTGAATGAAAAACATTTTGTTTGGCCAAAATTTGTCCAAGTGTTGAGCTTCGGATTTGTGTGTGACTAGTTGTAGATGTTTCCGTGTATTGTCCCATCGGATTTATCTCCGCTTTTCAGGTGAAGTTCGGTCCGATCACGGAGGTTGTCTACCTTCGGAAGGAGCTGGCCAAAACGAAGCGTGAGCTCTCGGACAGCCGACAGAGGCAGTTTCTCCTGCTCGGCCAGCTGGAGGAGACAAGGGTAGCTCTACGGAGGTACTGTCGCGAGCTGTGGCAACTGCGGAAGTACCCCCAAGCTCCTTGTCCCGGAGGGGAAGTCGAGCGGCTCCGTGGGGAGCTTACTGCCGCCGAGCAGAAGAATGACGACCTTTTGGCCGAGGTCCAACACTTGGAATTAGCGAAGAAGGAACGCTCGGCGGCGGAAGAGAAACTGACTTCCGAGCTGGAGAAGGCATTGACCGAGCGCAAGAGGCTATTGGCCGAAGTCGATAGGCTCAGAAGGATCATGATAGATAGGGGGATCGAGGTCACCCACTTCCGACGGCTTGCGACCGATGGCGCCACCGTCTCTGGCTCGTCAAGACCCTCTCGTCCGAAGAAGACGGCGAAGGACGACGCTTTGAGAGACAGAATCATTGAACTGGAGGAAGAGGTCGCGTCGCTCAAGCCTGTGCCAGAGAGGGCTAACGTCCGCAGCACGTCGTGCACTCGTGAAGAGAGCGAGAGGGGGATTACGTTTTACGAACTCGCGACACGCTCGCCTGTGACCAGACGGAGTCCAGCCGACGCTCAGAGCAGTGCGGCCGTCTCGTCGTGCGGGGCCTCGGTCGGCGCCGCAGTTAGAGCCAGCAGCGAAGGGGGGTCGCGCTTCGTTGGTTTAGGATCGAGCTCGGAGGGCAGGCCTCGTCGTCCTCGTGTTTCCTTAAACCGAAGCGTTCCCCTTCCGAAGAGGACCTGACTATGTCGCTTCGTGTCCCTTCTGATTTGTTGTAAAACGTTGTTGTAGACTTGGCCTTGTTGTATTGTGGAACCATTATGTCTGAATATGATTGGAAAATTCTTCAAGTGTGGTGCCTCGGAAGTATATTGAAATCTTGTTGTTCATTTTCCCCTTTTTTTAGCTCGAGGTGGCCGATTCATATGCTGATCTGTACGGCTCGGATGATGACTCTGAATCCGAAGCCTCTTCTGGGACGGCGGCTCTGAGTCCTAGGAGCGTCGAGCTGGAGTTACGCCGAGCTGAAGGTGAGCGGGCTCACCTTTTGTCCGTCCTCGACCTTCGGGAAGTCGAGATCCAGCGTCTGGAGAATAGGATTGCCGAGCTGAACCCTGCAGAAGGGGACGAGGACTCGCAAACCGCGTTCAGCAATGCTCTTCGGGTCAAGTGTGTTCGGCACAGCCAGTCGAAGATTATGGCCGAGTAGGATGATTTGCTCTCGGAGATTCGACACTTGCAGACTGTGGTAGCGAAGCTCCGGAACGGTGCAGGGGAGCTACCAGCCGAGGAGGACGAACAGTCGGCCAAACAGTCCAGTGAAGATTTTTCCATATGAGGGCTAAGTGTAGTGAGTCGGCGTCGTGTATTTTGTTTCCAAACACTTTGTAACCATGTGTTTTGTACTAAGGTCTGATTGTTTGATAAAATATCTTTCATTGCTCTGCATATTTGTCTTGCTTATAACTGTGTTGGTCGTGCCGAGGTCCTTGAACCGAGTGTGTCAGTTCCGTCGGCGAGAGTATTTGAACCGAACGGGTTCCCATGAGTACAGTGTTTTGTCGTTTAGCGACTCTGACAAGGTACGGCACGAGTTCCTAGGCGGCTCTGTCCCTTAGAAAGTGCTATCTTGTCGTTTAGCATCGGTGGCAAGATCTGAGCCGTTGGGTGTTGGCACGAATCTCGAGGCGGCTCAGTTCCCAAGAAACCCTATCTTGTCGTTTAGCGCAGGTGGCCAGATCTGAGCCATCTGATCGAGATCATGCACGAAAGTTGAGGAGAAAGTGAGTTTTCTCCGTTTGCGAGCTCGGGAAGGCACTTGCTCGGTGGCCGACCGGAGACGTGGGGCTTCGGTCTTCGGCATCGATCTTATGGAGAAGCTTGAACGGACTGGGAGCCAAGTGCTGGACCCCGGGACCATTTTTGTAGCTCGACGGTTGTGGGAGCAATTCCGAACGGCGATCTACCCCTGGTTCGTCCGGAGACGAGCCGAGGGGGTAAAGTCGAGCCGAGTGTTGGACTCCGAACCATCGGTGTAGTTCAACGGTTGTGGGAGCAATTTCGAACGGCGATCTACCCCTGGTTCGTCCGGAGACGAGCCGAGGGGGTAAAGTCGAGCCGAGTGTTGGAGTCCGAACCATCGGTGTAGTTCAACGGTTGTGGGAGCAATTCCGAACGGCGATCTACCCCTGGTTCGTCCGGAGACGAGCCGAGGGGGTAAAGTCGAGCCGAGTGTTGGACTCCGAATCATCATTATAGTTCAACGGTTGTGGGAGCAGTTCGGAACGACGGTCTACCCCTGTTCCGTCCGGAGACGAGCCGAGGGGATGAGGTCGAGCCGAACGTGGACTCCAAACCATTGGTTGAAATCACAATTTAAAAAGCAGGTGATAAGAGGGGAGAGAAACATGCGAATTCACTAACACAATAGAGCTTTCTTTATTGATAATTGACGGCGAACCGTTTTACATAGTACAATTTATGAAAAATGGGTTACAAGTCGGAGGACTGGAATGGCTCGATACTCCATGATACTTAGAGTGGCGCCGGAGCGCTTTCTTGGTATTTCAGGAGGTGGTCGGCATTCCAGGTCCTCGGAAGATCTCGGCCCTCTAGGTCTTCAAGACGATAAGTTCCGGGCTGAACTACCTTTGTGATCCTGTACGGCCCTTCCCAGTTCGGAGCCAGCTTGCTCTTCTGACTGGGGAAGGATACGGCTAGCTTTCTCAAGACCAAGTCTCCTTGCTTAAGGTTGGCGGGTCGGACCTTTTTGTTGTACGCCAGTTCAACCCTTCTTCGGTAACTCTGCTGCCGGACCGCCGCTCTTTCCCTCAGTTCATCTATCAGGTCTAAATCTGCTCTGAGGTCCCTGGCATTCTGTGCTTCGTCATAGGCTGTGAGCCGAGGGGAAGGTATTCCGACCTCGAGAGGTATCACGGCCTCGGACCCATAGGTGAGGTTGAAAGGGGACTCGCCTGTGGGGGTCCGTTTGCTCGTGCGGTAGTTCCATAGGACATTGGGGAGTTGGTCGACCCATAAGCCCTTGGAACTTTTGTCCAACCTTTTCTTGATGCCTGCGAGGATCTGTCGATTAGCGTTCTCAGCTTGTCCGTTCGACTGAGGGTGGGCGACGGAAGAGAAGCGCTGTTGAATGGCGAGGTCATCGCACAGAGCTCGGAATGCCGCGCCAGTGAACTGAGTCCCGTTGTCCGTTACGAGGACTCGGGGGACGCCGAACCTGCATATGATGCTCTTCCAGAAGAACTGTACCACTTTGTTCTCGGTTATAGTGGCGAGAGGCTCGGCCTCGACCCACTTCGAGAAGTAGTCGATGGCTACGACTAAGAACTTGAACTGACCCGGAGCCGGAGGGAAGGGTCTTAGCAAATCCATGCCCCACATTGCGAAGGGGATGGGACTTGATAAGGAGGCGAGGTTGGTCTGAGGGAGGCGTCGGATGCTGGAGTGTCTCTGACAAGAGCTGCATTGCCGAACGTGTCGCTCGGCGTCTTGAAGGAGGGTCGGCCAGAAGTACCCGTAATTCAAAGCTTTTCTGGCTAAGGACCTAAATCCTGAGTGTGCCCCTCCGATGCCTTCGTGGAGCTCTTGCAGGGCGTATTCGGCCTGATCCGGAGAGAGGCACCTTAGGTACGGTCGGCCGTCTATTTGAGAAAAAGAGCGTTTGTATAAGATGCCCTCGATCAAGACATACCGCTCGGCCCGGGTCCTAACTCGGCGAGCCTCTTTGGGATCCGAGGGCCGAACTCCATCCCTTAAGAATTCCACCAATGGTTTCATCCAATTGTCTTGTAACATGACCGGCAACGACTCCGCCGAGGCAGGCGTCTCGTCTTCGATGCTCGGCTTAGAGAGGACTTCGATCAGTACGGTCTGTTCGAGACCTTGCAGGGAGGACGAGGCCAATTTGGAGAGTGCATCGGCTTGTGAGTTCTCTTCACGAGGAACCCGCTCAATGAGCGCTTCCTCGAACCGGTTCATGAGGTCCCGAACCTTGGCGAGGTACTTCGCCATCCGCTCGTCTCGGGCCTCGTACTCGCCCAAGACTTGGTTCACGACGAGCTGGGAATCGCTGTGGATTCGGAGACGCTGCGCCCCAGCACTCCGTGCAAGTCCGAGACCGGCAATGAGAGCCTCGTACTCCGCCTCGTTGTTCGAGGCCTTGAAGTCCATACGGATCGCGTACTGGAGGACGAAGTTGTCTGGGCCGTTCAGTATGATGCCGGCGCCGCTTCCTTCGTTACAGGATGATCCGTCCACAAAGACTGTCCAAATGGGGGGTCCATTCGGGACGTGGCCGACCTCGGGGATAGTGGACTCCACGATGAAGTCGGCGAGGGCCTGCGCCTTAATTGCCGTCCGAGGCTGATAAGAGATGTCATGCTGACTCAGCTCTATGGACCACTTTATCAGCCGACCCGAGGTCTCAGGCTTGTGGAGTATCTGCTTTAGGGATTGGTCGGTGAGGACGACGACCGGGTGGGATTGAAAGTACGACCGAAGCTTCCTCGCGGCCATGACCAGGGCGTAGGCCATCTTCTCTATTCTCAGATAGCGGAGCTCGGCATCCCGAAGCACCTTGCTCACGTAGTAGATGGGCCTTTGGGCCCGGTCCTCCTCTCTCACCAAGACAGCACTCAGGGTCTGCTCGGAAGCAGCCAAGTAGATGAAGAGAGTCTCGCCAGGGACCGGTTTGCTGAGCAGAGGGGGGTTCACCAAGTAGGCCTTCAGCTGGTCGAACGATTCCTACTGTGGCTGACCCCATTCAAAACCCTTAGCCCCCCTGAGTACTTTGAAGAAGGGGAGGCACTTTTCTCCCGACTTCGAGAGGAACCGACCGATTGCGGCGAGCCGACCGGTAAGTTTCTGCACCTCTTTGATGTTCCGAGGCGGGGCCATGTCTAATATGGCTTTAATCTTCTCGGGATTAGCTTCGATTCCTCGTTGGCTTACCATGAAGCCGAGGAATTTTCCCGAGGAGACCCCGAACGCACACTTGTTCGGGTTCAGCCGCATGCTGTGCTTTCTCAAAACGCCGAAGGCCTCCTGGAGGTCGGCTACATGATCGGTGCCGTGGATGCTCTTGACGAGCATGTCGTCAACGTACACCTCCATGTTTCGGCCGATCTGGTTCTGGAAGATCTTGTTGACGAGGCGCTGGTAGGTGGCGCCTGCGTTCTTCAAGCCGAACGGCATTACCCGGTAGCAGTAGAGGCCTTGGTCGGTGACGAAGGAGGTCTTCGGAATGTCCGGAGGGAACATTCGGATTTGATTGTACCCCGAGAAGGCGTCCATGAAGCTGAGGAGCTCATGGCCCGAGGTGGCGTCAATAAGGGTGTCGATGTTCGGGAGAGGGAATGGGTCCTTTGGACACGCCTTGTTCAGGTCGGTGAAGTCAATGCATATCCTCCACGAGCCATTGGACTTCTTGACCATTACAACATTCGACAGCCACTCGGGGTAATTTACCTCCTGTATGAACTTGGCCTTCAGCAGTTTATCCACTTCTTCCTTGATGGCCTGCTGTCGCTCGGGAGCGAACTTTCGCCTCTTCTGCTGAACTGGCTTGCACCCCGGTTCGACACTTAGACGATGGACGAGCAGCTCCTCTGAAATGCCGGGCATGTCCGCGACCGACCAAGCGAACAAGTCGCGGTTATCCCGGATGCATTGAATCAGGTCCGAGCACAGTGCGGTCGGCAAGGACTTGCTGATGAGGAATTTCCAGCTCGGGTCCCCGTCCGAGAAGAGCACGTCCCCGTCCGAGAAGAGCACTTCTTCTAACTCGTCCGTCGGCTCGGACGTTGGCCGAGCTTTTGGCTCGGGGATTTCTAGTGTCTCGAGCGAGAGCACCGGTCCCCCGGTGGAAGTCATGTAGCACTTCCGGGCTGTTTCTTGGCTTCCCCTGACCTCCCCTACTCCCGACCGAGTGGGGAACTTCATTTTCAGATGGTATGCCGAGGGGACAGCTTCTAGAGCGGCTAGGCCGGGTCGGCCTAGGATGACATTATACGCTGCCGGGACGTCGACGACCATGAAGTCCATCGGCTCGGTCCGGGTAGTATTGGTGCTTCCCGCAATAACGTCTAGGGTTATCACCCCCTCGACGGTTACCGGGACCCCCGTGAACCCGTGGAGTGTAACCGGCCGGCTTGAGACGGTCTCGGGATAGCTGCAGGCCTCGGAAGGCCGAGAGGAAGAGGATACTGACCGAACTCCCATTGTCTACTAAAATCCTCTGCACCTTGAAGTTGGCCATGCGGAGGTCGATGACGAGGGCATCACAGTGTGGGGTTCGGACCCCTTCGAGGTCGGCATCGGAGAAAGACACAGGGACGCCGAGACCTTTTGGGGGAGGGGCACTGTGGACCGAGTTGACCTCTCGGACGAAGGCCTTCCGGGAGGAATTAGAGGAGCCCCCCATGGGGCCTCCGTGGATCAGGTGCAGAACCCGTTTCTCCTCGAACTCGGGTGTTTCCTCGCGCCGCTCGGAGCGCTTGTTAGCCCCCCGAGGCGGAGGAGAGCTGTGATCCGTCCGGTCGTTAGTCTTCACGAACTTGGCCAACTGCCCCCTCCGGATGAGGGCTTCAATCTCATCTCTCAAAGCCCGGCAATCATTCGTGTCGTGGCCGTGGTCTCGGTGGTAACGACACCACTTATCTTTGTTCCTCCTCTTCGCTGGGGTGTGCATCCTCGGAGCTGGAGGGATGACCCCCTCCTTCTCCACCTCCATTAGGATAGTAGAGACATTAGTGGTGAGGGGAGTGAACTTCTCGAACCTGGGGGGAGGGCAGCGCTGACCGCCATTGTCCTTCTGAGCTTTCTTGGACCCTTCTTCCCCCGTCGCCTTCCTCTTCGACCCTGCGGGGGGCCCTCCGAAGCTCGGAAGGGCTTCAGCCTCCTCTGCTCGGATGTACTTCTCGCACCTCAGGAGGAGGTCGGCGAAGTCATGCGGGGGCTTCTTGGCTAGGGACGATCGGAGGTTGGCGTTGAGGATGTTCGACTGGAACGCCATGGTAGCCACAGACTGGTCTAAGGAGGCGATAGACCTGACCTCTGCGGTGAATCTCTTCACATAGTCCCGCAGCTTCTCTTCCCTTTCCTGCCGCAGGTTCAGCAGGGAGAGACTTTTCTTCTCGGCTCGCCTGCTACTCACGAAGTGAGTAATGAACAGTGTTTCAAACTGCTCGAACGAGAAGATGGAGGAAGGGGCGAGCCTAGAATACCATTCCCGAGCCGACCCCCTGAGGGTGGCAGGGAAGGTCCTGCAGAGCACAGCGTCGGAAGCTTGATGGATCAACATCAGGGTCTTGAAGCTTTCGACGTGATCGACCGGGTCGGATTCCCCTGAGTATGTTTCAAACTGTGGAGGTTTGAAACTCCTCGGTATGTGGGCCTCCATGATCGACCGTGAGAAGGGGGGTCGGCTGGGACGGAAGGTTCCTGCTCGGGGCTCCTCCTCCCTGTCCATGCGGCCGATACGCCTTTCCACCTCGTGGATACGGCGGATGAGGGCGTCGTCCCTTCGCTGGTAATCGTATGACCCCCCGGACTCCCCTTCATAGGAGGGGGAGCGCGGACTCTGGCGCCGGTAGTCCTGGGATCGGCGAGGACTATATTGCTGCCGCTGGCGGCTGGGAGCCGGGGAAGGACTTCGGGTTTGGCGGCGAGGACTGGGGTCCCTCGGGGGCGTCGGAGCCCTCTGAGCATTCTGGACGTTCTGCCGAAGGTTGAGAGCCTGCAGAACGGTCTCCTGAAATTGGAGGAATTCGGCCCGACTGATAGGCACCTCTCGGTCCCTCGGATGACGCCGATCCCCGGGGGAATGCGGCCTCCTCCTTCGACGCTCGGGGGACGCCGCTCGGCCTCTGCGGTCCGGGGACCTTCTGCCGTCTCGGCGACGAGGGGACCGCTCACCCTGACGCTGGCGGGAGGCTCCCTCTCGGGCCCGCCTCTCGTCAAGGTGGGTGCGGAGGTCGTCGTCCTTCTGGCGGTTCAGGAGTGTGATGCAAAGGTCAGGATGATGAGAAGCCATTGAGTCCGAGGACCCATTATGGGCCGAAACATGCTCCGGATTGAGGGGCTGCTTCTGTTTCCGAGCATTATGGCCGGAAGGGCCATTGTTGGGTTGCTGCTTGGGATGAGGAGGTGGGACCTGCTGGGCCGGTGGAGGAAGATCGGACTGTGGAATAGGATTGACAGGGGCTTCCTCCGTAGGGTCGGCGGTGTTGGCCACACGGTTCGACCCTCTAGATCTGACCTTCTTCGGAGGCATGGCTGCAGAGGACGACGAGGAAGTAGCTGAGGCTGTTCGGGCGGTGTTTCCCACAGACGGCGCCAATCTGTTACCGCTGATTTCGGTGTGGGGGTAAACAGATAGAATTTGTGAGTCCGAGAAAAACATGAACAGTTGACTCAGCCTTCTTGCTCCTGCCGCGACCTGCAAGGAAGTGCGAAACACCGGGGTTGATTCCGGCGACGCACCCTCCGACGCTCTTGTCAGTAATCAGGAAAGATTAAGAAAAGAGCTTAAGTGGTGAAAAAGTGATTAACCTGGTCATGGAGGCAGAGGGGTTGTATTTATAGTCGCCATTGGAACGGTTAGGGGCCTGATTTCCTGCCTGACAGCAAGGAGGAAGATCCTCCTATTCTGTTTTGGGAAATTAGCCCCTGATTCCCGGTGGGAGCAAATCAGGGCTGTTGATTTGGCTAAATCAGGGATCCTGATTTGCCCCTTGTTGGTTTGGGTTCGCCCTAGGTCGGGACCCGTACCCAATAGGGGTGGATCCGTTCGCGGGTTATTGGATCTGTGAGAAGGAGATTCAGTACCCGCCTTGGATCCACTTGAATGTGAAATTACCATTTTACCCCCGAGCATCAAGATTCGTGTCCAATCTGGACGGCTCCGATTTAACCCCATTTTTAGCCATATCACCTATCAAACACAATGGTTTTTGACAACTCATGTAGCTTCATAATATTATCAAAGAAGATCTGAGCTACAGGAGATGCATCAAAAGTTTTCGAGCACGGGAGGAAGTGGGTCATTTTAGAAAAAACGGTCCAAGACGACAAGAATGGAGTCATGTTTCTTTTGTGTTTTCGGTAAGCCTAACACGAAATCCATACTCACATCTTCTGAAGGGCGACTGGGAACAGGTAATGGAGTATACAGGCATGTGTTATATTTTTGTTGCTTGGCGAGTTGACAAGTATCACATCTGTTAACAAGTCTCGCAATGTCTCTCTTTAGCTTCGGCCAGTAAAACCTATGTTCCATAGCATCAATGGTCTTGCTATACCCAAAGTGTCCAGCAAGGCCACCAGCATGCAATTCCCAAACAAGATACTCTCGTAATGATGTACTAGGAATGCACAGTTTGGAGCGATAGAAGAGATAATCATCTTTTAGGAAATAATCATCTATCACTCGAGTGATACCATCCTGCAAAGAGGTGTAGATCTCGTGAAAATCTGGGCAGGAGGCATACTTATCTTTTAATCTCTCAAAACCAATAATTTCGGTGCGCATTGTAGATAAGATCACGTGACAACGACTTAGCACATCCGCGGCCTTATTATCAATCCCTTTTGTATGCCTAATGGTATAAGAATATTCCTGTAGGAACTCTACCCATCTAGCATGTTTCGGATCTAACTTTTGTTGAGAATTGAGGAATCTTAAGGCCTCATAGTCTTAGAAAATGACGAATTCTTGCAGCAGGAGATAATGTCGTCAATAGCGCAGTGACTGAATTATCGCATAGAACTCCTTGTCATAAGTGGAGTATTTTTGTTTTGCTTCGTCCAGCTTTTCACTGAAATAAGTAACAGGATGACTCTCTTGACTGAGGACTCCACCTATACCAATACCAGAAGCATTGCACGTTACTTCGAAGACTTTAGTGAAATCAGGCAACCTCATGACAGGTGTCTGAGTCATTCTCTTCTTGATCTCTTCAAAGGCTTTCGTGGCTTCTTTCAACCAAACAAATTCACCTTTCTTTAAACAGTCGGTTATCGGAGCCATAATTGTGCTAAATCCTTGCACAGACCGACGATAGAAGGTGGCAAGACCATGAAAACTCTGCACATCACGAATATTGCGGGACTCAGGCCACTCAATAATAGCTCGTATCTTTTCTGGGTCAGCGGATATTCCTCGGGTAGAAACAATAAATTCCAGAAAGATAGTCTGATCGGAGAGGAAGGTAAATTTGATAGGATTAGCGTAAAGCTGTTCATTCCTCAAAACACCACAGACCTGTCTCAAATGGTCAAGATGTTGCCCAACAGCTGTAAATAAGAATATCATCAAAGTACACCACAAGGAACTTGCCCATAAAGGGACAGAGTACTTGCATCATGATTCTCATAAACATGCTCGGGGCATTCGTCATTCTAAATGGCATGACCATCCATTCGTACAGGCCATCCTTCGTCACTTAGGCGGTCTTCCATTCATCACCAGGACGAACACGTATTTGGTGGTAGCTACTTTTAAGGTCAATCTTGGAAAAGATTGTGGCTCCAGACATCATGTCCAACATGTCATCCAAACGGGGAATGGAAAAATGGTACTTTACCGTGATCTTGTTTATGGCACGGCTGTCCACACACCTACGTCAGGTTCCATCTTTTTTTGGCGTCAGTAGAGCGGGAACAACGCAAGGAATTAAGCTTTCTCTGATGAAGGTCTTTGCCAATAACTCATCAACTTACCTTTTCAACTCGGCATGCTCTGTCGGATTCATCCGATAATGTGGCAAGTTGGGTAGACTCGCTCCCAGAACCAGATCAATAGCGTGTTGGATGTCTAGCTGGTTGGGGAGGTCAGTAGGAAACACATCTGTAAATTTCTGTAGGACTGGAGTAACTTGAGGCGGGATGAGTGACTTAGGATCTTTAGGGACTTATCTCGCTGTGAGTAAAAGAATTGTAGTCCCTTTGTCAATTTCTTTCGTGAGTTCCTTTTCACCCATATACGTTACTTCCTTGCCCTTCCTCGAGGGAGCCGGTGTTGTTTCAGTCGGACTAGTTCGTGGTCTCACAGGAATGAGCTTTATCTTTAGTCCATCGTGTTGGAACACACATCGATTGGATCGACCATATATGGTCACATCGTGATCGTATAACCAAGGTCTTCCTAAAATGACTTGACCCACATCCATTTTGAGCACATTACACCAAATTTCCTCTTTGTAAGCTTTGAAGTCCATAGAGACCAAACATCGTTGTGTTACTTGGAGAGCTGTCGCATCAATCCAAGATACTTTGTATAGGCGTGGATGGGGTTCAGCCTTAAGTCCGGTCTTAGCTAAGACCACAAAAAAGACAGTGTTGACGCAGCTTCCACTGTCAACAATCATCTTGCAGTTTTTGCCACCTATAGTTGTAAAGGTGTGAAATATAGTAGTGCGCTTCCAATCTTCTTCTTTTGGCTGGAATAAAGCACATCTAGCTACATTCAAGTGAGGTGATTGGATAGACCGAATACAGGGGAGATACTAGTCATCCTCTTCTTCACCGAAGTCATCGCCTTCAATAGGCTCATAGGAAAACTTATTGTCAGAATCATCAGCAATGACAGCGGTACCCTCTACTATATTAATCCTACTGGGGCTGGGATAGTTGCTAGCAACATGACCGTATCCCTTACATTTATAACACTTAGTGAAAGGGTCGATCTTAGAGTAGTCTCTTTCAGTGTTCTTATCCTTATGTTCATCTTTGTGTGAATTGAAATTTGAATTAGGTTTGCTGGGGTAAGATTTGTTGGGGTGCTGAGAGGGAGGCTTAGGCCTAGATGGATCAGTAAAGGTCATTCTAGAGGAATGATTTTTCGAATCGCTGGACTTAGAATGAGAACTAGCTTTAAGGGAATCCATATCGAGGACAAGGGCATAGGCTACCGCCAGTGAGTCCACATTTCTATGAATTAGCTCGTTCCTAAGGTCGGCTCGTAATCCAGCTCTGAACCTAGAGAGAGTTTGTTCTTCACTCTCTTTACCTAAGGCATTGCACCGAATAAGGAAGTCATCAAACTTATCAACATATTCTTGTGTGGATTTGCTTTCTTGATAAAGTTGGTTTCACGAATCTAGCAATCGGGTGTGGAACGATAACGGTACATATCTCTCAGTGAGCTTCTCTTTCATGGCTTCCCAAGTGGCTCTGGGTGCCAGGCTTCGGCCTCTGCAGGCGTGTTCAAGATTGGTCTAGTGTTGTTGAGCTTTTTTAGTCAATTTTATCGTGGCAAATTTAACTTTTAGGGCTTCACTCATGTCAAACCACACAAAGTAGTGGTCCATCGCACGGATCCAATCAAGATAAGCTTGGGGTTCCATGTGGCCTTCAAAATGGGGAACGTCATCCCTAACGTTCTTCTTATATTGTTCGTCAGGGTTACGTTCTTGACGTCAATCGTCACGAACATTTCCTTAAGGAATCTGACGATTAGCATGAAGCTCAGGGACAATAGTTTGATTTAATTCCACTTTTTCAAGCCTCTGATTGATATTGGCAAGAGTTACTTGAATGGCAGCTAGGGTAGTGGAAATATCAGAGTTGTCCATTTCAGGTCGGGGAGGTCTAGGGTTCCTAATTGGGTGATTTGGGAGGGATAAGAAAGGCTCTTCAGGATCTGTGATGGTGCTGCGAAGACGCATTCACCAAAAGTGAAAAACTATGGATCGTGTGTGTACTAAAATTTTGGAAAACGTGTCCTAAATCCACCTATGCTTTTTTTAATAATAAATATGAAATGATCTAAAATAAAGAAAGAAAAATAAAAGACTACACAATCCTAAATGAATGCAAAAATTGATGGCTAAATGATGCAAGAACTAGGGTTTTAAGAACCTTCGCTCTGATACCAAAATGATGTAAAACTAACCCCAAATAGAGAATTTCCAAGAATCTTAAAGGATTAATTCTACCAACATGTAGTGCGGATCAAAGTTAGAATATTAAACAATTAATCGGTTTGATGGATAAGTTTAACAATCAATAATTATATCCTTAAGCGTTCTTAGCAAGTAAAAGATGCAATATTGATTTGTACTCTAATTAGGCAAGTAGAACACTCAATCTCAATATTTGTGGATAACAGATAAATTAGATTATATAATAGAGATAATAAAGCAGTATAACACAAATATTTGAAAAGTGAAAAGAGTATACCGGGGTAGGAAGAAACCAGCGTTCGATCTCGGGTTGGCAACAGCACAGAACACAGCAATCGGCAACAACAGTAAGAGCAGCAGCAAGGAAGCTTGGCTTACTGGCGACGACTGACGGGGACTGGCAGTCAGTGGGTCGATGGGTGCAGCAGGGCGAGGCGCAATTAGGGTTTTGATCGGAGGTTGGCTCGGGAGATGGAGGTGGTGGTCGAAGCTGGAAGTCGACGAAGAAGGAAGAAGGATTGGAGGTTGGGGTGGAGGGCGTTGATGAGGTAGTCGGTTGGGGTTTGGTGGGGGTTTCGGAGGCGGAGCGGTGGGGGGTTTTCTGGTGGTGTAGCGGTGAGGCTATGGTGGTGAGTTCGGAGTGAGGTCGACGGCAGGGTGAGGGAAGGAGGGGTGATGTAGGATGGTGGGGCAGTTGAGGGTCGAAAATTTGGTGAGGGTGAAGAGGACGAGGATGAAGACGGGACGGTGAGGTGCAGCGGGGGGAGGTAGGGGTGATGGCGGTGGGAGGCGGCTAATGGGTGATGGGTTCGGGATCGAAAGAGGAAAGGAGATGGAGAAGTAGCGGGAGAGAGGGATTAGATTAATTAGGGTTTAAGTATTGATTTGGGGATTTGTTTTGGATTTGGGGATAAGTTTAGAGTTTATCACAAACCCTAAAATTAGATCTCAATTGATCACACAATGAGAGAGATGAAGAGCAAAACTTCAACACAATAATTTTAATCAAGAATAGCATACTTTCTCATTACTCTCAAGGCCTATATATAGGCTCAAAACAAATCTTGATACAAATCTCAAAATATTCTAAAATCTCAGAAATATTCTAATGCATAAAAGAAAGATTATATATGGCTATAATTGCCAAAAATAAATATGGTACTGAAATAAAATGCCCGAATCCTCCTTCCTTCAATGGCTAATAAAGCAGCTGTCCTAGACGATGTCTGCGCTGATAGAAATGCCCGAATCATCTTGAACTGATGTCCTCATCACTCCATCTTCTCCATCTCCTGAAACAACAAGTGATACACTCTTGTGACACATGCTCAAGGTCAATATCGAGAAATACTCTAATCCTCTAAAGCAACTCATTCCTTGCAGACTTAGTACGAAGACTGACAGAAATTCGAAAAAGTAGATATGCACCGACTCTTCGAACCTCTTTATATGACCACATTATGATGTGAGCAATAGTGTCGGTGAAAGGATGCTCAGTTGGTGCTTTTATTTTTTGTATTTTGTAGGAATACTAGATTTTTCCATGGGCACCTGCCTACGGCACGTCTTCGGAATGATACAACATATGAAAGTCTTGTAAACATAAAACAACAATTATGTAGCTCAAGTTTGAATAGTAAAACAATAATTAGTTGTAAATAAAAGTCCATGTTTCCATTAATATATGTTGAAAAATAATTATAAATGGGGGTGTAAAATCCAACTTCTTAGAACTTTGAGTGTGGAAAATGATGAAATTTAACTGTTGATGAGATATTTGCTATTTTCAATGTAAAATGAGCAAAAAAAAGCATAAAAATATGAAAATTTACAAACCTGAAATCTGAAAATATAAATTTCTGAGTAAATAGAGAGAGAATGAGAGAGAGAGAGAACGAGAGAGAGAAAGAGAAATAAATAAATAAATAAATAAATAAGTTGTTTTAGGGGGATTTGAATTTGAGTTTTGGGGAAAAATTTTTAGGAGAAAAATATGTTTTGTGAGGTTAGATCTGGACCATTGACTTCAACCCTGTTGAATGAGAGCCACTTGATAGCTTTCTTTGTGTTTTATTATATAGATTGTTGTGTTGCGTTTCATTTAAAAGCATAATCTATCTAATATCTCTTGGGTGCTTATAATACTTTCAAAGCATTGGAACATCTCGAAAATTCTGAGATTACCAGAGTTAAAAGACTGAAACCCCATCCATTGTACAGTTGTTTCAAGCAAACAAATGTGTATCATTGGTATAAATACCCGAAACCCAGATCCGACCCGAACCCGGCATTGGACTGGAACCGACCCGGCCTATCTGGGTCCGGGTCCGGGTCCTAAAATGGGACCCGTTATACTTTCGGGTCCGGGTCTGATCAAAAGAGACCCGACCCGGACCCGGACCCGTTAAAAAAAACTTTAAAAATCAACATAAAAATAAATATTCTATCCTCATCCCTCTCCTCTTTCTTCTCCAATTCTAAATCTTCATCTTCCAAACTCAAAACTCATGCATTTTTCTTCTCTCCTCTATCCTAAATCCTCCACTCGCCGCCTCCACTCGCCGCTCACACTCCCGGTCCTACCCGAACAGGTAGGAATATTTTAATAGGACCCGGACCCGGTCCTCACGGGTCCGGGTCTGGGTCCGGATCTAATTTTTAGACCCGTAGGGGACCGGGTCCGGGTCTGGGTAGTGAAGGACCCAACCCGATACCAATGCTACAAATGTGGTTGATTTTGCAACATCTAGTTCCAGCGGATTCCTAAGTGATTTTGCGACACATCTACTTCCAGCGGATTCCTAAGTGATTTTGCAACATATTTAATTCTAGCGGATTCCTAACAGCTCTGGTATGACCTTATAATAGCATCCACTATCGTTTAATCTAAATATGCATATATAGCATCGAGAAAATAGCAAACTTAGGAGAGCGCTGTAGTCGTTAAAAGCCAAATTTAGAAAAGACGGATGATGATCTTCCGTCTTAATTTTTTTAAAAAAAAATTTAAAATGCCATTTTCGTAAATAGTCAATAGCAATTTGTAAATATGGAAAGAAAAGTTTAGGAAGAAACTTTTCGGTCCGATATTTTAATTTTTGTTTTGTTTTGAAAATGGCATTTTTGTAAATAGTGATGGCATTTTTGTAAACAAGAAAAAATTGAGAGACAGAGTTTTTTTATCCGTCTCTCATCTTTTCTGTTTTTTTTCATTTTTTTAATTTAAATTAATCGACGGACGGAGCATCATCTTCCGTCCGCCCGATTTTTTTTGTCAAACGGCTCTTCTTCGTCCGTCTTCTATATTTAGCATTTCTTCTATCGCAGCTTCTATGTTTAGCGAACGACTTTTCACTCATATTCTAAATTTTGGGTTTTTAGCGAACGATAGCGGGGGGTTCTTCCAAATCAAATGCTAAATTTTGAGTTTTTACAAAACGATAGTGGATGCTCTAACTGTTTGTTTGAGATGTCATCTAAGAAATGACTGACATTAAAGGATTACATTTATGCTTTTGCACTTAAAAAATTTCATGAGAAAGCTTCTGACGGTATTTTTGCAATTAGACATTAGAGGAACCATTTATGAATGAGCTCAAATACAAAATTTCAGTTGCATGAATTAGGGAAACCATTTAGGAATAAGCTCAAACGCTTAATTCTCATTGCTATCAGTTTGCACTTGAGAGGCAGTTTGGAGGAAGAATCAGATCAAGATGAAAGGAATGACATCAAGGAAGATACCACAATTACTAAAGGGGAGAGGCGAGTAGAGATTTATATTATCTAATAAAGAGATTTGTATTATCTAATACAAGAGCAGTTGATTTTATCACTCAAAGCACTACAAATTTCATTACTTCAACAGCAACATGTTCACTAATACTTCGACATGGGCTCAAATTTTTAGTAATTTGAAGGTGTTTTGATAGTTCACATGCACTATAGGTTATATTATTGTTATTCACTTATATTTGCTATGCTATGTGAATCACCTGGAAATAATTTATATATCATCCTTACACAATTAACTTGATATTGCAAGTCATTTGTTGTGGACATATGTCATTCGCTGTGGACCATAAGAAAGTCAGGAGTAATGTGCTTTTAACACCAATGATAGTTATTATTGCATTAATTCATTTAATTTCTGGATGTTTTCATGAAATTTATTTTGTATTTTCTTTATCAGGTGCGTATTTCACGTATTTTCAATACATACGGACCTCGTATGTGTATTGACGACGGGAGGGTTGTCAGCAATTTTGTTGCACAGGTTTGCTCTGTCCTTTAGTAACTTAAACCTTCACTTGTGTCCTTCATGCAGCCTCATGTACTTCAATTTTGTAATAATAGAATGATCCATAACTCTAGTTTTATTAATCTGTCCTTTATAGGCTCTTCGTAAACAACCAATGACTGTTTATGGTGATGGAAAGCAGACTCGAAGTTTCCAATATATCTCTGATTTGGTATTGTCTCATTTCTTTGTCTCATTTCTTTATGTCATTTATATATCTGCTAGAATCACTAGGATCAATATACACATATTTTTTTCTTACGAACAAGGTTCTACCCAACTTCCATTCCTTCTTGTCTTCCTCTCAGTGTCATCACTAGTTTTTAGTTTTTTTGAAAGAAACCATGGGTACAAGTCTCCGGTGTTTCATTAATCAGAAATTAATAAAACATTTCCTTGATATGGGTTACAAACGAAAGGCAAAATACAATCAACACATGGTTTGAATCCACATACAAGAAAAAAACTAGAGATGCACTTGAAGTAGACCAACTAGTTAGAAGCCCCAATAAGCCTGTTTGATAAATTGAGACTGGGTTACTTTTCTCATTGATTCAACGTGATATATATACAAGAGGCAGAACAATAGTTACCTAAAAATGCCCCATGATGCACGACAATAGTTTGGGCAATATAAAACGTATTTTAGGAAGTAGTTTCCTATAACAAAGCAAGCACCCATATATAGCCTACCTAGAATCAAGGAATAAATATCGCCAATGATATCGTAACACCCCCCCTCAAGTTGGAGCATGTAAGTCTAAAATGCCCAACTTGTCAAGAAGAAAATCAAATTGCTTCTTTCCCAAAGCCTTGGTAAAAATGCCTACCAATTGAACCGTCGTCGGTACATAAGACGGAGCAATAAGACCTTCCTGGATTGAATCTCGCACGAAATGACAGTCAACTTCAATGTGTTTCGTGCGTTCATGAAATACCGGATTCTGCGCTATATGCAATGCAGACTGACTATCACAGAAAAGAGGAATCGCCTTTGGATGATGAACTCCCAAACTCAAAAGTGGACCCTTCAACCATTTTAGTTCACAAGTAATAGAAGCCATAGAACGATATTCGGTCTCGGCTAAAGAGCGAGCTATAGTATGTTGCTTCTTAGTTTTCCATGAAATTGGCGAATGCCCTAAAAACACAAACCAACCAGTGAGAGACCGCCTGGTAAGAGGACAGGCTGCCCAACCCGAGTCACACCAAACTATCAAAGACAATTCACTATCTGAGCGCAGTAGAATGCCTTGACCCGGAGATTTTTTTAAATAGCGAACAACTCGTAACGCAGCATCCCAATGTTCCTGTCTTGGTTTCTACATGAATTGCGACAGGACATGAACAGAGTATGCCAAGTCAGGGCGGGTAACCGCCAAATAAATAAGATGCCCAAGTAAATGTTTATAGGGCTCAGGATCTGAAAGATAAGGCCCCGTGGCACGCGCCAACTGATGATTTTGTTCGATCGGGAATGAAGCCGGCTTTGAGCCCAACAATCCAGCCTCCGAAATAATATCAAGAGCATATTTTCATTGACATAAGAGCAACTCTGAAGAGCTTCTAGCCACCTCAATGCCAAGAAAATATTTAAGCACACCAAGATCCTTCATATAAAAACATTTACTCAAATAGGCTTTAAAACACGTCACCACAGCGGAATCGTTACCAGAAATTACCAAATTATCAACATACACTAGTACACTAATCTGTACAGGCCGTTTAATGTAAGTAAATAGGGAATAATCGGAATAGGGTTGAAGAAAACCATACCCCTTTAAAGCTGTCACGAGCTTTGCAAACCAACATCGAGGTGCTTGTCTCAAACCATACAGCGACTTACGCAAGCGACAAACCAAATTGGAATCAGTAGAGCTAAAGCCTGGAGGAAGTTTCATATACACCTCCTTGTCTAAATCGCCGTGAAGGAAGACATTATGAACATCCATCTGATGCAACTCCCAATTCTTTGATGCGGCAACAGCTAGAAAAGCTCGAACTGTTACTATTTTTGCTACTGGGGCAAATGTCTCATTATAATCAATTCCTTCAGCTTGATGATTGCCAAGAACAACTAATCTGGCCTTTAATCTCTCAATTCTACTATCTGAGTTGTATTAAATTTTGTACACCCATTTACTGCCTAGAGCTTTCTTGCCAGAAGGTAATTTTTCCATAGTCCAAGTGCTATTATCTTCCAAAGCACGAATTTCTTTTTGCATAGCAGTACACCAGCCGACATCTTTTGTGGCCGCCTTAAAGGATCGTGGCTCAACACCTGCGATTACAGTTGCAAGAAAATTTCGGTGTTTCACAATAAATTTGTCACAACTAACATAATGTGCTATAGGGAAAGACGTACCTGAGGGAGTGTGATATTGTGGATCAGGTGGAGCAAGAGATGGACTTTTCTTGATAATCGTATGTGTCACGAAGTCTCGTAATGTTACCGATGGAAACTTCTCCCGAAACCCGTGGCTCAAGTTTGCCTCCCCCGAGCCTACAGGAGCTTCATCAACCCCCTCGCCATTCGTGGAGGAAGTTGCCACAGAGGGAACATCCCGAGCATTTGGACATGGCTCGGACGTTGAGGGTGGCATCTCAGTAGGCCGGGACATGTTGCTAGGTAGTGGCGAGACCATTTTAGGAGCAACGATGGCATCCTCATGCATCGTCCTATGGTCGTCCATATCACCAATAAACTCTTCAGTATAAGGAACAATGTCAAGGGTAGGAGCAAGATTTGTGACTTCCACATTCAAAAAAGGAAAGATATTTTCATAGAACTTCACATCCCTCGACACAAAGAATTCCTTTTTCTCAAGGTCAAATAAATTCCATCCCTTCTTACCAAATGGATATCCCACAAAAACACATTTATGACTTCGACTAGCAAACTTGTCACCTTTAGCTCGTTGATTATGGGCAAATGCTAAACAACCAACAATGCGTAAGTCACTGAAAGAAGGTGCACAACCAAAGAGAATTTCATAAGGAGTCTTGTTGAAGAGAACACTAGACGGAGTCCGATTTATTAGGTGGGCAGAGGCCAAAACACATTCCCCCAAAAAATAGATTGGCAAGCCTCCATGAAATCGCAATGCACGAGCAACATTCAAAATATGTTTTTGTTTCCTTTCAACTCTTCCATTTTGTTGAGGGGTACCCACACAGGAAGTTTGAAATAAAATGTCATTTGCCACAAAATAATCTTTCATGCAGTTAAACTCTGTTCCATTGTCACTACGTACAAGTTTCAACTTTTGAGAGAATTGACGTTCAATCATTGCAATAAAGGACATAAACATCTGAAAAACTTCTCTTTTATCAATTAATAAATAAACCCACACAACACGAGAATAATCATCCACCAAAGTTAAAAAATAATGAGCACCACAAGAAGAAAGCTCATCATATGGACCCCATAAATCACAATGTATTAACTCAAAAATCCGAGTTGATTTATTTTCACTTAAAGGAAAACTATTTCTAGGATGTTTAGAACGATGACAAACTTCACATTATTTATCTAAATGACCCCTAGAATCATGTAAAAAAGGAAGTAACTTCACCACTTTCTCGGAAGGATGACCCAATCGATGATGCCATAGCTCCAAGGACTTCGAACTAGCAACTGAAACCGCTTGCACCTTGAATCCTTGCCGTAGGTAGTAAACTCCATCTCGTCTCTCACCTGTGCTAATCACCTCCCTCAAACGTTGGTCCTGTATAGCACACAAGTTAGAATTAAATTGGACAAAACAATGTAGATCATCATTCAGTTGAGACACTGAAATTAAATTGCAGTGTAATTTAGGAACAAAAAGAACATTTTGGAGCACTATTGTGTCCGTTAGTCTCACAACACCCTCCTTAGTAGCAATCACCATGTGACCATCCGAAAGACCCACGGGACATGGAGAAACCACTTTAATATTCAATAAACAAGATTCATCACTGGTAACATGATCAGAGCAGCCGGTATCAATTATCCAATCACCCATTCCCAACTTACCATGCAACCGGTTAGAAGAAATAAAAGAACCAAATGTTGCGGATAATGCCACCCATTGTTCGGCAGTAAAGCCCGAAAGAGGTTGCACAACAGGAGCGGGACTCGACGTTGCAAGAGGTGCACTGTGATTAACATCGGGTGTAGCGGCATTAGCATGCACTCCGTTACGTCCACGACCTGTCGAATTCTTTGTTGACGGAGTGGTTGGTTTGCCCTTCAAATTGCCTTTTCCCTCAAGATTAGAACCATATTTCTCCAAGTACCAATTTGGAGTGCCATGTATATCAAAGCAGGTAGCAATATCATGACCCTTTTTATGGCAGTGAGAACAAATCAAGGCCGCCTTCTCTGTTCTATCAAGACGCAGTTTGGATCTATTCTCCGTACGCACAGTAAAACCAACTACGTCGGGTTTCTTTTTGGTGATGCGTGTAAACCCCTGAACCCGCTCATCTTGAGCGATTTGTTGGAATGCCCGATTCAACGTAGGGAGAGGATCTTGCGACAAAAGAGTCGACCGCAATTGTGCATAATAATCGGGACAGGCTAAGAAAAAATTTGTGCAGCCTATCGTCGGCACGCCGTTTTTCATGTTGTTTACCAACCCGACAAGTACATTTACCACACTTGCAAGAAATCAAAGGCTCATGTTTATCTAGTTCATCCCATAAAACATTCAATTTACTGAAATAAACAGCAACATGCATAAGTTTTGTTTGCTCACAACGATTAATATCTCCCTTAAGTTGGTGAATACGCGGACCATTCACAATCGAGAATCATTCATGCAAGTCATCCCATAAGCGTTTGGCATCATCATAGTTCAATAGCATGGAACGTACCTCGGGGTCAATCGTATTCGTGAGCCATGAGACAAGCATGCAGTGGATTGTGACCCAATCATCATTCGTACAAGGAGGGATGATATCTGTGATTGTCCCGTTAAGAAAACCGAATTTGCACCGAGAGGAAAGGGCGATGCGAATAGCATGACACCACTCATCAAAGTTTTCAAGCTTCAGACAAATGGGAGTAATGAAGTCGCCAGGGCGATCTTGTGGCCCTAAGTAGAATGGCGAACTGGGGTCAATCTTTGCCGGTGGTGGATCATTCTTCACTGGTGAAGGTATGGCTTCGTCAGCCATCGTTTAGGAGAAAGAAAAAAAAAGGTTTCTGAAGCAACCTAAACCTGGCTCTTATACCATGATAAATTGAGCTTGGGTTACTTTTCGCATTGATACAACGTGATATATATATACAAGAGGTAGAACAATAGTTGCCTAAAAATGCCCCATGATGCACGGCAATAGTTTGGGAAATATAAAACATATTTTAGGAAATAGTTTCCTATAACAAAGCAAGCACCCATATATAGCTTATCCTTGAATCAAGGAATAAACATCGCCAATGATATCGTAACACTGTTACATCATCCTACTGAGATCAACATCCCTAATTGACGAGGAAAAGATCTACTCGATTTCATATACTCCACCCTGCTTATATTCAGCATAATCCTCCAGTGCAAAACAAAAGCAAAACAAAACAAAAAAAGACCGTCCGGTGCAAAATGAGAAACACAACATGATACCAATTTACATCGATTCAATCCCTTATTCATTGGACATGCCAAAAACCTATTAATTCAATAGATCAACATCCAGAGACCTTTTGTCCTACACTCCTACCTGAATAAAAACTTGAGGTGAGGGAACTCTTCCGTCTCAATTGAGACCAACTGAGAACCCTAACACCATTTGTTAGCATTGCCAATTATCTCCTAGACACTCCTACAAGCTGAAAAGGAAGGTGAAAGGACTCTTCCAAGTCCATCTAGACCAACTAAGAAACCAACACCATAGTATTACCCGTTATCACCTCTCCTACAAGCTGAAATTGGAGGTGAGTGGACTCTTCCAACTCCAATACCAGCTAAGAAACCCATCACCATCTGCTAGAGTTGCCTGTTCTCCACGCCTCACCTACAAGCAGAAAGATGTAAAGCTCATAACACAACACTGGATTTTGGTCATATCGTAGGTGTAAAGCTCAAAACATTGGACTTTAGTCATTCACCATTTCTTGAGTGACGCAATCAATCCACCAATGATCTAACTCTTCACAACTCTCGGATTGTCAGAGATGAACTCCATACAAAATAAATGGCTTCACTGTGCCATCACTAGTTATACCTAATTTATAGTAGAATGGCTGCACGCCTGCACCTACTAAAAAAAAGAAAATAATGTTTTACAATTGAAGAGAATACATCTTTAGCTATGAAAATGGGCATCTCCTTTCACAAAGAGAATCTCTCTCTATCTCTGCGTTGAGAAGCGCCAAATTGATTGGTGAAGCCACTCTGCTTTACCAAATAAGCAATGAAAATCACAATGTATACAAAAGAGTATAGCCTCTCTGCATCATTCAAGAAACAAATTTGAGACATTGAGGAATACTTGACCCCTTTATTTATGAAGACAAATTCCTCTTTGAATTGGAACTCCTAAATTCACCAAAACATGATGTTCGTATTTTCTCGTAGAGCATACCCCACTTTGTTGCGGCTTATCCTTACTTGGGGGCTCCGGATTAATCCTAACAAGGTTCAGTTGAAGGAATGCTAACAACCCATCCTTATCTTTTGCAGCAACATTCTCTTGTAAGCTTTAAGCCTAAATGCTATAAATACCTATGTAATCAATAAGAAAGTGTGGAATAGAAATCACCTTCTATCTTTTTTCTTGGTATCAGAGCCACTGTTTCTTCACGATCTCGATCCAAACTCTCAGCTTCTCTCCCTCCCACCACCACAACCTCCATCCAACCCTCATGGCAACTCTTAACATCCAAAATATTGTCCATTTCGTTCCCATTAAGCTCACCAGAGAAAATCATCTTCTCTGGAAATCACTCTTCACTCCCATCCTCCAGAGCTATGACCTTCAAGGCTACGTCGTTAGTACCGAACTTTGCCCAGCCAAGTTCCTCGTTAATTCTGACGGAACCACAGTCACCACACCAAATCCTTCTCACACAGATTGGGTTAGACAGGACCAGATGCTTCTAATCTAGCTCAATGCTACCATTTTTGAAGATCTGCTACCATATGTTGTCGGTTGCAAAACATCCAAGGATGTGGAGAACCTTGGAGCGTCGTTTTGCGACGATGTCTCGATCCCATATCATCCAACTGAAGATGCGTCTTCAGAATGTGCAGAAAAGAACCAAAACCACAGCTGAGTTCCTAAAAGAGATCAAAGAAATCTCTGATGCACTGGCAACTGCTGGTTCTCCAGTTGCCGATGAAGACCTGGTGGTTTATATTCTACGCGGTCTTCCTGCTGAATACGATTCATTTTCTACAGCGATTCGTGTTCGAGCAGACACCGTCACGGTTGAAGAGCTTCATGATTTTATTATTGGCGAGGAGCTATCATTTACGAGCGCACTCGCATTCAGGCCTCTCCCGATTCATCCACTCATGCACTGACTTCTGTTATCTACACCAACAATGATGGAGTCAGGCCCTCCTATGTGAACCTTAACTCTAAGGGTAAGCTTCGTAATTACATTTCTAATTATAATTCAAAGACTCATGGTGTCAGGTCTCGTTCATCCAACTCCACTTCTCCGGCAACAACACCATCCACCATTACTCGCCCAACATCCCAGATCTGCAATACTCAAAGACACATTGCACCTAACTGCTATCAAAGAATGAACCCTGCATATCTAGTCACCCAACCTCCTCAACGCCTAGCTGCTATGGTAGCACACTCTTCATCTCCTCCACTTGACCGGAGCGTCGATAATGGAGCAACCAGCCATCTAACAGGCGATCTCTCAAACCTCTCAATGCACTCAGAATACCAAAGTGAATCCTCAGTTGTCACTGCAAATGGATCTCAACTACATGTGCATAATATTGGTACCACATTCCCAAACATACTTTTTGTCTTAAAGATTTCATGCATTCTTCATCTCTTAATTATAATTTAGTCTTTGTACATTGTTTTGTCTCTGATCATGATTGCTCTCTAACCTTTACATCAACCAATTTCTTTGCCAAGGACAATCACACCGGGAAAATTCTTTTTTAGGCGCCGAATAACAATGGCCTCTACATCCTTCCAAACTCGTCCTCTTCTTCAACCCTAGTAGCACTCCTTACTCATGATCCAGGACCTACACTTTGGCATCGCATATTAGGTCATCCATCTCCTTTGGTTCTTCGTCGCATTGAGTCTACATCACCAGAGCTTTTCCCAAGTCGTCTTCATATAGCACCATCTTCTTTATGTCAAGCTTGCAACTTAAGAAAAAGTCACAAAATTTCATTTAATCTTTGTATGTCTAGGTCTCTTGTTCCTTTAGAATTATTGCATTCAGATGTTTGGAGACCATCCCCTGTAGTTTCTAATTCTGGTTTTCGATTTTATGTTCTCTTTGTAGACGACTACTCCCTGTTCTCATGAATCTTTCCTTAATATAATAAATAGGATGTTTATCAAGTGTTTGTTAACTTTAAATTGCAAGTTGAGAACAGGCTCAATACCAAAATTAAAACTCTCCGGTGAATATTGCAACACCAAGTTTGAGAACTTTCTTCGACACCATGGAATTGCCCATCAGTATTCTTGCCCGCACACACCAGAGCAAAATGACATCTCAAAACGCAAGTACAGGCATTTGGTTGACATGAGCAAGACGATGTTAGCTCAATCAGGTGTACCCTTTTCCTTTTGGGTCGAAGCATTCTTGATGGCAGTCTATACTATTAACCGGCTTCCTTCACCAATATTACAAATTGTCACTCCATACACTCGTCTATTTGGGAAGCCACCATCAATTGAACACTTACGGGTGTTTGGCCCATGCTGTTATCCCTGGACAAGACCTTACAGCAAGCACAAACTTGACCACAGGAGTTGCCAATGTATCTTGTTAGGATACTCTGATTCTTACAAAGGGTATCGTTACTTTGAAATAGCCACATCCAAAGTTCTACTCTCCAGGAACGTAGTGTTTGATGAAGATTATTTTCCATATCTCGGCAAACCATCTACACCACCAGCTACTCCCACTCCATCAGTCATCTTGGTCCCTTCTTTACCTGTTTGTCACTGTGTCCCATCACAGCAACAACAAGACCATCAGACCAGTTCGGATAATAGCATTCAACATATTTCTCCCTCTACCTCCCACAATCCACAAATATCTCCAGAAACAATACCACCTCCACAATCCACTCCACCATCTTCACCTTCAGTACCTACAACACCACCACCACTCCGCCTCCACCGCCGCCGCCGCCGCCACCACCACCACCACGACCATCATCTTCCACAAACAATATCCAT
This sequence comes from Hemerocallis citrina, assembly GCA_017893485.1. Classification (NCBI taxonomy): domain Eukaryota; kingdom Viridiplantae; phylum Streptophyta; class Magnoliopsida; order Asparagales; family Asphodelaceae; genus Hemerocallis; species Hemerocallis citrina. Next base: position 86,399,284 of record CM030362.1, on the reverse strand, counting down.
CCAATGACAACCAGATTTAAAGAGGGCATCTTCAAACCTAAGGTGTACCTAGCCACCAAACATCCCCTTCTCTCTCTGCTATTTTTAACTCTTTAGGGCTGCAAACGAGCCAAGCCGAGTATCTTGAGGCTCGAGCTCGACTCGTTAAGCAATCGAGCTCAGTTTCGTCGAGCTCGTTTCGAGCCGAGCTTTGACCGTGCTTTGACCGAGTTCGAGCCGAGTAGCTCGCGAGCTTAGCCTAATAATCACAAAAAGCCCTATCTCGTGCTCGACTCGTTAAGCTATCGAGCTCGATTTCGAGCTCGAGCTCGTCTCAAGTTGAGCTTTGACCGAGCTCGAGCCGAGTAGCCCGCGAGTAGCTCGGTTCGTTTGCAGCCCTACAACTCTCTACCATCGATACCAGAGTGCTATTCTCAGGCAATCAAAGATCCTCAGTGGCACAATGCTATGGTCACCAAACCCAGTGCATTAATTCAAGCTAACACCTGGAAGTTGGTACCCCTTGTCCTACACATCGACCAATTGGCTGCAAGTGGATCTTTACAATCAAACAACACAAAAATGGTACTATTGATCGATTCAAAGCTCACCTCATTGCCTAAAAGAAATTTCAAAATGGCTGATCAATTGTGTTGAGACAAGCTTAACTTTTTGACTAAGGAATTAAGATTAAGCAAATGAGGACATTGGTTGAACGACATTGTCAAGTTTTAGCTGGGATAACGGCAATGAGATGGTCACATTTCAGCATGGATATTGGCTAAACGAAATTTTAGTCAGCATGCCTTGACGGCTTGACCCTAGTTGTACTACCTAGGATAAATGGCCAAAATCCTTTGTTAATGCCTGAAGGAAGCAATTCGGCTTTTTTGGGATAAAATCACAATATAACCCATTATATTCCAGGGGGATTGTTGTGGTTAATACTTATCACCTTTTATCATTTTACTTAATTGGGTTATTTACATTATAAAGTTGACGGTTTTGAAATAAATTATAATGATGATTTGTTTTGTCTTCTTGAAAGAAAGTGTTGGAAGTCATCCGCAGGTTTAGAATCACTGATCTCCAACACCACTGTGAACTATACAATTAGGAAATTCTTATTTCAATTATCATGCACAAAAATTGACAATAAATGTAGACATATCATTTCTACTGTCATTAAACGCATAAATGGCAGTCTAGTTGATTAATAGTAACTAATAATTTACATGTACGATGCACGTCTTAATAATTATATATATATTTTAAAAAGTAAAAAATTTCGATGTAATCAGACCTAGAACCTGAGACATCTTTTATATTAGTTATGCACTGACAATGCACGTCGTAATAATTTTTTTTTTAATAAAAACTCTGACGTAGTGAGTGTTAGAATACAAGTGCAATTTCCCTTAACCCTTCTACAACTTCGAAGTTTTAGCATAATGGCAGGGACTTTCAATGGTATCAGAGCAACCCAGGTTCGAATCCCACTGGCGACGCAATTTAAATGCGGATTTTAAAAAAAATACCGCTGCGTATTGTCCAGGTCTCAGCCCACAATTTGTTGGGTATTTATCTTATTTCTTTGGCCTATAAAAAAAATGGATGCTCGACCTGAGGGGACGTGTTAGAATACAAGTGCAATTTTCCTTAACCCTTCTACAACTTCGAAGTTTTAGCATAGTGGCAGGGACTTTCACAGTGAGGACTCAAACCTGAAACTTTTTTCATATTAGTTATGTACGTGCGTCACATGCATTGATAGATTGACAAATGACACTAAGGCCTTCTGTCATTATAATATTAGAGATGTTTTGGCATACCAGTTATGTTGAATAAATAGAGTATAAAACTCTAATTTATTAAAAAAAAAAGTCATTCTTCAGAAGAACCTCACAAAATTGCAAATAAAAAGAACACTTAGGAAAGCTTTCAAGTCTTATTATTAAGTTTTGATTCTTGGATGGTAAACTCAAATAGGGGGGGTTATATTTATAGGTTACAAAAAGCAATCTACACCACACAATAAAATAAACACAAATTAATCTAGACTATTAAAATTACACATGAGAAAAATAACATTTACTTAACTAAAATGATGCAAGCAATGTCATCAAATTAATTGCGTGTGGGCTTATTATTAGGTTTGGATTTAGGGCTTCAAATGGGTTGGGCTAATATTGATTTCAACACTCCCCCTAAATGTTAGCCCCTATTGTTTGAACCACGCCAAGCTGACGGAGGGAATTTTCAAACTTTCCAATACTCAAGCTTTTTGTGAAAAGTCTGCAACTTGCTCATCTGTTTTGATTGCCTCATCTCAATCTCTTCTTGCATAACTTTCTCTCTCTAACCAAGTGATAATGCACTTCCACATGTTTAGTTCTTGCATGAAAGACTGGATTCTCCGCTAAACGAATTACCGATTGGTTGTCACAGTACAACGGAACCACATAATCTACTGGTTGATGTAGATCATTCATCAGCTATATCAGCCACGTCAGCTGTATCAGCCACATGCTCTCTTGAGCTGCCATTGTTGCTGCTCGGTACTTTGCTTCCGTCGTTGACAATGACACAGTCGGTTGCCTCTTGCTACACCAAGAAATCGTTCCAGATCCAAGGGTAAACATATCCCAGTAGTTGATCGGTGAGTATCGTGATCTCCTTCATAGTCAGCATCATAGTAGCTAACTAGCTTGCAATTTTCACCTTTCTTGTACAAAAGACCATAGTCTATTGTACTCTTCACATATCTAAGTATTCACCGAACCACTTCTAAATGAGACTTCTTTGGATTTTGCATGTATTGTCTCATCACACCAACTGCATAAAAAATATCAGGTCGAGTCAAGGTCAAGTAGATCAGACTACCTACCAACTGTCGAAACATCGATGCATCTTCCAAGTTTTTGCCTTCGTGTGCAAACATCTTGGCATTCGGTTCCATTGGTGTTGAGATTGGCTTACATTCTAGCATCCCGGACTTCTTCAATAGATCTTTGGCATATTTCTGTTGATAGAGAAATATCCCTTTCTGCGTCTGATTAACATCTAGCCCAAGAAAGTGCTTTAAGCTGTCCAAGTTCTTTCATCTAAAAATGAACTGACAAGTTCTCCTTTGTTCGAAAAATTTCTTCAACATCATCTCCAGTGATGATTAGATTGTCTACATACACAAGAACGACATCTATCTTTCCTCCTTCAGCTTTAGCAAACAAGCTGGAGTCTGCAGATGTTACTAACTAACCACTTTGAGTCAGAAATTCAGCAATCTTACCATACCACACCCTAGGTGCTTGTTTTAGTCCGTAAAGATCCATGGCTTACACACATACTCAGGATGACCTTGGTTCTGAAACTCATTGGTTGAATCATGTAGATCTTCCGATCCAGCTCTCTATGAAGAAAGGCATTCTTCATATCCATCTGCCACAAGTTTCAGTTTTTGTTTGCCGCAAGTACAACTAGGACTCGTACGGTTGTAAGTTTTGCCACTGGACTAAATGTTTCGTCATAGTCTAGTCCATATTGTTGAGAGAAGCCACGAGCTACCAATCGAGCCTTATACCTCTCGATTGACCCATCTGGACGGTGCTTTATTTAGTTAACCCATTTGCAGAATATGACTTTCAGATCTCTTGGCTCTGGCACTAGTTCCCAAGTCATGATTTTGCTCAAGTGCAGCGATCTCTTCTTTCATAGTTGTCATCCACTCCGAACTCTATGATGCTTCTTCGAACGTCTCAAGTTCTATTACAGTTGCTTCTTCAACTATTGCTCCATTGGCGTATTTGAGATTTGGCCTTTGTGTTCTTATTGACCTTCGTAGTGGATTTGATTCTTCCATTTCACTAGGCATGCCTTCTTCGTCTGGTTGTTGATACACACCAGTTTGCCAAGGATTTTGAGTTACTTTTTGCTTGTCATCATTATCATATGGATCTCCAGCTTTGTCCAAACTTGGTTGAATTTGGACCGTATGCTCCCCCATCTTTTGTTGCAGCCTGTCTTTGAATTCTTTCGAGTATGGTAACACTTCTTTTCTGAGGTCCACCATGAGGATGCTTCATCGAACACCACATCTTGTGATGTGTAGCACCTTCCACAAATTGGATCACAACACTTCCACCATTTTCACTAGCTATCGTATCCCACGAAGATACATCTGATTGCTTTCTTATCTATCTTTCTATGTAGATGGTCATGAACAAATACATAGTATACACAGCCGAATACTCAAAGGTAGCTAACTGTAGGATTCTTGTCCCACAATTTCTCAAAGGGTGAAACAAACTCTGACTCGATTGAGGAAGTTTGTTGATGACATAAGCTGCGGTTCTTATAGCTTCGGCCCAAAATATTCTAGGTATGTTCTTTGCATGTAGCATACTCTGGCAAATTTCTGCAAGATGCCGATTCTTCCTCTCCGCTACACCATTCTGTTGTGGCGTTTTAGCACAAGTATAGTGATGACGTATTTGACATTCCTGTAGGTATTGAGAAATTTCTCCTAAGCTATACTCTCCCTCGTTGTCTGTGCGCAAGCACCGAATTTTCTGTTCCACTTCTCCTTCGACTATCTCTTTGAACTCTTTAAACTTCGAGAACGTTTCAGATTTTTCTTTCAGGAAGAACACTCGAACATATCTGGAGAAATCATCAATGAACGTCACCATATACCGCATTCTGTTAATTGATGGGTTCTTAACGGGGCCAAACACATCAGAGTGAATTAACTCTAATGGTTTCTTTGTGTTAAACTTTGACTCCTCGTATTGCAATTGATGTGCTTTACCATATTGACATCCCGCGCAGACCGTATCCGTTCTTATGTCAAACTGAGGAAGTCCTTGAAGCATCGACTTCTTCACTATCACACTTAGCTTGAAATAGCTAACATGACCCAGCCGCATGTGCCACAGATCTGCTGTCTCGTTCCTTCTTGTCTTGTCTACGTATGCAGACTCTGCTGACATCACGTAAACTTACTCCAACCGTCGTCCCTCCATTGTCGACTTTTCTGAGATCTTGAGGTCTCGAAACACCTTCACATCTTGCGGACCGAACAAGACAAGTGGCCTGATGATGTCAATTGAGCCACGGATAGCAATTTTTTTTTTCATTCCTGGAACATGGTAGACATCTTGGAGTGGCACCTGGTTGGGATTATACTGAGTTGTAACTATCGCTTTACCGATGTGAGCTATTGGTAACCTTGAGTTGTCGGCCATTACCACCACACAATTTTCCTTGTATTCAGACAAGATTTGCAACTTCTGTCTATCGCCCATCATATGATTTGAGTAGCCCAAGTCTACGATCCAATTATTCTCGTTGTCAATCCTTTCTGGTGTTGTTATCGTAATAGCTAATTCTTCTTCCTCCATAGCGAGTAACGCTTCGGCATCCTAACTGTCTTCGCTATCTTTTTTAGAACTAGAAGTAGCAATATTGCTCTCAGTAGACTTCTTCTTGAACCAACAATCTTTCTTCATGTGTCCCTTCTTCTTGAAGTTGTAACACTCGCCATCAAACCTTCTATTGTTGTCGAGATTATTCAAAGCTACCTTGGACGATAGCCGCACACTCCCTGATGAATTTTTGTCTTGTCACCCGTCTTTCTAGATCCGCCTTTGTTGTGCTATTTTGAACCGCCGTTGCTTTGGTTGGTGTAGAGCGCACCCTCCTCACCCTTCAGTAAGACTCCTCCCATTTGCTTAGCCATAGCTTCTTGACCCGCCAGCAAATTCTCAAACTCAACAAGAGATGGTTGTGTCAGCCATCCTTGTAGTGCAACAACAAAGCCTCGGTATTCAAGTCTCAAGCCATGGACAATTATTCTTTTTCTCCTAGCTTCCCCAATAGCAGCTGTCGGATTTAACTCTGAAATTTTGTGGCATATCCGACTTCACCTTGTGAAAGTATTGGGAAACCGTCATGTCGCGTTGCACCATCGATAGCAGTTCATTCTCGAGTAGTTGCAATTTTGTATCGTTCTTCTTTGAAAAGAATGTAGCGTAGCGAACATGTCCCACACTTCTTTCGGTGTTTTGGCATCTCGAATGTGCTCCAACATTTCTTCTTCTATTGTGATCTTTAAAGCAAACATCGCTTTGCCTGCTTTAATTTTCCACTTTTGCAAGATGCTGTTGGCATCTTCTGCTGCCGGTTGTGTAACTTCACTACCACTGACAACCTCCCACAAGTCTTGACCTTGTAGGTAAGACTATACACGTTGCCCACGTGTTTTAGTTTTGGTTGTTGAGCTTTTTGATTCCTCCAACGACTTGAAGATCACCCATCGTATCGGCAAGACTTTGACTACACTGAACAAGCTTGAGTGACAAACTTGCAGAGTAATAAATTACTCTCAACACTCCACAAGGTTTGTATAACCCCGACAACAATCTTAAGAAACCTTTTCTACTGTGGAAGATTAGTTAAAACTGCAACCACATAGCATACTCGGAATTTCAAAAGACCTTACAACCAAAGCTCTGATACCAAATGTTGAATAAATAAAGTATAAAACTCCAATTTATCAAGAAGAAGAAAACAAGTCTTTAGAAGAACCTTACAAAATTGTAAATAAGAATAACACTTACGAATGCTTTCAAGCTTTATTATTAAGTTTTAATTCTTGGATGATAAACTCAAATAAGCGCGCAGGGATATTTATAGGTTACAAGAAGCAATCTACACTATATAATAAAATAAACACAAATTAATCTAGACCATTAAAATTACACATGAGAAAAATAGCATCTACTTAACTAAAATGATTAAAATGATGCAAGCAATGATATCAAATTAATTCGATGTGGGATTATTATTAGATTTGGATTTTGGGCTTCAAGTGAGTTGGGCTAATATTGATTTCAACAAATTATGTTGAACATAAATAATCATGTGACGTAATAGTTTTTAGTGCACATTTATTAGGTTGCTGGACTAATGGCACTGATGGAAGGTGATCATGTTGGGCCCTTCAATTTAGGGAACCCAGGGGAGTTCACCATGTTAGAGCTTGCTGAGGTCTGGTACCGATTTATACTATTAAAAAATAATAAAAAGAATTTCATTTTAACAAATTTCTATTGTTGTAATCTTTATTCAGGTGGTCAAAGAAACAATTGATCCTGGTGCAACCATTGAGTTCAAACCCAATACTGCAGATGACCCTCACAAGAGAAAGCCAGATATCTCTAAGGCCAAAGAGTTGCTGAACTGGGAACCAAAGATATCCTTAAGAGAAGGGCTTCCTCTAATGGTAACTGACTTTCGCAAACGAATAATGGATGAGGAGTAATGAAGAAAGAAATGTTGAAGACTTTATAGTTTGTATCATATGATTGAGTTTTGCGTGCATTCCTGAGCATCTCTGATTAAATTCATTCATTGATTTGTTTCGTGAGCTCGATTCTTTTCATTTTTCCAATCACCACTGAATCTTAGTTCTCTTGTATCAACAGACAGTTGGATCTTTGCGTTTCTGTTTCTTTATGCCTATTTCAGGCTCATAGAGTATATTTGCAGAGGGATATCATGTATGGATGATCTAAACCCAATATGCTTTTTTGGGGAGGGGTATAATTCAATTGTAGTTTTTACCTTCATATTGCTATCAGATACAATTTTGGCTTAGTCCTATTACTGTCTACTCATTCATTATGTATTTTCGTCTTCATTTCTATCAGACTTCTCTGAAAATTTTGCATTTGATTAATTAGGCAACTTTTATTTATAATCGTGAAACTCCGTGTTTGTGTTACTTTATCTGGCTCTTTCTTATAAAATAACATGAAGAAGAGGGAATTTGTACTTGTAGGATCAAAATTCCATCATCACTCACATGGTGTACCAAAAAATATGTTCAGAACCATTCACTGTTTTTATGTGACAGGATTCATGAGTAGGGATGGCAAACGGCCCGGTCGACCCGTGAACCGCCTGCCTAACCCGGCCCGTGAATTACCGGTTCGGGTTCGAGTCGAACCCGTTCATAGAAACGGGTCGACCCGGGTCTTAAAAAGAACAAATTGAACCCGTTAAACCCGACCGGTTAACCCGTGCTACAGTACCCGACCCGCTCACCTAACCGGCGGGTCGACCCGTGGGTTGAAGACCGTTGTCAAACGTTCGACCCGCGCGGATCGACCGTTTGACCCGCGGGTCCAACGGGTCTTCAACTTCTGTCGAGAGCTCAACGGCTCTTTTAGCCGTTAATTTGTTTTTTTTGGTTTTTTTTTTGTTTTTTCCCCTTATAAATACCCCTAAAATCCACACTAAAAATTCACACATTATTCTCTTGCTCTCTCTACTATTAAAACTCAATTCATTTTAATTTTTGGGAACAACTGAACAAAGAAGGTAGCAACATATAAACGATCAAACGACAAATTCCGATCATATCGAATTCAACATTCAACTACGTCTTCAATTCTTCAACTCCTCCAAGTGATCAAACAAAGAAGCTCTCTTCAAGTCTTCAATTCCGGACTTCTACTTCTACTTCTATTTTTATTTTCACTCACATTTTATATACGACTATCTGCGATGAACGGTATCAAAATTTTACAACCCTCTTTTTCTATATATATATATATATATATATATATATATATATATATATATATATATATATTTAGTTATAAATTTTTTTTATCATATTTGTTTGTTGGTTTTTTTATCTTCTCTTTCACAACCCTGTTGTTTTCTAAATTTTTTTTGTAACTTATCGCGTCTATATTGTATTTAATTTTTTCACATACACTACTATATATCAACATGTCGAGATAACGAGGTAGCGGCCATAGCCAAAGTGGACAAGATTTCACCGGCACTTCCCGTAGGCCTCCAATTGTTCCACAAAATGAGCCCGCCGAAGAGTACCCTAATCCTATGACCCAACACATTGGTACACACGATGAGTTTATAAGAGACATAGAATTAGAAGAAGAACCACAAACACAAGCAACCTAAACAACACCCGCGGCTAGTAGTAGGAAAACTAGAGGAGAAAGTAGTGATTGGCACAAATTTTATGATTATATTCCGGATGGAAATGTACCGGGTGTAGGTTTAAAAGTTTGTAAAATATGTTCGAAGCCATACAAATGGAAGAGGGGTGAGGGCACGGGTAAAATTAGACGACACATCCAAAATATGCATAAAGAATTTCTTATTGACCTACCCAGCCAACAAAAAATCCACCACAGGACTGGTGTAGTTGATAGTCATTCTTATGATCCCGAACTTGTTCGTCGAGAAATGGCCCGATTAGTAATCAAGGAAGAGTTACCATTTTCCTATCCTGAGAGTAGGGACTTAGAAAATTTTAATCAAACTGCCTTAAATCCCCATTTTAAAATAATCACTAGGAATACTTGCAAATCAGATTGTTTTCAAATGTACAATGAAATGAGGGAAGCTTTGATTGCAATTTTATGAGTTTAACTTGTAGAGTTTCTTTAACTTCCGATTGTTGGACGGGTTGCAACAATATTCCAATGATGGGAATAACCTGTTATTGGATCAACAGTGATTGGATTCTTCAAAAAAGATCATATCATATCCCCATAGTGGTAATAAATTTGCAAACCGTATTTTAGAAATTTGTGATGTTTTTCATATTCGTGATAAAATTATGTGTATAAGTTTTGATAATGTATCTAACAACAATGCATCAATTAGTATTTTAAAAACCGCATTAAATCCTCCATCTGACAATATTTTTCATGTTATATGTGCATGTCATATTTTAAATTTGTGTGTTCAAGATGCATTAAAAATAGTTGAACCATATATAGTTAACATTAGGAATTGTGTACATTTTATTGCATTAAGTGACACTATATTTCAAGAATAGAAAGCTTGGTGTAGGCTTAAAAATGTACATTTTAGAAAATTTCCGAAGAATGTTAAACAACTATTCATGAGTACAAAAAAAGTCAAAGCCATTTGAAGGCTTCTTATTTTTATTTTGCAATCATTTAAATATGGATACGACATCTGCAAACCGCTTGATATTTACAAGCATATGCATCATCGATATAATAAATTACAAAGAAAGCAATCAAGTGGCTCACAATCAATCCCCCCAAAATCAAAGGCCCATATCAAACATCACAAAATATATTTTCCCTCCAAAATTTCAAACCCCAAAACCAAAATTTTCCTCCTAAAAAACTCATTACTTTATTACTATCTCTCTCTTCTCTCTTTATTTTTTCATATTTTTCTCTTTCTCTCTCTATCTCTATCTCTCTCCCATTCTTTCTTTATTTACTTAGAAATTTAGATTTTAAAATTTAGGTTTTATAAATTTTCAGAATTTTTATGTTTTTTTTATTGCACATGTTATATTGAAAATAGCAAATATCTCTTCAACAATTAAATTTCATTATTTTTCACACTTAAAGTTCTAAGAAGTTAGATTTTATACCCCATTTATAATTATTTTTCAACATATACTAGTGAAACATAGACTTTTATTTATAACTAATTATTGTCATACTATTCAAACTTGAGCTACATAATTATTGTTTTACTGTTTACATGTATTATTCCGAAGACGTGCCGTAGGCACGTGCCCACAGGCAAATCTAGTATTATATAAAAATCAAAGTAAACGTTGTGTCCCGTTCATGGGGTGTCCCACCAAGTAGTTGCAATCATTTAACACTTCCTTTCCTCAACAACTTATCAACAAAATTAGATCCTTTAAGGATAGCGGAGGAGAACCAAACCACAGAGGATAATCCCGTTCCACCTTAATTAATTCCCTACCAGTCTTATTAAACCCACCTCTCCCAATTTCTGAATGGCCTCCTTAAAGTTTTCTACGGTTAAAAATTACAAAAAATGGCAGGAGAGAAAGGAGAGATAGAGAGAAGTGAGCAGCTCCGAACCAAACAAGGCGGCAACCCTTCTTACGCTGGCTACCACCAACGGGGTATGTACAAGAGAGGTAGCAGGGCCGGCCCTAGGATTCTGGGGGCCTGAAGCAAACTTTCAAAAAGGGGCCCCACATATACCCAACAAAAAAAAAACGATCCATGTATTACAATTTTTTTTCACATATACATATTTCCATTTTTTCTTTTCCGAAAAAGGGGCCCCTCATGTATTAGATTTTTTTTCACATATACTCCGCATATACACATTTCCAAATTTTTTTTTTCCCTGAAAACGGAGGCCCCCTCATATACAAATTTTTTTTTTTTTGGGGGCATGATGCAAATGTTTCACTTGCATCAAGCCTGGGCCGGCCCTGAGAGGTAGGGACGAGGAGGGGGGACACCACGTGGCTCCTACCGTCAGATTGATCGAAGTCAGGCCAATGCTAGGGACTCACACCTGGACCATAGAGGTCGGGTGCAGAGGGTTGACATAGAGGATAGAGTTAGAGGCGCTGGGGGTGGCAGACTGGGATCGCCGGTGAAGGAGTCCGGTGAATTCTGAAACCACAGGTCCTATAGAGGGTCGTATGTAGATGCTGCCAGGGGGGACTTCAAAAGACAAAGAAGAGGGTCCAGCGACGAGTTGGAGGATACGTCGGAGGTTGAAGTTGTTAAGAATAAGGAAGATGATGAAGAGGAGTGGATACTGTATAAACCAAAAAGAGTCAAGAAAGCTGAAAAGAGACTAGAAAAGTCATCTTCATCATCGCCAGCCACTACAATTTCTGAGACGAAGCGTCCCCAATGCCACAAATGCGCTGCAAGAGGTCATACAATCCACGAATACATGAACGATTGGTTTTGTTCTGTGTGCAAGAAATACGGGCACATCTCAAAGGCGTGCCCAAACTTTCGTGCCCTAGAGATTAGCAAGGGTAACCAACCAATGGGGAAGTTGCCTCTTACTGAAGTGACAACCCCTAAGAGTGTGGCACTTACCGAAGACAGCAAGGATGGCGATCGCAATATTGTCAAATTAAGCAGTTATCTATCCTACTCCGATGATGGCAGAACTGGAGAGTAGATACAAGAACTGCGTGCTCAAAAATATCCACACTGGGAATCCTACAATCGGGGAGATCTCCGAGCTTCTCACCATCAACACTGAGCAAAAACAGGACTGGGAATGGGTTATCCGAAAAGTGAAACAGGATGTTATACTAGTTCATTGCAAAATGGAAGAAAGAATTAGGGAGATCCTACTGTTGGGAGGGTTAGAAGGGGATGAGTTTTATATTACCTTCAGTAGATGGACTCGCAACTTCGGAGCTTTGAAGGTGAATCGTCTACCATCGATTTGGATCTGTTTGTTCAATCTCCCACTGCAATGCTGGATTAGATCAGGATTCCAGAACGCGGTTGCAAGCTTCGGGCACGTCGTAGCTATAGACCAAAATACCCATCAGCACTCGACAATGGAGTATGCTAGGGTTCTTATTGGGAGTGAGACCTGGCCAACATCTCCTCGACCATCTAGGTCTTGTTCGAAGACGACTGTCACGAGGTAAAAGTCATTGTCAAGCGAAAGAAATGGGTTTCTTTCCAAGGATCGCCGGAGGTTTCTGCATCGAGTTCCAATGTCAGATCAAATTTTAAAGAGAGGGAGGTTGAAGACGCAATCCGACCATCTGTTCAGACAAGTGCAGATCCTGGTCGTTCGTTAGGCAAGCCACTAAAGAAGAAAGTTACTGATTATCAACCATTTGATCGAGCTCCACGAAATCTCATCCATCAAATACAGCAAACAGTATATCCTGCACGCACAAGAAATCAAGTGCATGGGATAGGGGATTGTTCAGCTAGTGTAGCGCCCCGAGTTCCACACACTGGGAGCTCGTGACACTTACCCAGAATCTTTACTTCAATGAGTACACAACACAGGAAAACTACAGGAAATTAGAAACTTAAATTGCACATGGAAACTTTATCTTCCATTTGGATGCTTTCCGCAGCTCGAGTCCCCCGATCCACGATCAGCGATCCTGCATGAGCAAACTGTGGGCACGTCAGTTGAATACAACTGACGCAACGCGGATGAAAACCACAATCTCCAAAATCCTCAACAATCAATATTTGATGTAGAAGAAAAATATGAAAGTCAAACCACAAGTGTCGGTATATGTCATGATCTAGATTCTAATGCACAATTCATATGCATACCATGCTCTTAATCTAATGCAAACTTGATTTGGAAACGTATGCATCCCATACTACATACTTCCCAAATCGAGTTCGTATTCTCCAGATAATAGGGTTCAATCCCTTGCCATGCATCCTACTCTTATATTTCTTCCTGTTCCTGATATTTATTTAGTGACTGGTAGAGCTGCAGTAAATACGGTCTATTGCATCAGATCAGTGGTCTCTCTCCACTCCCGAAAGTCGGTGATTACCCCGATCTATCGGAATCGGTGGTCTCTCTCCACTCTGCCGGCCGGTGGTCTCTCTCCACTCCCAACAGGCTGGTGATCATTCAGCTCCGCTGCAATCCTGTCGGAATCGGTGGTCCTTCTCCACACCCGGACTCAACCATAAGTTATCTGAACATCGGGCGAATCTGCAGGCCTTTCCCTACTCCGCCAAAGACTGAGAGTTATACTCTATTTCTTTGTTCATCTGGATAACTTAGAACATAACGTACTCATAAGGGTCCATTCCCCTAAATTTCGAGATCTCTATCACTAAATCTCAGGAATCAACAGTCGAGACCACGTCGCACGTGTCCCAGACGAGACGACGCCGCACGTGTTCCCTTGACAGGTGAGTAATACACGCCCAACTAGTGCCTGTCCTTACTAATCATCTAAATTAATTTTTTAATCTACCAACTTACCCGATTCTAATTGCTTTATTAAACTGTGCTCCTAGTTTCCACTTCCACCCTTCAGCAAGTTACTTAACTAAATTAACTTAATTCACTAACTAGGTTCTCAGTGAATCCAACCTAGTTGAATCTCAACAAGTCTCGTCTAGGTTTAATTGGGTTCAACTTAGCTTCCAATCATGCTAAGAGGTTGGCCCAACATGCTCCACACTAGTGCACTCATTGTGCACAAAACATTACCATATGTAAATATCCAAGTATGCATGTCCGCATACACAAGCATACGGTATTCCATCAATCACTGTATTCATGCCTACAATCTCTTCTATGCAACCAATAGTTCTTTACTACAATCTACTTAACTTTATCATGAGTTTCTAATTGGCTAAGCATGCAACTAGAAGTGACTTTTCTATCTTACTAACATTACTATACTATCATAAATCAGTTAGCTAAGTATTTGACTATGGCTTTTTACCATTATCCACTTACTACCATTACTTTAAGTGACTACTAACTCTACTTTGAATTACTACTTCTACCATGCATTACTAACTAACAAGTAGTTCATACCATCATGAACGAGTAGTTTTCTATTCTACAAGCTAATTAAATAATTATATTAACTAGGCATACACTTCCCACAATTCTTTTATTTAAGCTTTCCTTGTTATAAGGTCTAAGCATATAATCATACAACGTTACTCTATATAATTTATATCTACTAACATACAATCATCATTCTATATAATTTATATCTACTAACATACAATCATCATTCTATATAATTTATATCTATATAGAATCTCTATAATTAATCATGCATGCAACTTCTTCATCAATTCTACCCTACTAGCATATATAATTTCTACTAGTGTCTCTTTCCTAATTACAACTTTTTATTTCACCTAATCACTTCAACCTATTATGCATAATCAAAACAATGAATCAAAATATGATTGGAGTAAACATACATTTTTCTTGCTATGTTTACTCTATGTAAACTAAAGTATTTAATAATTTCAACCAACAACATCCTAACAATAAAACTTCTAACATATCCTCACTACTTCAATTCAACAACTTTAACAAACATAACTTCTATATAATAAAGTCATAAAAGAAATCAAAAGGAGAAGGAGAATACCCACTTTGATTGCTTGCATGCTTCAAGTTGCTACTTCTCCTCCTTGCACCTTTAGTCTTCTTGACTTCTTGCTCCAATCCAAAAGTAGTAGTAGTAAGGTAGTATAGTAGTAGTGGTAGGAGTAGTAGGAGTTGTAGTAGAAGTTTGTAGTATTAGGTACTAGTAGTTGAAGTAGTAGTAAGTAGTAGTAGTTGTTGAAGAAGTAGTAAATATATGGAAAAAGAGAGAGGAAAAAGAAAGTTGCTGCTGTTGTTGCTTTTCTACAGTAAAGAGAGAAGAAGAGAGAAGAAGAGAAGTGTAGTAGTAAGTAGTAGTAAAAGGTAGTAAGTAGTAGTAGTAATAAGTAGTAGCATGTATATATAGAGAAAAGGGGGGGAAAATGCTGCAGTTGTTGTTGTCGGCAGTAAGGAGAGAGAGAAGGAGAAAAATATAGTAAGTAGTATTAATACACATGTATATATAGAAAAAAAAGGAAGAAAACACAGCTGTTGCTGCTGCTGTCTGTTGGCTGTCTGCAGAAAGAAGGAAAAAGAGAGAAGGTGAGGTGTGTGGAAGGGTGTAGAATAGCTTAGGTGTCCCTACTTTTTGCACATAACCCCTTATACTTTATGAAATTGCACTTAAGCCCTAAATACTATTGGATTGGGCTTTAAGAAAGAAAGTGTTGGGCTTTTTAAAAGAAAACATATTGGGCTTTTAAAAAAAAATAACCATACTAACAAAAACAAAATAATAGTGTAGTGTATGAAAAAATAATAATGTCAATGCATATATATATATATATATATATATATATATATATATATAACTCCTATTTTCCGTATCTGTATTTTTATACTATATTTTTGTCCCATTGTACTCTTTTATCTATTTGAGAACCCGTATCTTGTTTCCATTCGAATAAAATCACTAATTTGTTCCAACTCAATTTCTGGTCATTTTATCTAATTCTATTGTATGTGCTCCTTGTGTCGTTCTCCATGAAGAACGAGCTGTTCTATGTCATTCATCTCTTTATTTTCCATTTTAATACATTTTGACCAGTTCTCCAGTTGGATCCCACTCAAATCGGGTACCCTAATACCCAAAACCGAACCCATACTATTTAAACCCTAACCCTAACCCTAACCCTAACCCTAACCCTAACCCTAACCCCTACCCTATCACTGTTAAGACCCAAACTAACCCGCCGCTACCCTTCTCCTTCAACCTCCCGCTCCTTCCACTCACCGTTCCCGTCTCCTTCTCCCTTCGACCAACGCCCAAACCCGATCCACATTCACCTCGCCGCCCAACCTTTACCATCGCCATCTCCTCCATCATCCCCAAAACCTCTCCGCCATCATCACCCATCATCCTCCGCCGAACCCACTCCGTCTTCAACCTCAAACCCATTTCGATCGTCGTCCCCGTTCCCCTTCAACCGTCACCCATCATCATCGCCTCCCTCGTCCCCATCCCCTCGCCCTCGTCACAATTGCATCCACCATCATCCCCTCGTCAATCACAACCACCGCCATTTCCCGAACTCTCGACAACCACCCCATCGCCATTACCATCGCCAGCCACTCCCACCATCGCCCTCGTCGTCAACTCCATCGATCACCATCCCCAACCCACCAAAACACCACCTCCGTCGAGTCGCCAACACCCCGAACCCCACTCCCCTGTTCTTGAACCCAGAAATAGAGCCCACCGCTGCGCCTTCCATCGCCGTCGTCGCCATCGTCGACTGAACTCCATTCGAACCCAGACGTAGTCACGAGCCCCGCTGCCGCGTCGCACCGCAGTCATCGCGCGCCGTTCGTCGCTCCCGATCGCTGCCGTCGTGAGGAAGAAGACGGGATCTGGTTGGTGGAGAACGTTGTTTGGTGTTTTGCCACAACAGATCCCCACTCAATGTTCCCTATTCGGCCCAGATCCGCTGCATGGAGGAGAGCTGATTGGAGGGTTTCGCTGTTTGGTGTGTTGGCGCAGCAGATCCAGATCGCTGTACGCTGTTGTGGGGCGATCTGGTGTGGAGAATTTCGCGCTTCTGTTGGATTTTCACACGTGCTTTTGGGAGACTTCGTCCGGAAATTTACAATCCCATTTCTTCATCTAACGGGTCTATTCGTCGTCATCAAGGCAAGTATTCCTCTTGTACACATTTTGGTTCTAGTACAAGCATTCCTTGAAAATACTACAAATAGTTAGAAATTGTGACTCCTTCTTGACTGTCGTTGTTGATCAAATATTACACCTACTCAATTTCATAATCTTAAGAGTCACAATAAATTCGTTGTACTATATACAACTACTTGGACTCATTTTACCCCCTGAACACATGGACACATGAATTAAGGAGCCCTAGATGTGTAGACATATGTTATATCTTGTACTTGATGACCTTGCAACCATTTTGGCTTGAAAAACAATTATTACTTGCTGTTTTGATGACCACTTCCCCGTATCTGTATCACACATTAACCTAGACGCCTAATAACAAATTTCTTGTAACCTACACTAATAAGATATTCCCACATGTTGTTGTCCTGAATCTTGTTATGCTGTTTTGATGTATTTAACATTATAATCTGAACCTGATCCCTGAATAGAAAATGTATCTCTGGATGTCTAGATGTCGACAGCCTCGGGAATTTTTGAATTCGGAATTATGGTCTAGGAGTTATTGCAGCTTTTCTGCAGCTGTGTCGGTAGACGCAGATTTGTAAAACTGCTGCACACCTCTAATTTGCGAATTAATTTAACTATGTTAACAACAAGCGTTTAACTTGAAATTTTATATGCGGTTGCTGGACACCCAATAGGACATCCCCAATTTTTCTTAGAATTAATTAATAATATTTCTACCCTGTTCACATGTTTAAACTTCGATTCATAAATTCTGCCTGAACACATTAACTATGTAATTCGCTGGACACATGTTCCCACCACTTTCTCGTACCTTGTTTCACACTCCTTCATGCTTGCTTGATAAGAATTAGTAAAAGTAACAAGCCGGGGTTTAAGGAAAAGACCATAGTGGTGGACAATATAGGTAAGTGTACTCGGAAGAGGGCCCGTGTTTCCCATAATGTTATGTTAAATTGAACTAAGTGCCACGTAGAACTAAGTGTCACGTCATGGTGACGGGGGCCATCTCTAGAGCCTACGGGAGCCACCTCTAGAGCCCATTATATGATTACATGATATATGTTTGAGATCACATGGAACTAAGTGCCACGTAGAATTAAGTACCACGTCATGGTGACGGGGGCCACCTCTAGAGCCCATTATATGATTACATGATATATGTTTGAGATCACATAGAACTAAGTGCCACGTAGAACTAAGTGCCACGTCATGGTGACGGGTGCCACCTTTAGAGCCTACGGGGGCCACCTCTAGTGCCCATGGTTTGATCACTTGCTTGATACTTGATACCTGAGTATGCCACCCTATAGACTCCATTACTAGGTCTAAACAAAATTGCTTTGCCTGTAGCAACCATGTAGTAAAAGTATGGATGCATGAAGTGCTACCTAGATAGTAATAACCACAAGACTTGAACATGACACCTGTTACTTGATACTCGATGATATGATACATGAAACATGATACATGAGACTTGAAACCTGAAACTTGAACTTGATACGTGTTACCTGGAACTTGACAACTTGATACTTGACACTAGACTTGGCACTTGTTACATGACACTAGACTTGAGACTTGTCACTTGAGGTTAGATATCCCTACAGGTTCACTTGTCACTTGTTTCGCCATTAGTATTTGTTATCCAGCCTGTTCACTTGAGTTGTCATCCTTGCTAAATAGTTCTTGAATTTCTCCTACTTGTTGTATCCCTGTTACATTCTTGATTCCAATTCTTGTTCCCCACTACTTGTACTCGTTTTTCCTATTTGTGGCTCTAACTTGCACTAAGGGCATTTTCTTTTGTTTTTCCCTGTTTTTCCTTTTTATATTTATTAAGCAGACTTTGGAGACGAGCTACCTGCTAGGATTGGTGAGCAGAAATTTTAGCTTTCAAGTGGAGGCAGAACTTGTTTAGATTAATTGTTTTTCTGGAATTATTTATTCTTGCTACTTAAGACTTGTAACGGGCTACGTTCCCGAGTTTTACATTTGATCCAGACTTGAAAACTATGTGAACATTATGATTTGTTTTCAATTGTTTTTTGTTGCTTAATAAATTATTCATGCATGCTTGGTTGTATATATATTCGAGATATTCTTGTCGTGATGCTGAGTCTTGTCGTGATGCTGAGTCGATCCTACAGCTTATGGATGATGTTAAAATCATTCGCTGGGCTTCGTCATGTGCTCGTATTCCATATTTTTGGAAAGCGGAGCATGATAATATATATATATATATATATATATATATATATATATATATATATATATATATATATATATATATATATATATATATATTGTAAGAATTTAGGGGTATTACAGCTAGCGTGATAGGGGGAAGCGTGAGGAAGGAGTGGCTATTGAGGTGACTAGAGCTGTAAGAGTCTTGGGTGATTCAGAAGGAGCGGTGCATAGAGCGACGTGTATACAAGGTACAAGGATAAAGACAGCTGGAAAGGCAGTACTGATGCTGCCGCACGATGGGATGGGAAATGTCAATGAGCAGTCAGAGCTGATCACGATGATAAGGGAGGACTTCAATCTTGCACTGGAGCGGGCTGTTAGAGAGGTGACTGAGAATTTGGATGGGTTTGGGCTTGGCCCATCTACTGGTGGGCTTGTTGATCCAATTTTGGGGGATAAAATTATTTCAAATGTCAATACTTCTGTTTCTGAACACGAAGAGGGTTTCAAAGGAGAGCAAAGAGAAAGCCCGGACAGGAATGAAGACGTAATAGAAACTGAAGATGAGGGTGTTCGGGACCCATTTGTTGAGATAAAAGGGGAGGGGGTCCATGATTGGAGCACTAAAGGAAGTGGAAGTAGAGGTTTCCGATGACGAAAGCGAGGAGACTAAGTTTGCTAGGCAAGTCAATTATTTAGCAGGAGGAAAGGAAAAATCAAAGGAGATTCAATTAGATGACAAAACCAGAAAAAGCAAGAGGCAAATTGATAGATGGGGCACGAGCAGACCGAAGGAGGAAGACCTTATCAGAGCGGCAGTTAAAGCGAAGGAACCAATTTCGGCAAGAGGAGGTGAGTTCAATATTAATGTATCGATTTTGAATGCTTCATCAGACAACATGCTCGTTTATTATGCTACTTTGTTTGGTCTGGCCATGGGATCCACTAGAGTAGAACAAGTCAAAAAAGTCAATATGATTAGGGAAGAAGCATATAGACTGAGTCACTAGGGTGATTTTTCCACATAGGATGGTGAGAGGTGAGTAGAAGTGATTGTATCAATGTTATACATCTTCTGGAATGTAAGAAGGATGCAATCTAGAGTTAAAAAAAGACTTGTTAGTGACACGATTGCTAGGAGAAAGCCGTCGTTTTGCACTTTACAAGAAACTAGAATTATTAATCCTATAGATAGAGACTTTGAGGATCTTAGATCTTTAGGCTCGCTCGAGTGGCATTTTCTTTCTGCCAGTGGTTTGTCGGGGGGAATTGCTCTAGGGTTCGACTCAAAGGATTTCGAATGCATAGATGAGTTCATTGGTGCATTCTCGGTCACTATTAGGGTTAAACGAAAAAGGGATGGATGGCAACACATGATTTCCACAGTTTATGGGCCGTACTGCCCTAATCTTAGGAATCAGTTTTGGAGAGAATTGATTGTAATCCGCATGAGATGGGGGGGGGCTTGGGTAGTGGGGGGGGGGATTTTAACATCAGTAGGTTTCTTCACGAACATCAAGGTAGAGGCACCAATGAGAGAGATGGGGGGCTTTCAACGAGATTATTAATGATCTAGAGCTTGAGGATAAGGTGGCTTCTAAGTTCTGATAGAAGATTTACGTGGTCAAATATGCAAGCCAATCCTACTTTAGCCAAGTTGGACCGGATAATAGTATCTGGTGATTGGTTGGATGAGTTTCCATTAGCGACGTCGAAGTCTATTTCGAGATACACATCGGACCACGCGCCATTGGTTCTAGAGTGCGGGGATAACAGTAGGGTAGATTCACGACCATTTAGATTTGCAAATGCATGGATTAAGAGTGAGAATATCACAAAGATTATTCAGGAGTCATGGGGAAAACCCACCTCCACGAACATCGGGGTGGCCAAGTGGATCGTCAATCTGGGGCGACTGTGGAAAGATCTCAAAACTTGGGCTTTTTCGGAATTTGGAGATCTTAGAAGGGAAAAAGAAAGGATAGGGGACAGAATTCAAGAATTGGAAAAATGTCAAGAACTCAGGAACCTAGAAACTAACGAATTGGATGAACTCACGTCCGGAAGAGCTGAGCTACATAGAGTGGGTGAAATAGAAGAAATCTACTGGAGATAAAGAGCTAGAATACAGTGGCTGAAAGAAGGGGACTCGAACACTGGCTTTTGTCATAAGGTCGCTTCTGGAAGAAGAAGACAACCACGTAATAGGATTGTTTGTGGGAGATGACTGGACAGAAGATGAGAGTATAATTAAACAACATATAGACTCCTCATTTAGGGAAATCCTGGGTAAGAAGAGAAGGTACGAAGTTGCCTTCACAACGATATGTGGGCGGAGTCAAGGATAGACAGTAGTGAGGGGATAGAGAAAGAGTTTTCGGAGGAGGAGGTGGTCAAAGCTATCAATTCTCTGGGCCAGAAAAGGCGTCGGGCCCTGACGGTTTCATGATCTTCTTCTATAAAATGTTCTGGAATATCATCAAGAAGGACTTTCTAGACATCTTTGTGGAACTGCATCAGGGTGAGGCCTAATTTGAAAGATTAAATTATGCAAATGTAGTTCTCATTCTAAAGAAGGAGGAGGTGCTTAGAGTATCAGACCTAAGACCGATTAGTCTATTGAATAGTTCGTTCAAAATTATTACAAAGGTACTGGCCAGGAGATTAGCGCCGCATCCTTTTGATATTATTGACGAAAACCAAAGCAGATTTATCAAGGGAAGGGACATTTTGGATGGTATAGTGTCAGCCCAAGAAATGGTTTATAGAGGAAACCATGATAGGGTGAATGGTTTCCTTCTGAAACTAGATTTCCAAAAAGCTTATGACATGGTAAAGTGGGATTGCGTGGACGAAACTCTCATGCCGAGAGGATTTGGTGCAAAATGGAGATTTTGGATGAGGAAATGCATTAGGGATGGAAAATCGTTCATTCAATTCAATGGTAAATACGGAAAGGAGATCAGGGGGAAAGAGGTCTTAGACGGGACGATCCACTTTCCCCTCTCATTTTCACGCTTATAGCAGATTGACTGGCAGATGTGTAGAAGAGGTAGAG
This sequence comes from Hemerocallis citrina, assembly GCA_017893485.1. Classification (NCBI taxonomy): domain Eukaryota; kingdom Viridiplantae; phylum Streptophyta; class Magnoliopsida; order Asparagales; family Asphodelaceae; genus Hemerocallis; species Hemerocallis citrina. The sequence goes on along the minus strand of CM030362.1, from coordinate 86,376,980 downwards.
AATCTCAAATTATCAAGGGTGTTGCTATTAAAGGTGTGTCTGAACCTTTGTCAATTCTTCAATATGCGGACGATACACTCATTTTTGGAGAGGGAAACATGGATGAAATAATTGCACTAAGAGTTTTGTTAAGGTGCTTTGAAGTCTGGTCAGGACTAGCGGTTAACCTACACAAGAGCAGTGTGATTCCGCTTAGCAAAGACAGAGGTATCCGGGGTCAGGACTTATCACATGCGTTGGACTGTGCTATAGGGGAATACCCGATCAAATACTTGGGTACACCGATCAGACCAGGAAGAATGCGTAAAGAGGATTGGATTCCATTGGTGGAGAAAATAGAGAAGAAATTAGCGGGTTGGAAAGTAAAGTACTTATCACTAGGAGGAAGAATCACTCTAATCAACGCGGTCCTTAGCAATATCCCGACATTCATTATGGCTATCTACGAGCTACCAAAATGGGTGATCGACAAAATTGATAAATGTAGGCGCTGATTCCTTTGGAAAGGAAAATTTAACCCTCATTCCTGATAATTAGTATTTTCCGTGTATTTTCTACAATTTGACTTTTATGAATTATTTTGTGCTAAATTCGTTTCAGATTTGTATTAAATTGTTTTCTAAATTGAAAATTTTATTTATTTTGAATAATGGTTTATTTTGATCTTACTTTCTATTTCTTATTTATCATATATTTATATTTGAGCATAAAATAAATATAATATTATTATTGGATTATTTTGATAAAAATTGTTAAAACCAAATATTATTTTGTCGTACGATTTTATTATTATTAGGATTTTAATAATTAGTTGTTATTTCTTGATTATTCAGTTAAAGTTCATTTATCGAATTATTTTATTTTCGTACGGATCTAAATTTCTTGGCGAATTCCAAATTATTTTCAAGACAACTGATATTCTTTCATTGTATTATTTATTTATCTGTTTGGATTTAAATTTTTGTTCGAAATTCTTCGTTCCTCTTGATTGAGCTTTCTTGTTGAACCTATTATCTTTTATTTAATTATGGGTATTTTATTTGATTTTGAACCCTACTGATTTAGATCTATCTCTTAATCGAACCCTAAAACCCAATTTCATGTGTTCTTGACCCAAAACCACTTTTATTGGACCCTAAACCACTAACTCAGTACCCTAATTGTACCCTATAAATACAACCATAATGTAAACCCTAAATTACACAATTTTGAAGCCTAGCTGCTAATTCTCTCTCCTCTCTTCTTCCTCGATCTCTCTTTCTTCCCATCGTTTCCCGCCCAAATCCCTCTGAACCCAATACCGTTCATATTTTCCAACCATCTTCCCCGACCCAATCTCCGGCCCCCTTCGTCCACCCCACCTCCGGCGACCCCCCTCGTCGCCCCTCCCGTCGCCCAGCTCAAGCACCGCCCCCACACCGAAACCTTTGGTTGTCTCCTCCTTCCCGTTAATCTCAGCGACGCCAGACCCGAACCCCCACTCCGGCGCTGCCCTCAGCCACTGGCGACGTCCCCAATCACCATCCCCATCGGCGCCGCCCCCGCTCGCCGTCAGCCAGGCCGCCGTCGAGCCTCCCCTTGCCACTATTGCGGCAGTCTCTTCTATTGTTGATGTTGTTGATTTGGGTTCGTTTGCACGTAATGTGCACGTGTTAATTGTGTTGGTTCGTGGGTTCGTCGTTTCGGGATCCTTATCCCGTTATTCTTGGAATTCGTTTTCACTATTTATAAGGTAAGTCACTGTCCACTTGAATTGTTAATTGTATCAAATTCAAGTTTCATTGAAATTCTTGCAAGTAGATCTCGTTGTTATCGTATTATCCATTGTTCATCTCTTCGTTGGGTCTATTGAGGGTTTACACGAGCTAACCCTAATATTTTTGACATCGTGCCACTTTTGGCTCTAAAGTTTGGATCTTTCACGAGTGCATATAGAATTGATAATAGGGTTGTTCATATAATCGACACAAATTTTTTTTTGTAAAGACAATTGATAGGTTGTATGTTGTTTGATTGATTGATGATTGATTGATGATAAATTGATGTATAATCGTGTTCTAACTTTACTTAACATGTTTTGACATCCATCATCCTGATTTCACAATTTATTGACTAAAGAATCGATACCATCATGTTTAAATTAAGTTATTTTCAAGAAAACTACACAAAAACTGTATCTTGCTTGCTGCCTGGAATTTGTTTGTTGTTTTCGACCCAGTATTTGACCTCAAATTAAATTATTTTCTAAACAAGAATTGTAGCCTCGTCTTTCTAGTTTCCAGAACATCTTGAATTTTTGAATTCCGAGTTTTGTAGCAAAAGTTATGCTCATTTTACTACAGCTGTGTTTTTATTTCCAGAATTATACTTTTCAGATTTTCTTGAATTAATTGTTCCTATATAGTAGTATTGCATGAGTAAAAGTGTGTATGTTGCATTGCATTATCCTAATGTCTTATTGTCACCATTCCAATTGTCATATTTCATGTTACCATCTTATTGTCCCCTATTGATACTATTGTTCATCTCATGTCTCTTATTTGCATATTGTATTTTTTTTAGGAAAGCATATTGAATTGTTGCATTAATAATAGTTAACAAGTCGGGGTTTAAAGGAATGACTTTAGTAGTGAATAATATAGTGACTGTATCGGCCAGTGTTTATCGATTGATTGTGGAGCACTGACTACAGTACCCCAATCTTTCATGTCGTGAACTCGTGAACTCGTGAATCAGTGTATTATTATAATAAATTGTGCAACAATATTGTATTGTATCAGTGATTACCGTACTGACACATGAACTATGGAATTCACCACTTAGTCTAAACGAAATTGATTGTATGCATCGAACCTATAGTATGGGATGCAGTAGTACGTGCATTAGTTAGGATTAAAATGAATAATAGACTTAAATGTTTGCATCACATCGACATTGTATTTTGTTCATCATTGTTCCTATTGATATCAATTATTGTCTAAGTATTATTGATACCGAACCGTTGCATCGATTACTATGTTTTGATTATTGATTATCGTGCCATGTTATTGATTCTTATTGATCCATTGATTCATTATTATACCGTTATTTTATTGTTCCCTGCTTTCTCTACTTGCTGTCCTTGACTTGCTATAAGGACAATTTTTCTCCTCTTTTTTAGATGAAGTGTTTACAGGAAATGAATGGGAATTGCCTATTGGAATTGGAGAACAAACATTCTGAAGACTACTACTTTTTAATTGCTTATTGCTTTAATAAACATAATGTATTGAGATTTGTTATTATTTTGGATTGGATTATTGTTTTGGGCTTATGTCTCAGATTTTATTATTGTTTCCAGACGTTGGATTATTATTATTGTATTTGGATATTTTTATTGCTTCTTTTCAAGTACTATTGTTTATGAGATTATTATTATTGTCTGCGCATTTGTTCTGTATTGATCATATTGTTGAGTTAATCGAATAAACAGCTTATGGATGGCGTTAGTCATTCATTGAGTCAATATTACGTGCTCATATTCCATATTTTTGGAAAGCGGGGCGTGACAGAAAACGTGAGAAAAATAGTGACTATCACTTGGTTAGATGGGAGAGGATATGTAAGAAGAAAGAATTTGGTGGTCTGAGAATTGTTAACCTGAAAGACATGAATAGAGCATTACTTAGCAAATGGTGATGAAAGATGTACTAGCATAGGAATGCATGGTGGAATAAATCTTTCCATGTATATAGAAGAAGGAAGAGGGTTCGATTCGGAGGGAGGACCAAACACGGGAAGACTTCTTTCATGTGGAAAGGAATTGCAAAGGTGGGGGAGAGCTTTCACTTTAACACCACAACCAGAATCGGGAATGGAAAAGAAATAAGATTTTGGAAAGATAAATAGTGTGGGGACAACATGCTGGAGTCGGTGTTCCCACAACTAGCACTACAAACTGCCAACGTTAACCTTCTCATGTCAGATGTGTGCAAAAACGACAGAATACAGATTAAATTTAGGGATAACCTGTCATCAGAGGCTATGCATGAGTTACAAAGATTCCAAGATTGGCTAGCGGAGAGGGGGGAATGCTCAAACGAGGGGATTGACATCAGGAAGTGGATACTAGAACCTAGTAGGAATTTTCAGTGGCATCCATGTATCGATTCCTGAACGACGGGGGATTAAGATCTCAACAAGTTAATATTATCTGGAAGACGGAGGTACCACCCAAGGTGCAAGCTTTCTTATGGCTCGTTATGAACAACGCTATTATGTCAAAAGTTAATCTCAAGAAACGTAACGTCCCAATAGATGATAAGTGCTCGAGATGTTATATATATGGGGAGGATGTCAAACACATTTTTATAGGTTGCCCTAAGGCTAAACTGACATGGGAAATTTTGGGGCTTAGCTCTGGCATGTTAGAGTTGCCAAATCAAGTCAATGACTTTTGGGGAAATTGGAGATCGGCCCACATTAGGGTGGAAAGTAGGAGGGTATGGAATATATCTGTAGTTGCTAGTCTTTGGATCCTATGGCTGGACAGAAATGATTCTTGTTTCCGCTCTATTAACTGTAATTTTAACTTACTGTTCTACAAAATTTTGAGTCTTATCCGCTCATGGTCAGGTAAAGAAGGGGTCAGAAAGAGGTTGCGGTTGGAGCTCGGGGAGTAGGTGGATCGTCCATACCAATGGGTGCTACAGGGTCTCTCTCCAGCTTGGATGTAGTTTAGGTGGTTTCGGGAATGCATGTATCTTCATTAGGTTTTGGTACCACCTACAATGGCTTATCTAGGTTGTTCCATTGAGGTGGTTTGTAACATTATGAACATTGTTGTTTCTTTAATCCTTCATTAATGAAACAGGTGACCTTTGGGCCACTTTTAATTTCAAAAAAAAATTAAATTAAATTTAAAAATAGGTCCTTTGTTTGTTTATATATTTGAGAAAGGGGGGCATCATACTTGTAGAAGGTGATTTCCTCCTACAAAATATTTATAACTACTTGTCAAAGGTTTCTATTGACGATTCACACCATTCACTTTGATATTTATGTTGTAATATGTATGCCTATAAAATTTCAAACTGTTTGGAGATCGTTTGTCGATGTTTTAATTTTTCATGAAATAAATTGTTGTTCAATAATACAACAAATTGACATTACGTGGTGCATGGGGAAAAAAACCTCTAAACGGCTTGATTTTTTGCATACATGCATTTTATGACGTTATAAATTTATTAAACGATATGAATCGTCCATATAAAGTCCTAACATACAAGTACATACTCTATATGGAAGAAACTTACAAAAAAAAAATGAATTTTCTCTCTAGATTTTCCAGAGAGAAGCTTTCCCCAAAAAACCCCTAAAAACCCAAACCCTAGATATGAGCTTTAAGGGGCGGCCACTAGGGTTTTGCCCCCCCCCCCCTTTCTTTGGTCCCTGCTTCCCCTCAACTTCACTCTTCCAGTTCTTATCTTCTCTTTTCATCTTGTTTTTTTTCCAAATCCATACTTCTCTATCGGAGACCGTTCGCCGTGGTGCTGGCCTTCACCCGCAAGGCGGGATGAAGGGGGAATGGTGGTCGCGTCCATCATTCGGGGTTTACTCCAGTGTCAAAGTGGGATGCGACTAAGGTCGACTAGGCGTTGAGTTTCGAGTGCGCCTTGGGTCAGCTAGGTTCAGCGGTGGTGAGTTTCGAGAGCGCCGCACCTTTGGCGGGGCCGAAGGTGCTACACGGGGAGTTGTAGGATCCGTCGCTCGTGGTCGTGGTCGTAGGACGCACTGACTGGGGCTGGCGTCATCGAGGATGGCGACGCAGCTCGCAGTCGGGGTTCAGATTGGTTGCATCGGGATGTGTGGCGGGAGTACTGGCAAGCACCGGCGTGGGGTGTCGATCGACGAACATGGGGGTAATCGAGGCTGCCGTGGTGGCATGTGGGGGAGGTCGGTGAGAGAGTCGAGGGGGGGGGGGGATTTTCGACTTTCGAAAACGGTTTTGAATTTCGAATTTGATTTGGGAGTGCTATCGTAGGGGGGATATTTGAATTTCAAATTGAGTTTTGAAATTCGAGTTGACGTTGTGGAGCCCCTAAGATCCAAATTTGTCTCTAATATCTAAATTACAACTGATTTACAATTAGCAATGAAATGTATCCCAGTTGGTATGGGAGACATTGTCAGGCAATTTTATAGTTTGAGCTCTACTTTGACTTAGTCTTGTCAAAGTAAGGGGTGCCTTTGGTCTCTCTCATGTCATGGGTCGGGTGCAACGTTTGCCTTCGCCGCGAAGTGGCGGTGAGAGTCAACAAGGGTTAAGCGAGGGGATGAGAACGAGGACTTAATCTGGACAGGAAGTTGTCAGATTGGTGGAGTGTCTGCGGTATCTCTCATATGGTGCTTAGAGTTGGCATTTGGGTCACTGCTAGGGACGACGAAGGCGATCGTGCGATAGATGGAGAGGATAAACAATGTACAAGCGAGGGGTTGAGTGGGAGAGTGAGCTCAAATTGGCTCGAGAAATTTGCTTTTGCGAGGCCTGCCGATCAGTAGGATTAGATTTCGTTGTATTTTTTGTTTGTTGGTTGGGGTGTATGAATTCCAGAACCCAGCCTGTTGGGATTTGAACTTCATAAGCCTTTTTTGTATGTTTTGTTAAAAAATTTTAATAAAATACGGGAGGCATATAACCCACCGTTAAACGATCCAAAAAAAAAACTACTCTATATGAGGAAGTTTCCTCTTATAAACATGAGGCTTCCTTGCCTCTATATATTTTTATGTTTGCTGCAATTGTTCAGTAAGAGCATTTGTAGTTGAGACCCAATTTTGGGTATTTGGCAAATGGAAATGAGAAATAAAGCTTTGCGCTGCAGCCGTCAACTGCCAATTTTTTATTTTTTTTTTGAAATTAAAGGACAAACGGGAAATGATCTCCCGTCCGACGAAATGGAAATTTTGTTTCTATCTGAAAAATGGATGGGATGGGAAATAATGTCGCGTCCGACCTTTTTTAAAAAAATAAAATTCAAAGGACGGGAAATAATCCTTCGTCCGATAAGTTTGAAAAAAAAAATCTCCGACGAAAGATAATATTTCGTCCGATCTCTCCAACGAAAAATCATCTTTCGTTGACTATATTTTGGCAATTGTCATTTTGTCTGCCAAATATAGCCGACTACTGTAGCGACGAAACCCAAATTTTGAGTATTTGGCCAACGACTACAACACCAAAATTTGGCGAAATGGCCTAACGACTACAGATGCTCTAAATCTGTTAAATTTGGACACAGGGAAAGCTACCAGTTAAACTGGGGTGATTCCAATGCACATGTTATTGTACTGAAAATTGATTGAGAATGAATGAATGCTGACAAATGCCTTAATAAAGAATTCATCTCCTTATTTAAGGAGAGATAGCATCTCATATCAAAATGGCCAATCTATGCTAACAGATCAGGATGCAAGCCTTTAATTTAAACAGAGTAAGATGTGGGCAATTGCTGATGCCCACAGTAGTGAATGCCTGGTCCTAAGGGGGGTTAAGTTGAGTTTTTAAGGGAATATTCAAAAGCTCTTATTGACCCTTACAATTAAAGAGGAACTAGTAATTTACACATGCGATGCACTTTTTAATAATTTCAAAATAAAAATAAAACTCTGACGTAGGGAGGATTTGAACCGCAAACCTCTTTTATATTAGTTACGTACGTGCATTGCATATGTTGGTAGATTGACAAATGACACTAAGGCCTTCTCCCATTATAATATTATATATATATTAGAGATAACTGTAACTATTTAGTGAAAGCCTCTTTATTCATCAAATTTTCTTCTTAAGAGAAAATGTTGAGAAAATGTTTGTTGATGTAAAAAGTTTCAACACTTTGCAGGAAATTCCCTCTTTTTCCTAAAAAATATCCTAAGGAATTTAGATCATTTGCTTTGAGTAGTTTCTAAATCATGAGCATGAAACAGAACAGAAATTGAAAAACTAAATTTGGCCGAAAGAGTGATATTAAGAGAAGAACCAAACAAGGTTGCCACACTTCGATTAGTTTCTACTGAAATTTTCCATACATAAAATCATGCATTTTGGACTATAACTTGGTTATAAGCCCTAATCTTAACACAAACACAAGCATCACTACATATATATAACTTCATTCTCTGGTGCAGTTAGTCTCTCCCTCAGAAGGAAGCTGATGCTCGAGACGGGGATGGCCAGAACTGCGCGCTCTTCACTTTGGACACACTGTTAAGCACCCCTAGTGGTGTTACATTGCCCACCACCGTCACCTTCTTTGTCGATAAGTCAATGTTGAAAGAAGTCACCCCTAAGATGTCCAGAAGAGAGAAAAAAAAGAGGGGGTTTTCAATTTGAAGTGTACAAAGTACAAACAATTAATTCAATGAATTCAAATTGGCAAAATTTTGTAGGAATTGCCTACATACCCATGTCTTGAAACCATTCTATACCCACTTAGTTTTGAAAAAAAAATTTACATCATATAGTATCTAGCAAATTATAAGATAGAAATACCCAAAATCATATAAACAACTCGTATTATCACAATTTATCTCTAAAAATGAATTAAGAATGTATCAGTATATTTTCTAGTGTAAATTTGTAAATATATAACAACAGAATTAAGATTACAGAATCAGAGTGTATTCACAATCTTGAAACTATCAAAATGTAGTTATGGAACAAATTTGTAGCGGTACCTTCCATTTTGGAGATGTGCTTCTTCACTTTGCCTGCACAACCTTTGCAATGCAAAGATACCCTTAGAACCACCACCTAACAAGTCATTCAAAAACAACAGAGTTACTACTAAGATTGGACCGACAACCAATCTTACACCTATGGTAAAAATTATAAGAACACAGCATTTACAAGGAAAGAACACAAAATGAACCTGGTCATGGTGAGATCTAGTGGAAGAAGATGGCCTTAAAGCATATTTGTCGACTTCAAGAGGTTGAAGAGACTTCCTCCTCAAATCCACCGGGACTAAAGCTTGATCAGGAACTTTCTCACCATGTATTCTAGTAGTAGAAGATGATAGCCTCAGCGAATTAACAGGTACTAATGCCCAAGCCCGGTCCTCATCATTTGAATCTGATAGCTTCTTCGCTTTTTCATACAAGACCATTGACTTAACTGGTTCAGACTCTGAGTAGACATCGGAAAAGGGTTTATCGTCGAGCAGAAATCGCGACGAGTTGGCAGGACTAATCAAATCAACAGTAGTAGTATTACTACTAGTAGTAGATCTGTGTAGTGAACTTTTTCTGGTCTTTGAGGTGAATGGATCGTGGAGTTTCGGAGAAGTTTGAGAGAAATGGTTGTGTCTTCTTTTACCGACAATTGTAGGGCGAACCATTGATCGACGATCAATGCTAGTGCAGACAGCAGCAGATGCAGGGGATGCACAAGAGAGGTTTTTCATGTCTTTGAAGAGTAGAGGAGCCATGGGTAGTTGAGCTGAGAGAAAGGAGTCTTGATGGGGGGTTAGCTAGGGGGGGCATATTTAAGCTTAAGCTCGGAGGGAGGGGGGAAAGGTTCAAGTGAAGCCCGGTGAGATTAAGATATCTTGCACCAAGATGGCACTGAACTGTGATACAAGAGCTAAAAGGAGTTTTTGGCTGGCTTGGGATTGGATAAAGGCAAAGGGATAATTGCTTTCATAGTTTTTTTAATAACCCATTTTTGTATAAACCAAATCGCGGATAACCCTCTTGTACTAGTAAAAATCTATATAATAAAACACAAAGAAAGCTATCAAGTGGCTCTCCTTCAATTCCCCAAAAATTAAAGGCCCAGATCTAACTTCACAAAACATATTTTTCCCTCCAAAAGTTTCCCCCCCAAAACTCAAATTCAAATCCACAACCCAAAACAACTCCTATATTTATTTAATTATTTTTTTCTCTCTATCTCCCTCCCTCTTCTATGCAAAAAATTAAGAAAATAAAAATTTTAAAAATTTTTAAAAATTAAAAAAATTTAAAAACTAAAAAATTTAAAAACTTTAAAAACTTTAAATATAATTCAAAAAAAATCAAAAAAATCATATAATAATATGTTTTTGATTGGACCCCCAAAAGTTTCTCATATAATATGTTTGCTACTTCAATTAATTTGCTGGACCTCCAAAACTATTTTATATGATCAAACAAGATGCACCGTTTCGAAGACGTGCCGTAGGCACGTGTCAACGGACAAACCTAGTACTCTTATAGAAGCCAAAGGGAAAATTGCTTTCATACTTCTTTTTACCCATTTTTGTGATAACCAAATTGCGGATAACCCTCCTATACTAGTAAAAATACTCCTATGATGAAAAGACATTGTGGATAAGGTGAACATATAAGGAATTAAGTCTAATGTACAAAAGAAAAAGAAACCCCAACAACTAGTAAAATTAATAAAAGATAGGACTAACACCGTAGTTTTTTATTAGAAAAGTGACTGTGATTTTCGTGAATGTAGTTCGAAGAGGTTCTATAAAGTATCCTTCATGTTATCTATAAACTTATAAGTAGAAGTTTTCAACCATTTTCTTCTTCTATATCCACTTATTAGTTTCAACATTATGGATTAATCATAGTTTTTTTACAAGAATATAGGGTCACAATAAGTCCCATCACATTTTCAAAAGTTTCCTAAAGTTACACCTACACAGGTATAAAACCATATGAACAAAGGAGAAAGGAGTACAATAAAAGGGATGCATAAATAACAGGGGTATGAAGCAACTATGTCTAGAAGGCAATGATGAAGAAAATAATTATATTGTTTTGGCCAAAAAGTACCACCAAACTCTAAGAATAAGATAATACTAGCACTCTTCTGTTTTCTTTCTTTCGGCTAAGGTTGCCATTATCATTGCAATCTACACGGGTCTGATCCTCTTTTTTTCCCAACCATCAACAATGAAGCCATCATTACTCTCATCCCCACACTCTCTCATCATATCCATATCATTTAAATTTCCTTTTTCCTTCATCTTTCTCTGTTTGTCAAAAAAATATTTTCGCATGATTCAGTCCACATTATTACTCATGATTCTTGAATCCTAACTCCCAACTTATTAGATAACTGATTCATTCAAAAGGTTAAAGTTAATGAATAGAGGATAAACAGTGACTTCTAATCGAATTCGCAGAAGCTTTTTCGAGCTGTATAGTGTCATTAAAACATTGTTAATCTCTCAGAAAAATAAAAAGATTTTTCCTTTGTACGTTGCGACTGTATAATGCGTGTGTCAATTAATTTAAGTTGGAATATGTCTGAGCTAAGTCGTAATCGTCTTGTGGGAGGGTGGATGTAAAAGTCCACGTTCACACAGGGGGCGTAGCTACATGGTCCCCAGGGGGTGCGGTTACGTCCCTCAAAATTTACATGTACATGATAAGTAATATAAATAGAGTAATATAGGATATTTCAACAATTTGTTGTAGGTTAGTTGGTTAAGATACTTGGTTCTTACATAGAAGTTCCAGATTCTCAAGTCCTAGCAACAATTTTTTTAACTTTTATTTGCAATTTTAATTTTTGATTTGAAATTTTAAGGATACTCGGTTCTCACATAGAAGATCCAGGTTTAAGTCCTAACAATAATTTTTTTTAACTTTTATTTGCAATTTTAATTTTTTTTTTGTTCAAGTCTTTGATTTGAAATTTTAATTTCTTTTAAAATGACAAAAAAAATATATATTTGACAACAATGGGAGTTGAACCCATGACCTTCTAATTTGCTAATCCAAGCGCACAATGTGAAGTTGCATTTTATTTACATTTGATGAATAATATCGTGGCAACCCGAAATGATTTGTCACCAACTTTACATAGAAAAAATCTCAAAGTTGGCATTGCTGTTACCCACTACAACTGCGATAGTAGAGAGTATTGTTTGCTATAAAAATTATCAAGACTTCATTATGCAACCGATTGGAAGACGAGATAATGATTATTTGGTGACATATAATGAAAGAGACATATTAGACATTACTGACAATGAAGATATCAATTAATATTTTCATAATATAAAGTTTTCAAGGATTTTATTGCTAAAGAAAATAACTATTTACTAATTGTAATAGTTTATGACATTTAGTATTAATATATGATATTTTGAGAAATAAAAAATGTATTTATTATAATTTATTATTTTTAATAGTAAGCGTCGCATCCTGGGTGAAAATCCTGACTACCCACTGCGTTCACATATCATTCTTTTCCCGTCTTCCCCCCACCCCACACACACACTTTTGGTTGTTCTCAGCTGAATCAACAAATCTCTCTATTTTAGTTTATTCAGTGAAAAGTCATCCTTATTTCGAGCATGTTTTTTTAGGAAAATTTTGTCTCGTTGTTGTCTTTCATTTCGTGATAGTTTGTCTCGTTGTTGTTGGAAAGTTGTAATGCTGTATTTGGCCTCTGCTTTAAAAATCTTTCTCTATTTGGAATTGTTTTCCCCGATGTAAATTGCAGAATAATCTCTTAACTAGTATTGAACAAAATAATTCAGTGAAAAAAACTGAGTTAATCAAGGGTACCCTCGTGTGTGCATCATGTCCTTCATTCAAATTCTGCACATACATAGCTGCTCTATTCTGTCTCTTTGTCCTTTTGCACGAAAACCCTGATTATAATTAGACGCTTCAATCATACTCGACTAGAAAAAATTATAGCATCCTCATCTGTGAATCTGTGAACATCATATATCTTTACTATCTAGTATATCACTGAAATGATAGCGGAGTTGCTAGTTCGCTACCATATTAGATTTAATCAGTGAAAAACAAAACAAGCACTCAGACAAATGTTTTGGATATTCGCATCCATATAGAATGAGCTGGTAAGCAACAACTATCAGCTCAACTCCAAAACTCAGCCAAACAAGAACCAGTTTTCAGTAGAAGGTAATTATATATGTTCTACACTGCGGCCTTGTTTGTCTTAGATATTAATCAACAATTTGAGGAGCCGACTCCAACGGCTAATTTGCTAAACCCTCGTGTGTTGGAAGTCAACACCAATTCAACTGGCACCATCTCAAACTCTCTAGAATGCTCCACACCAATCTAATAGTAATTATTACCATCTAGAAATTACCCTCTCTAGAATGATTTTTATTTGGAGTTTTCTAGCCATTGACTTGTACACACAAGTCCAGAAATATCTACATAGATGAGGGTTGAAAAGTTAAGTCATACTTAGAGACTCCGAGTATAGAGAATTTGATACTACTTATAGTGCCAATTGCGGAACACACACCACAAGAAAGAGATGCACAAAAAACAAACCACCACAATAATCGCAAGATCTCACAATCACACGAATACAATAATATGCAAAGATAACCATTACTTCTTAATCCTCAAAAAATACAAAGATTACAAAGAGCAAAACTATCTCACCTCTTGAAATTGTACAATGATAACGGCTCACCAATTCTCTCTTCTATGTTTTTCCTTAGCCCTAGAGTTCACATCAATTGCTATATATATAGCCCCCAAGTAAATCCTAAAAGATATACACAAATACAGCTTATTGGACCTGAATCCCATCAACCCAAATTAACATACATCGTCGCTCACGGTCGACCGCGCACAATTGCAGTAGACTGCAATGAGTCTCGCCAAGACCCGAGACATGGTTCAAAGCCGCTCAATGCACCCTCTGCACTAGAAGTCTCTGTGGACGATACCTCCACAATCTGTAGACTGCTCACCCCCTACAGCCTCATTTCAGTTATACTCATCGACATCACCCTGCATATCGATACCAGTGCTCTCTACCTCACAAAGAACTCTCATCACAGCAACGTCTTCCTTTATAGGATCCCTTTCATGGTTAGCAACTCCCACTAAATAGGCAACCTCCTCTAAATTCGCCCCACAATTGAAAAAACTTTGTTGCACCCCACACAACCTACTATTCAATCCCAGCTGAGAGTCAACTATAGGAGAAAAGCCTCTTACATCTCTAAGCAAATACAACATTCCTTCATGCTTCCCTCTTGCAATCACCCTTAAATCTGCAGCTATACACCGCTCCTCACTACCAAATACAATTGACAAACTCTCTTTATTTATATAAGATTTTACTTCAAGTCAGGAACATGTCTCGCCTCCCGCAAGACAATACTATGATTATCACCAGCTTTCACGCAAACAGTACCAACCCCACTTACAAGACACCTCTGGCCGTTCTCCACGATCACATCTCCGAAAGAACACTCTTTGTAGTCCTCAAACACCTCCCTCCTTGAAGTGCAATGAAAAGAAGCTCCCGAATCAATGGACAATCTCGTGTGTCCAACTTCACCCTAGCTGACAAACATAACTCGCCATTTTCAATGGACATCACATTGACTTCCTTTGGTTTGGTTTCTTTCGGTTTGTCCTGCTTCTTCTTCATATAGGTCCTACAACTACACATCATGTGACCCTTCTTGTGATAATACCAACACTCAGGTCCACGTCCCTCGTTGTTGTCATCAGGCCCACTCTCAGACAAACTACTCTAATCCTTTCTTTCGACTGCTCTTAGATCTAGCATGTCTCTTCTCAACTAACATTGCAGAATCCTTAGAAGATGATGATGAAAATCCTCCGTTTCTCACCCTTCTTACCTCCTTATTCAGAATACTACTCACCACATCTTGTAGAGCCGTCGAATCTGTTATTGTGTCTGTAATAGTCTGTTTTACCGTACCATAACTATCGGACAAAGTAGATAGAAGTAATAATGACTGTCCCATGCAGCTTCCATCTGGTTATAAACCATACAATAATTGCTGCTATTGAACCCCCTTTCCTCAACTTCATATTAACAAATTTATTCAGATGAAAATTTTGATTAGATATCAATAGTTTCTCATACATATCCGTGAGAATCTCCATAGCATCCTTTGTGGTCTTTGCCTTTGAGATATGAAACAACTCCTTCCTACTGAGTCCCAACTGAATCTGTCATACCGCCTTCTGATCCAAATGATTCCATACCACCAAGATCTTCATATCCTGTCTACACCTTTCGGCTTCTCATCAAACAACAGACAATCTAGATATTTCTAACGAAGATACGCTATCCTCTGAATGTTTACATCACGAAATCACTCCTATCGAACCTTTGCGACTTTCGACATCGGTCATCACGAAACCTTTGCTCTGATACCACTTGTAGTGCCAATTGCAGAATACACACCACAAGAAAAAGATACGCCCAAGACCTAGATGCACCAAGAACAAGCCATCATAATAATCGCAAGATCTCACAATCACACGAACACAATAATATGCAAGATATCTAATACTTCTTAATCTACAAGAAATACAAAGATTACAAAGAGATTAAAACTCTCAATCTCTCTCTTTCACCATGGAAGCACTCGACACTCACCTCTCTTGAAGTTGTACAATGATAATAGCTCACCAATTCTTTCTTCTATGTTTTCTCTTAGCTCTAGAGTTCACATTTATTGTTATATATATAGCTCCCAAACAAACCCTAAAAGATATACACAAATACAGCTTATTGGACCAAAAATTCGTCAACCTAAATTAACATACAACGCCACTCGCGGGCGACCGCACCGAATTGCGGTTGACTACAATGAGTCGAACCAAGACCCGAGAGTCGGGCAGTCGACTGCATGTGACAGTCGACTGTCCTCTCCTCTGTTTGCCTTCTTCTCTTGCTATGTTGTTGCCTTCTCCTCACTACTTTGTGTCTTCTGTTCTTCTTCTCCAACTCCAACTTGCGCTTACATGTATTTGATGCCACACTTCCTAACACCTAGCTGTGTAGTGAGACAGTGGACAGTGGCGTTAGTAAGTAAGATAGTGTGAGTGGAGTGTCTTTGTTGTAATAAAATAGTTGGTGAAATCAATAGAAAAGGTGTGTTGTGTACGTACTTGTGTGATCTACTTGAGCTTCTTCAAATTCAACAACTGGTATCAGAGGGGACGGTCCGGGACCGGCTTTGTTCACAGTCGCGTTCTTATCAACCTTGTTTGTGGAGGCCAAAGTTAGTGTGCAGTCCAGAACCAAGCTTACGTGGGTAGTACGAGGATGCATATCACGGCACTATGGCGGATTTGGCAAATGTTGTTGATATAATCAAGAAGCCCAATGGCCACAGTTATAGCAATTGAAAGTCTTGCATGGAGTCCTACATACAAGGACATAATATCTGGGAAATCATTGGTGGAAGTGATACTACTGCTCCAGAAAATGCAGGTGAGGTATTGTGAAGATTGAAGGTTAAGGCTGGGAAAGCTATGTTCATTCTCAAAACAACAATAGAAGATCTATTTCAACACATCACATATGTCACTATCCCAAAGTAGGCATGGGATTCCTTCGCAGCACTCTTCTTAAGATCTAATGATGCACGTCTCCAATTCCTTGAGAACCAGTTTCTATCCATCACCCAAGGTGAGATGTTTATCGTCCAATAAAGTAAAATCACTTTGCAATGAGATTGCACAGTTAGATGATGATTCAAAAAAAAAGGCATGCATGAGGAGAATCATCATCCATGGCCTTAGACCCGAAAGCAATGGGTATGTTGCTGTTATTCGTGGTTGGCCGACCCAGCCTTCACTTTTAGAGTTGGAAAGAATGTTGGTGACACAAGAAACTCTATTACAACAAACATGCAGAGTTTCTAACAGAAGTGCAGATGAGGCTCTTTTCAACAACAAATGGAGTCACAGAGTACATGGTCATACCAGCGGATGATCTAGAAACGGCGATGCATGGAGACGTCAGGAAAGGAGTGCTCACACTGATGAGGTACGACATGGTAATCAACAACATGATGGACAATTCAGATGACGTGAAGGAGGAAGCTACATTTGCGGAAGGACTGGACATTTCTCATTGGACTGTCGGAACAAGAAGACGTCTTCACTTTTAGAGTGGAAGGATTGCTCGCGACACAAGAATTCAGATGACGGGAAGGAGGATGCTACATTTGCGGAAGGAATGGACATTTCTCACGGGACTGTCAGTACAAGAAGACTTCTTTGCTTTTAAAGTGGAAGGATTGATGGCGACACAAGAAACTCTCTTACAGAAGAGCAGATGAGGCTCTCTTCAACAAAAAAGGGAGTCGCATAGTACATGGTCATACCAGTGGACAATCTAGAAAGGGAGATGCATAGAGACATCAGGATGCTACAATTGTGGAAGGAAGGGACACTTTGCACGGGACTATTGGTACAATGAGACTTCTACATAGAGTAATGTGGCGACCTCCAGCAAATATAGGGCTGACAGTGAAGATGAATGGGATGCTGAAGCATCCTTAGCCATCGTGAAGGAGAAACTAGCTGTCCAAAAAGAGGTCAGTGATCTTGAACCGAATTACATGCGGCACTGTGCGCCCGCACGTCCTTTACAATCTTCAGCACCAGGATGAGGCGAATCTATTTTAAGGGTATTGCGTGATGCACAAACCTTGGCTTAAATCGACACAAGCCTTGGCTTAAATCGGTTTGAGTTTATATTTTGTTATTTTATTTTCTTTATAATTTGTTCGATTTTCAACATCTTTTTGTCCTTTATTTTTGTGCCTTTAAATCAAAGTTGTTTTTTATTGCAAACTTTGCATAACAAGTGATATGGAGTTGACCTAGATAGTGGTGGAAGCAGATCCGGCACTTGCAGGAGTGTCAAAGGCAGGAGCAAATAACTACAATGAGGATTCAATTGTTGACTCAATGTGCTCCAACCACATAACCGGAGATAAGGAGAAGCTAGTTAGTATGTCCGAGTACAAAAAAAAGCGCGAGGTAGTCATTACTAACAACTCCAGACTACCATTACACACATTGGGAATATAGTGATCGTTCTACGCTTTCAATCCACAAAAAATGTAGCTACATAATGTTTATCATGTGTCAGGTATGAAGAAAAATCTATTTTCCATTTCTCAGCTAACAGCTGAAGAAAATTATGTAGTGTTTAGACCGGAGGATGTCAGTCTATAAAAATTTGAAGATTGATGCAAAGCCAATCCTGCAAGGGCGCAAGTTAGATTCACCTACGTACTATTATCTTAATCAACATAGGTAGATAAGACCCGAAAAATAGAGACGGGTGGCCTGTGGCATGCAAGACTTGGGCACGTGAGCTACCACAAGCTCAAGGTGATGATGGAGAGATTTATGGTAAAGGGCACAGTTAGAGATTCAATGAGACACAATATGTGCAGGTTCTCATTACGGCAAGGCACATCAGCTTTTGTACCATGAGTCCAAGTTCAGAGTCAAGGAACCATTAGAGCTCGTTCATTTAAATGTGTTCGGTCCGAACAACCAACTTTCAGTGGGATGAGATACATGTTCATTGACGACTTCTCGAGGTATGTATGAGTTTACTTTTTATAAAAAAAATCAAAAGTATTGTCCAAGTTCAAGGAATTTCAAGAAAAGATCGAGTGAGAAGTCAGGAAGAAGATTCAGTGCCTTCACACAGAAAACAGGAGAGAGTTCACCTCCAAGGAGTTTTGTGACTATTTACAAGCCTGCAAAATCCAACGACAATTAACCTGCATGTATACTCTACAACATAATGGTGTCGCAGAGAGGAAGAATTGACTTATTGACACTTGAGGGAGATTTGCAGGAGCATGTTGCATGCAAAGAATGTATCGAGATGCTTCTTGACAGAATGTAGGAAGACAGCAGTGCACATGATTAACCGACTACCACAACCAAAGCTAGGGTTCACGTCATCCTTCTGGAAGCCATGAAAGATCAAACCTACTGTAAGTCATTTTCAAGTTTTTTGTTATGTATTTTATGTCTTCGTGTCAGATCATCTACGCAGCAAGTTTGAAAAGAAGGTAATACCCTGCATCTTCGTGGGGTACGATAGCGAAAGAAAAGAATGGAGATGTTGTGATCCCACAGCTGGAAAGTGTCACACATCAAAAATGTCGTGTTCGATGAAGCATCATCCTGGTGGACTCCTGAAGAAGTTCTTTTGCCAGATAGTACAAATTTAGAAGACAATATATATGAGCTTGGGGAGCCTAGTCAAGAAGTAGAGAAGCAACAAATTGCAGCGGCAGTGCCTAGCACATCGGAGCGAGCAAAAGAGAAGAGCATGTGGAAAACTGGTGTTCATCAACAAATGGCATAGGACGAGCGTCCAAGCCAGCTAAATAAGAATGGAGAAGAACGAACTCCACAGCTTCGAAGGTCGACTAAATAGAAAAAGTCGAACCCGAAGTGCGCCAACATATAAATTGTTGAGAAAATTTACATGGAGACAGCCAAGACCAAGAAGCAAGGACGAGTCATAGTGACTAAGGAATTTAGCTCTACAAAGCTCAAAGAACATAAAAAGCAGCTCAGCATGACCACAAGAAAAGTTGGGGTTGAAAGGGAGTGTTGGAAGTCAATACCAACTCAGCTGACACAATCTCAAACTCTCTAAAAAGCTCCACACCAATCTAATAGTAGTTATTACCATCTAGAAATTACCTTCTCTCTAGAAGGGATTTTTATATAGAGTTTTATAGTCATTGACTTGTACACACATCCGTTGAAAAGTTAAGTAATACCTAGAGGCTTCTAATTAGGTGGTCATGAACCTACATCCAACAAGTTTAAATAGATGAGTCTCATAACATTGTAAATCAAGTCCTAAGCAGAATCATAATGAAAGTGAGTGACTATGAGTTGTGTAGTGAGATAATGGAGAGTGACGTTTTTTTTTCTTTTTTTCTTTTCTTTTTTTTTTTTTTTTGAGTTAAAAGGTGAATAAGGCCACCCTGTTTCATTAATAAGAAGTTAACAAAACAACCTCGGTGAACCGGGGGAGAAACCAAAGTACAAAGCAGGAAACAAAATACAGTGCAGAAAATAAAACATAAACCCCCAACAAAACCCCGGGGGGTGGGTCAAATCCTTCATACATCAACCCGGACAGAAGTACAGTAGGCCAGGAACGAGCTCGTAGGGACTGAAGCGAAAAGGAATCTGAAAGTGGTGGGTGGCGCCGTCCCTCAATCCAGTGTCGGCCCAAAGTCTACCTCCTCATCATCAAAATCCTCCACCTGAAAGACTCTGGCAATCCTCCCTCTCGCTCCTGTGGCGGCAGCTGTAGTCCAAAAAGAGATAAGATGCATGATATGAGTAAGGTTACCAGAAATACTACTACATGAAGCATGAAAATAAAAGTTGTTTCTGTCTAGCCATAACACCCATATAGTTGCCGTAATGGCAATGTACCACACATCCTTCATATCGTGACGAATCGAAGCGAATTTGGGACCGATCCACAAATCCTCGTATTCATTGGGGTAGTCACTTGTACCTAGGGCTCTTAAAACCTCAATCAAAGTCGCCTTACTCCTTGGGCATTGGATAAAAAGGTGATTCAAAGTCTCCGTATGCATGTTACAGAATTCACAGGCAGTCGCAATCTAGGGTTGTCTTTTTGCAAGGTTTTCTCTCGTGAGGATAGCATTATTGAGTACTAGCCAAAGGAATACTCTGACCCTCAGTGGTGTTTTCACCTTCCATAGCACTTGTGCCCAGCTGGGCCGGCATCCCCGGAAATGAATCCGATGGTACAGGGATCTGACCGAGAAAGCACCCTTGGGCTCTAATCCCCACCGCAGTTGGTCAAGACCTTGTGCGCACATTGACCCGGACCGTGCGATGTGTGTTTGCAGTTCTAGCAGTTGTTGTTGTAGTCCTGGGTCAAGAGCTCCTTTAAACGTCGGTTTCCAATTGCCTTTTTTCCAAGTCTCTGCCACCGAGATATCAAGGCGAGTCGTTTTGGCAAACAGCTCCGGGAAAGTTTCTTTCAGTGTGTGAACACAACACCACTTATCCCACCAAAACTTTGTGGACCGTCCATTTCCGATATTCGATGTTACTGCTGAGTTGAACGGTCCACTCGCTTTGGAAATTCCTTTCCAAAAATGGGAAACCTTAGCTCCTACTCGAAAGCCCATGCTTCTCGTACCTTTTCCCCGTAGATATGGTTGAATGAAATCCTGCCAGTCTTCCCTGCCGTGGTGGAAAACCTTCCACCACCATTTCCCTAAGATGGCAAGATTCATATCTCTAAGATCGATAATCCCTAGCCCTCCATGCTTCTTCTTCATGCAAGCGATACCCCATTTGATCAGGTGGTAGCCTCCCCTAGTCGAATATGCCCCTTTCCAAAGAAATCTTTTACGGACTCGGTCAATCCTTTGGATGACCCACTTTGGGAGCTCAAAGAAGGACATGTAGTAAATGGGCAGGTTAGACAGTACAGAATTAATGAGTATCACTCTGCCTCCTAGTGACAACGATTTTTCTTTCCAACCAGACAATCTGTCCTCAACCCTATCTATAATAGGCAACCAATCCGACTTAGTGAGTTTTCCCGGCCTGAGAGGGAGTCCTAAATATTTGATTGGAAAGTCATTCGTCATACAGTTTAGTATGGTGGCATGTTCCCGGGCTTCAACATCCGTTAGAGTAATGGGAATCAGTGCACTCTTGTGGAAATTTATCCTGAGACCTGACCATGCTTCAAAGCAGTAGAGGGCCCCTTTAAAGCAGACTGTTTCTGATCTGATCCCGTTCCCAAATAGTAGAGTGTCATCAGCATATTGTAGAATCGTGCATCCTTGATTGGAACTGCAGTTGGCCACCGGCTTAATCCAACCTTGTCTCCGACAATTTTCTAGCATTCCCCTTAGCACATCTACTACAATAGTGAACAGAAGTGGGGATAGCGGATCCCCTTGCCGGAGCCCCTTTTTGCAGGGAAACGAGGGCCCTGGCCGCCCAATCACCGATATTGCCGTCTTACTAGTCTGTAGACACTGTTTGATCCACCTAATCCATCTGTCCCCAAACCCTCTCCCTCTGAGAGCTTCTAGCAAGCACTCCCAGTCAACGGAGTCGTACGCTTTTTCAAAATCCAACTTTAGAAGGAAGTTCTTAGAATTGCTCGTGTGACAATGGTGTATAACTTGTTCAGCAGTGGCCACACAGTCCAGGATACATCTGTCTTTGATGAAGCCCGTCTGGGTTTTGTTAAAAATGTCATCCATTAAACTCCCCAGGCGGATGGCCAGAACCATAGTGATGATCTTCGCCGAGCAATTAATGAGGCTTATCGGTCTAAAGTCCCCCACACGCTTAGACTCCTCCCGTTTGGGAATCAGGACAACTTCCGCAAAATTTATCATGCCCAGTCTGAGACTGTTATGAAAAAATTCCTCCAACAGCGCCATAATGTCCTCTTTAATCTCTTCCCAGAACACTTGGTAGAACATCATTGTAAAGCCGTCTGGTCCAGGTGACTTGTCTGCGCCCATTTGGGTGATGCCCTTCTTCACTTCCATTTCCGAAAATGGCTCCTCCAACTTGGAAAGAGTTTGCGCTGCGTCATTCTGGCTCTCCTGCCAGAAATCCTCCCTCAAAGGGATCCTGAAATCATTCTTTCTACCAAAGAGGCCCTTATAGTAGTTCTGGAAGGTTGAGGAGATCTCCTTTTCGTCGTGCAAAGTTTCCGACTCCGTCTGAATTGAGAGGATGAGATTGGATCTGCGTCTGGCGCTAGCCACTCAGTGGAAGTAGGCCGTATTCGCGTCTCCCTCTTTGAGCCACAAAATCTTAGACCTTTGTTGCCATTTGATCTCTTCCAACTTATAGAGATTGGCAATATTTCCCCGGAGCTCTAATAGCCTGGTCCTTTCTTCCTGAGACAAGACTATTGTCTCTTCCCTCCTTTCCAGTTCATCAATTTCTTCCAGGAATTCCTCTTTGGAGCGCCAGATGGTCGAGAACCGAGATCGATTCCATCTGCGCAGCCATTTTCTCAATCTTCGGATTTTCTCACACCATCGGGATGCAGCGTCCATGCCAGTAGTCGAGAGCGCCCAGTTTTCTATTACCATGTGATGGAACCCCTGAATTTCCAGCCAAGCCTTCTCGAATCTGAATTTTCGTATCCTCTGCGCTCTGCGTACCCCTACATCGAGTAGGATCGGGGTGTGGTCTGACGTGGGCCTAGGAATCGATCTGGCTGTAGCTAATGGGAATTTAGCTTCCCACTCCATCGATACTAGGACCCTGTCTAGCTTGGCCATGACCGGAGTTGCTTGCATATTGGACCATGTGAAGAGTCTGGCATTAATAGGGATATCGATCAGCTCGAGTTCCGTGATCACCCTATTGAACTCCTCTCTGTGTCTATCGTTGGAGCCTCGACCTTTATGTTCGAAAGAAAATTTGGTGATATTGAAGTCCCCCCCAACAATCGAAGCCCCAGACCAGCGACGTCGGATATTGACCAGCTCTTGCCAGAAAGCTACTCGGTCTGAAGCCACATTCGGTCCGTAAACGACAATCACCGTCTGCAACCAATCATCAGACCGTCGTTTCAATCGAGTGGTCAGGGAGAACATTCCACTGAATACCTCAGTACAAGAGAGAATATCCGAATTGAACCCAATAGCGATCCCTCCAGAGGCTCCAGCTGAAGGGCGTAACACCCATTCTTTGATTCTGTTTCTCCCGATTCTTTTGAGTTTGAGCCGGTGCTGGAGCTTTGTCTCCTGCAGCCCAACCACCTCCGCCTTGGAGGTGCTAATAACGTCCCTGACCATGTCTCTCATACCCCTATCCCCCAGCCCCCTAACATTCCAGAATAGTGTATTCATGGGATGACAGTGTCAGGGGTGATCATTGGTGTGGGTGTGGGGCCGGCTACATCCTCTAGGGTGTCCGTCTTCCCAGCGCTAGTGCCTACCGTGGACTCATAAGTCTTAACCCTCTCATTTTCCCAACCCCTAATTTTGTTGAGAAGTAACGCATTGCGCTTAGTGTCACACACCTCTAACCCACATGTTTGAGCAAGGAAAAAAACTTCAGAGTCCGACATAAAATTCAAAATAGACGCTAAAAACATTTTCGTACCTCCACTGTCGAATTTTGCGGCT
This sequence comes from Hemerocallis citrina, assembly GCA_017893485.1. Lineage (NCBI taxonomy): Eukaryota > Viridiplantae > Streptophyta > Magnoliopsida > Asparagales > Asphodelaceae > Hemerocallis > Hemerocallis citrina. The sequence continues at coordinate 86,353,008 of CM030362.1, read as the reverse complement.
TTGGCTGCCGCTGCAACCTCAAGATAGTCATCCAAGGACTCCACATGAGCCCTCTTTGGCGATCGCCGTACTCTAAATCCAACTACCCTACTCGACGCTCCAGAGCTATCTCCAGGTGCAGAATCCGGAAGAGTGGAAAGGACCATCTCTGGCGATATTTCCCTCTGTGTGTTAGCAATAAATTCTAGGTTTTCGGATTCTTCATCAGAGAAAGAGAATTCCTCATCTAGATTCAGTCGCCCTTCCCGGTCCTCTTCACTATCTGATTGGTGAGTTTCCCGTTGTAGGGTAGAAGCAGTCATAACGGACTCCTCATTGAGCCCACATACTGGCAACACAATCATAATAGCTGCACTATCCTCTGTGGACCCCTCAATGAGCCCACATTGTGTCTGAGTGTTGGAAATTGTAGGATTGCACTTCCCAGAGACAATTAGCTGTGATTTGGACCCCTCATTGGGCCCATTAATATTTATAAATAGCACATCCCCCGACCCACATTTCTCACTGTCTGGTGCAGCATAGCGGTATGCTTCTCCGCATGCCACCATACCGCCAATCTCGAAACAAGCGCTGGCCGTTCGGTTTAAGTGGGGGGTAATAATAACCCCCCTGCCAGCTGGCGCCGTAGGATTGGTTGGGTGAGCGGTAGGCTTGGCAGGCGTGGCTATCGAAGTCTGCGCTGTCAACGAAGAAGGGGTGAAAACCCTTGCTTCCTTCCCCATTTCGCCAGAAGCTTTCTTATCCTCTTCACCTTCTTTGTCTTCTTTACCAAAATCGCCATCTCTCACACGCTCTACTCCGGTACCCACTCCCTCAGTAGCACTCTTGCACGCCTTTGCGAGCTTTTCACAGGGGTTGGGCAGGTCTGTGCTCGAAGCTTTCCCCAGTCTGGCCTCTGTCGCCTGTCTCCCATGTTCCAAAGCAGCTTCTTTTTCTGTCTCTGAAGAGAACCAGAGTTTGGTTACCCACTCTCTGGTGGAAAGTGCACCTTCGCTTGTCTTCTTCACCAGATTGTTGGTTTTCTCCACCAACCCACGTTTCGAAGCTTGCATGCTGTTGTCTAGTGTAGCTTTGCCATGCTGGGGGTCTGCAAGCCCTGACCTACCCCTCTGAGCTACTGCGCCCTCCTTTACGCCAATGTGCAGAGCTAGATCACCATTATTGGCAAATTTTTTGGCCCCTTTTGTATGGTCGGTCTCTATCGCTTGAAACCTTTCCAAATCTGGTTGGCAGAGCAGATCCACTGTTCATTCTGAAGAGTTGAAAGATCTTGTGGACTCTTGACCTTTGGATCTAACAGCGAGGTTCCTGTCTCTACCAGCTTCGAGTGGCCTAACTGTTCGGCGCTGCTCCTCCCCCCTAGCTGCCTTGAAAATCTCCCGGTGAGCCCTTTCAACATCGTGCGAACCATCTATAGTAAGGTCCCTTGATGACGATACCACCTGCCTGAAAGATCTGGTCTGTTTGGTTTGTTGTTTTTTTCTTTTTTTTGTTTTCCAAAACCCCAAAAACCGTTTGGTTAGGTTGTTTTGTGAAAACAGTTTTCACAAAACTCCGCTTCAACTATTTTCTGTTTTTTCACATCCTCTCTCTCTCTCTCTCTCTCTCTCTCTCTCTCTCTCTATATATATATATATATATATATATATATTATTATTATTATTATTATTATTATTATTATTATTATTATATTTATAATATATTATTGTTACATATATATTATTATTTCATATATACTATTTTATATATACTATTATAATATTCTATTATTATTATTATTATATATTACTATTATATATTATTATATATATTATAATATAATTTATTATTATTATAATAAATTATTTAATATATTATTATAATATATTATTATTACATATATATTATTATTATTATTATACATTATCATATATATGTATATAATTAAATATGTTTATTATAATAAATTATTCTACATTATTATATAATATACAATTATTATAATATATTATTATTTTATATATACTATTCTTGTTATTATTATATTATTATAATATATATATTATTATATATAGTATTATTTTATTTATAATATTCTAATAATATATTATTATTTTATATATACTATTATTATATACTATTATTATTATTATTATTATTATTATTATTATTATTATTATATACTATTATTATATACTATTATAATAATATGAAATAATTATATAATATACAATTATTATAATATATTATTATTTTATATATACTATTATTATATTATATTATAATTATATATATAATTATTTTGTATATACTATTTTATATATACTATTATTATATTATATTATTATTATATATACTATTATTATATTATATTAATATTATATATATTATATTATATTATATTATTATTTTATATATACTATTTTATATATACTATTATTTCGTATATACTATTTTATATATACTATTATAATAATATATTATTATTATAATATATATATATTATTATTATATATTACTATCATATATTATTATATATATTATTATATAATTTATTATTATTATAATAAATTCTTTAATATATAATTTGAATATATTATTATTACATATATATTATTATATATCAGTATGTATGCATATGTATACAACATGTATGTATCAGAGTATATATACTGTATACAGTATATACATACAACCAAACCTATACATACATTATACTCTCATTTTCAAAAAGGGTAATGCTACACCTACAACCTTTTTTACAACCTTTTCTTTTACAACCTTAGGTGGCACAATCTCATTGGAATGTATTGTAGAGTAGGTTGTAGTGGGTTGTACACATCTCCAATGAGATTGTGCCACCTAAGGTTGTAAGGTTGTAAAGGTTGTAGGAGTAGCATTACCCTTTCAAAAAACTGTTTTCATAAAAAATTATTACCAAATAGTTTTTACACTCATTTTCAGAAAACTGTTTTCAGGAAACTCTTTTTAGAAAACTGTTTTCAGAAAACTGTTTTCAAAACAACAAACCAAACGCAACCCTACTGTCTCTAAGAGCTTGTGTAGGCACAGTGGAGGGTGACGTTAGTAAGCAAGAGAGTGAGTTGAGTGTCTTTGTTATAATAAAACAGTTGTAGCTGGTGAAATAGATAGAAAAGATATGTCGTGTACGTGCTTGTGTGATCTACTTGAGCTTCTTCAAATTCAACATCGTGAGCAACGCTGGCAGTATAAATCAACTTTTAACTTTAACTAGAAGCAAATTATTTGTTAATGATTTTACTGGCTGTTTCTCCACATGATGTCTTTGTTTCACGTGCTTCAAATTCTCAAAACGTAACAGCAGATCTTGAAGGTGATTAAATTTAATGACAATCAGATTCTAGCGTGCCTCAGCAAATTAAACTAATTAATTTGAACTAGTACTTCTTTATATAATCTCGCAAACGTTTGTTTCAAGCAAAAAAAATTAAGTTGACCGCGTTTTGGAGGAAAATGTAATTCTGATACTTTTCTTTAACTGAGAAATACCTCAAAGTTCTTTAACTCTACAACTTGCTAGTTTCAGATTGTAACTATACAACTTGCTAGTTTGTTTCGTGAGATTTCGATACAAACTTGACCATGTTTGCTTTCGCAGGAAGTTTGGTTTTGCTAACATTCTTCATACGATTGATTACCGATAATTATGACTTCATTTTCATTTTCTGTTCATTGAGCTCCCTATTTGATCCGCTGAACTCAAAAGAAGCAAAGAACTAGTTACTTTGTTTCAGGACAAAACCTTGTTTAGGTTTTAGAAGTTAATTGAGTATAAAAGATGTGATTTTTATTGGATGGAGAGGAGAGAAACACAAAACCACTTTTGGGGTCAATTATTACATATATTATTACGTCTAACCTATAAGCTACCTAACAGAATCAGATGCTTCCTCCAACAGTCCAACTTCATGTCCTTTCACTTTTTGACCCTGGGTTCTCACTTGCCAAGGGCTAAACTTGAATAATTAAATAAACTAAATTTCACTAATTTAAACACAAAATTTAATGGTTAATTAGCAAAACTTGAAGTTCATATGACTTGGCAAAACTTGAAGTTCATAAGACCTAAAAGGAAAATTGCGTGTGGTATCTCAGGTCTAAACCTGTTAAGTTAAAATGACCTCACCCTCAACATTAGAATATCAATTCTTTTTTTTTTCTTCTTATACTCGAAGATGGCAATCGCCACCATATTTTATTACTGAGAAATAACAAAACGAAAGTATAGGAATAGCAATTCCTAACTAAACAATTCTCCTTTTTTATGATGATAAGCTAAAAAAGACCAACCAAAGTAATATCAGTATCCGAAGTCTCACTTATCCTTGACTAATATGGCAAACTTACTCAATACCTTTTAACATACTGCTTCTCTTTTTAATTTCTTCAATTAGTTCCTTTCTCTTATGGCGCCCTTATATTTAGACTAAGGAAGAATGTTTTCTCATTTCCTTTCCCTTACTTTCCTCAGCACCCTCTAGTACTTTTAATAACAAGTGGGTCTGCTTTAAACCATCTAGTTCAAGTGGGTCTGCTTTAAACCATCTAGTTCAAACATAATAAAAACACCTATTTTATCAACAAGACATTGTGGATTAAGGGATATTTAACAAAGTGCTAGTCATGTTCATCCAAAAAAAGCAGCATTTGGCTGTAATAAGATATTAAGGTCCAAGAATTAAACCCTACCATTCTTTTTAATTTATTTATTTATGTTACTGTCTTAGAACTCATCCATCCTTTTTTTTTTTTTTTTTTGCTTTACAGAAGTAAGCACTTGATAGGCTAATTGTTAAATAGAATTTAGGCATATATACAATGAGTATGACATGCAGATAAAATTAAGGTAATGGTGGTTAGATTGATCATGATCATTGGTCCAGAAAATATCTACTGGAGTTTCAAATACTTCTGATGTAAAACTAACCCTAAGATAGAGAATTTCCAAGTTTCTTAATGGGTTAATTTTACCAACACGTAGTGCGGATCAAGGTTAGAATTTTTAAACAGTTAATCGATCTGATGGATTTTCAAGAACTAAATCACGTTAACAATCCCAATTAATAATTCAATTCTACAATCAATAATTAAATCTCTAAGTGTTCTTAGCAAGTAAAAGATTCAATATTGATTCGTACTCTAATCAAGCAAGTGGAACACTCAATCTCAATTGTTTTTGTGGGCGACAGGCAAATTAAATAATATAATAGAGATGATAATTGATAAAGCAGTATAACACAAATATTTATAAATTGGAAAGAGTATACCGAGGATTCGAAGAACAATTGGGACGACCGAAGATGAAGCCACTGTTAAAGGGACTGGCCGCTGGATCTGGCAATGGCTGGAGCTGCTGCAGTCGGGGCTGACAGCGGCAGAGAGAGGGGCCAGGGGCAGCGCAAGGGCAGCACGACTGCCTAGCGTCACTGAAGCCTCGCGACGCGGCTAGCGCTGATGGCTGTAGTTGCGTTGGGGTGCAAACGGCAGGAGGATGGGGTTTGGTGGGGTTGCGGAGTGTGGTCGACGGCGGGGGAGGGAAAGAGGGGGTGATGGGGAGGACGATGATGATGTCGTCGAGGTTGATTTGTGGGAGATGGTTGTGGGACGATGATGGGGTGAGAAGGCAGGTGCGGGGTATTGTAGAGGTCGCGAAGTGGGGGCGGGCTAGGGTTTCGATCGGGTCGAGAGTGGGGGGGAAGAAGAAGAGGGGAAAGAGGAGGGTTTTGGATTTGGGAATTAGGGTTTGGGTAATTTTATTTGGGGGATTTTAATTTGAGGTAGATTTTAGAGTTAATCACTAACCCTCAAATTGTATTAGGATTTATCACAAACCCTAATAATTGGATCTGTTGTATCACACAAAAAGAGCCAGGGAGAGCAAAACTCAACACAATAATTTTTATTCAAGAATGGCATATCTTTCTCATTAATCTCAGGACCTATATATAGGCTCAAAACAAATCAAGATACAAATCTCAAAATATTCTCAAAATCTAAAAAATATTAAAAAAAATTATATATGGCTATAATTGCCAAAAACAAATATGATACTGAAATAAAATACTAAACTAAACAGAATAGATGTCCTCATCAACTTCTTAATCAGATATAGTTTTGGGTTTTTAATTATTTATTTTGCTATTAGACAGTTAAACCTAAACGTTAGAACTAACTGTTACAGCCACTGGATTAGCTTGCAGATTCCAAACAATAGAATGTTCTATCGTTTCACCACAAATGCAATAAATGCATTTAAATCTAAAGCATTTAAAGTGTTTTCTATATGATGTGGAATTCAGCGTAAATTTGAAGGGAAAGTAATACCACCTCATACAGGGGTACCGACAAGCTGAGCCTTTAATTTGATCATTTGGATGGGAAGGAATCTCTATCAAGTTTTATATTAGAGATTTTCGACAATAATATAGCCTTTAAAATTTTAATAAATCGAAGTTTATTCACTATGAAGGATTTGATCATTTTGGTCTGGTAAGAGGGGTCCAACATTCAGGCCTAACATTTTAGGCCCTAAGGTGGGCCTGAGCAGGTGGGTGGTCATGCTCTTCTCTGGAATTTCTCGAGTAAATTAGAGATTTAGGCTTCTTTTTGTAGTTATTTGCAATAGAGGCCTAATCTCAAAAGTATTTGCGATTAAGACCTAGCCTTTCAAAAGTATTTGCGATTAAGGGTTAGTTTTTTAAATAAACTTTTATACTTCCTTCTCTATACTGTTTTCTATAGGATGTGTGACTTTTCTGTAATTTTAAAATTTGTTTTTGCAATTATTTCTATTTTTCTTACGAACTTGATTTTTTAATTGCTTAAAATGTATTAAATATTTTACTAAAATTTTTAGTAAATTGGGTAAGAGTTTCTTACTTATAAACGAGGCTCTGATACCAACTATGTGTTGGGGGGTGTGCGTAGCGCGTAATCTCCTGAAGTCCTGAAAATCAAAAGAAAGAGAGTATCAAAACTTTAAAAGTCTAAAGAGTTGAAATAAAGATCAAAGTTTGGTGAAAAATAATATTCGTCAAAATAATGGATATTGTCAATTCTAAAAAAGTAATCAGGAATGATGGGAATATCGTCGTCATCGTCGTCAAGTTCTCTCATATATTCTGATTCTGTCTTATATCCTTCACTATTACTATCATATGAGGGTTCTTCGAGTTCTTCTGTATGTCTATTTTCTCCTCCATTATGTTCATATTCTTCTAGAAATTGTCTGTATGCAGTCGTAGGACTCCAAACGTAACTACTAAATATACCGTTTTCATAAAATAACAAAGATCTTTCGTGATCAGTTAGGTCATCAATTATTTCAACATTTATATTACTAGTTTCTCCAGGATTTATTTGGTTTATTGTTATGATTATTACTCGTTGTATACTAAAAAAGAATAATTTGAATTCGTAGCAATCATCCATGCTTATTTGTCTATGAGGATAATAAACATCAAAAACTAGCATTCTATCACTTCCTTGGTAATTAATCATTAATTCAAAAATTGGTGAGGCAATGCCAAAATTATTATTATCCATTAGTTCTTTTGAACAATAATCAATTATAAAATAAAGAGTAGAGAGAGATTTCTAAGGATACCTAAAAAATTAAAACGGCCCATCATGCTTTCGACCTAATTAAACTTCTTTAAGCTGCTTTGTACCAGTTACTACCACTGGATAAGATACCCCTGGAATGCACCCCGATTTCTGTGCTCCTTTTACATTCTTCCCATCTCAAGATTACTATGCCCTCAATAGAGCTTCATCCGAGAGATACGTCGAGAACAACTAGTAGCACTTTGGTACAGACAACCACAACAGTCTAACTATAGAAGGTTGCAAATGAGTCTTTTTGCAAGATCAGTCAGGCAGAGCCTTACAAAACTCTCCCTAAGGGAAAGAGATTTAGTTATTCATACCTTATTTTCTGCAAGAGCTGATAGATGAAAAGATATTTTATTTCCTTCAAACTTGTTACAAACAGACTCTTCAAGATTATGAGGAATTTTTTCTCTCCCAGATAGTCTGCCTTTTCTCTTGTTTTGCTTCCCTTTTATAGGCTAAGGGACCAGCTTACAACAAGTTTTCATACATCACTGCTTACATCATATGTTCAATAATTGCTACCAATACGTAAGTGTTTACATCATCTTAAAATAATTGTTCTGATTACATTTTGGCCTATTCTAGGAAAAGGGATTCCTCTTGGCCGACATCTTCACATGCTGCACATTTATGTTGGTGCTCCATCTTCATCAAGCTACAGTAATGTACAGCTGTCTCTGCTATCATTGTCATTGCTCTAGTAGATAGTATCCGGTACCAGCTATCAAACAGCTCATGCCTATCTTGTGGTTGTTTGATCTTTGCTATACTATACATTATTATCTTCTCTGGATCTGGGCTGTCATAGATCCATATATTGTTATCTCTTTGTGTAATACCCCGCAAAATAGCATATGGCTATTTTGCGCTGTAACCCGTGCATTAACTAAGTATTGCACACGATTACATTTCTCTCCTAGAAATTATCAGTTAAATTGAGAGATTTCAGACATACGGGCTGTTCTGAATCCGATGAAGTAAACTCGGAATATCGTCTCAATTAAACTGTAGTTTTGTCCCGATTATTTTGACCAGACAATTGTGGGAGGAAATTACAATTTCCATAAAGCTTGTATTTTATAGGATTTTAATTTATATCTATGGTTATTTTCAATTAAGCTAGTGCGTGGAGCGAATATGAATTGAGTTTGTGCACTAGGGTTAGAATCGGAGTGTGGTGACCTAGGGTTCCTTGACCTAACCTAGGGTTAGGAACCCTAGCATCACATCATGGCTTAATCTTGTTAAGGATCCAAGGGTGGAGATTTTTACCATGTGTGAATTGACTTAAAGATTTAGAAGTTTCCTTAAAGCTTCAAGGAAGCTTCCATGAAACTTCTAGCTTAATGTGTTGGCACCCCATCTCACCATACACCTCCACAAGCCCTAGCTCCTCCCATCCTAACCCTCCACCTCTCCAATCCCGGATTCATCCCACCCTAGCTTTCCTTCACTCCATATATACCCACCTCCACTCACACTCTCTCATTCTTTCCTTTCTTCACTTGTTCTTGTTTCAAAAAAAAAAGGAGGAGAAAGAGAAGGAGAAGAGAAAAGGTGGAGACTTTGAAGTAGAGAAGGAGAGGATAAAGCTAGCAACAACAATTACATCTTGAAGTGAAGAGGAGCTAGTGAGCAAAGGAGCAAAGACAAGCAAAGCAAAGCTAGGAGCCAAGCTACAAGGAGATTTTGCAAACTTCAAGTGGGTGATCCTTGAACTCTTTTGTATTTATTTTTGTGTTGGTATGAATGGATGTGTAGTAATGGTAGACATGATTTTGTTGCCATGTTTGAGTATGAGGAATGCTAGGAAAAAAATACATTGTATGGTAAAGAATTATTCTTTTGAAGTTTGAATGAGTAGCATGATTGTGAGGGTATATTGGGGAATTTTTTACGCCCAAACGGTTTGGAATCTTGGGCTAAAATTCTGCGGTATTGTTCTTCTATGCATGTAGAGTATCCATGATTTTTTTCGTAATATTTGGATGCATTTTAGTATCCCGAACAGTGGGTCCAAGTCTGGACAGCAAGCAGCCAGAATGGCTGCTGGCTGTGATGATTTTTGTGTGTCTTTCCGATTTTATATCTCGGAAATGACAGGGCATTTTGATCTGGGAATTTTTGTGGACGCTGTTGTATGTGTCTACAACCATAGTCTTAAATTTCGTAATTTTCCGAGGTCGTTTGATGCCCCAAAAAAATAGTAGAATGCGACTGGTCCGTAGGTGTCGGCTGAAGCTGACTGCGCTTTGTGCTGAAGTTCAAAAAGCCATAACTTCGTGTACGTTTATTATTTTGCTACGAAATTTTGGGAGTAGCATGGGGTATGAGTCTATTTGACAAATCTCAAATTTTATAATTTTTAGAGGTCATTTGATGAAGTTTCAAAGGTAATTAGTGAGGGGCAGTGAATACTCTGCTGAAACAGAACGGCTGAAATGTAGCCATGTTTGAGGAGTCATAGATCGCTGTGTGAAATGAATTTGAATGTGAATTTTGGACACGATGAAATGGTATATGTGTAGATAGAGAATCTCAAATTTCATGATCGTTGGACTTAGGGATGATTTACTATTAAATTTTAAAGTAGGGTACGTTCAGCCTAGTACGAGATGTCTAGTTCATGGAGATAGATATTCCTAGGCTTATCTGTTAAGAATTTGGGCGACTGGCCAACTGGAGAATTTCAGTAGGGAATCATAACTCGCTAACCCAATTAGGATTGGTAATTCCAGGTTGTAGTCTATAACTTTCCATGGCGGACAGATTCGGCCTTGTCAATGAAGTATTGCTAGAAAAATCAACTCTTCCCGTGTGATGCCCCCAAGGAAAATTGGTGTCTGTGAGAACATTAAGAATTGAATCTGAGGATGTATTCAAATAGGAAGTTAAGGTAGACAAACCCACCTTTCCATAGGACCCGGAATTGAGTGATCTCGATAACCAAGCGAACTCTTATGATATTGGACAAATGCAGCAAGTGTGAAAAGGTACGTACTACTAAGAGTATATAATGGCTATTGGATGACAAGACGATTGAATTTGAGGAAATAGTTAACTGAAGAATTGTAAACTGGGGTCTTACCTTTCCAGAGTTAGAGATACCAAGCAGTTCTGACTTGTGTGCTGGAATTTATGGACATTGTGAGTTTTAGCAACCTATTGTCTAGACCGACTTCAAGGTTTGAGTTAACTCGGGGACTTGAATCCTTTAAAAGGAAATTGAGGGAATCATCGACTAGGGGATGGCAACGGATCTCCTCACCTTCTAGGAAATTCTGAGCGTATTGGCTTCCGATGAGTGTAGCCGGGATCACAGCTACTGGTATTTCTTGATTGTTCCATCGGACCATTGATGAGGAACCCTCTGCCTACCGCAATATGGTGATCGTGAGCTATCAGATTTAAAAGATGAGTTTTTAGCGTTTCATTCGGAACTTAGGCAAGTTCCTGTGCATGTACTCATGGTGGACATGAGTGAGTTGGGATATAGCTCTGTTATATTGTATTGGGTGTCTCGATGCCTGAGTCTGTCAAAAGTCCAGAAAGGATAATTATGTGCGTGCTTACCTTCACTAAATTGTATTACACCATCAGGGCGTCGTTGGACCACTCACTGAGGGTCACGGGCCGGGATTATTTTGGGTCGCTGACCTATGAAGGTATTGGGAATCAGTGGATGTGATTCCAGGATGGTTGTTACCTTGACAGACCAGTTAGGCTCGACTTTGTTGATCGACACCGAGTGTGGTTTGAATAACAACATATTTTTAGTGAACTGGATTGATTAGTTTTTCTTTTATTGTTTCGCTTGAAGACCGAATTGGTATTAGGGGTGATTCCCTATAATCCAACTTGTTCTGAGAGTTAGCACTAAGTGGTGATACTGGTTGTCTCTTCCTGTCATTAGGGATACGCACTGCGGTGCGTATCTTGCACTGTTAATTCCTGAAGTACCATGGTAAGAACAGGATGCTGATATCCTGGCGGATCGGGGGTATTTTAGGACCTCCGAGGTCGTCATGTTCTATATTGGTGGACACGAACGGATCAAAAAGGATCTTTGCGCAATGGATATACTTGCGGTATATCTGTAAGTTCGTCACAGCTTTCGAGGATGGTTCGACGCAGTAATTATTGGTGACTTCGGGGTAGCGCCCCGCATTATTTCTTTTTATTTTATTTTCACCTCCTCAACCGTGCCATACTATCAGGAACAGGAAGTAGACCAAATTAGAATGCATTGCATAGCGAGGGTTCTAATCCCTAAACATGGAGACAACGGCTTGATTTGGAAAGTATGTAGTATGGGATGCATACATTTCCAAAGTCTCGCTTGCATTAGACTAAGTATGTTGGCTTGACCTGGGTCACATGTAGTATGGGATGCATGTGCATCCAGAATCTTGCTGACATTAGATTAAGTACATCTGTTCTATACTCTGTATTGTTGCATTAGACTCAGGTCATGACATACACGAACACTAGGAAATCAGGATGCACGTTGAATTTTCCATTCAAGATCAAATTGTGAGTGTGATAGTTTGAGGATCGCTGTTTCCTTATCAGCATTGCGTCAGTAGAATTACTGACGTACCCCACCTTTTAGGTACATGGATATCAGGTCATGAGTATAGGAGAACCCAAGATCAGCAGGGCATCCAAGTAGTGGCAGTATATGCACGTCTACCCTTCGAGCAGGTGCAAAATTATCAGGGTCGCGTAGCAGAAGGCTCAAGCCGAGGGACAGGCCCCAGAGGGGGCAGATAGACCACTCAACGGAGTTTCGGCAGTTACCAAGGGATTGCCGATCTGAAGGACAGCCAATGGCTTCACAAGAAATGTTTAAGTGTTCTTGTAGTCAGTTGTAATAAAGTTATGTAATTTATATTCCTGGTCCAAGGACAAATTGATATTTGTAATTATTAATGTAACAACTCTGATGGTGATAAAATTGTTTAAATTTTCACGTTATTTACTGTGTTGAGATGCATTTGAAGGCAATGATCTTGGTGATGTCACGGATGTCCGATAACGGGGATCCGAGGCGTTACACTTTGTTTTATGTCTTTTAATTCATAGTACATGTTCCTAAAGCCCATTGCCCTTCTTTCTGAGATTAATTTCTCAAATCCTTCAGCTTTAAATGGTACAATATTTGATGCTCCATAGATTATTTGGATGGTCATCCCTATTTTGTGTCACGCCCCGCTTCCCAAAACACGGAATGCAAGCACGTGACATGGCCCAGCGAATGACTTGCGTCACCCATAGACTGTTAATGATCCAACTCAACAATATAACAAATAATGAAACAACCACGCATGCAATGAAAGAGCAATCACATAAATAACAATATTGAAAATTAATGCGTAAAATTAACCAACATCAAATAACTCAACATCTGGAAGTTTAACAACATTATTCGGGTCGAAGCCCACAAATACAGAGAAATAACATTCATCCAAATTTATTTAAAGTCATTAAATGAAACATTATTTATTTTAGCGGCGCAGTAATCCTTTTCTTCACCAATGCTGATCTCCTATTCCATCAGGTAAATCTCCTTGGATACCTGTAAGTTGCTCATCTAAAAAAAGGAAAAGGAAGGTCCTTAGAGCAAGTCGTGGACATGCAAGTGGAGAAACAGTGAAACAATGGAAATAGCGGTATAGCAATGAATTCAAATAAACAATGAGGTCGATAGCATTGAACAGTGTAAAAGAGATAACAGTATAATATGCATTAAATACGATTTACCACAATAACGATAAACAATACCAATAAGGGCAATAATAATGAGAACACTGTTCATTAAGGTAACAATATGCAATGATAATGCGATGAAAGCCTTAGGTCTATTATTCATTCTTTTATCCTAGCTAATGCACGTACTACTGCATCCCATACTACAAGTTCCATGCATACAATCAATTTCGTTTAGACCAAGGTGGTAGATTCTATAGATCATGTACCCGGGAACATTATTCAATAATGACCGATGATCGAATCAATCGAGATACTGAAGTCAGTAATCTGCAATTAACCGATGACCGATATGACCAATAGACCGATAGACCGATAGACCGATAATTAGGAAAACACGGGCCCCTCTTCCGAGTACAGTCACTATGTCATCAACTACCCTAATCAACCCTTAACCCCGGCTTGCTTTACTTTCTTTACTCAATTATCATACAATAATGCAATTAATAAGGGACGCTAGAGAAGGTGTCAAAACAATCCTAAGATCATGCAATATACTATATACAATTAAATACACTAAATATAACATTATAAACACAATTGTACATTATAAAATATAGAATCCCAATTCTGGACAGCAGTAGGTTGCTGTACCAAAATCAGCATTCCCGTTGCTACAGGGCAGCAAATATGGATCCGTCAGGTGGTCTAGAAACTAGACTCCCGCCCGGTTCCAACGCATACTTAAAGTCTATATTCCGACGACGGTAGCTAAGTGAAATTCGGTGTTCTTTATAGGTTTTAGTTTCTGGCTGGGTGTAGATGTTGTCTAATTTTAATTATAAAGGCAGTAAATAAATATTATAAAAATCAGCAAAAATACTTTTTAACACCCTAAACATGTTATTTTCAAATCGGGAATTTATCCTGGCCATATAAGATTAATAGTTCACTTAATTCATTAGCCTAAGTTGTTATGTACGTGAATCTGGAATTACAGCACAGCTGTGGTAAAAGGTTCATAACTGGAGCAGTATAACTCCGAATTCGAAAGTTTTGGTGTCTATCGACATCTAGACAGATAGGGCTACGATTTACTTTCAGAGAGTTTCTGATTTTAATGAAGTGTTCTAGGTCTAAACAGCATGTTAAGGTTCAGATTAGCGTAATTTTCTGAATAGTCTATATGTTCATTTTAAGTAAAATGGTAAAAATAAGATTTAATAATAGTAAATTGGAGTTTAATTAATCTTAATCGCAGCGAATCAACCTTAGGTGAACATGGTATTAATATAGGTGAGGTCTAACATTTTAATAATTCCAATTCAACAATTAGCAATAACAATCACATTAACGATCAACAAATTTCTTTTAATAATTCCAATTCAACAATTAGCAATAACAATCACATTAACGATCAACAAATTTCTACAATCTAATATAGCTATTTGTCATTTAATTTCATGATATGAAATGTGTCTATAGTTCCCTATTTTATAATCAATAACTATACCTACATGGTGCATGAAAATCCCTATACTTTAGAGGCAAAAAGATGGCACGATGTCGAGACTACCACTTGGATTCGCTCGTGTAAATCCGTGGCATCTCGACGATTGATACAACAATATTTTACGATTTTTAATTAAGATCCACTTGCGGAATTTCAACAATAATTATCAAATATGATACAAAAAAAAAATATTCGATAGAAATGACTTGCCTTAAGTTGAAGATGACTAGATCCACTTGTAGAAAAAAAAAATCCCAGAAGAAGTCTTCAAAAAGCGCGTGCAAAAATCTACCGAAGATCGAGTTTTCCTCACACACGATCGGCCCAAAACAGCGGACAGCAAAAGCGGATCTGATGCGGCAAAACAGCGTACAGCGGCGGCGGCGAATCAGAACGCTTCAGTGCAGCGGATCTGCACCGAACACGGGACAGCAAGCGTCGGATCTGCTGTGGCCGAACACGAAACAACGATCACCGGCGCGGATCTTGGCGGGATCCAACGGCCCAAATTCGACCCCGCCTTTCCCTCCTTCTTCTACGCTCGTTCTCTGCTTCGAAACAGGGAGAGAGAGATGGGGACGAGCGGCGACGGCGGGGTTCTTCGAAGGCGGCGCTACGTCGAGAAGCGACGCGGTGGCGGTGGCACGAGGGTGGACGGAAGGCGACGGCGGAACTGCTCTGTTCGTGGGTTCGAACAGAGGGTGAGAGCGGGAGTGGGTGTTGGGGTTCGGCGGCGTCTGGCGACGCAGCGGAGAGGTAGAGGCGGTCGAGGGGGGTGTGCTAGAGGCGGCGAAGTGATGGGGATCTGGAGGTGGTAATGGCGATGGGTAATGGCGTCAATGATGGTGAAAATGGGTTCGGGAGTGCTTGGGTGATGGAGGAGGCGAAGTCGTCGATGGAGATGGCGAAGGTTCTCTGTGGGGACGGGGTTTGGTCTTGGGTTGAAGATGAATGAAGAGAGGGAGTGAGCGGGAGAAGAAGAGAAGGGAGTTGGGGTTTTTGATTTCGTTTGTTTTTGTTTGTTTTTGTTTCGTTCTGTTGGGTTTGTTTTAATCAGAGGAGAGGGAGAGAGGGAGAGAGAGAGTACGGGAGGGGAGAGATATTAGGGGAGGTTACAAGATAGTGGGAGAGATTAGAGGGCCAATAATTAGGGATTTAGTTACCTAATCATTGGGAGTTACTGATTTTGGAGAGTGAGGGGAGTGATTAGGGGAATTGATAGATTAGTCCGTTAGGGAGAGATTGGGGGGTAGTATGGGTTAGTGGGTTTGGGTGAGAGATCCATTAAGAGATGGGTATTGGGCTATGGGTACAAAGTGAGTCAAATGAGGTCAATTCACAACCCAAGGAGAGACAAGTACTCTAAAATAAATCCGAATTAAGACATACAAGGAGTGGATTTTTAATGGACAATTGAGATGAGGAATAATCGATAAATAACATTCGACCAAATATTATTTAACACAAAATGGGGCTAAAGAAATGAATTTAAATTACAATCGAGATTACAATTGGAAATCAAAAATAGAAATAGGAAAAATTAAAACGGGAGTTACAATCCTACCTACCTTACAATAAAATTTCGTCCTCGAAATTTACTCAAGTGGTGATAGGATAACCCCGAAGAACAGAAAAGAATCACACAAAAAGGTGGGGAAACTTCTTCTGGATCTCATCCTCAAGTTCCCAAGTCGACTCACCCGGCGAGTGAGGATTCCAACCAACTCGAACCAACCTGATGACCTTGTTCTTCAGAACCTTCTCTCGTCGGTCCAAGATCGAAACTGGTGGGATTTCGCAAGACAAATCTGGCCGAACAGACAACTCGGAATAGTCGATGACATGACTATCATCCCTGACATACTTCCTGAGTTGGGATACATGAAAGACATCATGCACTCCAGACAATGTCGGCGGCAACGCGAGTCTATAGGCCACCTTGCCTACTCGCTCTACAATATCAAACGGCCCAATGAATCTAGGGCTTAGCTTGCCCCCGCCCCTAAACCGGATAACTCCCTTCCACGGTGATACTTTGAGGAACACATGATCACCCACTTCGAACTCTAATGGCCTCCTGTGAACATCTGCCCATTTCCTCTGCCTATCCTGAGCTGCCTGCAGGTGCTTCCTGATCTGGGCTACGGCATCAACAGTCTTCGTGATCAGTTCGGGCCCCAATAGCTTCCTCTCACCAATGTCGTCCCAACACACTGGCGATCGACACTTCCGACCATACAAGGCTTCAAAGGGAGCAGCTTTAAGACTTGCTTGGTAGCTACTGTTATACGAGAACTCTACCAAGTGCAGGTGATCCTCCCAAGATCCTCTAAACTGAAGTACACAGGACCGCAACATGTCCTCTAATGTCTGAATGGTCCTTTCCGATTGCCCGTCTGTCTGAGGGTGGAAAGCTGTACTATACTTCAACTTGCTTCCCAGACTGCTCTGAAGACTCTCCCAGAACTGTGATCGAAATCTAGTGTCTCTGTCTGATACAATGCTGACAGGGACCCCATGCAATCTGACGATCTCCTGCATGTACCTCTCCGCGAGACTCTCGGTAGACTGACCAACTCTGAACGGGATAAAATGGGCACTCTTCGTCAGCCTGTCAACAATCACCCAAATGGCGTTGTGACCCCTGGGACTTCTTGGCAAGGCAGTAACAAAGTCCATGGTGATATGCTCCCATTTCCACTCCGGAATGGGAAGAGGCTGAAGAAGTCCGGCGGTCCTCTGGTGTTCTGCCTTCACCTGCTGGCAGACTAAACACTGAGACACAAATATGGCTACGTCCCTCTTCATACCATGCCACCAAAAGTGAAGTTTCAAATCCCGATACATCTTGGTACCACCGGGATGAATAGAGTATGCCGACTGGTGGGCTTCCTCGAGTAATTTCTGCCTAACTTCACCCTTTGGGACACACAGCCTAGCCCCAAAGCGAAGCGACCCATCTGAATGGATGACCATATCGGTCCTTGTACCTGCCTCAACTTCAGCCCTGAATCCCTGTAACTGCTCGTCACCTGCCTGTGCTTCCTTAATTTGCTCAACCAGAGATGACTGCATCTGAAGCATCATACAACTCCGATCGGTACCCGGAAGAATCACATTCAAGTCTAATCTTCGCATCTGCTCAATAAGTTCCTTCTGCTGAGTCAAGCACATGACGATTGGCCTTCTACTTAACGCATCTGGCACCAAGTTCACCTTACCGGGGTGATACTGCAAATTGATGTCGTAGTCGGCCATCAACTCCAACCAGCGTCTCTGCCTCATGTTCAACTCTTTCTGAGTGAAGACATACTTGAGACTTTTGTGGTCAGTGAAGATTTCCACTCGGTCTCCAAGTAGGTAGTGTCTCCACAATTTCAGAGCGTAGATCACCGCTGCCAATTCCAAGTCATGGGTGGGGTAGTTCTTCTCGTGCGGCCTCAACTGCCTAGACGCATAAGCAACAACCCGGCCCTTCTGCATCAATACTGCTCCTAGACCTCTGCCTGAAGCGTCGCAGTGAATTACGAACCCACCTGATCCATCTGGTATAGTCAGCACTGGTGCTGACGTCAATCTGTTCTTCAACTCTGTGAAAGCTTCACTGCATGCCTCATCCCAAGCAAACTTCTGATCTTTTCCTGTCAGTTTAGTCAACGGTCCAGCAATCTTCGAGAAGTCTTGGACAAACTTCCGATAATATCTTGCTAGCCCGAGAAAACTCCTCACCTCTGACGCTGACTTAGGCACTGGCCAATCTTCAACTGTTGCAATCTTGGACGGATCAACAGAGATTCCTTCGCCCGAAATAATATGCCCTAAGAAAGCAACTCTATCCAACCAAAACTCGCACTTGCTAAGCTTTCCGTACAATTGATGTTCCCTCAATGTCTGCAAGACAATTCGCAAGTGCTCGGCATGCTCATCACGACTCCGAGAATAGACGAGGATATCGTCGATGAACACCACGACGAACTTGTCCAGGAAGGGAGAGAAGACCCGATTCATCAAACTCATGAACACGGCTGGAGCGTTAGTGACCCCGAAGGGCATGACCAAGAACTCATAGTGGCCATAACGAGTGCGAAAGGCAGTCTTCGGTATATCTTCGGTCTTCACCTTGACCTGATGGTACCCAGAACGCAGGTCTAGCTTCGAGAACACAGAAGCTCCTCCCAATTGGTCGAACAAGTCGTCGATCCTCGGCAGCGGGTACCGGTTCTTCACTGTCACATTGTTCAGCTCACAGAAGTCCATGCACAACCTACGACTACCATCCTTCTTGTTGACGAACAGTACAGGAGCTCCCCAAGGCGAGACACTCGGCCTGATAAAACCCTTATTCAGCATCTCCTGAATCTGTTCTTTCAACTCTGCCATTTCAACTGGTGCCAACCGGTACGAGCTCTTAGAAATAGGAGCGGTACCCGGCTGAACTTCAATGCCAAATTCTACCTCTCGATCGGGAGGTAACCCGGGCAATTCCTCTGGGAATACATCCAGGAATTCCCGCACTACAAGAGGCGCAGCCTCACAGTCTGTGTGCAACTCCATTGCACAATCTTTCTCATCTTCTACCTTCTTACCACGTCCAAGGGGTGTCTCCCCAGCATGAAACTCGAACTCTGCATGTCCCGGAATCATGAACACTACCTTCTTCGTCCGGCAATCAATAACAGCATAACTTTCCCCAGCCAATCCATGCCGAGAATTACATCGAACCCTGAATTCCCGATCACTATCAAGTTTGCCTTGAAATCAGTGCCTCCAATAACTAGAGGGCTCTGCTTGCACTCCTTAGAGCAAACGACAACACCGCCACCTGTGGTGATGTTCCAAGCTGCTGGCATATCACTGCATTCCAACTGGTGCTGATCCACAAAGCAGGAAGAGACGAAGGAATGGGTCGCTCCGGAATCAAACAAGGCATGGGCGGGAAAAGAATGAACTAAAATAATACCTATGATAGAATCAAAAATATGGGAAGAGATGAATAGGGCAGGATAATAGGGATTAAGAAATGCTTAAGAAATGCTAATGTGAAAAGAAACTACACACTGAATGATGCAAGGATGAATAATAAAATAGGGAACAGATAAATAAAAATAATAAAACATAAATATACCTGTGACGACTTCCTCAGCGGTTTCAGCTTCCTCCGCAGTCAGGTTGAAGGCCTGACCACGACCTCCAGATGGACCTCCCTGAGGAGCGGCTCTCCTCTGACCAAAAGTCTGTCTCTGAGGTGGGAGCGGTGGTCCGCCCTGACCACGCCCAAGTGCTCCCTGTGGAGCGGAGCCTCCAACTGGTGCAATGGCCCCAGACCTCGGGCAATCGCGAACCATGTGGTCGTCGCTACCACATAAGAGGCACTGGCGGTTGGCTGCCCTACAATTCTCGCGCGAGTGTCCAGTCCTGCGACAGTACGAACAGACTGGGTTCGCTCTCTGAGCGGCAGGTGCATAAGGCTGTGCTCTGGCAGGGAAGGTCGGCGCTGGCCTCCTGATAGGCCCTCCAGACGGCCTGGCGATGACAAGATGCGGAGCGGGCCGCTGGTTGGCGCACTTCCGTTTACTGGCCTGCTCCTGGCTTCTAGCAGCCTCCAGGATATCTGAATAGGAACGGAGCCGCAAGGCAGCCAGACGATCCTGAATATCGAGGTCCAAGCCCTGCATGAAACGGCGGCCCTTATCCCACTCGTTTGTCACCATGGAAGCCACAAAACGGCTAAGTCGAGTGAACTCCGTAGCATACTCATCCACGGTCCGATTTCCCTGGTTCAAGGTAGCGCCTTGGTTAAACATTGGTATATTTATGAAATAATAATGAAAATTGCATAATAACACTATCTGTCTAACCTGTGTGAGTGTGACGAATTGCCGCTCCATTTCATTTTTCGTCACATCAGGAAAGAACTTTGTGAGAAAGCTCTCTCTGAAGATGTCCCAAGCGATGGGGCGTTCCAGCCTCTCTACTTCAGCACGCCACCAAATCTGGGCGAGATCAACGAGTTGGATGCTCACGACATCCACTCGGTCAACGTCGGCTATCCTTGCCGCGATCATCAGCTGTTCGGTCCTAATGAGCCATTGCTCGGCTTCCAGTGGACCTTCCGTACCTGCGAATTTATCTGGATGTAGCCTCATGAAATCCGCTACATTTCCAGGTCGTGGTGGCAACACCGCAGGCACTGGCACAGCAGGCTCTCGATTGACAGCTCCCAAGGCCACCCTCATCATTTCTGCATGTTCCTGCCTCATCATTTCTGCTTGCTCCCACTGCATCTGCATCATCTGCTGCATCATCAGCTCGGTCTGTTCGCGTTGCATCTGCATTATTTGAGCCATAGTGGGTGCCTCTGGCTGGCTGGAAGAAGAAGCACCTCTTCTCAGCATCTCCAAGATCTGGGCGATGGTGGGCTCCTCGGGCTGCTCATCACCAGCACGAGAAGTAGAAGCACCTTTTCTAGCCATGGTCTGAAATAAGAATCAACAGTTAGCATCCAGATTCATAAGTTGGTTATCAATTATCCATGTGATCAACGTGGTTTACATATTGTTGAGTCAGACCGGTTAAACTCAAGCTAATCAGGGTCCAATCCCGAACTAGTTAGAGTCTAACCTGGCTCTGATACCACTAAAAACCTTGTCACGCCCCGCTTCCCAAAACACGGAATGCAAGCACGTGACATGGCCCAGCGAATGACTTGCGTCACCCATAGGTTGTTAATGATCCAACTCAACAATATAACAAATAATGAAACAACCACGCATGCAATGAAAGAGCAATCACATAAATAACAATATTGGAAATTAATGCGTAAAATTAACCAACATCAAATAACTCAACATCTGGAAGTTTAACAACATTATTCGGGTCGAAGCCCACAAATACAGAGAAATAACATTCATCCAAATTTATTTAAAGTCATTAAATGAAACATTATTTATTTTAGCGGCGCAGTAATCCTTTTCTTCACCAATGCTGATCTCCTATTCCATCAGGTAAATCTCCTTGGATACCTGTGAGTTGCTCATCTAAAAAAAGGAAAAGGAAGGTCCTTAGAGCAAGTCGTGAACATGCAAGTGGAGAAACAGTGAAACAATGGAAATAGCGGTATAGCAATGAATTCAAATAAACAATGAGGTCGATAGCATTGAACAGTGTAAAAGAGATAACAGTATAATATGCATTAAATACGATTTACCACAATAACGATAAACAATACCAATAAGGGCAATAATAATGAGAACACTGTTCATTAAGGTAACAATATGCAATGATAATGCGATGAGAGCCTTAGGTCTATTATTCATTCTTTTATCCTAGCTAATGCACGTACTACTGCATCCCATACTACAGGTTCCATGCATACAATCAATTTCGTTTAGACCAAGGTGGTAGATTCTATAGATCATGTACCCGGGAACATTATTCAATAATGACCGATGATCGAATCAATCGAGATACTGAAGTCAGTAATCTGCAATTAACCGATGACCGATATGACCAATAGACCGATAGACCGATAGACCGATAATTAGGAAAACACGGGCCCCTCTTCCGAGTACAGTCACTATGTCATCAACTACCCTAATCAACCCTTAACCCCGACTTGCTTTACTTTCTTTACTCAATTATCATACAATAATGCAATTAATAAGGGACGCTAGAGAAGGTGTCAAAACAATCCTAAGATCATGCAATATACTATATACAATTAAATACACTAAATATAACATTATAAACACAATTGTACATTATAAAATATAGAATCCCAATTCTGGATAGCAGTAGGTTGCTGTACCAAAATCAGCATTCCCGTTGCTACAGGGCAGCAAATGTGGATCCGTCAGGTGGTCTAGAAACTAGACTCCCGCCCGGTTCCAACGCATACTTAAAGTCTATATTCCGACGACGGTAGCTAAGTGAAATTCGGTGTTCTTTATAGGTTTTAGTTTCTGGCTGGGTGTAGATGTTGTCTAATTTTAATTATAAAGGCAGTAAATAAATATTATAAAAATCAGCAAAAATACTTTTTAACACCCTAAACATGTTATTTTCAAATCGGAAATTTATCCTGGCCATATAAGATTAATAGTTCACTTAATTCATTAGCCTAAGTTGTTATGTACGTGAATCTGGAATTACAGCGCAGCTGTGGTAAAAGGTTCATAACTGGAGCAGTATAACTCCGAATTCGAAAGTTTTGGTGTCTATCGACATCTAGACAGATAGGGCTACGATTTACTTTCAGGGAGTTTCTGATTTTAATGAAGTGTTCTAGGTCTAAACAGCATGTTAAGGTTCAGATTAGCGTAATTTTCTGAATAGTCTATATGTTCATTTTAAGTAAAATGGTAAAAATAAGATTTAATAATAGTAAATTGGAGTTTAATTAATCTTAATCGCAGCGAATCAACCTTAGGTGAACATGGTATTAATATAGGTGAGGTCTAACATTTTAATAATTCCAATTCAACAATTAGCAATAACAATCACATTAACGATCAACAAATTTCTTTTAATAATTCCAATTCAACAATTAGCAATAACAATCACATTAACGATCAACAAATTTCTACAATCTAATATAGCTATTTGTCATTTAATTTCATGATATGAAATGTGTCTATAGTTCCCTATTTTATAATCAATAACTATACCTACATGGTGCATGAAAATCCCTATACTTTAGAGGCAAAAAGATGGCACGATGTCGAGACTACCACTTGGATTCGCTCGTGTAAATCCGTGGCATCTCGACGATTGATACAACAATATTTTACGATTTTTAATTAAGATCCACTTGCGGAATTTCAACAATAATTATCGAATATGATACAAAAAAAATATTCGATAGAAATGACTTGCTTTAAGTTGAAGATGACTAGATCCACTTGTAGAAAAAAAAATCCCAGAAGAAGTCTTCAAAAAGCGCGTGCAAAAATCTACCGAAGATCGAGTTTTCCTCACACACGATCGGCCCAAAACAGCGGACAGCAAAAGCGGATCTGATGCGGCAAAACGGCGTACAGCGGCGGCGGCGAATCAGAACGCTTCAGTGCAGCGGATCTGCACCGAACACGGGACAGCAAGCGTCGGATCTGCTGTGGCCGAACACGAAACAACGATCACCGGCGCGGATCTTGGCGCGATCCAACGGCCCAAATTCGACCCCGCCTTTCCCTCCTTCTTCTACGCTCGTTCTCTGCTTCGAAACAGGGAGAGAGAGATGGGGACGAGCGGCGACGGCGGGGTTCTTCGACGGCGGCGCTACGTCGAGAAGCGACGCGGCGGCGGTGGCACGAGGGTGGACGGAAGGCGACGGCGGAACTGCTCTGTTCGTGGGTTCGAACAGAGGGTGAGAGCGGGAGTGGGCGTTGGGGTTCGGCGGCGTCTGGCGATGCAGCGGAGAGGTAGAGGCGGTCGAGGGGGGTGTGCTAGAGGCGGCGAAGTGATGGGGATCTGGAGGTGGTAATGGCGATGGGTAATGGCGTCAATGATGGTGAAAATGGGTTCGGGAGTGCTTGGGTGATGGAGGAGGCGAAGTCGTCGATGGAGATGGCGAAGGTTCTCTGTGGGGACGGGGTTCGGTCTTGGGTTGAAGATGAATGAAGAGAGGGAGTGAGCGGGAGAAGAAGAGAAGGGAGTTGGGGTTTTTGATTTCGTTTGTTTTTGTTTGTTTTTGTTTCGTTCTGTTGGGTTTGTTTTAATCAGAGGAGAGGGAGAGAGGGAGAGAGAGAGTACGGGAGGGGAGAGATATTAGGGGAGGTTACAAGATAGTGGGAGAGATTAGAGGGCCAATAATTAGGGATTTAGTTACCTAATCATTGGGAGTTACTGATTTTGGAGAGTGAGGGGAGTGATTAGGGGAATTGATAGATTAGTCCGTTAGGGAGAGATTGGGGGGTAGTATGGGTTAGTGGGTTTGGGTGAGAGATCCATTAAGAGATGGGTATTGGGCTATGGGTACAAAGTGAGTCAAATGAGGTCAATTCACAACCCAAGGAGAGACAAGTACTCTAAAATAAATCCGAATTAAGACATACAAGGAGTGGATTTTTAATGGACAATTGAGATGAGGAATAATCGATAAATAACATTCGACCAAATATTATTTAACACAAAATGGGGCTAAAGAAATGAATTTAAATTACAATCGAGATTACAATTGGAAATCAAAAATAGAAATAGGAAAAATGAAAACGGGAGTTACATTTTGATAACATGTTCTGCTGGAAATTCTTCTTCATCATTAGAATACTCGGGGATTGCTGAATACATTTTGACATATATTTTTGAGGCCTTCATGAGCCCGAAATAACTTTTGGCTGTCTTAAACTTCTCTTGGTAGGTGGATTAATTCTTCGCATTCTCTGGACGGATAGATGCAATGAATAAGTCCTCTTTCGAACAATGCCCTAGTTGTTCTTGGATTAGCTCCTAGTACGATAATGGCCTTGTTCATGTGCTGTTGAGATATGGTCTTGATGAATTGGTTTACCTCCGTTACTTGGCATAGTTTTTGAATATATTGTAAAAATAATATTTTCTTCGGTACTTTGGTAGGAGCTTTCTCAGTAAGAAGTGTCTCCTTGTATGTGGTTTTATTTGGGGATATAATTGCTTCTTCTTTTACTGACTGAGAAGGCTCACCTATCTCACTCATTTTCTCGCTATTATCGTCCACCATATTTTCGGTGGTTACATGCTGACTTACGTGCTGATAGAACAGACTTTGGAGTCCGCATATTTGTAGTTGTAACTGATTAAATGCTCCTTTTATTTGCTCCATTGTTCCCTTGATGTAAATAACGTCTTGTTCTATTTGCTGAACTCTGGTTTCCATTCTGCAACAAGTGAAATAGTTAATTTCTTGATAGAAAATCGGCTAAAATATTATGTTTTCCTTTTATGTTTTCTATTAAGAAATCGTAATGTGCTAACTCCTTCTGCCACCTTATCAATCTTTTGTTTGCTATGGTTGGGTCTATTATTTTATTAATCCAACTCTTTGCTTGGGTATTATTTGTTCTTACCGTAAATTTTGTATGTATTATAAATAGTTCGAACTTTTTTATAGCTTTTAAGATTGCTAGTAGTTCTTTTTCGTTTATGTGGTAATTTTGTTGGGTTTGTGTGAAAGATCAACTAGCATATCTAGCTAGTTTTTCTTCCTTTTCTCCTATTTCAATAAATTTTAATACTGCTCCCCAATTGGTTTCGCATGCATCTGTTTTTATTATCCAAGAACATTCTTTAACAGGTAATCTTAGCTTATGTT